>JAWWMP010000132.1:18338492-18567512 GCA_035047865.1 Dendrocincla tyrannina | reverse complement strand
GCATTTGAAAACTGATCCTGCTGTAACTCTGCTGAAAACTCTAACTGCTTCTGCATTAGAATTAGTTAGCTCATCATCAGATATATATTCCTCTTGAATTTTTTACCCCAAACTAAAATACAAAATAATTTCTTGTTGTTTTTTGCTATGAAGGTTACTACATTGCTCTCAGCATAAAAAGAACAAATGAGCTTTAGTCCTTGTCCCCAAAAATATACTCCAGATGGACTCCTATTTTAAACATGAGAAATGGATGTCCACCAAGGTCACAATGACAATTACTAAGTCACACGGGAAGCAGAAGCAAAGAGTGGTTGCTCTGGTCTGAACTGAGCAGCATAACATTGCCTTTTCTCACTAAAATTCTTCCTTCCCACCCCTGCACATAACATTTTGGGTTGGTTTTAGCATAGTTTTAACCTTCAAAGGTGGTAGTTTTTCCACATTTCCATAACGTATTTCTCAAGATATGATTTCTAAATGATCAGAACACTTCCCCTTTGAAAACACCAGTTTTATTTCGGTATTTTGAAGCAAAAGTAAAAGGGCAAGGCCAGAACAAATTATTTGCAGGTTCAGGCAACATTTGGTGGGTAGTTAGAGTTAACAAAAACCATAATTTTTTCATCAGATAAACTATTCAACCAAAGCCATGTGCACATATCTGCTGTGACCACCTTAATTTGCTGCTTTTTTATTGGGTTATGGAAGGAGTTATTGAGTTTCCTTATTGATTTTTAGAGAGTGAAACAGTAGTTTTTGTTGGGATCTTGACTGAGCTAATTGATAAGTGCTTGCTAATAAAAAATAGCAGGGGCAAAAAGTAAATGTAATGTAATCAGTGCAACTCAGGGCAAAAAAAATGCCTTCAGAAACTTGCAAAGTGTTATCATTATAGCTACAAGCCAAGTGTTGCTGCAGAAACACTTCAGAGCTGTTGGAGTAATGAGAGCTACTGGAAATGTAATGACTGCACACTGAGTAATTAACATGTTACATGAATTACTGGTACATCTAAGGATGGTTGTTTATTTTAGCTTGCTGGGCAAGATAAAGTAAAATAAAGTATTCTATAATCAAATTGCTATGGAGTTTTTATTTCCTACAGCTTGGTTATAACTTAAAATTGAAAATGCAACCACAGACATACCTTGTTCATGCACAGTTAAATCAGTCAGGTTCAACTTAAAAACCGTATCAAAGACCACAGCCTGATCTCTTATTGGAAACTATTAATAACTATTGACTGAATGTTCAGAGAACTTGTGAATAGCACAACACAGTATAAGTCACTATATGTTGTTGGTCTAATGCCTTCTAAATAATGCCTGATGCAATCTTAGTCAACTCACTTAACAATCAAAAAAACACCCAACCCATGGTTTCAGAGGAAAATAGTCACTTTATGCAGATAATGCAGATGTAATGCAGCTGTTTGATCAACTAAGAGAGTGCTTGCTTCCCTCCCTTTTCAATACACACACCCTTTTAGATATTATTAATGGCCATTATGAAATTGGCTACAGGTGTCAGTTCAAGACCTTAATCCATATGGTCAAGAGGGAAGGCTAGTGCCATTAGTGTGGGGCATGTTGTACGGATACAGAGTTCATCCCTTCAACACTACTGGATAATAAGGTTTAATTGTGCAAAAGACATAGGCAAAGACTTGAAAAAAATGTAGAAAAGTATTTTTCACTGAAAACAGTTTTGGTTTTTTTTTTTATTATTATGGAATGCTGAACACTGAAAATTATCAAGTACCACTGACAGTTACCTGGGAATACTGCTGTGGCTCCTCATGGATATTTCTGTGCCAGAGACTCTCTCCAAGTCAAGGCCTTCTGAGTGAACTACATTTCCCACGAGATGCTGAAAAATTCCCCCTTTGTGAGCTGCTGTTGCCTCAGAGCCCTGTGTAGGCATGGTCCAGAGCGGAAATTCTGTTCCTGAGAGGGAGGGAGAGGCTCACTGACACCATCCATGAAAGTTACAGCAAACTGTCAGAAGAAGATATGCTCTGCCTCTTACCAAACCTGTGTCCCTCTACAACAAGGCTTGCCTCAGACTCAGACTGACATTTTCCCTCTTTCCAGATTTCCAAGTTTGCTTGCTGCTTCTGCTTACCTGACCTCGGTTAAAAGACTCAAATGGATGCTTCTCCTCAAACTTTGAATACATTTCAAACCTACCTTAAATGAGCCCATAAAAGGAGAGCACAAAAGATGAGCACAGACAATGTGCTTGACAAAAAGATCCTTTTCCCATCCCATTAATTGTACTAAGCAAGGCCTAGGGAAGGGTCTCCTCTGAAGTCTGCTAGGCGGCTTGTTTGTATGAAAACCACTCTCACTTTATCAAGTCAGTGTACAAAATAAGGAGAATATACGTGCAAGAACACCTGGCAGTCTAGTGCCTGCACACATCAGGCAATGACATCCTCACACTTTCCATGGAGAAAGAGAGACAGTGGATCGCAGAGTATGCTGAAACTACCCAAATCATCCAACAAACAAGCCAGGAAATTGAGACCAAGTGCTTTGGAAGGGAAAATTCCTCTTAAAACCTGCTAGGCACCTGAGTGTTTACCACCCAGTTTGAGACAAGACAGGTTGAAAACAGCAAAAGTGGAAAAAGAAGCTACTATTGCTTGCTAACAGGAAGATGCAGAGGGGGAAAAAAGGTATACAAATGGGAAGGGCTGGAATAGAATTTGGCATTAAAAGTACCATAGTGGGTTAGTAACCATATTCCATTGAACCTTTTTTTCTTTAATTCATGGAACAAGATTTGAGGCTCTTTAATCAGAAGTGATAAATGCCCTTGCTCTGGCTCCTACTCACAGCTTGTGCTATTATACACCTGCACAGTTCAGGTAGAGCACATCTTCCCGATGGAGAATGAAAGATGGCTCCATTTGCCCATATTTCACAGGCAGCTGCAATCAGAGCTCTCACCTCCTGGAAAGAAGAGACATTTCAGCCTTGCCAAGGCAAGTCAACACCAACTCATCCCAATCTCAGTGTCTCTGTCCAGCCGTACATGCCAGGCTCCTGATGTGACCACGTTCACAAGTATTATACTTATTCCCTTTCATAGGAAGGAAGGCATGTAAGAAACCTCTACTTTACCTCATAGCCCTCCATAGGGCTCAACATGCCCCAAGCACCCACAAAGCCCGAGGATCTCAGGGGTGGCAGTGCCTGGGATTAAGGAGCAAGTAGATGTTTTGGTTTTACAAACAATGAGAGCTTTCCCCCACAGCTGAAGCAGGATTGGGCATGACCATAGGCAGAAGTGGCTTTTAAAGCAGCTGTTCAACTACTTGTATCCTGGGTGAGACTTTCAAGTTTTTGCAAATATTCTTAATGCAATTTGTCAACTTGCAGGGAGAAGGAGAATCAGACAACTGTAACTATGGCAATGAGATCATTACTGGTGTAGAAGATCTAGCCATTCCCAATGCCTCAGCAGCCTTCATGCATGATGCCAATTAGACAAATTCTTTGTGATTCCTTCACAGCATCGAATGCAGCATCGAATGCAGAGGCTTAGCCTCTAGTGAACAAGATTCACTTAAAATTATGTGACATAATCATTGTTGTAAAGAATGTTAAACAAATTTGGCCATTATTTTCTCAGGCTGCATGTCCCTTTCCATTTCGGCATCATCTGTAAGGACTGACAGATAGTTACTGAAGACAAAGACACATGCCTGTGTTGTGGTGGGTCAGAGCATGCTCTGTCACCTCACCCTCTGCATATCTCTTCAGGATGCTCAGGGAATATAGTTCCCAAAGAGCGCTGAACCATTCAGAAATCTGATCCCTTGGAGTACAGAGCTCTTAAACAATCATCCCTGGTGTATGCGCTACAGAGGTCTGAAAACCAGCCATACAGGGTGATTAATGATATGTTATTTGTTAATCCCATGGTCATATCTGTTCATTCAATCTTGCAAAGGCTGGGCACTCATTCAGTTTTATTCCTGTGAATGGCTTCCATGATATTGCTTTGACCATTCCTTAGTGTGAAATAAAAAACACGTGCAAACATCTCTTGAGGGCTTATAGCGAACACTGACTGGGTATTTTTCAGCAGAACTGTTTCTGTTAGAAGCAGCTAATTGCCAGAATTAAAAGGCTTTACCAACCACTTCCCTTTTGAAGAAGGATTTTCCCCTCCTGGCTGGCTTACCTTCCCAGATCCTCAGCAGTCCTCCTGTGAGCTACAGGATTTCCCAGCTCTCAGCTACCAGTACACAGAGGACTTTCAAGGACCACACATCCTAGCTGTGGCGCTGCTCGTCTAATTCATCTGCTGGCCATGACGAAGGTAGCATCCCCAACATCTGGGTTTGTTCTAAACTAGACATGGCCTTAGACCCAACTTTTCCATTTTCTAGCTCAGCAAGGTTTTCTGCAATCTCTGCTGAGTGGCCAGTTCTCTATTTCCTCCAAAGCTTTACAGACCAAATAAGACAGAGGTGAATGAGAGGGAGGTCTCAATTGCCTGTGAAGCACTCAATTCATAGTCTTTTTTCCAAATCAGCTTCCTCCCATAGTTTTAGTCACCATCACTTGTCTTTTTAGTTCTGGCCCAAGTTGTTGTGCCACCTTGCTCTGTACTGTTAAGAAGTGAATTTCAACTCTGAGCTATGCAAAACCTTTTTCTTAAAATACCTTGAGACTACTGAGAAATATAAATAATCAAGGCTTACAAAATGCTTTGATGTTAATCATCAGATAAAAGATGCCTTAAGAACATTGTGCAATACACCAATCTTTTTTTTTTTTAATAGTTTCTTCTGAGTCCCTGTAGATAGAACTTGTGCAAAGGGAAGACACTTTGGATGGGGCAAAGTGAGACACTACTTCACTGAAGATACAACAGCACTGTAATTGCACCTTAAAAATTTATGAATAGAAGTGTCAGCCACAAAGGTTGATATAAACCAACAGCTTATTTGTAAAGCCACTGCACCCACTTTTTAACTCTTCTGAAAGAAGAGCACAGCATTCAACAGGAAACATTTTTGAGGAAAAGTGGACTGGGAGGATGAACTGGGTATGATTTAATTACAGAACAGAAATCTAGCTCTCATCAGGCTTGACTAGATTACTGTGCCATCTAAACCAATGGAATTACTGTGCTGGAGTCAGGAGCAAAAAGCAAGATGAACTTGTAATCATCCTGTTATTAAAAAAGCTATATTTTACTGCAAATCTCTCCGAAACACCCTCATTATGTGCCTTGCACTGCCTGTTTCAACAGCTGTTCTTATTTACTGTCATCTACATTCCCCTTTTAAAGCAGATTATTAATCTTATTGGTCAATTCTTCTTGTTGTGCAAAAGTTCCCTGATGCAGGCAGAATATTTGATGTTTTTTGTAAAGGCCGTCTTCTTGTTACTGTTCAACAAGCAGTTCATAATCCCAAGGCTTAACAATTACATTAATTTTAAACTAAAGGTTGGAGCCATAAATTTTCTCCAGTATTTCCTACAGCTAAAGAAACTCAGTAATCAATAAAAAGAAAACACTAATAATATTTCATGACTTCTTTATTTTCTTGTCACACATGCTGCAGTAATGTACGGAGATAAACAAGTGCCTGTTTTTCTGATTTCATTTTGAACACAGAAATCACTGTAGGGCACACAATAAAACTTGATTTTTGGCTTATGCTCCACAATCAACAGCTAATCCTCAGCTGAACATTTGATACAAGGTGCTTTGCTTAACCTTTTGTCTGCTGTCTCTCTCACCTTTTTGTGTGCTCTTTGATTTCAATTAAGCTGTGACTGAATATATCACCTCTGGGTATTATCTTTCCTTAAATTAAACAGCACTTTGACTTGTGATCTTAATCAAAAGCTCCTTGAGGGGGAAGTCTCTGCTGCTACAACTGGGCACCAAGTCCTCCTCTCCCAAGCATTAGTTAGTAGAGCAGTGTGTGTGGTAGACCAGAAGAGGAATGGGGCTGCTTCACACAGACAAAGTGATCAGTCACTGAAAATAACATGAATACTGATGCCAAAAATAACAACCTGTTCTCGGAGAGGATGGTAAAAACTCACCTTTTCAACCAGCACAGTACAAATACATGTAACTCAGAAGCTCACTATGGATGAATTTGACTCTCTGCTCTATCTTCTCTGGCCAAAGCTTTCTTTAAGGTCATCCTAAAATTTTCAGAAGCCAAGGTCAAACCATAAACTTGGTGTGCCTGATATTTCAATAAAATAAATGCTAGGCAAAGCATTTGAATTTTTCACCATTGTAAAAAATGTACTACATTCTGCCAGTGTTAGTAGTTCTGTGATCCTGAAAAATTACTTTTCTACGGACTGTGAAGTGCCTGTGTGAGGCTCCCTGAGAAGCAGAGGGATACTGTTGCTGATACTGCTATCACTTAAAATAAGTGACCACTTATTTTAAACAGTTCCTTGGACATTTGCTTCTAAAAGAACATGCTGAAGACCCACAGCTCAGATGGAAAGGTTAGCCAGACCTAATGAGAGCTCCCAATATTTTCACTACACCCCCCATCATCTCTCTTGCTCAGATCTGGTGCAGTGCAAACAGCTCCACAGAGCAGACAACCAATGAGACAGACGTATCCAAACTACCACCCCAACTTTCTTCCTCTTCCTCTATAACTACATAAAGCTATAAGGCATTTATGTTAAGGTATTCAGACACTCCCAATCTGAAATCCACTGAATCCATGCTAAAGATTCCTATAAAAATGCTGTTGTTAAGTAAGCACTTGACTTTAAGTAAGTCTTACAAGAGATGACAAGGGGCAGCAAAGGGTTATTCAGACAGCTTGCATTAAGCAGCTTCCTTCTGATGCTTAAGCCAGGAGCCTGGTCTCTGCAGGCTCCCTTAACATCAAAGGAGAGAAGCTCAGATGCAATGACAGTGCCACGACTGAACAACTCTTCATCTTATGTGTGTAGATTCAAATGCCATAGCAGATGACTGAGGAAAACAGCAAAGGAACAAAATAAGTCTAAAATCAATGTTACCTCACATGCAATCATTAGAACTCCACGGAATGAAGCACAACATGTCAAAATAGCATCAAGTGTGTTGAAAGCTGTAACTGCAATAAAAGTTGCCAATTAAGAAACACACTTCGATTTGGGAATATGTATTCATTTTATGATCGATTTTACCCTTTTTGGTTAAAATAAGATAAAAAGGTCAGGTTTTACCTGTTACTAGACAAGAAAGTGAATACTTCCTCCACTGCCACAGAGCTCCCATGATGCATAGCTAATAATTGTTAGTGAATTGCTGAAACGGAGTGCTACAAAATGCTGCAATCGCCACAGAAAAGGTGGTGATGCTACAGACATGCAGTGTTGCTATGAACATGTAGTTTTGGCTTTTTACTGCCCATTTCTTTGCTTTCACAAATGAAATGATACAATTGCTCCGCACTGCTCCCAGTTTCCCCTCCCTCCCCTCAAAAACTCCCCCCAAACCCAAAACAAACAAACAAAACTGCAACCAAACAAAAAAACTCCCAACAATCTCCCCCAAAAAATCCCAAACAAAACCAGAATACAAACTGAAACTGAAAAAGGTTTCCCTACCACCAAAAAGAATCTGATTAGCTATAAGGGGATCTGAGAAGTGTATACTATGTGTTTTTCTATCTGTCATCACCTTTTCCGTGCTCCTTACAGATCAGTACGACAAGACCGCTTTCATTCTAAAACAAATATTTTAGATTTACTGTATTCCTAAAGATCTGACATTTCAGGGTCTCTGTGGGGATGTGTGATGGTGAGCTTGTAGGTCAGTGCCCTTTTTGAGGTAGCATGGGATGCTCCCTCGATAAATTCTGCCTCTGTACATAGAGAGCCTCTTTCCCTAATGCCATATTTAAGATGTGCATACAGGCACATGGAGGGATTGTACTCTTATGCAATGAAGCAGAAGTGGGGTTGCTCGCTTCAAAAGAGGTTGGGGAGAGCCAGGGGATCCCCAGGGGCTGTGATGCTTTTTTTTGTGGATCCTTCCAACCTTTCTTGAGAAGTGTCTGCTCCCCAGATTGATACTTGGCCTTCTTATACCATAATCCCCCACTGCACCTGAATGTAAACACAAATACATGCAAGTATGATTGCTCTCTTGTGTCCTTTGGGCTTGTTTCTTTCTATAAATGCCAGAAAAGTTCACCTCCATTTCATGAGTGGAATAGAAAACACTGAACAGATTTACTCCCCAACAAGACTTTGTTTGTTCTTGGGAAAATATTGTCTTGCAGATGCCGTTCTTCAAATATGTGTTCAGCATCCATTTAAGGATGCCAGTGGCAGAAATGGGGAAATAGTTTTGTCACATGGGCTTTGCTTAACACTTTTGCACATTTCCCTATTCTGAACCACACCATTTACAATTGCCTGGCTGTGCACTACACATTTATTTTATTTAGCCTCAGTCCTAAGTAATGTATTACATTTTTTGCGTGTGTGTGTGTGTGCTCTTATTTTTGGCAAGAGATTAAACCTCCCTTCTGAAAAAACTACACTGTGGAACCTTTGGCACATCTGGTGATTTTTTTTACCAGTTCCTGGCAACAGGGATGGACATTTCCTGGCCACTGTCTATCATGACTGTACACAGCTTAGAAAAAGGGTTTCTTTAATTATTAATGAACTCAGTGCATCCCGCATGGAGCAACTGCTCTTTTGAGGTCTTAAGCATTATTATAAACAGATGAGACAAGAAAACACCCTGTGCAATGAATTGGTTAAAAGATTCCAAGTTCTATGTTTTTTATACTCTCTTGTATTAAGCCTTGTGACAGGAACAAGATGGTATTTCTGCCTGGAACAGTCTTCTGCCTCATGTTCAAAGTGACAAAGCATTAATGTATGCAGAATATGCAGTCTACAGCTTGTTCATTAGGAAAATGGAGAAGTAGAGGAGAGTATATAGACTAAATGTCACCAAGGCATATAAAACTCTGTGGCTATATAAAACTCTTCACCATACATAGGAAAGTGTGATCTATAAAAAGAAGAGAATATGCAACTGCTCCATGGCCAAACGCCTAGTGATGGGTAAGTGTGACGTAGGCCAGGAGCACATGGAGGCTGTAAACTTCAGCGAGGACACCTCTGTAGTAAATTTGAATATCTTAAGGATGAAAATTGCTTGTGTGATGTCCTGGTTTTACGTGGACTCTTGACTCACAAGTTTGTTCTATCTGGATGTATTTGGTGCACTCCAGAACGCCTTGACCTATTTAGCCTTCCCCATTATTCCCCTGTACAGGTTCAGGCTTGCTCACTTGTTGTAGCACAAACAGCGTTGGGGATGTTGCTATAGAGACAGCCTGTCCCAAAGGACTAAGATGGTACAAGGAATAAATGATTTCCAGTCTTGGATTAGTGTTTCCATACCACAACCTTGGGCCCCACTTCTCTCAGCAAATATCTGCTGAAGAAACTGGATTTGGCTTTCTCCTCAGCAGACTAGTTCACAATTTCCTATTCCAACAGCACCTTATGTGTAATGGTTTTCCAAGTTCATGGCCACATGCAATACACAAAACAAGATCTGAAAGCTGAACAATGATCCACCAATTCTGCTAATTGCCAAAAGAGGGGGGCAGGGAAGAATTATATATGTCAGTCACATTATTAAAATTCATCAAAGACATGTTTTTGAGACTATCGAAACTGCCATCAAGTGTAAGTCAAGTTCAGAAGGCAGCAGCAGGCAGAGGGAAATCAAGTTTAACATTTTTAAAACAAAAGCTTTCAATTCAGAATACATTTAAATTACACAAGGCAGCCCAAGGTTTCAGTAGTGCTGTTGTATCAATTCACAATGGAAAAAAAGCAAAGAAGCTAATTTTCAGCTGACCTTACACATGCCTGTACTAATTCTCACTGCCCTACTTCCAGGCCCTATGTTCATGCCAAGTCAATGGAGACAGTACAGCTCACAGCCACAAGCCATTTTATTTTTCACCACAAAGATGTTTCATCCATTTGCATCACTTATTTTGCTGAAAACGTGAAGCCAGGCCTGCACTGTCTGAATAGAACAGTTTACTTATTTTGAGCATTGCCCTAATTTTTTTTCTTTAAAAACATGTGATCAAAATCAAAACAAAACTCTGCCAGATCTAACACTAATTTTTGATGAAAAATTAATTTCAGAATTCTTTTTTGTTATCCCACATGGAATAAAAATAATTTCAGACTACAAAACAGCTTGCATAACAGAAAATCTATGCCCAATGCATCCCTAATATAAGCAGAGAAAAACTGATGGAGCAAGAAAATGCCCACTGTTAGTATTTAAATTTTATCAAAATATGTTATTAGTGAAGAATTAGCTGTATGGGACAGGCAGTGAGAATTTCTAGTTTCAGAGCTGGCTTGAAGCTTTCTTCTGGGGGTCACATGACAAGAGTTATAAATCAGGAAGACATTGCAACTCTGATACAGTATTTGACCTTCCTCATAAAGCTTTACCTCCTGCTCTCAAGAGAGAAACGGGTAAGGTGAAGGGAAATCTCTCCCTTTTTCTTAAATAGCTTTTTAGCTCTCATGATTGAGGAAAAAGCCCCTGATCTCCAAAAGAATTAAGTCCAGAAAATATGAAACTCCCCCCAAAAGAAACTAAAAGATAAGGGTCTCCTCTTTCAGAGCTAATATGTGTCTTGAGGAAGCTAACACACGTCTGTATGTCTAGTACTATGCTTATGTTTGCTCACTAGACAAAAAGCAAAATCATGGACAAGACATATTTCAGGACTTTTGGTTTTTTCAATCCACAGAGCCACCAGATGGAGCTGAGGTTATGCTTTTAGCAAGGAAGAGCACAATTAATTTCTGGAAGGATTTCAGTGAACGTTATGCATGTGTATAACAGACAAATGTGTGTAGACACACTGCTCTCTGTATAAATTAGGTATATTTAAGGTTTAAACAAATAATTGGAATGAACCATAGAAACTAGTAAAGCAGGTTCACAAGTGTCTCTTCTGCATGCTTTCCTGCTGTCCAACAAAGGGTTAGCTTTCTTTGACTGTGACTCCTCTCTGAGGAGCCATAAAGAACTTGTAGGAGTGCAGTCCCACTGACACCTCTGCTTCTCCTCAAAATATAATTGAAATTGGCCACCAGCTTCAAAAACTGTTAAACAGATGAAAATACATGTCCAGACAGAATTTAAGTCCCACTACCTGCCTTAACAACCAAGATGTAAAATACCTAAGAGACTTAGGCACCAAAAACTGCATTTATACTCCACAATATTTCGCCTATGGAAAAATACAAGCTTTTCCCCATATATATAAATATATGTATATAAAAAAAATGCACACACATATACTCACACAGAGGGAGCATGTACTGCAAAGATATAGCCAAAGCATTAGTGTGAGCCTAAGGAAACCATACCACTTCCTCCTTACATTCACGCAGTGTGCCAGAAAGCCCAGACTAAATTACTGGGACAACACTAAGTGATTCAAGTCAAAAGGTGTATATATGCCAACACCATTTAAAATGACTTGCTAATATTTTCTTCCACCGTTTTAATGAAGTTGGCTTGAATCCCTGGAGTTTAAGGTTGTTAGAACTCAAATGTGTCAAACTTATTATATATACAGTTGTTGTTAATGCCTGTTACGAGATATGTGGCCTGAATTAGTAGCATAGTAGACCCTGGAAAACTTGATGACAATTCCTACTCCTTTCTGCTTCACAGTTTACATAGGAAAAGGCAGTTCTTTTCTGAAGTGATTTCACCCCAGCCAGTTAAGACTCAGGGCAGGAGGAAGACTTCAATAGCAGCTCTACCATAGCCAAAAGTAGAGCACCTGAACAGAACTGTCCAAAAAATGATGAACATTTGGTTTCATCAACAGCTTTGAGATTTCTAATTCTGAATTCATTAAGAAGCAACATTAAACATGACATCCCAGGAGAAAAATAATTGCTTTGGATCTAACATTGGGCTATGAAATAAATTAGATCGCATTTATACATTGCATTATAACTTTAAGATGATGCCATTAAAACCAAAAACAGACACAAAACTTAAACCCAACAAAAAACAACCAAACAAAATCCCCACCCAAATGGAGACTTCCCAGAATCAAAATAGGATGTTTTGACATTGTTCAAACTTTTCCTCCCCATTCCTTCCAAAACAACATCACAGAAATCAATTCACTTTCAGGAAGTATTTGGATTGTGATGAAAGCCAAATGAATACATCAGTTTCACCAAGATTTCTCCCGCTATGGTCCATTTTAGCCCTTGAACCTTCAAAACTCAGTCAATGTACTAATTATTATATTTTACCAGGACTGAAAAAGATGCCCAGTTGTCTTAAGGCCTACTTGCATTGCTCCAGTTGGTGTGATCTCCAGGAGCTTTAACGCATTCAGCCACACAGGGTTCATCAGCCACATCTGTCCTCCCAGTCCCCTTCGAGAATTCTCTTTGCTAACCTTCCTCATATCCTATGCTTCCTCTGCAATAAATGATTTTTTTTATTGACCTCTTTGCCTGAAAAAGTATTTTCTGCTCACTCACCCAGACCACTCTGATCAAACCTGCTTCCTCCCACAGTTGGTGCTGGGGTGATAACACAAGTGCTGCTGATTGCAAAGGAGGGACAGAACTGTGGCCTGTGGCTGGAAAAATGTAGAACAGTCAGCAGGGAACAGCATCCCCTGGGAAAACTTTCTTTCATTAGGCAAGAAGGTCATGCCTTTATTAGCTTCCAAAGCTGATGTGCAATTCCCCTTCCAGGCTGGAGACTCACGTCTATGCAGCTGTGGCCTTTTACTGCACAGCAGAACCTGCTATTGAAGTGAGTTCTTCCACTGTACTAACGTATTCATGCTCCACATAAAAAGTATATGAGGATGTGCCTCCAGGAGAAATAACACTTTCTTTTTAAGTTATTTCCCCCATAACCACCACTGTAGATAAGCTTTGTCTTCTCCTGACTTGGGAGAGAACTGCTGATGAAATGCACTTTTGCAGCTTGAATGATCTAAAGCTACTACTGCATGGCAGATGCCTGAGCTGCGGTGACAGAAGAGTCTTTCCTCTCTTTCTTCTCCACTCTATTTCCTCAGCGCAGCTGAGGAAGTACCAGGAGGTACCATGGGGTGTAAAGTGCATTCCTACACCATTTTCATGCAGTCTGTTAAATAATGCGATGGGGGCAAGAGTTGTGTACCAGTCAACCTTCTGATACTTGCCTATGAAAAGGAAATGCCTCCCCTACAGAACCTTGTTTAATTGTGTCCTTCTGCCTCAGAGGTTACACCACAGCTTTTATTTGCTCTGCAGTATTCACACCTTGTGAGAAGAGCAGCCCTGCTGCCAGTGAAGTCCACTCAAGTTAGGTGGCTGTTCATTCCAGCCTCAGGAGCAATGAGAGCAGCAGCCAAGATAGAGGCTGCATTACTAGGCATTCTGTGAAATACCAGAGTCAAGATAACATTTCCAAGAGCTTCTGCAAATCCATACACTACACTCTCATGGCTCAGCTATGAAGTAAGGATAGAAGATCCTATGCATCTCTGGTAACAACATGGCTGCCTGAAGGGAGAGTGAAGAGGCATCCTGATCTCAACATGTTTCTGAGAAATGGCTTAATTCTTTTTTTAACACCGTGAGCTTGAGATGCATGAGAACTGCAGACCTGTAGACTCATCACCTCCTTTGCCTTATTCATGTAAGATTCATCAGTTACTGCACAACGCAGGCCAGTTTACCCACTTTTATAGCAGCTTTAATATGAAGAGTTTCCAGTATACTACACCTAACCACCACTCAATAAACCACGACATCACTGATACATATTCCACTTGTATGACCAGGCAAAGGAGTAAGATAAGAAGCTGAGGACATGAGTCAGGATACAGGGTAACATGTTAGCACATGTATTCAAAGTAATTAGTTGGGTCCCACCCTGGATCCATAAGCAATATAGAACTGGGCTAGAATTTCACTGCTGGATGAAGTTTCAAGTCCTATCAGCACTCTTTAGATATGCCAAACCCCAGATGGGACTAAACTACTTTGAAACAGTTTCCCACTGAAAGAGTTCCCATCCTGAAGAATGCATGAACCCTAACAACAGAGAATTTGAGGTCACTGGAATCCAATTCTACAATAAAACAGTTTCCTCGGCAACCAAAAGTCAAAGCAGCCTTCAAACAATGCAGACACACAAACCTTTCATTCCTTGCAACTTTTTAATAAAAAGGGACAAACACACATTTAAATTATGAAATGGTAAAAGCTTTCTAAAGTGCCCACAGAAGAATAGCAAGCTCCCCCAGCAATCTCTGTCAGATAAAAATATTGCCTGCAAAGTTTCAAGGACAACCATAAGACAGTAGAAAATGAAAAGGATTTACACAATATGCTTTTACATTGCACTGACTACAAGTATTACCAGGTCTCTGTCCATGAGTCCTTGCCAGAAGCACCCAGTTTGGACACACTGTGGAGGATACAAGGTCAGTTTGAAATCCAAGCTCCACTGCCTTTAGACAGATTCTGGTCTGATAATGGGCATGGCCGTAGCTCCAGAGCATCCCTGTTTGCACAGCTACAACACCAAGGTCCCCAAAGGCACATGAGGACATGTGCTAAGCCTGTGCAGCAGCAGAGGGTGAGGCAGAGCTCAGTTCACTCCTTGTAGCAGGGCCCAAGCCAGCTGGGCAGTGGAAGCACGAAGTAGCAGTGCCATCTGCTACCACTGGAGCAAAGACTCATTCCTCGATTTCATAATGCCCGCAATGAAGCACACCGCTGACAAAAACCTGCTATGGCAAGGCAAGAAGTTGCTTTGGATGTAGTATTTGGGCTGGGAAGCCTGAAACTCAAGGACGAGAAAAGGCAGAGTTACGGTCGATGACATGGCTTGAAATGATGATAAGGGAACCCTCCTGATGCCAGAAAAATTATGCCTTTCTACACTAGGGGGAGGCTGAACAAATATCTCGTTACCACTGTTACTTTACATTGCCAAGGAGACACTATGAAATTGAGTCCTACACCTTAAATGACAGTGTGTGGTATACAATCCTGTGCACTGTGTCATGTCATTGCAGAAGATGGGACCTTGTGCTCGGCAGACGGATTTCTCCAGGTGCATACTCTTACATACCAAACCTGGTGAATAAATTGGCTGGGAATGCGGTTACCAATCCATGTAATAAATACAGGTGAATTTCTAACAATAAGACTGAAAATATTCAGATTCAGGCAGAGAACAACATTTCAGGACAATATTTAAAGTTCATCATTAAAAAACTGAGAGGGTTTATAACGAGCATTATAACGCGTCGGAGCAGAAATACTTCCAGAATAAGACTCACTGCTATGATGAAAAGGCATTTACCTTACTCCATGAAGACCTATAGCCCTCTGTGTGTATGCACATGAATGTACATTCTCATTTTTATGGACGATTACCTGTCTTTCTCTGTCTAAGGATTTCATGACTTTATGTACATTCTTGTTACATTGAAAATCTGCAATAATGTTGCCAATGAAACTGTCTATGAATAATACATTACTGCATCACATAAAATAGTCACTGATTTCTTGAGGGATAATGAAAACTACTAGTACTTAGTGGGTGTTCAGGCCAGGCAATACATTGCTTACTAATTAATTTTAGTCTTTGTTAAATAAAATATTCAATTAATGAATCTCTAGCGTCGTATATCATACAGCACCAGAGGAAATGAGGAGCTGCTCTGCACACCCTGAATGCTATTGATAGCCCACGGCTCAGCTCTGCTGCAGCACAATTACAAGGGGGATGCTGAGGACAGCTTGGTATTCTGCATTGGAAGACAGGTGTCACCACTCAGCTTTCAGCCTGATACTCATAAAACCTGAGGTTCATGAGCAGTGCAGAGTCTAAAACAGCCACCACTGTGCCCACTAGGCAAAGGAAATAAGCAAATAGATCAACCAGATCTTTGCAGGTAGTGGAGTATGTTCAAACAGCCAAAGATGATTCCAAGGAAGCCTGAAACAGGATTCCACCCCACATCTTGCCAGGACTACCTCTTCTACCTCAGCCACTTGCTAGCACAAGATGTGTCAGGGGATGACTATACTGGACACCTCGAATATTTAGATAACTTCCAGTTCAGTCTTTTTATTCTCAAGAACTTAACCCATTAGCCTCTGCAAAATGGGAAAAGCCCACTGTCTAGCGAGTGCACCAAGCCAGACTGGCAAATAGTGAATTATATTTCCAAAATATGATTCTTGTTTAAGTAATGATACTGGAAGGTGCAAGCAGAATTGCTGAGTAGAAATCCAGAAAATAAAAGGTCTGGTTTGGAGGGTTTATTATAATTTGAAAAATAAGTACATAGAGGAAAAACAGAGCTGCCTTCTGAAGTACCTGCTTCTATTGTTTACTTTGTGAAATGCTGCTTTTGAAAACATCATTTTCATGTATACTCCATGTTCCAAGGTTCATTAACAAGCATTAACATCCTTGTTAACCAGTCTTGACAGTGGATTGTTTCTGCTGGGGCTTAGAGCTGTTACTGCCTTTCAGGTCCTGAAGCAATGACAGCATGTGCTGCACAGCAGAGCTCAGCCAGAACCCAACAATGAGGTACTGTACAAATACAGAACAAAATCCTTCTTCAGGCACTTAGACCTGAACCTTCTGATAGCACACAAATAGAGAAATTAAACCCTCAATATTTGACTGCTAGATATCTGAAAATATTCAGACATTTCCCATACAACACTTGGGAAACAAAATGCTACCAAACCAAATAATCCCTGCTTACTCCCCCGGGAAAAACTGACACACTGATATGACACTCCAGTGATTACCAGGCTGAAAACTGGCAAGAAGTAGCTATATACTCCAAATGCTATCTCATTTCCTTACAAAGCATCAGGGTGGTTTTTTTTTAAAAAAATGCATTACCTTGTTAGCAGTGTTACCTTGTTTCAAACATACCCAGATGACACTTTTGCCTCATTCACTTCCCCAATCGGTAGAGTTGGCTAGAGTGGTAAAACCTTCTGAGAACCAAAGTCACTTACATGCTGATATGAATCAGAGAGGACAACTGAGGTTTCATTTTTTGCATTTGTTTTTCCTTTGCATTTTTTTCCCTTTCCTTGCTATCTCCTTTTTATCATTACAAAGATGGACTGAGATAAGAGATAAAAACTAGAAACAAGGAGCAGCAGTCTCAGGGGGGAAAAACAGAACATTTCATCCCCTTCGAAAGCATCTAAATGAAAATGTTGCATTTGTATTTAATTCTAATGCAACAGTTCTCCATTCATTTCACCAAATAAACAGGAATAAAGCATGACAAAACCTGAAACTATTTTTTTCATAGTGCTTATATTTTTTTCCTCATCATCTCAACCCACTTTTTCAGGAGATCCTATTAAGAACTGCACTTATCTTTTCCTAACTGAATTAACTAATGCAGTGCCTTTAGCTGCTCCAAATAGAATTTCATGAAAGCCACCTACAAGATGTGCTTATATAGGACCTAGAAAAATTTTGTAAGAGATGAATGCCTGATGTTAATCCTGCAGTGACTCCGGTTTGGTTCAGCGCCGACTGACCTTCAGGCACACAGTAATTGCTCACTAGTGGGGTCCACTTCAAAGCAGATACCCAGAGAACCCAGTAACTTGAAGATGGAGCTGTCCTGCACAGGCTAAAGCATTTGCAGAATGCAGGACAAGAGTGAATGCATGTATCTTTGGCCAGATCCCTTTGGTCATGTTTATATTCTTACCCTCCTGACTCCGGTCACAGCAGCAGGAGGGTAAAGCTTTATATCAGGGATCACATGAGATGTCCATGAGCTGGTATGGTCCCATAAAAATGGACCGCTACAGACAACTGGTTGTTGAGCACAGAGGGAGCAATCTGAAAGGATGCATGTAACTCTTAACAACACCCAGAAAGTCTGGGCTGTTTAGAAACCAAGATGCCCAAGCCCAGTCATAAAGAAAGCTGTGTCCCTTCCATGCCTTACGCGGATGACCCTTCACAGCCTGCTGCCATTTCCTGCCAGCTAGGATAGAGGAGGGCTGGCTAGTAAAGCTCAACCTCTAATATACCAGCCCAGCTCTCAGTTTACACAATAAATGTAGGAGACTTTTATGAGAAAAGGAAGAGGATATAATTTGGTTAGTTGAACAGCAAAGGGTTGTCTCCCTAAAAACAAGGGGGAAGAAGGAAGGGAACTATGCATTCAAATGGATGGTATTCAGGCACTTGAGAATTGGCAGTTTAGGTTAGTACTCGATTAGGTTAGTATACAGTCTTAGAGGTCTTTTCCAACTGAAACGATTATACAGTTTTGAAGATACAGGAAATGCTTTCAAGTGTATTTCACTGTAGTTTAAAAAAAAACCAAAACAAACCCCACAAACCACACAGACAAAAGCATTAAGTTGAACAGAAAAGTAATCCCTCAAATAATGAAATCCAAAGCAGCAGTGAGTTCAGCAGGAGTGAAGTGATATACAGGATTTCATGCATATGAAGAATGATAATGATCTTCCTTAAGAAACTGCAAAAGACAGCCTCTAAGTTAGCAACCTACTAAACTCTGACTGCCAGGGAAAATAACAGCAACTGCTTCTAACATTTTATTCTGTAGACAGACTCTGTGATTCAGGGGAGGAGGGAAAAGCAGCAACCAGAAAACCTTCACGCTCATCTGCTCTATTTCCATTTCACATTATTATTCCTTTTTCGTATTGCGGCGGGCATGCAATCTCATTCCCTGGGAATATAAAACCTGCAGACACTATTTCTTAAAAGACAAGTTTCTAAACAGTCCAATTTCACTGCCTTTCTTTATGGATATAATCTCCATTTCTCTAGGTATTGTCTATCTGCCTGAAAAACTCATCTGTAATCTTAAAACTCAACTGGTTTTATCACTAAGTTGAGAGTTCACCAAAACTTTCTGCTTCCTGTCATAATCTCCTGGCTCTCTGTACAGCTGGCCATTACACAAGTCCAAACACAGCTCTCCCTAATACATTAAGAAGGACTTCTTGTGGCTGGTGACACTAATTTTGAAATATAAATGCAGGTGGTTTGCTTCATAGTGCTACCCACAAATCCCACCTTTTCCCTCAGCATTCTGGTCCTTCTTGTGTAAGCCTGAAACCTGGCATGGTCAATGATACAGTGTAAGAGCAGAAAAGTGTATCTAGTCTATTTGGCTCTTAAATACTGATATGTAAATCAGATGAGTTGAACTAAAACATGACACTTGTAGCAGTAGCAATTAGCTAGCTGTTTTATCCTTTCTTCCTCAGACACTTTTTCACAGCCCTGAGCAAAAGGATTCAGTTCTCCTGTTCTGCAGGTGGAGAAACTGGAGTGAATTAAAAGGGCTGTGTCCTGCCCCTGACCAAGTAACAATTGAGGAGTTAAGCTGAGATCGGCAGCGAGTGTCCTGGGCTCCAGCCTAGTCTGCCACCTCAGGCAGCCTGCACTAACACACCAGAGCAATGTCAAAGTACATTTAATCCAGTAAATCCTTCTGGGGTGACAATGTGGCAGGGCACTGATGGGAGCCCACTGGACAGATCAGCACTTCCTGAAGGAAGCTTTTTTTGTCTGATACAGCTCCTCAGGAACGCATTTCCATGAGAAATTGATTTGAATGCTTTCCAAAGAAGTGTGACACTGCCTGGCTATACACATTTCAGCTTGGCCCCTTTGCTGTCATCTTCTAAATCAATTTCTTTCAGTTGGTGCCAACGCAGCATATTAGTTTTTAAGTTGCCTTCTCACTGAATAAGATATGGCAAACCTGTGAATTTTATTGGTTATAAGAAAGCTTTGAGAGGGAGAAGAGTAGAGAGAAATATTAAAGCTAGACTTCAGACCATATATTGCTTTTTCTTTCAAAAGCAAAGGGGGGAAATTCATTCTTTATCTTGTAATGTGATTGATGGCTCTTTCCATAAGGCATTGATAATGCAATTCTTTAATTTGACATTGGTAGTCTTCACTATTTTCTTTTTATATATTTCACTAGTATGAGTCTGTCCACACTTTAAAATGTGTCCTGCCTTAAATATGTCAGCACAAGAGCAAATCTGAAGCAGTTGCACAGAAGACTGATGTTTTTATGAGGGTAAGTTACCCAACATTAGCAGACAAAGCTAGTCAGAAACTCTAGGAGGTGAATTCAGGGGTTTGGGGTAGCGTATCAATTAATTGCTTCCTTCTTATAAAACTGTGTTACAGAAATCAGATTTTGAGACAACAAGCAAAAAGAAAAATTTTCGCCAATGGACCACTCCCAAAGAACTTTGTGGAGAAGGCAAAAAACATTGCTTTCTTTTTGAAACGCAGCCAGGTACAGATGCCTAAGTACAGCAAAATGAGTCACAGCAGTCTAATAGCTAAGGCAAACCCCCACATTTCAGCGCTGTGCCCACTTGCCTGAAGACATATTCTTTGGAGGTGTAAAATTGCCATTTGGAGAAAAAGAAATTAGCAAGCATCAGATTTACACTTCTGTTACAGGAAAGGTTAAAATATTAACCGATAGAGCACTTGAGTGAAGTAGCTTATCATCATAAAGTCAAGTTGTTCTAGGACAGTGTAGGATTATACCAGCCTATAAAACAGTCCTACAGAATATAGCATATCCAGCTACATGCTTCCAACCCTAAAAGTTTAACTGATAATAATTCCTAAAGTAAAATAGCTAAGTTGGATTTTCAAAAGGTGGAGGACATTCAGGCACACATTTCCAACCACCTTTCAGTGAGAAGAATTTGACCCATTTCTGCTTTGATTTTACTTTAAATAAAAACTGCACTTCCCATTTTGGGTGATCAGGCTTGACTCTTGATACGACAGTCAGCCTTGTGATATTCGAAGCACAAACAACCCTGGAGACCTATAAATGTCATTTGATGATAGTTTTTCCATTTATGTCGCAAACAAGAATTTTAACACAGGGAGGGAAATGCTTGTGGTGTATTGCCTTCTTTGCTGACTGCTGACTCGTGGCTCATGTGGGGCTGATATTAGCAGCAGCGGATCATAATCTAAACTTTCATATTTTTAAATGCTTTGGATATGCACAATGGTGTGTAAGTGCCAAATAATGTTGTTTTATTTTAACAGCACTTAGCCCTATTCATGCACAACTGACTCAATCTATAATCATTTGGACACAAGAGCATGCTGTACTGTAAGGAGCAAAAGGGAGCAGTTAAACATCAGTTTCCACAATAATTTGTATTACCTAATTTCTACTAATTCTAGCAGACTAGCTTGCTTCTCTCTTGTAACAACAATTCATGCCTGCCAGATAAACAAAATGTTAACATGAATTTATTGAGAAAATGTACCGTAACAAAAATACTGTAACATCTAATGGCAGGTATTCGAGGCTTACCTTTATTTGCCAGTATTATCAGTAGCATATATTCAATATACACATAGTGTTCCTAAGCACTGCAGTTTCTGTACAGCATGTATTAAACTTCTTTGGGCTGTTCATGATGGATCAACTAAATTTTATAGGACATAAAACAACTCCCAAAGCAAATAGTGTTTTGGGAGAGGTAACTTCTTTATCTTCTTAAGTAACCTACATTCACTGCAACAGTGCCTAGTGTTTGCAGCTGTCTGTGGTATGTTGCCTGCTGTTCTGCATTTTCCCCCACACTGCATCACCTCCTCGTTCACCTGCTGCACACCACTGGGATCCCAGAGCAGGAGGAGGAGGATCTGTTTCCTTGCATGGCACCCACTGCTTTGAAACCCTAGTACCTGCTGGGGCTACTTGAGAAGCTGCAGGACCCACAGAGTGTAGATGGCAACAGCACTGCCACCTCACATCTTGGTACTGTGAACAGCTTGAGTCAAATCCATGAAGCACAACAGGGCTGCTCTGTGAACACCGATTAAAACACCTGCAGGATCTTTGTTTTTCTTTCCCTGTGAGGCTTCCAGACTGAGGCAATTAGCAGCAGGTTTTAGTGACTCATGAAGTATCAATGTAAAACTCTTCTTCAGAGTCTCGTAATCATGACAACCCAAGTTACTCTGAATTGTACATGTACTACTAACTCTACAGAGACTGTACCAGGCCAGTTCTTCCCACTTCAATACTAGCATTCACTTCTATCTGTATTAAGTTCACATTTTCTAAGTCTCCCTTTTTTTCCCCCCCCCCCCCCCCCCCCGCCCCTTGCCTAATTTAACTGAAGTTAAACTGTAATGTGCAGGCAGCCCTGAGCCCTGCAGCCCAGATACTGAAGGCATCTGGTTTGCAACCAGTTCCATACTGTATTTAGCTGAGATACATAGGGTATACACATACTTAAAAGGAAAGAAACATCATCTCACAGTTTTACATTACTGCAGCTTGTTCAGGGCCAGCATGGGTATTTCTTCTGTACAGCACTGGCCCATGCAGATGTGCCCTAAGGGAGGTTACTTGTCTAGTTAATCCTACTGATACATGCAAAGGTTTCCTGTTCCTACAGACAACTTCTGTCAAGAACTCTCCCTGCTGCAAAAGATTCATAATTTAAATAGAAAAGACTCTAAATAATTTCTGAAGGTGATACTTATGAAGTGAAACCATTTTTCATGGTAGAGCCCCAAACTAATGATTATCTTTCTATAAATCTATCATGCATGACATCTGTGCTCCCATGGGGTTGACCCCACAGTAAACAAACAAAAGGCTCTTTTAATGATTCACCATTGCCTAAAGGGAGGAGAAAGCAAGCATTAATTTTTCTTGAAAAGTAGGTTGACAGACCTACATTGAAGAGACATTTACATCCAAAAGATATTTCCCTTATGCAAGGACACATATTGTTTCTAACATTCTCTTTCTATTAGGGAGTGGCAGGGAACAGCCCAAATCAAAATCGAGCATTCCAAAGTTGTGGGGCACAGATCACTATTGTCCTTAAGCTTAAAGCTAAAGAGTAATAACAATCCTCAGTAATCTGTGAGATCTGATAGTCTAAAACTGCACAGAGTCATTAAAAACCCCCCAAACTGGCAATTTCCCATCAAGGTGGTTTCAAGGAGGACTTGAAACCTGCATTCTGTTGCCACTTACTAGTGGACAAAAGAACATCTAAGTTGTTCCACAGCTAATGCAAGATTTTGACAGAGAAGCCCAAAGTGGGTAGAATTAAACCCTTTTCACTCTTCCACACAAATCCCCAAACGATGTGCTGCTTTCACTTGAAAGAAGGCACTTGGATCTGTTTTTACCTTGTTTACCACTTGACCATTGGACAAGACTTCACCATTCTTACGGCAAAGCACATGCTGGTTAGGGGTTTTCACTGGTTCAGAGCTGTGCCATCACAACTTTTTGATTGGCACTGTGCATCTGGGGTGAGATAGATGCAGAAGAGAGTTATGCTACGATCTTGTACAGCCCTGAGCCTCCCTGGCATCATGGGAGACCAGCAGGAAAATGCTGGATCTGGAAGCAAGGATGTGGCACTGAAGATGAGTCCAAAATTGTGAGACAGTATAGAAGGAGGCTCATAGGGACTTTGCATCAGCCTAACTGGTACAATACTAGCAAACAGGATTTCACAACTGAAGCATAAGCATACTGGTAACAGAAGTTTTGGAAAAGGCTTGTGTATCAGAGAAGCCCTCATTAGATCCTACATCCTGAGTTCTCTGCTTGAAAGGGCTGAGGTGAGGAACCTGCAATCGGCTTTAGTTGAGCAGTTCCTTGATATTAACCTATTTAACAAGGTCTCCCAATTTTTCTCTCCAGTCACGTGAGCTAGAGCTCACATACACTGCTGTCTGCCAGTAGTGAGCTTGCATCACAAGACTGGAAAGAGCTTGGATTTGCAGAATTTGATGGTCCATTCTATCACACCACTTCTCCATCACTCTCACACCAATGGTCATACTAGCATAGATGGGAACAATGCACTGGAGAATGGGGTCTGTGAAGCACCACAGATGGTATTTCATGAACTGAGCTAGGCTTCATCATGTGGAAATACACTCATGTCTAAATATACAGTTTTAGCATTTATTACAAATAAAAAACATACACATTACACCTAAAAAATAATCCATTCCAGTCTAACATTCCCCACTGGTGAATAATGCCATGCACAAGTTGCTCTGCTGAAGATAAATGAGCTAGATTACCTAGGTAATATCTCATCCAGCAGAGTAAAGGGTGCTAAATGGTGTATGAATATGCGTAAAGCCAAGTGACAGAAGTACATACTCATTTTCCAAAAAGGAAAGAGTAATAGAATAATGTTATACCCAGGCTTTCTAACACAGCTCAAATTAAGGGTGGAATTTCACTCTATCATTATTTCCATTATACGCTTTTATTTGGAAGGGTTAAGAACTCAGCTATTAAAATGCACTCTTGGATGAAATTTCACAGGTAGAGCATTCCAGCATGAAAAATCAGCATTATATATCAGGAAGAGAAATTGTTTGTAATTTTTACATCAGAGTTCAGCACAAAACAATTCTCAAACTTTTCCATTTCTTTCAATTAAACTGTCAGATGTCTGTGTTTGTAATAAAGCTCTTAATGAACAAACTATCAGCATATAATGAAGTGCACACCAGAGCAGACATTGCAATTATCACGCATGTTAAAAATATTCTTTCTCCTCTACTGCACATATTGGTTAGCTCTTCCAAGTTTCAGGAGGCAAGATGAAAAATGAAAAAAAAACCCAAACCAGAAGACACAGAGATATGTTCTCTGGCCTGCAGAACAAGATTATTTGGCATTTGTTGTCTTTGCTCCTGACAGAACATGGGTACTTGGGAAAGTCTGGAGAGAGGGAGAAGTTGGAAGAGCTCTGCATCTAGTTTATTTAAAGCCAGGAACCATCTTTTACTTCTCTCTTAGCACAAGGATATTGCTACAGCTTCAGGCTCCACACAGAAGGTGTTCAAACCCTAAAGACATCTACCATTGAACTCACAGACACAACAAACCCTTGGTCTACACAGCACTGGGTGCTCAGCAGAGCTGCAAGGTGCTGACACCTGCAGAGAAAGTGCCCACCATATGGGGGTGATGTGAAGTGTGGGGACTGTCGGGAAAGTTTGTTTTCAAATATTGGGTCAGCTTTAAACAATGATCTTTGATGATTTGACCTTGTACAATGTTGTCTGTTTAGTTAAACAGTGGGAAAAATTATTAAATACTTGTACTATATCTTAAGATTAAAAATCTTATGGTCTGCTTATACTGCTGTATTCCAAGCTATTCAAGTGAGAGCAATAAAGACAAATTTCATTTCAGCAGGATCTCTTTAATTAGTCTGCAATGAGCTTTGCCATGTTAGAGGTTTATAGCAAATTTTGTGGAAAATGCTCTGTGCAATTCTATTTAGTCTTATTCCATCCCATACAAATACCCCATAAAATATTTTAAAAGCCTACCATTATACAAATGTGCTGCTCAGTGAGACATAATACTAAGCTAGCAGTGCTTTCACTTGGGAGAAATGCTGCCCAAACCACCACCACCACTTATAATTTACAGAGGAAGGAAAAGGCATATATCCATCAGGAAGGTGCAATGTGTAACTTAATGTCAGCTCATTCATCTCAGGCCATTAGACCTGTAGGTGGGGGAAACAAACCAAGAGAGGTGAAATGGTATGCCAGAGGTACCTAGCTTGTTTTTCTGGTAGATTATGGAATTTCAAGTCTAGTGACATGATCAACAAGATGAGCTTTAATGAAAGGCTTCTGTGAGAAGGGCAGGAGCAGCAAAACAGAGGCTGAGCTCCTAAAACTAAGGATGCTTCACGTTATGGCTATTGTTGTGGCTCCATGCTGGTTTGGCCTCCAGTCACACAATAAGTAGCGTGGGATCAGCTATGTTCATTGGTGACAAGTTAATACCATGTGGACAGTGAGCAACAGAAACAAAAGCTGCAGCAGGAAAGAGAAGGGTAAGACTTCCAAAAAGCAATGTATGTTCTACCATAGATGAAATTCAGGCCACTTATGTCAAAACAAACTCAGGTTTTAAAATCTCCCCAACAGGCAATCTTCTTGAAAATCTTCTTGAAAAGCAAAGTGACTGTTAATGCTCACAGAGGTAATTTAATTTTCTTCCACCCTAGCCTTAAACAAAAGTAGTAAGAACAAAAGTGTCAATTCTCAAGTCACTGTGTGACACCAGTCTCCTTTTCATTCCCAGGCAGGAAGGTCCCATTCTTCAGAGAAAAGAGCACTTAAGCATCTGAGGATATAGTCTGGCTCCACAGACAACCCTTTCCCTCAAAGCAGAAATACTTAGTTCTCAACTTTTATGGTTGTTTGAAGTGATGTCTCTCTAGCACCCAAGAGGAATTGGGAGCAACTGCAAGTGTACTTGGATCTTACCTTCTAAATTAAAGTCCTTTCTCTATACATCCTGACACTCAACACAGAGATAATAATGAGCCGTTATTAGAAACACACTGCATGCCAAGCTACACCAAGCAGCTTAGCACAGAAGAGTGCCTACATGTCACAGCCTGGGGTACAGAAGAAAAGAAATTGCAACAGGGGGGAAAAGGCTGGGAAAGGTGATGTCACAGGCTTTAGAGAAGTGCTTTATTTATACTTACAAAACAAGATAACCAACTACTTGACACCCAAATGCTAATGTTCATCAAAAGCATAAGAATATATATAACACCTGGCAGCCACCTGAAATTAAATTTGCATAAAATCAGGACACAAATGGAACTCTACTTCACTATGCCAAATTACATCAGTAAATGGAAACAGAGATAAATAAATAAACGTGGGTCCAGGAAGGAAGCCCTAAAGGACACATGAATTAGTCACTGTAGAAACAGAAGTATAGGAGGTAGACTGAATAAACTCGGAGAGAAGTGACTATCCAGGGGTCACTCTACCTTTCTGACCCTAAATGCAGACCCTGAAAATGACTCCTTAAGGACCTGGCTAGAGGTTGTCCACTTCTTCCTAGAGCATGAATACTTGTCAGCACTTGATTTGGATAGGATATCACCTAAAAAAAATAGTTCAGGAATAGAAAATTTATTTAAGGCTATCCAAAGCGAGTTGAGATTTGAATCTGAAACTTCAACAGAACTCAATCTCCAAAAGAGCATAAGGACTAGTCACATGTTAACATTTAGAAGATCCCACTTGTGATATTTCCTGCCCTGAAGAAACCAGCTGCAGAGCTATATAACATTACTCCAAATGTGCTACAGTCCTTCTTGCTCAGAGGTGAGATGAATTTTTTCATCATCTGAAGATAACACAGTGTCTCCAAACATGTACACATGGATGGCACACTCAGTCATTTTTAATAAATGACATTAAAGAAAATGGTTTGGCAGGAGCTACTGTCTTTAAAAGATAGCTGAAAAATATATTTATCTGCATCACAGTTTCTCAACAGTCATAAAACAAGCAAAAAGACATAACACAACCAACAATCCAGATTTAGAGGCCTCTATTTTAAAATGCTGCTGTTTTTTAACAGTGCTATACTGTGAAGGTTGTCAAGGAGATAACAAAACCTAAAAAAAAAAATCTAATCCAAAAGGTAGCTGATTAAAGAAATATATTGTGGGTCACTTGAAGACTAGCAATGACTGGTTTTGACAGGAAAGATTCCGGAGAGAAGTCAAACTGTCTTGTTTAAAGGCACAACCACATTGTAAATCACTTGCCTGAAAGTAGTGGCAAATATGTGGCCGTAAGCCATTGCAGAACTACATTACAGCTCTTGTGAAAAGCACAAAATTCATTGCAGAGCTCCTAACTCTGAAACAAATAGTTTTTTAAGCCTTAGCTCCTTCAAAATTATCTTTTCTATTACTTTGGACTCTTTTCAAAAGAATTTTAGGCTTAAGCTTTTCATGCCCAAAATTTTGAACAGAATCAAATGGAGTTCTCTGTCCCACCATAAATCTTCTGGAACCACAGATTTCAAAGGAAAAATTCTGCAGCTTCATTACTAATCTGTCAGAACCACAGTGCCCAGTACAAATGATTCTCCTTTTTATAAGAGCCACAGTTTATTCTCTGTCAAAGAAGGAAAATACTGTCTTTTATGAACATGGGTTTTTTTATGTTATTGTTAGTACTCTGCTAAATTGTAACATATACCAAGAATGTTTACACATTTTTGCAAGTGACAGTTTTTCAAAGTAGTGCTGGATATATTAAAATACCTTCCTCCTTCCCTTTCTCCACCAAAACAAAAAAAAAATCCTTAGAAAAATAAAGGGGCAAGGATATTATCAAAAACTTAATGTCATGAACATCATCAGTGCTATGTAACCAAGAAACTCACTGAATGATCTGGTAGAGCAAAGCTGAAGAAATTATTTTCGAAATATAATACCTAAAGTCAACCTGATAGTCAGAAAGAGTTTTGCATTCAATTTTCTGTGACATTTCTGGAAATCTACACTCCTAAAATTAGAAGGAGATTTCAGGACTTCAGGATTTTTGAAGATTGAGGCAAATCAGTTGCCTAAAGATTTACTTAGTAACTGAAGTGTGAAGGCTCATCCTCTAAGATGATTCACTGCTGCAAATGTGAAAAACTCAAGAACCACCTTGCCGAGAGTGCCTTAAAGAACTCCAGTATTTCCAAAGCACACCAAAGTAAGTTGTATGACTGTAAACCTACTGTGTTATCTCAAAGCATACGATGAAGCATTTGTTTATAAACATTGGCCTTTTAATGACATCTATAAGCAGCATTTAAAAATTACCATATGCACTACTGCCAAGCACAGACCCTTCCACTGTTCTCGGGCAGTCTAAAAACACATTGTAAGGAACAATGCCTGTTTGAGCTAAAAGACCAGGTGTGAGAAGAGGAATCATGCTATGCAGGTAATTGGTTTAGGGCTAGACAGCAGGAACTGAGCAGAGAGCTGTGGTGGTCATGGTAAAGTGCTTCCAATGCCTATTTTTCAAGGCTCCATCCCTTCACTGCCATGATACTGAACAAAGTCTGTCCCAAGGCAAGGACTGCAAACATTCTGGATACCTGACAGGTGAGTGCCACATGACAGCAAATGACAGGTTTAGGAAGAGAACATAAGCAACTGGAGTTCCTGCCTAGGGGTCTGTCTCTTAAGCATTATCATGCAGAGATGAACTCTATTTGACATCAGCATTGCACTTCTGCTTCTTTTTTAAAGTGATTTCACTACTTACCTGCTTGCATGGCTGAAAAGAATTGCCCTAACTAATTCCAGAGAGTAAAATCAACTTTAAGCATGACAAGAAAAGCACAGCTCCAGAATTACAGATAACTGAGGCAAAATGACTTCCTCAAGATTCTCTACAAGGTCAAGTCAGAGCTGGAGTTAATACTCAGGTCACTTCCCTCTGTGTACTTCCCAGTATTTCTCTTCAGGTAACTGTGTCCCTGAGTACCAGGTGGTTTCATGAACAATGATCCTGAGCATACACTGGGGCTGCATGCTATTGAAAACACTGTTGCAACCTAAAGTAGGTCCCGGGCCCTAGTTTGCCTCTATCCACACTGTTGGAATAATTCACTGGAAGCCCATTCATTGCCATTCTCTTCCCAAAGGATGCCTTCAGTGCAGGTGGAGACCCAGTTGGGAGCTGTCTAGGTGCCACTTGCTGTCAGCTCATGCAGCTGTGGTGTGATCACATGCCAGGGCTGTGTAGGTTGAAATCATATACCTGGCTGTGATGCATGTGTCTAGCCACAGACTAAAGATGCCACTGTATGTAAACCTTTTATTCTGTCAAGGTAAACCAAGAATATTGTACATTGCCAAGTTAAACCAAAGGACAGCTCTTCCCTAAGGGTCACTTTCTTGAATTGCACACAAGCAAATAAGTTTTCACTGCACTTTGTAGTCTGGGAAAGAATGGCTGCTACGGAAATTATTAGCAGAGTAAGAGAGCACCAGTTCAGTAGAACACTAACACAGAACTGGACCACGTTACTCTACAAATGATGGCAGGAAGGGAAAAAAAAGGGGAGGTCACAAGGTGTGTCTACTTCAGTCAGACGTGAAGCTGTGAGATCTCCTCTTAAATAGATTTTTCAGGTGTGGGGAGAAGAGCAAAGTAAATAGTCTAGTAGTCTGACCATGACGCTCCTGTGATGTTTGATGCTGTTCACTCAAAGCAGTGCTGTGTCCACCACGATGCAACCAAATGGACTGGCCTCAGTGATACGAAAGACATAACTTGATGTAATAAAGAGCAATGTTTGTAAATTTGTGTGCAACTGCATGTGCTCATTGACTTTCTAATAAAGTGTTGGCAGAAAGTAGCTCTCATCTTTGTGCCATGGCCTTAGCTATATCATTTGTCACATCACTAAAAAATGCACAGTAATAAAAAGAGCAGATGCCTTTGGACAGCTGCAACATCATTAATGGCATAAATTCCTTTTGTGTGATGCCCTTGCATGTTGCTACTACCTCACTTTAACAGGAACGGAATCTAACACTCATAAAGCTACATTTGAGAAGATCTATTTATTTTAGGTAATTAAAATTAATTCTTTATGAGCATTTGAAATTATCAGAAACCCACTATTTGAGAAGGTAATATATAAAGTAACAGATGCAAACCTTCAATTACTTGCCCTGTTGCTGTGGAGAGAGAATTTATGTACTCACACTTGAAAACATAAATGTTTTTTTGTTTAGCTCCTTTAATGTGACTTTTTCACCTCTCATCTGCTGAGAAAGGTCAATGCCAGTCCCAGGCCCCTGGTGAAAACAGATGAGTCTTGAACTACAGTCAAAAGCTAGTATAGATACCCATACATGCTGCTCTTTCTGTAATGAGATCTCCATTTCCATGTAAGAATTCCTTATTCCCTGATAAAGAAATGCAGCCAGTAGTGGGAGGCTAAGGAGCCCATGGCCTCTTATACATGCTAGTGACCTGGAGCTTGAGAGCCTACGATGTGTGCAGAGACCAAAGCACTTCCAATACCCTTTAAAGCACATCTCTGCACTAAGGGACATTCAGGGCAGATAGATTAAGACACACCAGTGGTGGTGTTTATCTGCAGGAGCCTTCTGTCTAGGCATGGGATGAAGACAAGCTGTCAAGCATGTTCATAGCTAAATATTTATAAGTCAAGATGAGAGAGATTGAAAAGAAATGGAGTGAAAAGCCCTTTTTCTCCAGGGCTGCCCTGCTTCCTCCCTGCGTCAGAAAGAAACACATCCAACCTGAAAACATTTCAAAGTAGAAAAAGGCCTGAAGTAAAAGTTTGCATCAGAACACCATATCAAGATTAAAAACCTTAGTTCCAAAGCAGCCAGATATTAATCTCTGCATCCAGGTCCACACTTCTCCAAAATTCGGATTTGATTTAAAGCTGAGAAAAGTTCAGGGCAGAAACTTGGATCTAAAACCAGGAATCCATGTAGCGACTTGGTCCTTGCACTTTTGAAAAGCGAGCAAGAGGCCTGAGCTGAGTGGTAACACTGCAATGAGATCCTCTTCCACTGTGTTCTTTTTTTCCATTTCATCTTTTGAACTTTACCAGGTAACTCTTGAATTGTACAACGGAAGAAGGAAATTCTCCTTCATGTTAACACCTAGTTAAACACTACTTATTGTAATTGCTTGGCAGTAGACCAAAGTATTTCCCTTAAAGTAATAATTTATGCTAATAATACTACGCTAGCTGCTATGCTAGTTGCTATTCAATATCCAAACACCACTTCAGGTATGTGAGATGGTTCAAGTAGCTTATCGCAGTCTCTGCAGCTCCGCAGAGCCTTTCTGAAGCACTGCTTTCTCTACCCTGAACACTGACCAGCTAAAATCTAGGGTTGCCAAGCTGGAGGGAGCAGTCGCAGCGTTGCTCTTCCAGTGTAAGCACATGCATCATAATCCCGGGTTTGCCAGGATCACGTTTCATGTACGTACACTCACAGTTTGTTTCAGCCAACAGGTGCTGAATGCATGGGTGAAGATCTGTGTTTGTCAAGCCTGAGACCATCAGCATTCAAGATGACCAGCAGTCCAGCTCTTTCACAAATCATATCATTATGTAGTGGAGGGATCCACCAGTGTACACTTAAATTACATTTTTTGGGCTTAATGGAGCTCAGGCTGGACCCAGACCTTTTGTAAAATATGTGAGGTGCATTCATGCTATTGACAGAGCTGGACTTCTGTGTCTCATCAGATGCTGCATCCACAATATCATGGGTCAGATAATTAAAAGACTAAATGATTAACCCCTCAGAAACTTAAAACAGTAGCCAGTTTTCAAGACAGGTGTGCACGTGTAGGAACAACAGGAACTGCTTATTCCTGAGCTTTCCTGAGAATTATGTTCTTAAACAGTCCGAGTTCTTTTGAATATTTGTCCAGCAGTATTTTTGTTGCAAACATAACCCAAGATAACATACTTCAGTAAAAGATGTCGGTGTTTAATAATTTAGATGGGCATTATAACTGAGCTTAATGGAAATGTCTTTTTTTTTTTTTTGACTTGCCACAAAGCATTAATTCCAATTCATCAGCAAGACACAAGAGCCTAGATAGTAGACAACCAAAGAAAATGGATTGCAGTGCTTCTAACTCATTTTTCTTGGAATATACTAAATTTGTTAATTAACCATGGTGGGTTTTTCACCCACTTTGAGTCAACTCCCTACTCCTAGAATAAGCTGTTCTTTCTCAGTCATTCTGGAGACTCTCAAAAAGTTAAGAAGCATTTCTGCAAAGACCAGAAAGACATGAGGGCAAGCTGCCTCAAACCCAAAGTGTATTCTCACTTTCCTCAGACATACTGCAAAAATTTCCACTTTCTACTGTGTCATTAAGCAGTGATCCTATTTCTTGACTGACAAATAGGTGGTTTTGCCTGTGCAGATATATATTTTTGCAACAGAAATAAAAATGCAAAAGTAGTTCTTAAAAATAGCTCTGTCAAAAATGACTATGTGAGTGTTAATATACATGAGAACAGTATCAGAAACCTGAGCCAGACACATGCATCAAGGGAGAGCCTCACAGTTTTCCACTGTCTGACTTCAGCAGGCTTTAGATTGGAACAACTTGTTTCTCCATCAGACAAAATGGAATATCTCCACACAAAGAGCTGCTTGTAGCTGCACTTCTTTCCAATGCTTGTGGAAGCCTCTCTTTACTAGCCACTGATTCTACAGGGTCATAGTTTTAGTAGAAACACATATTTATTCAACCATAGCACTTGTACTTTCATGTCTGAGCATATTTCCCTTTCTTCTTTCTTGGCAATATTTCATTCTAAACTATGCTATTAACAAGAGCAGAAAATCTAGCAGGTACTCAATTTTTTCTTTCATAATAGATGATATCTATTTCAAAAGATAAAGATATTTCCTTGCTCTGGGATGCGTTCTTCTCTTCCCAGATAAACCGCTATTTTGCACATTACATTTGCTGCCTTCCAGAAACAGCAGATAACACTGAAGAGATTTAATTAATATGTACCACAGCATGACCTCAATGGATAGAACATCTACCCTAAAGGAGTAGAGCTGTAGGAGGTAATTAGAGCACACCATGACATTTATTACTAATGCTCTTCCATTGACATTTGCTGTTGACAGGCTGCATATAAAGTTTTCCTCTGTTTGCACTGACTTACAATGATTTAGACCTTCCCACATACACCAGTGAGAATGCCTTTGCAGTTTACAGTGAATTAAAGCATAAGAGACAGAACAAACTCTTGGCCTTTTGAGAGGAGCTAGGTAAACTCCTGCCAACTTCCTACACCCACATTTCTTCTCCAAAGAGTGTACTTTGAGGGGCTACTGGCATGAAATAAATCCTCTGTGAAGGGGAGAAGTCCCATGTTCCTGCCTCTATTCTCTTCTGCTTTGCAGATTTAAGAAAACAGTAACTGTTGAGTGTAAAATGGATAAAGAGAGAGCCAAAGAAACAGATCAAGGACCCACTTCTTCCAATCCCTCTCCAAGCCTACAAAACTGCTCTGCTACTGACTTGCATTACAGAGGATTTTACTACCAGATGCATTCAGATAACTAAATTATCCTTTCAAGGTTGAAAATATATCTCAAAATTAGCAAAATTTGACCAAAAGTGCACAATAAGTGGAGGGTAAACTCCACTGATATCAGAAGGGTTTAGAAATGCTGAAAAAGCCTTGGTAAACTTTGACAAATGGTACAAGATATGAAACACAGTGGTAGAATGAAGCTGGAAGAATTTATTTTGTAAAAATTCTTTTCAACTGGACTGAAGCATCCTGATTAATTCAGCTAATTTAATTCAAAACCATTTTTTCCTCTTGCAGTACACTACAACTTACAATAAAAAAAGAAAAGCTGTTGTGTTTTATCGAACATGCCCTGTTTTGGAGTGGCCTGCTCTCACCAGTAGGCAATTATACCTGTAGCTAATGGAGGACAACTCTGTTACCCCAAGAGAGACCGAAAATCTGAATTCGTTATAGTGAGTTATGAGGAAAGAAAAGTGGGTACTTGTAACGCGGGAGACAGCGCAGGTCAAGGATACCTTAGAAACGACAGGAATTAATCACTGCCATGAATAACATCTCATGCATACTACACTAGAGTTTATTCTTGTGAAATCTTCCACAGGTGGGAAGTGGTTTATGCTATTGACTAATGGGAATGTAATGAGAGTTGTTACATCCCCCTTAAATTACTTTCTGTCTCAGAATATAATCTATATGTGTTTCCAATTCAGGGGATAAAGAAGATTTATCAGCCTTATTTCCACATAATATTTATGTCTTTGAGAACATTCTGGATGTTTTGTTCGAATAATTTTCTAGCATCATAGGGATTTAAAAAATACACTAATAGCAGCAAGGAGAGTACACACAAGAACACGGTAATTAAAGATTATTTACTAACAGTGAAGGAAAGCAAACAATAGCTGATAAAAATCAAAATAAAGCCATGCTTTCACTAAGCCACTTACCACTTTTTTTAACATGAAAAGAAAAAAAACCACATTAAACTCATTGGCACAAACGACTGCCATGATTTGACCAGGGTTTATTGCGCTAATCACACGACCTCATTACCACTCTGCGCACTGCTCACTGCCCACCCTGCAGTACTCGCCCACCATTTCTTATCTTACACTAAAGTTACAGGCTTTGGGTCTGGGATTGTTATTCCCTGCACTGGTTACACAAGACCTTAATTCCAGAGCAGAGAAATAACAAGTGTAACCACCAATCAATTAAGCTTAATTCTACTGTTGGTTATAACGAGAGAAAATTAACTACTGTTCTCATAGCGCTATTTGAGAAGGTTTTTCTGTTTGTTTTTGAAAACACATATGATTCTAAAAGCTGAGATCTCATTTTTTGGTACAGAAAAGAGTTGCCTATAACTTACTGCGCTCTTCCCCACTACCTGAAGTGACTGACTGCTATGAAAGATGTCCAGTAGGCGGAGGGCTTGTGAGAGCTGGGAGACCTGGGAAATTCAGGTAATTGAATTAGAAAGGCTGAATGAGGCTTATTAGTTTGGGCACAGCCTTAGTCCAAAACTCGTTTATCTCCAGCCAGGCTGGAAAAAAAGCAGAGCGAACCCAAGTCTGCCAGTACATGTCCACGTCAACGTGCTCTCCTCATTTCCCTATGACAAACGACTTTACACAGGGCTGCTCCTTTCCTGTAGCCAGGCGTGGCCACAGACTGTTAAAGCAGTCCTTTAACATTCAAAAATGTTCTGACATGATTAATCTTGTATATTTTTTATACTCATTTGCTCTACACACCAGTTCAACATGGCACATGAAATATGGGAAGTTTCAATTCAAAACCTGTGCACCGCCAAATGGTTAAATGCTACACAGTGGGTGGCAATGCAGACATTCCTAATTGTAAGACATTAAAGCACTCACTGATGTGCTACTCTGAAATTACCAAAAATCCAAATGCTGCACTCCGAGCATATTCATTTGTTATTCAGTGACACAGCTACAGCAGTCAAAATCCAGCAAAAGCAGAGATTTTCCTAAGTTTCTTAAAACAGTATGTGAAGAATAGACTTACTACTCCTTTCCCCCAGGTAGTAATATTTTTGAAGGACTTTGCTTTAGTTATATATGGGTAATTGGGACACACAATGTATTCCAAGAACCTTAGGACCATAAATATTGCTGACTGCGCATTGAAGAGAGAGGCAGAAAAGCAGGGTCGAACTGTTATGGAAAAATTAGAATTGTATCCTGAACATATTCCCCTTGTTACATTTGGTCTGAAAAAATGGTCACACAAGCACTTCCCAGGAGTTCAACACTGTAAGAGCTCGGCAACGTTTTGTATTAACATTCGAAGAAAAGTGACATCTTATTAAATATCGTATTTGAGTAAAACATTTTAAGCCCTTGTAATAAGTCCTTGATGGACTATTTTGCAATCCCTTCACATACATATGTATATAGAGACCTTTCCTTCCCAAATTTTAGCTCCTTTATTTTAGATTATGAATACATTTTACAATTCATGTATAAAACTGCTACCAAAAATAAGGAATTTCTAGGCAGTGGAAAATCCTTTGAGTATTCCTAAGCTGGTTTCTATTTATAGTGATGTCCTCCAATTCTGTCAGAAAGAACTGCAATGTTAAAAGGCTTGCAAAAGCCACAGCTCCATGGGAATACTCAGTCAAGTCAGATCACCTGAAACTCTAATGACAACATACATAACTTACAGCATGTTAAACCCAAGTGGTTAATATCCTGCTTTCGAAAAAGTGGTAACTCCATGAATGCAACACTACTGCAATCATTTTCTAAGGGAGCCCATGTGGAAATGTGGATCAAATGCCAAGCACTTGAGAAAAATTGAAACTCTAGTCCTACACCTGCTTTAATGAAAGTATTTTGAGATTTTATCTCTATGATTTGTTATATTCGCCTTAAAAAAAGAAACACGCACACCACAAAATGTCATTTTATACCTTTTACACAGGGGAAAAAGTTGTGGATTTCCTTTCTAAATTAAGCAAACACTGTAGAAGCTGAGCAAAAGCAAGCAAGATATCTTATTTTCTATCTTGAATGAACTCTAAATGGCAAAAACCCCACCAACCAAACAACAAAACAGACGCCACATCTCCAGTTTTTCACTTTTTTTGCCAGCTTTCTCACTGAAGCTCTGCGGGACCCTCGATATACTACCCCTGAGAATACAAAGCTGATGTTTGTTCTGAAAATTCTGAATTGAGCTGATTATAGGTGGCTTGTCATGGTTTGTCCTTGTGTTAGATTTCAACTAAATTCAATTACACAGTGTTCTCCTTGCTGCCATGAGATGAATGGCAGGATGAAGATGAATGAACACAACTGCTGAAACTGATTGATACCAACATGCAGGCAGGTTGATTAAACTGTCCAGAAGCAAAATGAGGAATAGTATTCATCTGTGACTACTGGTTGGGTCTTCAATTAAATGCTGTTTTCACCAAATGCCAAGAAACAGTCTTATTCCTGTTGATTTTGCAAGAGCATTAGTGCAGCACCCAAACTGAAGCTAGATGAGCTGAACTAAAACTTCTTGTATCAGTCTGTCTATAGGTTTCTTTTCAAATGCCTACTTAGATGATGAAAACATATACTTGGAAAAATTAAACAACCAAAAAGCATATTAATATAAGGTAAAGTTGAATTAGAAACATACTGATAGACATAGCTCACAGGTGAACAGACAGGAGTTTAGTGATTGTTCCATGTTTGCATGGCATTACTCCCTTAAACTCCCATGCTGACGTGGGGATATGTGAAAAATAACTACACATTCCTGAGTGGTTATCTGCCTCTGGAAATATTTCCTAGTCTGGGAATACTGCATCTTGGCAGTATGGAGGCAGGCAATGATTAATGAGAAAAAAAATCAGATACCTTCTGCAAGTTGTGGCAAGGGTTCCCATAATCACTCTGAGCCAAAGGTTGACAATTGAAATGCATCTTCATTCCCAGGCAGATTTGCTCAAACTCTGACAGAGTGCAGAAAGGTTGATGAAAGGTGTCTGAGCACATCTTCAAGGGTATAGATATATAAATCTCTACTCCACTCTTGCAAAAGCAGCATTTTCCATATGTAACCAAGGACTTGTGTTTTTAACCCAGAGATAATCCATCCTCAGATGCTATTAAAAAGTGTATCTATTCAGTTGGACTTGATGATCTTAAAGGTCTCTTCCAACCTTGATTCTGTGATTTCACCTTGTTAGCTACACATTTGTGTCATGTCTTTCCAAAGCAGAGTTCAGATCCCAGCTGTCATCCTGGACTTTTAACTATTTTCTCTCAACCATCTGTGGTTTCTTCTGCAATGCTACCACTATGGTTTCTTGGCACTATGTTGGCTTCTGAATCTGTGTCCAACTTCAACCTAATAAGTGTCCCTTTACTCTCAGGCTGACAGGTCATTTGTCTTGTCTTGGCACACCATCCCATTCTCTGAATAACCTTTGTAGTACTATCTTCTCCCTCAGTCTATGCATTGCATTAATGCTTGCACAGAGCAAGGCCATCTGTGCATGGCCTGAGCTGTCTCAAATCCTTCCGATACCAGATTTTGCTAGGCTTTGTTGACTAGGCTTAGGTAATTTCCCAGGATCCATTTTCTGTATTTCCCCTGCCTTCTGAAATCTCTAACAAAGCCAGTCTTAACTGCTCTGATCTGTGTTGCACTTTCAGAGACGGACTCTGGCCGAGTTAACTGAGATCTTTTCAAATCATCACATGCTTCAGAGGCTGTCTTTCTCTTAACTTGCATTTGCTCTCTCCTCTTAGATGGTGTTCTCTTACACTATGGACTTTCAATGAATTTTAGTAGTAGTAAGGTTTTCTAAGCACACTGTTTCTCTGCATTCTTTCCACTGCCAGTATTATTTGCTGTACAGAAATCACTGAGAGGCAGGGACTCTAAGAATTTCTTCAATGCATGGCTAATAAGTGCCTTGCTCTGCATCATGTAAGTGCATTTAGAAGACAACCAGAGGTCCCAAAAAGCTCCTGGGAAAGTTTATAATTGAAAAACACAGTTCATTGCAAGATACTCCGTGACACAATCAATGGACTAACTCTGCAAATCCACAGAAGTAGCTATCTACCAGTTTAGTCCAGAATCTTGATGCTCAAGGCCCTCACCTACCTATGTTATTCCCCATCAATTAGCCTTTGCAGCTATTTGCTCATTTCATTAGTGTCTCCTTGGTGCCTTACCCTTCCTAGCTTTGTATGAGGAGACCAGGTTTTCAGTTCAGGCTGAGAATTTGACATGGCCAACAACTGCGATGGTCTTTGGAAAGTTGCTCTCAAGTGAAGCTTGGAGTCAGAAGAGGCTGGTGAGTCCAGCATCCAGTGTCCTCCAGGATTTACCAACAGGCCAGTGCCTTTCTACAACAGGGTAGTGGGACTTTTAGGAAGCTAGAGTCACAGATATCCCACCCAGCAACTACATGTACAGATCCCTTTTCCAACTCACACCAAAAAATAAGCTGCATGAATCTCAAGCAAAAAAGATTTTGACATGTGCTTCAGAAATTCTGAAAAGTTGGTGGGCCTCAGACTTGCTCATCTGTCAAACAACTGAGACTTTTGGATTCAGCTAATGGAACAGAGTATTTGGTTGGAAGAAATTGCACTGAAAACACTTTTTGGCCAATCGCATTGTGATTTTTATGTACTGTGCATAATTAACACAAGATGTAATAAAGCGTCATATCCTTAACACCAGAGATGCCACATGCATACTAATGAAGAGGTAAAACTCTTGATTAGAATGGACTTAAAACAAACAAACAAACAAAAAATCCAGTCTTGACGAATTTCAAGGAAGTAGGCCTAAACCAGAACAAATGTAGATATAGTGCACTTTCCCATTCGTGCAGGGGCATTGTCCTGTCCCTTCCATTTCGTGCATCTGTAAGACAGCATGGTGCCTGCTCATTTCCCAAACTCCTATTCTGCCCCTGCTAATAAATAAATCACTCACAAAACATAAGAGGCAAGTAAGTGCTCATTCACATGTAACAAGTCCACTGATTTCACTGCACACACTAATATGCTCTGTCTGATCAAATGAAATACAGCATTAACAAAAATTATGTATAAGTCAAACCACATCATCTTCTAAAGAAATATTGCATGTTTCATCCTAGTTAGGCACTTTTTCATGTACATGGGCAGCACCAAGAAGGGTATGGTCATAGAGCTAAGAAGCTTTTGCAAGAAGCATTTCATCAAAATACTAAGATCAACTCCTGAAACCACCATAATCAGCGGCAGTGCTGCCACCAAAGTCAGTCAGGATCAACACCCACAGGTCTTGATGAAATGCAAACTGTTTCCACATCCACTGTCTGAGGCCAGAAACAAGACATAAACCCCAGTGACGCAGAACTGGCTACATATGGTGCTGAAGAAATAATTAGTGACTGTGCAGTGAACACCCACAGAGCAGATGCAAGATGATATTGGATACAGCAGGCATCAGCTAGGTGCACATGGTGACAGCTGGGGACTTTGTGCACGATGAGACAGCAGCACGTGCAGCTCTGGCCTCGTGGAGACCACGGCAACAGGGCACGTGCAGAGCACTTCTGCTATTCACATGAGGTGCAACCAGAGGGTGCCCCTTGTTTTACAGTTGAAAGGACTAGCTTAGGACAAACCAGGAAAATCAGATGCATAAAAAAATGGGGGCCAGTCTTCTGAGAAACTGCTAATGGGTGCCTCACCCTGTTGTTCTGGAATGAGGAAGAGAAGCTTAGGATACGCCCCTCTCTCATTTCAATCAGTGCTTGCACGTGAGCCTTTGTGAGAAGCTACCTGAAAAAGCACTTTGAGATGACAGTAAAGCTAAACCAGAGGAACATTAAATATGCTGGTGATATTTTGCTGATGCAGTAAGATCCCTCAGTCTCAGTTCGCTCCTTTATCGGGCCTCACAGCACAGACTTACTAAATTGCTGGCTTTAAGATGAAGCAGAAGGAAAATACATTTTAACTGTGTGAATACACTTTTCAAAGAGGACTGAAAGTCAACACATCCTTCACATTTTAGCATTCACATCAACTCTGGCTGAGTCAAACTAATAAATGTGTTTAAACAGTTAGGCAGATTAATTTTTCTTTTTAGATAAATTGAGACACCAAAACCTTTCATTATGGAGCAGATAGGGCTTTGTCGAAATAGTTAGCTGGTGAAAAACAAAAAGATAATCTGTATTTATTTGCTCTGGAGATATGTAAGATATATCTTCCCAGGCATGATTCAGTTTGTGAAAGTGATCATTTGGGAAAAGAAGAAAATTGCAATATCCTTATATATCATGAATTATAGAGCTCTTTCTAAAAAATGGGACTGGCATTGTTTTCAAATCTGTGACTGTATGCAAGAATGAACACAGCCCTGTAGAAAATACATTGCAGTCAATTGTTAGAGTCTTATTTAGGCAGAACTGGAGTACACCCATCCGGGCATGGCTGCTGTGTAGCACAGCAGTATCTTGAAGGCAACAGCAGCTGTGAAGGTGCTCACAGAACACAAGTAAATAAATACTGAATACAAACCTCCAGTTCAAATAGGTCTGCTCTCTTTCAACACAGCCCGCAAAGAAATACACATAGAGGAAAGTTAGAATATTGGGATCAATGAGACGAAAAGATGATGTACGAGGGAGAATTTATATACTTTGAGTTCGAGGAATTGATCGGCTTTCAAGAGCTGGAAAATATCAGTTAATAAGTTTAACTTGCTGAACAAATATTTCCAGAGAGGTAGATGTAGAAGAAATATCTGTGGATTAGACAGCCTGTCATATCAATAGGTCAAATGCAGCAATGCTCAGAAAAGTTTTACCCGGTTGAGAGGCTGATTGCAGTTTTCTGACAGCTACCATACCAACAGAAAAATTGGGGTCGATCTCTCTGAATTTAGGACAAAAGTTTAGCCCAAGTCAGAAGTTTCTGACCATGTTTTAAAACGGAGCTATTGACTTTTCCCTTCAAAATGACATTTTCTATGTTTTGTCTGCAAATCATACAGTTACAATTTCACTTAAAGTGAAAGAAATTATTTCTGACCTGCTGAGAAAACAAAACTTTGAATTAGAAGTTGGTTCCAATTTTTTTTGAAATTTGCATTGTTTTGCAAATTCTCCCCCCACAAAGCCAAGAAGAAAATCTCTTTCACAGAATAATAATTGAAATGTTTTATCCAAATATGTCTCTGGGAAAAAAATGAAAACCCCCAGACTTTATGGAAAATGAAATTGAAAGCTCTTCATCCTGTGAAGACCTAGTTAAAAAAAATAAAATCTCATGGCTGTCAGTTCCACTGAACTTTGAACCCCAACACTGAGTAGCCAACATTTATTATAAAAAACTTGCATAGATCCACCACAGCAGTAATCCAAGCTAAGTACACCATTAAATGCTGAATCTAATTAATTACATTCTAGCAAAATGTCAAAGGTCAACTAAAAAATTTTCATATTCATTCAGTTTGACAGATGAGATAATTAAATAATTTCCAACTGTAACTCTGCTATAGGTACAATGTATAAGCCTAAAATAATTTTGGCTGGTTTCTGAATGTCACATGTATAGTACATTTCCTTCTGTCCTTGTGTAATGGATAACAGCTGCATTTTCACACATTAAATTATTTGTTCTTACAGAGAACAGTGTGAAACTTTATTCACCATTCCTCAGCCACTAGGAAAAAATGAAAAGATTATATACCAAATTATGCAAATTGACATTGCTGATCTTTTAAAATATTGCTGGACGTTTTTGAGATAGATTACCAGGATAACCTCTGTACATCAGAAAAACACCGCAGTGCTGGCTATCTCATTTCCATTTTATAGCCTGTGTTACAGACGTAGGTACATTATATTTCAGAGATATATAGCAAGGAGGCTTATAATTTATCCTTATCTGTAGAATATGAAGTAGGGTTTCAGAGACTCCTGCTTAGGGCTATTCTGCAGTGCAACTTTGATAAAATTGGCAACCTATCTTTTTAGTCAAAGATTTATAGGACACATGACTGCTTCAAATTCACTTTTGAAACCAGGAAGAGCATTTCACGTAGAAGGCTCCCCCAGCAGATTTTGGGTGCAAGCATTACTGTTGAAAGGGGAGGGAAATGGCTTTTGCTGCTGTAAATTGATTTTTATTACCTAGGTGAACCTCTCGGTCCCTGGGGCTGGCCAGTATAGGACCAGGGTGTCCAGCCTCCAAACTAAATTATGGGCAAGGAAGCTCATGGTAAGGAATGTGCTCTCACTATGAGCAAACGAGACCTGTGGGGGCAGGAGTTGCACTAAATTAAGAATATTTGTTGTCGCAGAAAAGGGTGCCACTACATTACCCTAAACCTTAAGGGCTCTAAAACAGAGATCACTGCCTCCATCCACGGTCCACAGTGACACGGTTTTTCTGGGCCACATCTCCCTTAGGCTAGGTCAGCTCTGCAGCCATAGTCTCTGTATTCATCCAAGTAAATTACTGGAAACTGGAGAACCCGATTGCCAGAAATCGTCTGACATATTCCTGATACAGCACCCATCTGGGAGATAACTGGGCACTCAGGGGCAAGCACAGAGGCCTGCAATTTATGCCCAATACAACTGTACCTGCTCAACTAGAGTGTTATGATGATTAATTAATTCATCTTTGCAAAGCACTTTGAAAGATTAAAAGCTGCAATTAAAGTGCTTGGCTTGTACAAAGCTGAGACAACAAAATACTTTGGAAGAAAACAATAACTGATAACTTTGAATATTAGTGCTGCCACTTAGAAATAATGCACAGACAGTAGTAAATTAATGAACTGAGTTTTAATGAATACTATAACCTGAAGGGATGGAAAAATTGCAAAGATGTGCTAAAATATTCTGGATTGCTTAACAACTGTGGATAATATCCAGAGGCTATACCTGGATATAAACAGAGGATTAGGTAGTGTTTTTTTCTGCTGCTTACCAAGTCTAGGAAAGTTTCTAGAAAGTCACTTATCTTTCTGGTATCTAAACATCAAAGAAAGTTAAATTGTGAAGCAGATACTATACTCTCTGTCATGAAAAAGCTGTAACATAGTGGAAAAATCTGCTCTGCCTAGGAATTGTGTTGAAATAATCGATGTAACTTCAGTTTCATGCTCTAAACCCTGATCACCGTATAGCACAGAAAAAGCCATCTTTTCATTTGCTAACAGTAATGCAACTTCTGTTCTTTAATTTGTACTTGGAAAGACAACAGATTTATTCTCTTCAGGAAGAAAAATTCCCTACAGAGAAAGGGCCCTTGAGTAATTTGTTTTCCTAGCAATGCTTTTATGTTTTTCAGTACAGGTTGGTATTGTGAACCTAGAATGCAACTGCAAATATATGTGTAAATATACTCTGACAGTGTTTTCTTCATTCCTTCCTGCAAAAGAATGCAGAAATCGCATATTTCTAAGATTAATGGGAATTCGGCACTGAAATGAGCAGCACTGACTTGTCTTGCATATCTCATTTCTCAGGGTACCCAGTTTCAGCCAGGCTTGTGTGTGGGTATGACTCAGTGTTAGATAATTTGAAATTCATCCAAGGTAACTCTTAAGAAACTTGTTATACCTCGCATTACACTATGGTGTTGCTTACATTTTGGGTTGGATCGTTCACTGCTGTCAACTAGGCTGGTGTTATGAAAGCAAAAGAAAACTCTGCAACTACAGCAATGAGGAATCCAGAAGGAGGTGAACAGCAGTAGACAGAGCAACATAAGTGGCAGAAGTAGCCTTGGTACTCTTTGAAATGCCCATACCGCACTAATGACAGAATACAAACCAACTGAAAAGTAGAGCCTGGAAAGCTGTGCAGTCACACCTCTGTAGAATGAAACAGACCCGAACCACAGGTAAATAGCATTATCCAAAGTTACAAATATTATCAAATTGCTACACATATATTCTATTATGTTTGTCAATATTTTCATATAGCTGTATATGTGATTATTAGTTGCTTATAATGCTTAAATCATCTCTAGTATATGGATCCAAGAATTGCTCAACACCAGAGCATTCACTGACGATTTTATAGCCCAAATTTATTGTTTACTATTTGGCTGTCAGATTTATATGGACTACTACTATCATATATCAGCTAGAGTTGAGGAATCATAGTTGCTTCTTCTACTTAATTAAAGATAAAGATTATATTTCTCCAGGGATTGCAGGAGCAGCTACCGCTACCTCATTCGTGTCTCCAAGGCTTTCTACAGACTGACCATTCCTGGCTACAGTACAAATGTGTAAGGGCTGCCTCTGCCAGCCTACCCCAGTTTGGCCCAATGCTTGTATCATTCATTGCCTGCTCTTACAAAGGAGCACAGGCGTGGTGCCCATCCCACTCACCTATCTCAACATTGGAATTTCAGTTCTAGGAAAGCACCAAAACCAAACACCTCCATGACCTTAATGCGAGCAGTGCTCAGCAGATTTCTCCCAAGAGGTTTTCCATTTGCTTGCCTGTTACCTTCCCCCTCATCCTCTTGGCTAAACCGGTCTCATAGCCATCATTTCCACTTCTCTTCCAAAATAGTATGCACATTTTCACAGCAAAGCAGGAAATCTTGATCCAGGGTTCCAGCTTCCTGCTCATTTCCTCAAAGCTCTGTTGATTCTACAGGTTATCCAGCAAAGATGCCAATAACTTCATTGCAACACTCAATTCAAAGCTTATTTCAGAACAGCTGCACATCCTTCATGTTTTTATTGACATAGCTACTACAGGCTAGTAAAATTTCATTAGCTGTACTTAAAGACATTATTATCACATTGTGTGTTTATATTATACAGAAATAAATCTGAAAAGAATCTTGCATCATTTTCATCCATAAATGCATAGCCATTTAGACATGGGTATGCAAGTATGCAATATATCGTATGAAATGCAAACTTCCCTACGCTTTCCTTATTATAAAATACCATAGGGAGCATTTGTACCTTAGGAATGAATTGCTTCTTCATTCTTAATCATTCCTTGGCTATATTTGAAAATACCAAGAAGGCATCAGTCATAATGGCTTCTGATCTGCATATCTGAACACCAAACAAGAGTCCTCAGATGTTCAAGAATTTGCACCATTCCTGCACTTAATTCAGAATCTGAATGAACTGCCAACATTCAAAATGTCCCCTAAAGTAAATATTTCTGTAAATATTTCATTTAATCAATTTAAACAGCACATGTTTAAAAATACCATATTATAATTTCTCATCTAAATTTCAAAGCAAAAAACCAAAAATCTATCTTTTAATGAGGTAAAAAGCTACTTCACTTTGATTTCTTTTATAAATGGAGTTTGATTGAAGTCTGTATGTTCCACAAAATGTTTTGATCTTGTTGAATAAGCAGTTTCTGTTGGAAAATTGTATTTTCATCATTTCTCGAAGAAATTGGTATTGCTCTATTAACTTCAGTGATTTACAGCTAGTGAAGACCTAACTTGTAACAGCAGCAATCTTTGCTGGTGTCTTGTGGACACTTCTAAACTGAAAAGGTTTTGTACAACGACAGAGCATGCATTTTGGAAAGATTGAGAATGGTGGATGCGCACTAAATTACTTTATATTAATAAGCTTTGTTTCAATGTGTTTCCTGGCAAGCAGAGCAGAGGATGAGCCTTAGCAAAGAACCATTCCAATAGATGCCCATTTGCTTTAAAACACAGATTTCAAAATACTGCCTAAAGCCAGCTAGATGGATCAAGGAGGGTCACAGCATGACAAAGCTATAGCTGCTTGAGAGGAAAAAAAGCTGTATTTCTGTAAGTGAGGGCTGACAGTCTTATCAACCACTAGACAGTAGGGAGAGAAACCAAGAACTTATGTTCATACCTGTTTATTGTGCATGCAAGCTTCAGCAAATACGTGCATGTACCAAAGGCATCTTTAAGTAAAACCCCCAAACCACTAGCTTTGCTGATGTCCACAGATGACTCATTCCACTGTGACAATATGGCAAGGAGTGGCATATGGGTATACGTTGTGGTCCTTTGTTTTCACTTATTCACTGTCTTCATATTTTTGTCCTTATCTTGGATCAAAAGAAACAATTTTTTCTTTGTGTATATGTAAGGACACTAAATGTTATGTAGCTTTGGTGTCATTAGGAATCGCAGTAATGAATAGCTGTCAGTCCTATTTAAGACATAAGAGCAAGACTGAGCTGCTTCAGTAGCATTTTTTTGATGGGTTGAAAATGAGTTGCTTGGCAATTATTAAGAACCATTTCTATAGAAACATAACCCCTAACAGACATAGGAAAAAGAGGGAAATAAAAATTAAAAAGAATTAGTCAAAACTCCCATAACTCATTTGCACCTGAGATGCAACAGAAGCAGGTAACCCCATGCTTAGAGTCAGATGCTTTTACACTTATTCACCACAGGGTTTGCTTTAGGATAGTAGTGACAAAAACTTACCATTGAGGTCCATATTGAACTAGCAGGGACATTATCCACATTGTAAAACTGCATTTGAGTCCAAAATGATCCTGACAAATTGGACATAGTAGGTGGGGAAAAAAAAAAAAAGCAGCAGCTAGGCAAAATTCAGAATGCAACACTATGAATAATTCAAGTCTAGAAAACAGCACCTACCAACAAGACAGACTGAATTTAAAGTACAAACTAAAAGGAAGAGTCTTGAGGGGAAGTATAATAGTATTAAATGTAAAACATCCAAATGTTAAACATGCCACGGGCATAGGCATAATCTGTCTTCCATGTCCTTAAAGGGGCAGACATGCCATGGGAATAAGCTGCAGCAAAACAGTTTCAGGACAAATATAGGAAAACATTTCTACATGATTCTATGAAAAAGCCGGCTGGAACAGGTGAATAATCCTCACTGCTGAAGACCATGAACAGAAGGATAGAAAAATATCCTCTGTCACAAACTGCACATCCCAGACCTCCTCAGTGCCAAGTGATTTCTCTGTGCCAAACTTGGCAGCTCCCTGAACCATAACTGATCTCATTGACCTCACTGCAAGCAGCCTACCAAAACATGGAAACCTCTCTGACAGCATGGGGAGATATAACAGCAGTTCCAATAGTATTAACAGCACTGTAGGTCACCATGGGTAAAGAAGAGGATCTTTGCCACCAAGTATGTGCAAGAGACAGTGAATTCCTACATGAAAACAAATTATATAGGACCAGTTCATACACCTTTACTCCAAGAGAGATATTTTTTTTGTTTCAGAATGAAATATAACATCACAGGGATTAAAATTGAACATTATTTAGAAGACAAGACATCATCTTGTAAAGACCATCACAAATACAGAAGCTGCATTGACACAGAAATAACACAGTAATAATAAATTTGATTCAGAGCAGATTACAGGGGTTTTCAATGACATATCTTTGAAATACATCAGTGTTGTATTGCCAAGGCAGATATTTGGACAAAATGCCCAGAAGACTACCAGTTTCACATCTTTGACTTGAGAAAATAAGAAAGCTTATAAGGAAAATAAGCGTGACCTTCCTCATGAGAAAAAAAGAAAAGGATTTTTTTTTTCCAGTTACAACCTTTCCTAGGAATAAGTGTGAGGACTGAAGCTTTCACATGACTGTCCACCTAAAAGTACTTTTTCCTCTTTTTGAACTGGAAGGAAATCTGCTCAGTTTTTACCAAGTTACTAATGTGAAAGAACTGGCTCCCTGCACTAGGATTATTTTCAATTTTGAACCCTGATTAAGACAAAAAAACAACAAATCAAACAAAAACCAACCACAACCACACTTCTCTTGCTCAGGTTGTTTTAGCGACTGAGAAACTTTAACCCCCGAGAAATAACTAATTTCACTCATTAGATGGAAAGCAAAATCTTATCTTGTTACTACATAGAACTCAGTTTGAATTAACAAATTACAGGTCAAATTAGTAAGGTCACATACACATGGAACAGACTACATGATTCCCACCCAGCTATAGCATAAATCAAAGCCCTTCCTTCCTCTCATTTTAATACCTTACTCCCCAGCTCCTGCCAATGCTTAAGCTATGGGAAAGTACACGCAAAAGAAGTCCCAGCCTTAATCTCTAAAACAGGAGCAATTTAATGTAATTCAATGTGCCATTAATATTGATTAAATAATTGGCAGGGTGAAAAACTGTCAGCTCCAGTGTGAAGTAGTTGCTCCATATTGGCAAACACAGCATGAGCAAGTCACTTCAGTAGTGCTGACAGTGTCTCTGTGAAAGACCAACCTCCATGTGGGAGATGTGCCATGTACAGGTCCTTACCTTCATAACAGAGATCTAGCCTAATGGAAGTGAAAGCATATAGAGAAGGAAACGAAACAAAAAAGTGAAGAGGTATGTCTCTAACCTGGTCATACTAATAGACAAATGCTGATAAAGATTATACCCTGTGGTTCAACAGAAAACATATTCTCTGGATTAAATTGTGGTGATTTATTATAGATGGGTACAGTGATTCATTTCACTGAAGTAATTAAATTTCTGTTGACACAAAAATATCATAACTCAAGAGGTTCAGCAATCCCTTGAGTTACTTTCAAGAGAAAATGAAATTAAGATATGTTGGATATAGACAAAATGAACAGACCAGGCTCATAAAAGTAAGCTAATCGAAAAATTCTGTACCATAGACACTCATACACTCAACTAGCTCTGCACTACTTGATTATTCTAATGTCCTTCCTTTTATAGCTCAGACCTGCATTAATTTATGGTCCATTGCATCAAAATGTCAACTGTATCCAATGTAAAATTTTATAGAGGAGTAAGAAAGCATGATTGTGCTCCACCGCTTCAGGCTAAAAGAGGTGTTACATCACCTGCTCTCCAAGGTAAAGATCACAAACTCAGAATAAACAAGTATTGGAATTTTAAAACTACTTTTACTGTTTCAGTGCTGTTTTATCTATCATATGTATTACATGGTCCTTCACAAAACCCAGCCTGTTAAAGTGCAGTTGAGATGGTGGGTGTCTACTAGACTGTGTGACTATTATCCTTCAGGAAATCAAAGCAAATCATGAGGATTAGCAACCAAGATCTACCTTGTTGCGCCCTCACTCATAGGAAAAAGGGCCTTACTTCAAAGGTTGCTCAGCTTCCAATAATAAAAGTGCCCTATGCAAAAAGGTAGGCAAGGTCCCAAGAGAAAGCAGAGCAACACCTCCACAATTCTCACAAGAACTTCCTCACTAAACAGACACAGCTCCTGGTAACTAACAAACCTGCCACCCTCAGCTGCCCCTCTCACCAACCACCTCCACGCAGAACAATTGTTCTTTTTCAGCAAGCTTTCTGTATGGTACGTGTTTCTTTCTGATGGTTGTCTTTGACAGGACACAGCAAAAGGCACTAACTTAGAATTCACAAAACTGCAGAGCCAACCTAAGAAACTCTGGGTAACCCACTAATTTAACTGTGCATAGTGTTAACATGGAGATCAGTGTGTCTGACATCCCCCCTCTTCAGCTACTGATCAAAGCCCACTACACAACAGAAACTTTACTTTTAACTTCAGTGGATCTGCAACCACACTCAATTATGATAACTTAGCACATCAAACTAAAACTTCCTGAGCTGGCTGGCTGCAGAGGCATTTCTAGCTTAAACACCAAAATGTAATGCAACTTTGCTGCAAGATGACACCTTTTTTTATTTGGTTCATGTAGGTACTGTTTCCCTCCCTCTATTAAAAAAAAAAAGGAAAAAAAAGAAAAGAGAGAGAAACAAAAGTAGAAATCACCTCCAAATATTTTGAATTCTGATCACCACTTCACTTCATGGGCAGATTCCTATCCAATATAAACTGGGATTAAAGTCAGGTCAGGTCTTCTAATTTACACATGTTGAAAATGTTTCCAACTGAGCTCTAGACTTACCTGATATTACAAAAAAAGTCCTGAATATGATAAATATCAAAGACTAACTGCTAAAAATCACACCACTTTAAACTCAAGAATATGTTTAAGGTAGTTATTTCCTATCATTCCAATCCCAGAATATAAATTCAAAACCCACAAAAATTCTCTTCCAATTATCTTTTCATATCCTTTCAGTCCAATGGCAAGACTGCAAGTTTTACTTCCTCTAAAATATGCAGAATTTGAAAAAATCTCAAGATAATCAGAAGGGAATAATTTTGAGTCATGCCACCCAAAAGTCAGAGTAAATAAATCCACAGCTAATATAAATCCATAGTAACAGGAACAAATCTGATTTATCCTAGCTGACTAATAGTTTCATGGGTTTATTTTCCTTAAGAAAAAAAATTACATAACAGCACTGCATAGCTAATATGATCTTCTAGCTTGATTTGTTCCCTAATTAGTTTTCAAACTTACATAGTCCTGAACATCTTTATATATTCACTCCACATTCTTAGATTATATTTAAGGTGAAGATGAGCTTTAATCCAAATCCTTCAAGTTGAGCACACAACTTCAAGAAAAAAAAAATTGATTCAGCTTTGACTTTTCCAAAAGCTCCCCCTCAATATTAAAAAGCCAAAATCCCCAAAGCATTTTTATAAAAACAAGCTCCCTTACGAGTTTCAGTTCAGAGCACTTTGAATGTTTACAGACTCTATTTCACAAAAGAGCTCCAAAGACCACTACCAAACTAAACACAGGTCTTAAGTCTATAATTTAAAGTGTGTCCCTAAAATTATATGGGCTTTTGAGAGATACTGGTACCTAACAATGAGATCCTACCTAACAATCATATCAAAACGAGATACCAATCTGAGCAATTAAAGCTAACTTTGATCCCTATCCAGCTTTCTCAGTCCTGACCTCACGGCCTGGCATGTCCTGTCCTCCTCAAATTAAGATTACTACAGGTAACTAGAGAGCAGAAAGTGTCTTTCTGGATATTCTCACCAAATTGGACAAGACCATCAAGTCTCAACAGGTCCTCAAGAGTGAGAGAATGTGTTCATCAGTTAACACAGCCTCTGTCAGGCTTCTGAGACACTAACAACTCAATATGGGAGATATTCAAGATGTACCTCTTGGTACTTGGACCTTTCCTATTGTGCCCTGACAGTGTGTCAGGAATCCCACAGAACCAAGGAGGAACAGACAGGCATGAGGAAAAGGAAAATTCATCCTACTCACAGTGGGAAGAGAACAAGGAATAAAGACTACATGCAAGACTGTCCAAACATCATCAGCATTCATGTGCAATGAAGAAACTAAACCAAAGGGGCTTATCACATGGGGAATGTATTTTGCCTGTGAGGGTATGGATCTATCCACTCCCTTAGTGCATTGAAGGTCTTGGGGAGGAACTCAAATAAATACTGCCTTTAATTAGGCAATTTAGATCCTTAATATAGAGCCATTTAAGGAAGGAAACAAGACCAACTCCAAATACGCCAGAACAAACAGCTTCAAACAAATGACTGAAGTACATGAATGACTGCCTTCTCTTGCCTATGCAAAATTTTCCCAATAGACAAATGAAATTTAAAGAAACACTATGCCTCTCTAAGCCTTCACAAAAAGACAAATACATTAAAAAAAACACAAAAAGCACAAAAAGTTTGATCACAGTCTTTCCCAGTGTCTGGCACCATCTCAAAAGAAGCCTTTTTACCTAAGCAGCCAGAGGCTACAACTTTTTTCTCATGCTTGAACATCCCTTTCCTGGTGGGAGCCCAAATGCACCACTTACTGATACCTCTGGCAGAAGGCTGTTTGTTCCAAGTGTTCTCTGAATCATCTATTTTCAGAGGAGTTCAAGTCCCTTTAAAATCCCTTCCCTGAAGTCTTTGAGGAATGTTTCAGTCTCAGCCACACCTCTGCTCAGGGAAGAGTGCCAAGAGCTGATGCATTATCCTTACTATATTGCTCCTACTGAGTGGGGAGCTGCTTTCTCTCCCTGTGGCAGTCCCCACATCCACCCCATAGCTGCTGAACATATAAATTCACCCCACTGAAGGTCCAAGTCCTGTTGTCTGCATCAAATTTATGAATTTAAAAGTCCCCAGGCAGTAGATTTGGGCCCTTTTTGTTCAGCCAACCCTGAGTTTCCTTGGCAAATCAAAGGTTTGTATGCAAAGCCTGCTGAATCAAACACCCAGCAATCCATATCATTCAATTTGCCACACTGGCTGGACAAAAACCAGAAACTGAAAAACTTATTCTCACAAGAAACAGAAATCAAAGAGCAGGAGAAAAACAAAGCAGCTCGGCTCAGTCTCAAAAGGCATTCACTCTCAAAAGACATTCAATCCCAAGAAAAGGAAGAAAAACATGACTGCTCAGTGTAAGGAAGTTTCCCTCAACATGCAGCTTCCTTCTTTTGGCTCTCTCAGCAAAATGTACACAAAATCATTCTCTACAGTGCGAGCATCATTGCATGGAGTCGATGGTAGGAACAGGTGAGTGCTGTTTTCAGAAACTTATTGCACATTACCACAGCTGAGTTCAACAGTAACTTCCAAACGAAATGTAGATAAGCCCTCTTAATTCCAATTACCCTTTATTTTAAAGCTTAATTACAGTAGTAGAAGACTGTCATGGAATGATAATTACAATTTATTTAAACATCAATAAGTAAACATTAGGTTTTATTTTCCTACTGTGAAATGTATCTAACCTAATGGGCTGATAATTCCATTTAATTGTGTGCAAAGAAACTGGGTAATTTCTGTTAGGTATCATAAAATGACAACGACTACTTTATCACAAGATATTAACATTTTCCAAAATCAACTGTTCTTTTTATGAATCAGCAGTTCTACTCAGCGTTATTTAGTCCTCAATAAAAGGACAAAGGAAAAAGTTGGAGACTTGCGCAGTCAGAGAACAAGGTCCACCTTGGGCCTTATTAGTAAAATGTAAATTAAATTGTGGCAGAACTGATCTTGCATCATTCAGGCATCAGGAGATGTGTAGTGACTGTTATGAAGCTGTGAAAGCCCTACCTTGAGACCTGAGGTACCTACATAGCATTAATCAGCCAAGTTCCTCGAGCAATGTTCATTTACATTAGTTAAAATCTGACCTGCACCTAGTTGTGGCCTTGGTCCTGAATCAGGTAGATACTGGTCTCAGACACACTTCTGAAAATCAGGAGCTGGGTTTTAAAAACATTCTCAAGATGAGAATTGTCCTAAATAGGCCTTGTTTTCTAAACATCCCAACTGTATTCCAGCACTCCTTTGCTGATTATTGAAATGAAATAAAATAAAAGAATCAGTGGCAGATTTGACTGTTTAGTACTTAAAACCAGGTGCTGCACACACTAAGAAGGGCTCAGTTTAAGACTTCAGGGCATCATCAAAAGGTAACAGAACAGTTGGATCAAACCCTTGGGCACTTTTATTTCCACTCCAGAAAAATTAATAAGAGAGACTTTCTCTGAATCCCACCTACCAGATGGTGTTTCTCCTTCTGCAAACACTCTTGAGTCTATTTCAGAATATAAAATAAAGACTTTTTAATAGGGAAGAGGTAGAGGGGTGGAAGACTTGATAATGTGGATACAGAAACTAAGGATTCAAATAAAGAATATGAAACCTTTGTTCTTCATTCAAAAGTTTCCCTGCAAATCTCAGAAGAATTTTAATACCTGCAAGTGCACACATCCAGAAAGAGTATCTACTTTTAAGGCAGCTGCATGTGGTATCCCACAGCACATTAAATCATCTTTCCCAATCTTCCTAGAGACGCACAGTGTAAGCCCTGATTATCTGGAGGAGTTTGGCTTCCTTTAACATCAAGCAAACCAGTGTCTACTTGGACAAACAACTTTAGCGATACAGCGTAACACCCACTCTGCTCTTCGTCACTTACCTCAAATGGAAATCAGCTCAACTTCCTGCCATTTCAGAAGGGAAAAAAAGAAAATGAATTGCTAGGAAAAAAAGTCTGCTTCTTGAAAGCAGAGGCTTCCCCCTTTGCCTTCTTAGTCTCAAACTTCCTCACGCACCTTTCAAAATTCAGCGTCAGCTGCATTCCTCAGGTTTTCCCAGAAGGAATGCATTTGTTGTAAGGGGATAGAGCACCTGTGACAATTCCCTCTGTAATGGTGACTAGCATTGGTCTGTAGCCACTCAGACACCATGACCACAGTTTCTGCTTTCCCACAGGACCTTTCTGTGAGGAGATTACATCCAGGATCCCTCTGTCAGTCATGTGGGCCACACAACACTGCATCCATCAACCGCTTGATGTTCTTCAGCCCAGAACATTCCGCAGGTGAGAACCCTTTCCAAGGGCTCTGCTCAGTTAAAGACAAGCAACTCCTTGAGATGTGTGCAAGCAGCTCAGACCAGCATTTGCATGCTAACATCAGTTCCGCTTCACAAGCCTGGGTCTTTATGAGAAAGTTGAAGCATCTGAACCTCTTACAGACAGAAAAAACAATTTGTAATGCCCCCATTACGAGAACCTTCATTTTTCTGAAACAGAAATTTCTGTGTCTCTGCACTAAATGTTTGTCAGTGATTCAAAAAAGTACTGTGACTACTAGGATATAAATAACAAAAGAAGGGAAAAGTTGCGTATGGGAGATTCCTGTCCCCAAAATGTGGTGTCATTTTTATTAATAAACACAAATCTATGCAGTTTTTACATGTGGATTAAGCTGGCAACGGTCTAGCAATATTATTGTCACAGAGTTGTTCTGGTAATTTTCAGATTTGTTCTGCATCAGTAATACTTGTATTTCTGAAGAGGAGAAAGCATGAGAAGGTGGAAGATATAAAACAGAAAGAACTACAATGTTATTATTGCTGCATCTAAAATCATTCAGTTTACCACACTACTGGGTGCAGAGGCCTGTGCATGCAAATTATCCTGATAGCTAGGTCACAAGATGCTTCAATGTGATTTCTAATTAACAAGCACAAATTACCATTCCAATAAAATATTTCATAAAATTGTTGATAGTGAGCTTAACTAACCTTTATCAATATGGTAAACAATTCCAAAGAAAAATCCTAGATATCTACGCTGTCCACAAGCTACGTTAGCAAGACGTCATTTCTCACTCTTTGGGTCAATGAGGCTTTTAGTTGTCATGCAGGTGGAGATCAGGTTCAGGTGAGCAGGCTATTTTGATGAGATACATTTTTAAGACAGTGCAGTAATTGCATGGAAACAAATAGATTCTCACCAAGCAAGAGCAGACTCTTACTTTCTAACATATTGATATAAGGCAAGAATTGCAAATAAAAGTGGTTTTTTTTGTTTGTTTGGGTTTTTTTAATTGATGCAGCAGGACAGATCTTTGTGTGGCCTAAATTAGATCCAGCTATGTCAAAATTTTTTTCAGATTGGCTTTTCCCAATAAAATCAGACGGTTTATTTTACCCTGCTCTCTTCCAAGTGGGCTGTTTATAGTCGTTTGTCTGACTCAAACAGACTTTTTACTATGCCATGAATGTGCCCACCCCTCCTTTTCCCCCCTCTTTCATTTCTAAAGATAGCCTCACTACGAGGCAAATTCCTTTCACTTTAAGAGCCATGGAGTTTCCACCAATTACTCGATTCACAGTATTGCTGATTTTACATTATAATCTCCATAAATTAGAGATACCACAATCAAGTACAAAAGTGGCATGCATTATTTGGTGTGCATGTGAGATTAGCATAAATGCATCATTTAATTTACTTAGCTTTACCATATCTTTGCAAATTAAAAAAAGGCATCAACTCGTCTTCTCATCCATATCTTGTTTATGAGCCTATATCTGTGGCTTAGAATCACTCACAGGCAATGGAATTATGTACTAAGAACACTGCCAGTTAAGCAAAATGCATCGCCTTCATTAGGATAAGTAAGTAATATTCCCAAAGTCAGGAAAAAACTCTCAGCATAGTCTAACTTGAGCCAGGTGTAAATACTGCCGAACAAAGCTAGGAGCAACAAAATAATATTCTCCAGTGCTAGAGTCAAAGGATTGCTGCCTTGATAGCAAAATTAGGGGAGGAGTTCTTTCCCTGTTGAAGACAATAGAAAATAGATCTAGACATTACTCAAAATACGTATTCAGTATTGCTAAGCATAAGGTACAGACAACAGTAAGGTGGCAGAAGTACCCAGAGAATAGCAGGATGAAGGAAGGCAGTCAATAACTGCTTTTTGGCTCATTTGTCCCTCATTTAAGGAAGCAGCTTTTCCTAGTACTCACCTCTCTTTTTGCACATATGCACTATAGGGTCTCATTTCACGCAAGGAGAAGGTGAAGTGGGTCCCCTATTTCCCCTGAAATCACAGTAAAATAAACTGCACACAAAAGTCAGGCCCCTGGTTCTTCAAATGTAGATTCCGCAAAGCTATTGGTAGCTCCAAAAGAAAAAAAAATATGGTGGTGAATCCAACATTTTCTTCATTTTCTTCCAATACTTTAAACACACTTGGTCTCAGATCAGCCCTGAACCAATTAATTGGCATACCACAGTGAGAAACCTTCCTTCATTCCCAGCACTTTGAAATTTTCATCCCTGCCAGAAAGGAATAAGTAAGCTGTGAAACTGCTGCAAAGAGAAATCACCCCAGCAACTTGATAATTTACCCTGTGTTTCGTGATACATCTAAAAAGATAGCGAACCCTGAAAACGTAAACCAACACCTCACCCTGGTGACTGGACTGGAAGGTGGCACAGAATGATAGCCCTGCAGGACACTTAATGGTGCTCTTTTGCCAAGACTGATGGAGAGGCACTTGCTCCAAACAAGTGCATTCTAAGCCTGTTTTGCATCCTCAGAGATCAAACACTTTTTGATGCTAAATAGCATTCAGAAGAGTTCAAAGAGCACAGGATAGTGTTGCCCACTTAACACTTTGCCTTCATTGACAACTTCTTCCAACTACAACTTTCAAAATATCCCTAATTCACTGTGGTGCACATGGGGTTAAGTAGTTCAACAAGAGTTTGGGACAATTTCATTGGACAAGAAAATACTATATGTATAACATAAATGTTAGGGTTAGAATTATGTTGGGCTTAAAGAAACCATTACTTCATGGAAAGCTGATGGGGCACCTCATACTGGGGGCCATCTCTACCTACATGGATGACACAAAGGGGATCAGGAGTAGTCAGCATAGATACAGTAAAAGTAAATTGCACTTGACCAATGTGATTGCCTTCTAGGATGAAACAACTACCTGGATGAATGAGGGGAGAGCAGTGGATATTGTCTACATCGACTTCAGCAAGACTTTAGACAGTGTCTCCACAACATCTTCATAGGCAAACTCAGAAGTGTGGAATGGATGAGTGGACAGTGTAGTAGATTGAGAACTGGCTGACTGGCACATCCCAGAGGGTCATAATCAGTGGCACAGGCTTCAGTTGGAGGCCTGTCACTAGTAGTGTCCCCCAAGGGTCAACACTGGGCCTGGTATTGTTTGACCTATTCATCAGTGACTTGGATGAAGAGCAGATGCCTCCTCAGCATGTTCACTGATGACACAAAGCTGGGAGGAGTGGTTGATACCCCAGAGGGCTGTGCAGCCCTTTAGAAAAACCTGGGCAGAAAACTGTCTGAAATTCAACAAAGGCAGATGCAGGGTCCTGAACCTGGGGAAGACTAACTCCATGCATCAAGAAAGGATGGGGGCCAATCTGCTGAAAAGCAACTCTGTGGAGAAGGATCTGGGGGTTCTGGTGGACAACAAGCTGTCTGTGAGCCAGCTGTGTGTCCAGATAGCCAAGGCGGCCACTGGTATCCTGAGCCTGTTTAGACTGTTTAGACAAGTGAAGACTGAGAGGGGACCTCATCAATGTATAGGATTATCTGAAGAAAGGGTGTCAAGGAGATGGAGCTAGACTCTTCCTGGTAGTGCTAAGCAACAGAGCAAAGGGCAATGGGCTGAAACTGATGTGCAGGAAGTTCTATCTGAATACGAGGAAGAAATTCTTTACTGTGTAGGTGACTGTGCCCTGCAACAGACTGCCTGGAGAGGTTGCGGATTCTCCCTCACTGGAGATATTCAAGGACCATCTGGATGCAATCCTGTGCAATGTGCTCCAGGATGACCCAGCTTGTCAGGGAGGTCAGACCAGATAAGCCCATTGCTCTTCTTTTCCAACCTGACCTGTTCTGTGATTCTGCAATTATGTTGCCCAAGCAGCTCCAGAAAAGAAAAGGATTGCAAACAACAAAACCAAGAACCAGGCAAAATTTTGAGGATCTATATGGAGGCACCTACATGTTTGAGTTCCCTGGACACTTAGTGTTCTCCAGAGAGCAGTTCACAGCACTCAAGCAAAGCACCAGGGTACTCCAAATTGCCCTTCTGATAATATGAGGCAGGTTCTGGCACAGAACTCAGGCAGCTCTTTCTTCTGGCTTCCAAGTTTGATGGTGCAAATACAGTCCCCCCACACCTTCCACCCTTTGCAGAGAAAGTGCTATACAATACTGAGCTGAGACAAATACACCCTCTCTGTGGAGTTTCACACTTAAATGCCACTGCTTGAAACTTTCTCTGCAGATACTGCTCCTGGGATCACTCAGCAGCATAGGCCAAATGCACTTTGCAGGGCTTCAGGATCCATCTCTTCTCCTCTTAGCTACTGGGTCCACAACAGATGCTTCAGGGTTTATCTTGCTCAGCACATAGAGCATCTTGGATAAGCAGGAGTCACTGCCTTTGTTCCTACACTGCGTGCTATCTCCCCACCACCCATCCAGTGGCATATTAAATTATTCATGAATGAAATAACAGTTTTCAGCATTAATAATTTACTGCTACACCAAGGGGATGTGTAAGGTAAAATGTAACTGATATGGGAGTCTGAGCTTTGGCAGCTTTTATAATACTCATTCATCTAGTATTTTCCATCATTAATCCTTGTGCTCTGCTGACTAGAACATTTAGTCAATGACAGGCATATTTCCCCACTGACATGGATCTGGTACATAGGTTCAGCAACTGCAAACAGGAAACATATTTTTGTTTGTGGGACTTAATTTATTAAAGTGCTGACATCAGATTTTGCAAAGTCTTAGTCTCAGGAGAAGTCACATGGACCTAAGTAGGTTTACTTGCTAAAAAAAAGCCTGCTGATATCTGTACAAGGTAGTGAAGATGGGTCCCAGGTTAACATGTAATAATAATGCAATTAATAATAAGAATTAATAATTTATTATCCAGCTTCACAGACACTTCCACTGCCTTTCTTGTCAGAAAAATGAGACAGCCTTTCACTTTGGGGAGACTTGAACTAATTGTGTTTGCTGAAAGCCTCATCAGAAAGCTCTAATTCACTGTGGCAACACATAGGCACTGAAGAATTGCAGGTGTGGGGAATTCCTCTGGACAGGCACCAGACACAGGGATATTCACTATGCTCCTCCATTAAGGTAAAGGTACATTTGGCATTTCCTTTATCTGACCCCTCTAGCCATCCATGAGATGAAAGTAACAAGATTGTGAGCAACGTACCTCCAAGTATATTCTATAAAATCAGGAAATTCAAGCACTTGTTTCAGTATTAAGCCAAAAATCCAAAGAGAAAGATTTACCTCCTTGCTATTTCTTCCTCACAACAAGAAAAACTTGAAAACCACTCTGATAAACTTAAGCTGCTACTACACATAAGCACCAGTGTAAGTCTTGATTTGCAGATCAACAGACACACAACAGCTCTTCTGACTTAGAGCAAACATCAGAATTGAACTGAGTGGGATGGCATGGCATTCCACACCTTAGTACTGTTAAACCTGATGAAATCTCCCTCCCCTGTAGTATCTAAATTAATGCCCTATCAATAAGGCTCATTAAGCCTTGACTAAAGACCCTCTTCCTCCTTTGATAGCGCTGAATCCAGCCAAAATTCAGCAAGTATGGTGCCATGTAGGCCATCCCATTATCAAAGAAACCAAAAATTTTGGTGGTGACACCAAACATGGAGCCATACATTAATACACTGGATCTGTCTGTTTTTTCAATGCCACTATGTGCACCTGGAAGAACGGAGGAAAAAATAACCTGTGCCCCTCACAGATTCTCTCACCAGCCATCCCAAATCCCTGAAGTCTCTTTTGAATGGCCTTTGAATTATGCTTTACAGCTTCATCAACACCCACATGGGGGACCAGCCAAATGCTGTAGTCCAAAGGCTGAACCAGGCTAGGTTTCCTGGCAATGTCCTTAGCCCAGGCACCAGGCTTCCCTGATGGGAGGATCCTTTCTGCATAGTCGACCCTCTGCTTCCCTTAGAAGGGAATTGTCTACCCCTACAATCCTTCTTTTCTTCCTCATGGAACTGGCCTTGATATACGGTGTCGGCCTTTCTCACCTTGACAGCACCTCTCATGGAGAGGGACCTTCATCCTCATCATCCACTGATTGCCCTGCCACATTTAGAGCCTCATGCCTATTGTACAGAGGCACCTGGGAGGGTAAGATAGGCAAGGAGGGCTTTTGCCTGCTGCCCAGAGCAATGACTTGCCTCCATTCACCCTTTCCTCCAGATCTACTGGAGCTGCCCCTTCCTGGCAGGTCTTGGTTCTTGCTCTGGTTTCCCTGACACCCAGAATCTGCTGCCCAGCTCGTTCTAGTGCTCAGCCCCCAGAACTCACCGTAGCCACTGCTGCTGTCACCACTGTCACTGCTCGTCTCGATGACTGACATAAATTATGAAAACTTGTTTCAGGATGAACTCACACAAAAATGATATTTCAACATCTAGTTGAAAAAAATCTCAGTGGACAGGAAATAGAAGAAAAACAGTATTTTCACCTAAATTCAATGACATGGTGATTTATAATTTAATTTACCAAGTGAAGACCTGAATACCAGAATGTATGTAAAGACGCGATTCAGTGCTATTAGATCTCTACTTTCTGGTAGCAGCCATATTATTTGAAAAATGTTAAGGAACAAATTGAACACAGGATTTTTTTTACTGAAAGCTGGGCAAAGTCCTAACAAGTTTTATTAACTTGGCATACTGAGTACTCTCATGGACTTAAAACATGCCAGAAAACATGTCATGATTTTCACTCATTTGCTTGCATTTGCAGTGATTTGGCTGAGTTTTCCTGCAAAAACAGTTTTCAACCTCCAGCTCGCTCCAGACTCATTCCTGGATGAAAACTCACAAGTTTGCTCATTTCTCTTCCCTTGCCTGTTCACTTTACTGGGTCATCTGCAACAGACCGCATTCGTCAAAAGCAGAAGACAGAATGAGAAGCCAGAAGCTATTTGCTTTCCAAGACACCTGCACACTAGTGCCGGCTTTGCCAGTTGCCTGTTGCATCATGTTGGTCCAGTCACTGCTCCAGTTCTGCCATCCTGTGAGCTCCCTGGCTGAGGACCTGTCCCTTACAATGCACTTACACAATCAATAGCGTAACAGGGCCTTGATATTGATTCGAGCTGCCAGCTGCTATGCTCAAGTACACCTTAACAGCAATAATCAGAACAAATAAGAAATGCTGCATGGGGTTTACAGTGCAGGGAAGGCCTTCTCTGTACTGCACACTGTGTCAGCATCAGTGCAGTAACCAACCGTACTTAGAGGCACAGAAGGAACACATTAATTAGCCAGATCCCACTTGATGCTCTTGTTCTTCTTACTGTAACCACAATCTAATGATATTGAGTATTTTAGAACATGTTACTGGGAAGAACAACCAACCAACAAATAATGTAACTGTTCTGACTCCCAGTGGAAAATTGCTGCTGTTTCACAACAAAACTGCAAACACTTGGTAACGCAGTGGGTTCAATTGCACTTTACTTGCAGCACTGGTACTGCAGAGTGCTCCTCCTACGGGGGGTGACTGGGTAGGTTCTTGCTGAACCTTATAGCACTCTGCAGATTTCCCACTGGTGTGGCCAGACACAGGCACTTTGCCAAAGGAAAAGAAAAGTATGCTTTTGCTTAAAGACGTGTTAAGGAAGCCAGACTTTTAGAGAGCTTGTGATGCATTAGCTTATCAGTAAATACATTTTTCTCTGCAAACTTTTTTCAAGGGAGAGAAAGCTGATGGACCTATTGTTTAAGACATATAAACAACAAATCAACAACCTACACAGAGAAACATGCACTTATCTAACTGAGAACTAAGTAATGGAAAAAGGAAAATAGACACCTGGACCCCAATTTGGTCATACAGTTAAGCTTTATAGTATCAGCAGGTATCTCCCACAATTTCCTCTTTGACTGGCATATTAAATGAAGTTGAAAATTACTTCCTAAAACCAATAAATAATCAAGGCAATCTTAACGTTCAGGACAGACTATTTCCTTTTGGTTCTAGCTACGCAACTCCCATTTTGCACAGTCAAGTTTTCTCAAGGCTTCTGAGTCAATCTTTTGGGCATTGCATACAGAAGCATGACTGAGGAAGTGTATTAACCCATATTTGCACTAAGACCTTGATACAAAATTGTTAGCCATGATCATGCTGTTCCTGGCATGCATTACCCACAATGCAGACCCATGTGTCCCTTGGATGTGTATCTGCATCCTTAAATGGCTTGGACAAGACTTGGAACTTCATATCCATACCAGACTTTAGTACTGGCTAGCTACTAGTTTTCCAGCGCAGATTAAATCCCATTTTGAATAAAGAGAATCAGGGGAATCTGTGAAGCCAAACAAGCTGTTGTGCCAATGTAAGAACACACAAACCTCACCAACATGGTGTTGGTGCAGATGCCAGAGTCTCCCAGTGCACAGGGTTGGTAAGGATGCTGTATCCACATCGGCAGCTAAGCAGAAATATCCAAGGTGACATGCCATCTCTTCCCAAACAGTAAGTTTAAAACAAATTTGGATGTGCCTATATGAGCTCAGAGAACAAAGCAAAACTGGTATACTGAGACACCAAGTAGCTTAGTGGGCCTATGGCAGGGGCTCCAGAAAAATACAAGTCCCTCAGAAAGAAACCACAAGTAGTTGTGGTGTTTCAGGGATGGTTTCCCAGCATCCTAGCACCAAGCCTATGTGGTGTGGCAGAGGTACTACCAGCACAAACAAGAGAGCAGGCAAATGCATTACAAAATGTTGCAAGCAGCTGATGAAGTAAGATTTTGTGAAGACTCATTACAGCATTACAGTCATGCATCCTTTTCTTTGTTAATGTCGCTGTATTCTTAGAAATGTTCCTTTTATCTTGCTAAGTGCTCACTGCTTGCAAACACCTATCTGACAGCTTTACCAGAGACTAACCCTTGCTCAAATTTGGCCTTCTAACCCTTGTTTAAGAAGAAATGCTTTCCTCAAGTTACTTGCTTGTGGATTCTGCATTTTTTGAGTGGGCCCTTTGAGGCTGTGCAAAACCTCTGGCTCAGAAAAGATCTGACTTACCTCAAGATGTGTGCCAGAGCTTGACTTAATTATATTTATCCTCCCTGTATCTTTGCACCTCTACAACTTTAAACCTTTCTTAACTTAATTCCTTTGGGAAATGTTAATTCATTCACACTTTTGATCACTTTCTCCTGCATGCATCCGCTCTCACCAACCCTGGAAGATGTTACCCCTCCCAGCTGATAGTCTGTAGAACAAAAGTGTATCCAAACATGTTGTGTGATTCAAGTAGCTTCTGGAACACAGATATCTTTAATAATACAGAATAATACTCCAGTGGGAGAGGAGAAAAAACCCCATCCAAGATAAACAGTTTAAAAGCAAATACTATGATTTAATTCTCTTTCACTTAAAAGATAAATTTTAAAATGAAGTCATCTTCTAGAATTCACTCCCCCATGATTCTAAAGCTCTTGGATGCTGCAGAGTGCAATATACACCTTCAAGGGAAATTTGAAAGATAAGGAAACAAATTCTGCCATCAGGCAAAGGAGACAGATTCCAGAAACCATTAAAAGTTTTGTCAATCCATTCTGCAAACAGACGCCCTATATTGGCAGTTCTCTTTATCAAGTGCATTTCAGGAATAATAAACTGATAAAATACCAGATTGTATGTAAAGTGAATTGATCATGATGTCTGAGTGCTAATATAAGAAGCAAATAACCTGAAGTTGAAGGTTTTTTTAATACCACAGGAAAGTCATAACATCATCTGTAACTGAAACTGAAGTGAGAAGAACAGAAAGTAAAATAAGATCCATTTTAGATGCATACATTTTACAGATGGGACAATTAATCTTCAGAATCAGCATAGAGAAACAATTTGCGTGGGGTTATAGTTTTGCATGATCCTAGACACCATTGCTCTGTAAGGCAGCAACTGGAAAAGCTTCAGACAGTAACAGTAGGACAGTGATGGATGCTCCACAATGGATACTTGTGTGAGAGACCAAGTACATGACTGACTCGAATAACCACTGCATCTGCAACACAATTTTAGTTGCAGTTACGGTGAGATTAAGTGCCTCACTAAGTCCTGTATCCCCCAAAACTGTAAGTCGACTTCATACACAATCCATTATTTATTTACCTTCTGCTCCTCCTAGTTATCCCTACTTCAGCTTCATTCATCTCCCTCAGGAGACAACTCCCCACTTCTACAATAACCATGATCAATCCCAACCTGAGGGACTGCTGATGACTGGATACCTGCAGTGTGTGTTGAGATATGATGGAGCACCCTGAAAAATGCCACATAAACTCTGCCCAAAAGAGCTCTGCCTAAGTAGATGAGAGGATTAGGTGCTGGGGGAAATCCCAGGCAGAGAGAGCTTAAGTTAGCTTGCTCAGACTTATGCAACAGAGCAAAACAGGGTAGATTCTAACAAATTTGCTTTTAGCTTCACTTCTCAGCCACCAGAGAAACATCTCTTGATAAAAGGTTCTTTTAAAATTATTTCAGTATAAAGACTAAACTAGGGACAATAGAAACAACTGCAGTTCTGACAGCTTTTCTTAGCTGACAATCTGACCTATGGCATGGATAATCAATTCTCCCCACATCAAAATGTGTTGGCAGTTCATAGCAGCAACTCCCTTTTTTGTTAATTAAGAATCAAGAGTACCAAAGATCATAATTATTTTTGAAAAATGCCTATGATAATTCAGCAGGTGAACAGACAGAACATTTCATCATCATTTTAAGAAAAAAATAGAACTTGTGTTCTTGGAAAAAACTTCCTATCTTCCAAGATTTTAAAAGCAAAACCAGAGAAGATCAGATTCAACAGCAGTATGGTATTTTAGGAGAGATGACTAAAAGGACGTTTTTTTCTGTTAATTCATTAAAATCTGCCCTGTGACCCTATCGCAGTATACCAAGCCCTGGAGTGCAGAAGTAGTATAATAATTGGGTTGTGTGTGCAGCATATGCTTTTTAATGAATCCATGATGCACGTATTGCACTGCAGCCAGAAAAGGAATGTGCTACTTCAACACATTCTGGCATTTTTGTTTCTAACATCTTCCAGATATTTACAAAACTACATAACAAGGTGCTACATTTGCCAGAGGACAAAATAGATGTAACCTCTCCTGTATTTCCTGGGTTTTGTTAAGAGTTTGTTCTTTGAGGAAACCAGACAGCTCCATGAAAATAGCCTCATCCCTCTCAACCCACCTCAGCAGAGATCCATCCTGCTTATTGCAGTGCTGAACTCCAGCTAGCTGAAACAAGCACCTCTTTGTTCATCTGCTTAATCCCCAAAGGGCAGCAACCAGGTCAAGATTAACAGGCACTCCCTGTTCCCTACTACTATTTTTTTCCATATGACCTTTAAAAGCAGATCAACATTACACTGTGCACTTGCGGAACAAAATCTGAGAACACAAACACCGACAGAGCCCATGCTCCCCAGTCCATGCCTCAACATACAATGACCAGATCTCCCTCCGGAGCTTCACAGACCACTTGAATAACAAGCCCCTCAGACTGCCAGGCAGATGCTCTTGTCTGCTCTAACTCCTCCAGAAAAGAAGAGCCACTAAAGTGATTCTAAAGCACCAGACTTCCAAAAAGCCAACCTGAAAAAAGGGAAGAAAAGGTCTTCTCTGGAAAGGGCTCACACATCTAACACTGGTTAGACAGAACTGTCTTGATTTGTCCATTTAGTCTATGTTACTACTGACTCCAGCAATATATTTATGGCACTGTAACTCAGTGAGCATCCTTCAGCTCTGTGCATGAATCTATGGCTTATTCATTTCTAAATGTTTGTAAGAGTAGATTACCTTTTTACTCCCCTAGGTCTAATTCTTGAGGTGAAAAGTTGTTACAGAAATCACTTGCACACTAATACAGGTTCATCAACAATTTGCATTCGCTAACAATGTTTAACAGACAACAGTGATTGCTGTCCAGAATTCTTCTAAGAGGCAAAGCAAACATCTAAATTATAACTTTATAACATCTGCTTCCTCTAGGGGAGGATTTGTATGAGGTTTGACAGATGCGAGAGCTCTGAAGAATGGCTGTTAAAAATGAGCCAGCTAGCAGAGTCTTGGAAAATGCAGCCAATCTCAGCTTATTGAAATGAGCTCAAACCCAAGGCAGAAATAACACACAGCTGTTCCTTCTGACTGCTGTTGAGGAGAGAGATGGTGTCTTGTGATGGTATTAATAGATCTCAATTTCCAGGTGGTATGCAGAATAAAAGAGAGCCAATCATTTAATTGTATTTGATGTTATTTATAGTGTATTAAACAAAACAAAAAAACCCTCAAACAAAAAACCACAAGCTAGCCAGTGTAGCAATGATAGTGCTGAACTAAACAATCAACTACTAGCCAAGTCCATTCATTAGCTTTTCACTCAAAACATGATTTTGAGTATACCACACTAGGAGCATTTTAGGGACTTACTGTCTTTAGAGAAGTGAACAACAGTCCTTTGACTACAACTCTTCAACACAATTCTTATAACTTGCAGTGAGTTTTATTTACTAAGCCAAATACAAAGAAAATTGGATGTAACATATCAGCCATCCCTTTAAACAGTAATTTTAAATCTGCCTCTAGACCCTATTCCCAAGACATTCCTCTGTTTCAAGAAATAGCTCGCTTCTGGGGAGACTGAAGGAAATTTTGTGCTTACCACAAGTCCTGCAAAAAAGGAGGAAAACCAGAAATTTGATACCTTTTTTTTTTTTTTTTTAATTTGTTGACAGGGCTGCTGTATGTTAGTACATCCTGTCAAACAAACACCACAATCAGAAACAACAGTGCCATAAGGCTTATAGCTGGGAAAGAAAACAGGAAGAGTAGAAACTTCTCATGGCCAAAGAAGCCCCACAAAGTCAGTGACAGGCAGCCTGCTGCCATGGACTGGCTGCCTCAATTAATGCTGCACAGGATCCCCTCTCAAATCATTGCAGTTTCATTACTGTTTTTGAGGCCATGGGAGGACAAGCAGCTGGGACCTGGGCTGATCTCTGCAGGACTACATCTCCAAGGCCAGCTGTTGACTCCTTTCCTGGAAGACACGGACAAGGTCTGGGCAAATCTGTTTTACAAGTCTCCTGTCGAAAGGTGAGCAGAGTTAACGTTCTCAGACAGCAGGAGTGAGGGTGTATGCTGGCTGTGTGTTGAGCTGTGTGTTTTAACACTGCTGCTGGTGTGGGGAAGGGAGTTTAACCACATAACTGCTTTTCCCCTGTGTGGGAGAGCCTGCCCATACAATTGCTTCCATTCAATTTTGGGTCAAGCTGTGCACAAATCACATGCAGGCTGTCCAAATCACATGCAGGGTATAAAACCACAACCACATCTGTTTCTCATACAGCAGTTCCACACAGCTCTGCACCCTTCTGGCCTCACAGTCCATAATCTCTATTAAATTCAGTCTGTATCTGACAGGATAAACTCTAATTAGGATGTTGTGCTTTGCCTTCTGAGATCCCATAGGGAATAACATACCTTACTTGCCAACCTAAATGGTACTTTTCCTTGTGCCCAGCCTCTGGCACACAGAGAAACAAAGATCAACTATCCTGCAAAAGGGAGCGTCAGCACAACTTCCAGAATTTGATGGCTATAAGTGGTGAATAACATGCATCAGTTCCCAAAGTGACAGGATCCTTATCAGCTGCCAAACGGAACAAAATATTGATGGGCTCACAGCACGAGTGCAGCATGCCAGGCAATGCTGCTGCTGTTGTTGTTCCAGTATGTGCTGGGACAAATGTGGTACCCATAGGAATTGCCTACAACCTAGCCTGGAGAGAGAATAAAATTTGCCATTATTTAAAATAGTACAGTATCTGGTTTGAATTTCTTCATTTTGCTCAGTTTCCCTTAAGATACTGTTACCAAAGTGGTAACATCAAAATGCAGGATAAATATTTAACTCCCTTGTTTTCAGAGATGCACCATCACAGAGGAACAAACTTTTAATGCAGATAAACTTGCTATGTTGTAAAGCTCACACTGTTGTACAAGAGGCACTGAACATACATTCTGTGTGCCAAAGGTGAGGTATATTATCACATATCCCCAATAAGTTCCAGGTGATGTGCAGAATACACAGGATCTGAATGAACAGCACCCACATTACACAGCTGATACAGTACTTCAGGACAGAGAGGCGAGTTGCCTAAACACTTTATCATTAAGACTCTCTTTCCAATCACCTGCCATTTACAGCTTTGAGCTGTTGAAGCAGAAAGCAAACAGCCCACTGTGAAATCCGTGTGGAGCTCGAACTGCTTATCATTAGGATGAAGACTTGACTCACAGGGTATATGCTACAAGTTGAATCACTGATCTTTACTACTACTGAATAGCACTCCTCAAATGCAGGGAGACTTGCCAAGTCAAGGAGCCATAGAGCCTTCCTAAATAAGCAGTCATACAGCTCATGCAAAAAGTAAAAGTACTTTGCCTTAGAGTATCTTATCCCTCACAAGTTATCAAGTGTTCCCTGAGAAAAATCAAAGTTATTGTCTAAGATGCTCACAGACAGCAATTGCAAGCAGGTGCAGAAAGACCCTGCAGATGAGGTTTTATTTTTCCAAAATACTCTGAGAACTTCTCTTTAACTATATACCATGGCAGCCTTTCGCAAAAGGTTTTTCCCCAAAAAGAAAGGCTTTATACTTGTTCCTGGAACCGAAATCACCCATGACGAAGGCAGCAATTCAGAAGTGAAATCCTTGCTGCAAAAGTGCACCACTTGCAAAAGCCAGCATTTTACAGATGCTTTAAGAGGTAATGGACTTCCTAAACCCAAAATTGAACTCCTAAATTAATTCTTGAGAGCTAAATTTTCTAGAGGAATGAGTGTCAGCACATCCTGAGGGAGTTCATCTCCAAGTAGCAAAGCACAGAAGTCCATAGACAGAGTAGAGGCAACCCCTCCATTATCTATATTCTAGTAGAAAGCTGTTGCCCCTTTATCAGATCCTCCAGGGATAGGAAGTCATGTGGAGCTGATTCTGAAGTGAGAACATATAAGTGAGAAGTCTGCAAGGATCATATGGGTCTCGGGGGAACGCAGAGTTATACACGGCATGGACTGGAAGGACAGATGGTTTTCCTGCATCATGAGCATTTCTGAAGGACAGAGCCACTCCTCCTCCTTCCTCTAGTCCATCAAAAAGTAAAATTTTGCTTTGAGGAGAAGCAAAAGATACCAGACCTCTCATCTGATTTTGTTTTCCCAGAGTACAGCAAAAATGAAGGGTTTAACAAGAAGATGAGGAAAAGCAGCACCATAACATCTGGTTCCCAGTCCTACAGCTCGTTCACAGATGCAGGAAGGAGAAGCCTCCTGCAGAGATACATAAGGACCTGTATGCTACCATTGTCTTTCTATTTTTCAATTATTCTATAAATGAGAGGAAAGCAAGAATTTAGCACTAGCTGAGAATGGATTTTTTTTCCTGACCATGGTCAGGTAATCTGTCGAATGGACAATTCTTGCTACCTGCATTTAGAGCCAACGTCATTTAATCAACAAGAATCTGATAAGAAAGAAAACCTTTTTCGATTATTTGACACCCCCCCCCCCCCCCCCCCCCGCCGTTTGATATAAACAGCAACATCAAAATATTCACTGATGATGTTACCTAGAGACAATGCAGTACAGTGAACATACAGCAACTTCTACTGCATGATGAACCGGAAAAAGACAAACACTTCAAAACAATAACATCAGGGGACAAATCACTTCCAAAACAGCTGTAACTGGACAGAAAAGGGAGAAGCTGCTAAGTGGGATTGCTTGATTAATATTAGCACTCTTAGTGCTGAGTGACTGGGAAGATCTTGAAAACATTAAGAGAGGATGTTGAACTGTATCACCTCTCAGGTCATGTACAAAGAGAAATGAAAATAATAATTCAGAATATGCTTGCCCCAGGATGATGACGGTTGTTTCATATCCATGGATACAAGTCTCAGAGGGATCTGAGAGTTTTGCTCTGTAGTTCAAATCAGTGGTTGGGAAACAGTGCTCAGATGTTCTCTGCTCAGCAATTAAAGGATTAACAGAGCAGGGCAGCAGCTTTCAACCTCTAAAAAGTTCTGAATTTGTGTGTGTACATGCTGAGCTTTTAGGGCTGCCCAAGCAGGAGATCATTTGAATAGGATTTTCAAAGGCATACAGAACATACCTAGTTCCTTTCCATATTATAAAGTAAATGAAAAACACACATTTCCTGAAATTAAATCTTGATCCTTCAATAAGCTCAAGGAGAGAACAGACCTCTCTACCAATGCGTGGTTCATGGGGGGACCACCAGGGCTTAGTGGCTAAAGGATGAAACACTGGGAGTTCTGAGAAAGTTTTTTTATCTTCTGCAGGGCCTAGAGATGAGAAACAGGAGCATCAGAATTTCACCAGCAATTGCTGTAATCAAGATTTCCTGAATGCTCAGACTTGAAAATAGTCTTAAATTAATGATTGACTGGATTAGATAATGGATTATCAAGTATTTGAAATCCAGTTTTGAAAGAAAGATTTATGCTGTGTTTGAAATTCATCTTGAGTAAACCATCTCTCTTTTGTTGAAGCCGTAACAATAATGTCCATAATTACTTGACATAGCTTAATTTTCTATGTGGCTCGCTTGCTTTTCAACACAGGAACTGCCAGAATACATTAAGCCTGTTCTACACTCATCAAGTGTCCTGAATCTCTTCCCAGCAGTGCAGGCTGCTTTATCAGTAAAGCACAAAAACATGATTGACAGCATAGAATAATCCATTTATGGGGGATGCATCTCTGCAATACTTTCAGTTCCTCTACTGCCCAAAGCTTCTCAGTTAAAAACAGTCATATGGACAGTCATTTTCTTATATCCATAAAGCTTCCTCGGCTTTATTGCCCATAGTGCCTAGCATGTTAGCAGTCTCACTGCAAAGGCACGATCCCTGTTTCCATCACACCTGCCCAATTTCAAAGATCTCAATCTTCTGATCTGCTTTCTTTGTAGACCTGGCATTTTTGCCTGATAGGCAGATTGAATTGTAATTTCTATTTCAAATGTAAAGCCAATTAGGCAGTGGCAGATCAAGCCAATCAACTGGCACTTCTTCAGCTAAGTATGTTAACTATGAACCTCTCCTCCTATTCTTAAGCTCTGTCAACACTTTACACCATCTTAAGAGATGATGCTACCTGGAAAATCCTTATAAATGTACTTTCTCATACTAAATTAAGGTAGAAGTTTCCTTCGCAGGCTCTCAAATCACTTTAATGCTTATTACTTTATATCAGCTTTTGTTTCTGTCACTGTTATTTAGCCATTCTCTGGAAAAGTTCACTGAACTTTCTTCAGAGCCACGTTTCTGTTGGAGCCAAACACAAATACCTTACAGCAGTAAGCCTTCTTCCATGCTAACGGTCTCCTTGCCAGTTTGGAGTGGTGACAACTAGCAGGTAAAGCAGCTGAGATATAGGAGGACAGGCCAGACACAGCTGCTCAGATGATGGGACCAGAAGGTACCTCAGGCAGCTCTGCCTTCCCTCCCTGGCATATCAGGCCAGGCCTTGTGGTAAGAAGGTTGAGCATACAGATTCACAAGGTGAGCCACACACCACATCTGGTAGTGTCCTCTACATCCAGAGGAGGTAGGGAATCGCCACACCATTGCAATGCACAGAGCAATGTGGGTTTTTTAGCAGGCATAAAACACTTTTACCTGATTCTGTAACTCCATATGTGGCAGAGTAAAAAGTCATAGTTGAAGTTTGATAGTTTAGATAAGGAGTACAGTACCAACTAATAGTGTGAGGACACAACTATGAAAACAGCTTCCCTAGGTCTCTAATGGGTTCTCCAGCACATTAACTCTACCATAAAGAGCATGAAAAAAAAAAAGAGAGCTAAATTCTGACCAAATTAGAAACAATTGTGAGCTTTTATAGTTATCATTATTACCATATTTTACATAATGCTAGAGTAACTGCTTTGTCATGATCTAAAAACACACACATCCATGAAACTGGAAGTCTAAAAAGTAATGTAAAGCACCACCAAGATGTGCATTACTCCAAACTGAGCCTTCCTGGCTGTAGTCGCCTACCTGCAAGTCTGCAAAGTTTGCTGCACCTCAATTCTGACTGCTTGTGCAAGGACCCTGTTGGATCCCAGGTGGCCACTGAGCCAGGCTCCCAGGCTGCCGCAGCCCTGACTCCCTGCCTATCCCCAGCAACGGAAGTTCTGCACTTCCAACCCTTCCAGGCCAGAAGTGTACACAGGCACACACACACTTGCCCCAGAAACAGGAAAGGGATAGTTTAACATTCCTTAAAAAAACCCCAAAAAACAGATAGAGCACACACTTCTGCAGAGATGGAAGCCACAACCAGATACTGCATGGATACTTCAAGCAAAATTATTTTAAATGCTCAGAGCTCTTGCTCCCAATTCTGCGCCATTCCTTCATGATTAAACAAATGCACCACTGAGCTTGTATGCTGAATCCACAGCACAGAAATTGAAATTAGACTTGCAGTTTGAGGAGAGTAGAAAAATACTAATTTTGTAAGCTAAAGTTATGCCAGCCACACAAAACTGTTAAGCACTGTGTATCTCCAAAGTGGTGGTTTTGGCACCAGCGCAATAAATGTAAACTAAGTAAAGAGTGTATGAAAACAGCATGATGAATTTAAATACCAGTAAATAATGTTTTCACTCAAGAGGAATTTAATTTGGAAGGTACTGTTTAAGTTACTAACTACTGTAGCATTTGAAACTAGACAAAGAAGATAATTCATGGGCATTTTTGTTCATGGGCCAGAATATGTTTGTAAGTATAAACACTACTGACATTTTGCTACTACAAAGAATCTGCTATGTAATCACCAAAATAATACACAAAGTAGCATATATCAAGTACATGATAGCGTCCAGTGTTATCTTTAGCTACATAAGTTAAGAACGAGTTAAGAAAGAGCCACAAACCCCAGAAGTTATAAACATTACCTACGTGACTATAATAAATCTTTCCTACTGTACCTTACAATTACGGATTCCTGATAGACTACACATTGTGGAAGACTATTTTTTAATCAGACTCAGAGATTTAGAACTTTTCACCTACAAAGCAGTGTACTCTTAGCCCTTGGAAGGATGGCAAAGCATTGGTTAAATTAAAACACTGCTTCTAAGAGGAAACAAATACAAAAATATTTCTATTCAAGTAGTTCATATGTGATTTTAAAGTAAAAATTATGCTTGGAAATAACATCACTAAACAACAGATGAGGTGTGAGACTTTACACTGCCTGCAACAAGAAAGGTGGTGTGTTGCCATCTGCTCCTGACCTCACTGCTCCTCTCCCACTGAACTGGCACTGTGACTTGAAAGGTGCCTCCAGTGAATCTGAGTGACTGACAGCACTTCCTTCACATCCACCCCACAATGCTTTGAATCCTCTCTCTACCTCTTGAGATGGGCTTTGCATATAGGAAGTAATAAGCCAGTTCTCCACGTGTCTCCAGGCTGCCATCAGTCACAGGCTTCCCTAGAGGACTGAGGACAGAGGAAGACAGCCTGTGTGGTTCTCAAATGCCTGAGGTCCTGAAAGCAGATGCCTGGAGCTGTTTGCTACTGACTGCCTGTGTTTGCTACAGGCTTTAAGCAACCTTCAAGTCACAGGTATGGGTTCTTGTGTGGGACTTTAGAAAGAATTGATGACAACTTTCTGACACAGGTAGTGGGGGATCCCACAAGGAATGATGTGCTGCTTGACCTCACACTAATAAACAGGCAAGGCTGTGTTAGAGATGCGAAGGTTGGAGGCAGCCTTGTCTGCAGTGACCGTGAGATTGTGGAGTTCACTGTCAGGTCAGGGCAGCAAGTAAGATTACAACCATGGAACTTCAGGAGAGCTAACTTTAGCCTCTTGGAATCTCATTGGAACAGGCCCTACAGGGGAGAAGGGTCCAATAGAGTTGGTTGATATCTTGATCACTTTCTCCAGGCTCAAGAACAATGTAGTCTGATGAGCAAGAAATTGGGCAAAGGGGGTCAGAGACCTCTGTGGATGAATAAAGAACTCCTGTCATTACTCAGGTGTAAGCAGAAAACACACAGGAGATGGAAGCAGGGTCAAGCCACTTGGAAAGAATAGAGAGAAGTTTTCAGAGTAAGTAGAAATGAGACAAGGAAGACCAAGGCCCATCTAGAATTGAATCTGACCAATGATGTCAAAACTAAGAAAGGGTTCTTCAAATACATGAATAACAAAAGGAAAAAGTAAGGATGATGTGGACCTGTTACTAAATGGAGGAGGGACCCTGGTAATGGAGGATGCAGAGACGACAGAGTTACTGAACACCTTCTTTGCACTGGTCTTCATTGACAAGACCAGCTCTCAGGAATTTCTGATGCAGGAGATCAAAGAAATGTTGGAAGGAAGACTCTTCCTTGACTGGAGACGACTGGCTTAGAGAACACCTAGGCAAACTTGGCAGTCACAAGAGCATGGGCCCTGACCCTTCCAACCTCCCTAATCCTGTCATTCTTTGATTCCGTGAAATGTTGGGTCAACCCTCTCACAGTGCTTACCACCCCTCAGCTCAATTTGCTTTGGTTTCAAACCAGCCCTTCTGCTCTAGGGACCTTCCCATTGCTAAAGCAAGTCAATCCTTTACATGTCGTTCACCAGCAAAATCTTCAGGCCTTGTGTGGCTAGATTTTGCTATGTAGCCTGCCCCCCACAAGACCAGAACTAACAATGCTCTCTGCAATACAGGCAAGAGTGGCTGCCTGGCTATAACCCTTCAGAGAGCTTTGCAGCCTGTTAAAATCTTGTGTGTCGCAGCTTTCCGTTCTCATGTCACATTAATAATGCTCTCATTGCTGTTCGTTTTGTATTTTATCTGCATATGATAACTTTAAGCTGAAAGCTTCTCCTGTAAACACAATATTTCATCCACACTCACCCGGTAAATGTCTCATTTGCACTAATGTAGAAATGTGGCAACATGTTGCCTAGTGACCAGGAGCACTCCCCTGCACCCTTTTCTCCCACAAAGTGAGGCTTTTGCCATGGCAAATAAGTATTTTAATGTTACGGAACTAAGTTTTATTAGACGTCAGCTTCCCAATAATATTGGAGAGATCTATAAAATAGAATTCCACACATCTGCTTGCCAAATGGCTTTCTAAGCCTCCTAATGTTTCCATTTATGCAATACAATCCTATTTTATATGCCATTTTACAGCTCTAGGAAAAACATTTTCCAGTCAAAGCACATTCCAATGCATATATTTGGCTTACTGGAATATATATGCAGGAGACAGTCCGGTGTCTATCCAAAGGATTGGCTCTCTTTTCCTATTCCAATCCCAAACAGTCATGATCTGTATTTCACCTGCATGTTAATAGCCCTTTCATTACACAGTTAATAATGAGTGCAGAAATTACTGAGTGAAGTTCTTGCATTTGTGATCTGCAGGTGGTGATAATGGTCCCTTTGGCTTTAAAAATTTGTGTGTCAGATTACAACAGAGAATGCAGGATGATGCATAGAGCAAGGATGTCAGCTGCAGTGCTGCCAACACCCAGCTCACAAACCTTGGGCCTGGTTCCAAGAATACACACGACAGGCTTAAAACCCAAGGATTTTAAATATAAAATAGTAACGGGATGCTTGCTTGTTTTAGTTGCCTCCTGTTCTTTTCATGCTTCACACATCACATGTTTCTTCTGTCAGTAAATAGGAAAAAGGCAACAGTTAGAAACATGCCGCGATGTATTTTCAAATAAAAGCTGCCAGTCTCACATAAAATTCCAGTTTCTGAAGTCTTTGAAGAAAACAAAGTACTGAAAAAACCAGTCATTTCACCTGTGGATAACACAGCAGTAAATTCCTCTGCTATCTAGATACAACTTTTCTGTGGCACCACGTGATACTGCATCATCTCAAAGCTTTTCAGAGGGAGATATCATCTGTCAGATGACTCTCCACTCTGTCTCCCTTGAAACACTGCCTTGATATCTCTGAAGCAGCCAACCACCAGCATCCAGAAGTTTCCTCTGTATCAGGGACCAAAAGGAGATATCGAAACCTGCCTCCCCAGCAATGACAACTCAAGTTCACAAAGTAAATTCTGGTGTTTTCCTGTGCTTTCTGGAGCAGACTCAAATATTGACTTAAACACGGCTGCATGAGATATTCTTAGCCAAAATGAACAGGAGATTAAATGTGCAAAGAATGAAGCAAAAATTCTGTAAGAGCACTCAAGAGAAATAACAGGTCCCTTCACATACCATGTTGTCTAATGTTAAGATCATTAAAATCCTTGAATGCTACCATAGACACACATTCTCTCTTGTGGAAAAGAAATATTATCTCTCTTGTAGGGAAGCAAGAGAACAGCCTTAAAAAAAAAAAAAGTGGAAAAAATTCAACCTTTGGGATTTGGTTATGAAGTTATATTTACTCCATCCCTTTCTGCAAAGGGATTTGGTTTAACGTTTTAAAAGGCTCTAATTCCCAGTTTCATAAATGACTTTTATTTTTTAATATAACTGGATTCTAATTCAGTTGAGCATATCCAAAAAGTACACAAAAGTTAAGTAGAAACCATATAAATATTGTTCAGCTTCCAGCAAGCCTCACTGCAGTTGGCAAGGGTAAAACCCACAGTTCAGCCTTGGAACAGCCCAAAGGAAGGACAGCAAAGGCAAAAGTGAGTTAAGTGAGAAATTTCAAAGAGAGGGATGGAAGGCTCTGCTGAACATTATTACAGTATGGACAAAAAGGAGGGACTTTCAGACAACCTGAAGGAGTATGCATAGCCCAAGTATATAGGAAAAGCCACCAGCTGATGTGCCTTAGGCTGTGAAGAAGAAAGCTTTCCTGCTATTAGATTTCATTCTTGCTAAGGGAATTTGGAATTTTTCCACCCATTTATAAATGAGCAAAATTCTTCCAGCTAGAGACAGCACCAGGGATAGAACTGTTGAGATGCATTTATACCTTCTGAGTTGTCTATAGCAGTGATAGCTGGCATAAAATTTTGTTATGGGTTGCACATTTATGGTCTCAGATTTTATTAAAAAGTTGTGGAAAACACTCTTTATAAAGCCTTGCTTAGGTGTTATTTATCAAGACCAACAGCCAGATTCATAAAGCAAACTAGACAGTACAGTTCCTTTTGGCTGTAAGGAGGTCCTTAAGTCACTGAATATAAGGGGAGGGAGAAGACATGCTGAAGTAATGTATCAAATATGTACTATCAAGTTTTTGCTTATTACGTGAAGCTTTCTCCCATCTTTCTACCCATGTAGCTTTCTGTCTTGTCTAGGTTTGTCAGATGGCTGCTTTGAGCAATTCAGTTGCTTTCTATAAGAAGAAACTGAAACCACGTCCTTGAGCTCTTATACTGACCAAGAAACGTAACTTCATTTCCTACCTGCTGTATCCAGAGAAAAGGCTGGCACCTGAAACATGCCCAGCTCAGTCAGAAAGTCAGTGAACACAGAGAACTTGGCAGATACTCTACATATGGATAATAATTATCTACCCTCTATCAGGGCTTCATGCATGCCAGGGACCACGCCTTTCTAATTCAGGGCCTGGAAACCACAGACGAAGAGTCATTTGATTGGGAAACAGGAGCAGGTTATTACTCTTGAGAAACATAAGCAGGTCCAATTCCATCTGTGCTGCTGCCTCTACACCACACGCACCATCTCACTAGATAGAGACTCCCACATCACCTGAGGCAAACCAGCATTAACTGCCTCACAAGTGAAGCTGAAACAGCATCTGTAAAGTGCTCTGCCCAAATGCGTTGTGCCTGTAGGAAAGCGGAGAACAGACACTCTGAGGACCCCTCTGGGTCAACTGCATTGCTGCTTGTGGGGGCAGGAATCTTTCCAGCCATTTCCTGCCCCTGAAGCACTTATAACATGATGGGTTGCTTGACCAGCAAAGAAACGGAAATAAAGCACTAAGTTTCTGTCTTTACAGAGGTGTGTATCCCCAGCCCAAACTTCCCTTAAATCCAACTTCTCCTTTCATTTATGCTCTGCACTGCACACTGACACAGTCTCCACACCTCTCCACCCAATATGGGCTGCCCCACATTGTCATCTTGCCTAAGTGCTTTATGTATTTTTAAAAACATCACCATATTCTGCTAGTTCAAGAGTCACCAAGTCAAGCTCAAAAAGAGAGACATAAAAGAATTACCTGAAATCAGCAACAAAATGAAACTTCTTTTTCTGGTTGCCATCTATAATTTTTTTTAAAAAACATATAATTTGCATTACTGTCAACAAAGCTCTTATGAAGTTCTGGGACTTGGAAGTCAGTCCTTAAATAACATGCATAAAACTCATGGGAAGGAGGAGGCAGCCAAAAGCAAAAGATCTTTTGAGAAAAACCGAATGAGTTACTGAGAGAACAGAGCAGTGAAGACAGAAAAAAATGAGGAAAATAAAAAGCTCCTGAAGAAGTGGTGCCCCTGCTTTACTCCCCAGATATGTGAAGAACTTGCAGTGCTACTAGATCAGTTTTCTTTGCCTTATCTTTAAAAAGAACAGGCAAGGTAGGTGTTGCAGGTATGGAAAAGAAATACAATATTGTTTTTCAAAGCCCAAGTGCCACCACAGCAAATAAAATATTTTTAAGTCAGCAGAAAAGTGTGCTTGATAAAATACTGTCAAGTCTGGACAGCACAACCTGGACCAATATGTCGGAAAAAAATAGGTAAGGGCATGCCATGGGAATCAAGCTGGGTTGGAAGCAAGGGAACTAATGCTTGGACTGTTTCACAACAAAGAAATTATTAAGAAGCTTCCCAAAGGCAGAACTACATATCCATGACATGCATTATTTAAACATGAAGGGGGAGAAAGCATCAGTTAGCTATAACATAAGGGATATTTAGACACTTGCAAATGGGGCAGTGCTCTGATTTACAAGGTAGAACAGCCAAAAGCCTTGCTTCATTACACCTGTGAGACCAAGAAGGGCTGTCTTTTATCTACTTTGTATGTTCAAAGCAGAAGCTATCCAAACACTGTAGATGAGTATAGAAGCATCTTTTTCAGATACTTATTTGATATCTTCAGTTTCCCAAGATTTTATAGCAAAACGATTAATACATCCATCTATTTTCATGAATTTTTAATAGAAGTTTCACAAAACAATTCTGAAACTTTTCATTTATTTTAACTTGGGGAAAATATGTCAACACTGTTAGAGTTTCTCTTTGCATTGCCCATATTTCTCATTTATGGTATTGATATGACTTTCAACTTCAGCGTCTCCTCTCCTCTCTCACTCCTGAACCTTTGTACAACTGTCTAGTTTAAAATGGTGGATGAACATGATAAATTCCTTGAAGAAAAAGCAACGTACCAAGTTCAAAGTTTTGTATTCTTGCTTAAGTGTATTTGAACATGCTCTAATACATGTCACAACACGACTACTAGGCTGACAGTCAGCATGCTTTCCAGACATATTTCTTAACAGACAGGGGAAAAAAATCCCTGAAGATCTTGATCATTAGATAACTATGCTAAAAGCCCCCTTATTTACACATACATGAAAAATCCAGGCAGCAGCAAAAACCACTTTCTTTATCTTCTATCACTCCCTCCCTCCCATTTTCAATTGTAGTCTTGAAAGCTCAGCCAGCAAGGCCATCTGATTAACCAAACAGGAAAGAAGGAAAACATTTTAAAACATGAGCAAACAATTAATTTCCTGGAAACCACAAAAAATAACCCTGAGCACACCCCACAATACTTCAGGTAAAACACAATAAGTCAAATTTTGCTTTTATAGTCAGTTGAAAACAAATTAAGTTAACCACTAGTTGTCATATGTCACTTTTAAATAATTTTTTAGTGTTAAATACAAGCAAAACACAAGCTATTTCAATATTAAAACTGAAATATTTAAGTAATAAAAATTAATTATAATGTTAGCTTTTCAATTCTGCTTTATTTCCTCCAGCAGGCAATCAATTCCAAAATGTATCTTAGACAAAGGGACTTTTCACCCAAAAGCTATACTCAGCTATAATAATCAGAATGTATGCATCAACTTATTCCAAAGCTATAATAACCTTATCGATTAACTCCAATATTAGTATCTCAAAAATAACTATTATCTTAAAGCAGCATGTCTTCACTACCCACACTTGCTCAGAGGAGCAAGACTACTGGGCACGCAGCCATTTCTAAAATTGTATTGAAAGAGATGCTTGGAAGAAAGAATGAAACACTACACATCGGAAGATTTATCCCGCCAAAAGGAAACATGTCCAAAAGGTCCACAAGCCAGCGATGTAACTATTCCACCCCATTGCTTTCATCAGGACTGTTATATTGCTGTAGAACCTAGAGGAGTTGGTGAAAATGGACCACACTGTCCTAAGCACTAAGCACTCTACGTAAGTACAGAGGACTCAGAAGTCCCTGTAGTGCCATTAGCTAAACCCTGGAAAAAGAAACAAGGCCAAAAAGGGATAGGTAATGCCTGGCTGTAAAAGCCAAGCAGTGGCAAAGTTAGCAGCAAAGCTTCAAACTCCTAGTTCCCTAATTAAGATTTAATTAATGTCAAAACCAAACCAAAAGCTTTTGGATTGTTTTTACAATCTAACCAACAAGAGCCAAGAACATAGGTTGCATTTCCAGAAGTGACCTGGAGCCCCATTGCTTGGCATCCCAAATACTCAAGAGTCAAACTGAAATCAAGGTGTCCAGGAACTGTGAGTACCTAAAACAGGATACAGCTGGCATTTGTTTCTAAACAACAAATGCTTTTCTGGAGTGAACTTCTCCTTTAAGCATCCATTTTGTGATTAAGGAGCACAAAAAAAGAAAAAGACTATTCCCATTCATGATTAACAACCAGTGCATCGAAACTCGGGAGTGAAATGACAGAAAATATTTTAATATTTTAATGTCGCTTGTTTGAATGCTGCCAAGCTTGAACCAAATTTAACACAGATTTTCCACTTTAGGAGAGGAGCTTTATGCCTTTGCATTACTTTTTAAAAAGCTTTTTTAAAAAAGGCTTTTAGCATTTTTTAAGTGCATGCCATTTTTTTTGTTTGTTTGTTCTTGTAATATGATATAAATCCTAATTATGAAAACATTATAGCAAAGGAATAACTTCATACATCTGTTATTCTGCCAAACTCTCACACATAGTTGATCCAGTCACAGACAATGAAGATAGTTCTGTGTACTCTCACAAATTCAGTTTGGCTCACATTTTTAAGTGGGGTCAAATACTGGAGGGGAGGGAGAAGTATGAAGCTGCTAAGCTTCCATTTATCAACCTAAACATAGTATTCAGATCTCCTAAATCATTCAGATTCAGAGGAAAGGTACAATTCCTTCTGCTAAGCAGCCCAAATATTTGCCCATCCTCTCCTGAACATGGGCAATTATGCCACACAGAGGTACTTGCTACAAGACCTGACAGTCACAAAAAAGAAGTATTTGCAGTCATACAGACCAGCCCCTCGAGTCAGAAGACTTAGTGTGACTGCATGTCTCAGGATGTGTTATTTGCAGCATTCCTTGGTGCAGAGAATATTTACAATTAGAGAATTAGCAAAAACCTGTATTAATATAAAAGTAATAAAGTCCAAAAGAGTGAAAATGTGGAGAACTGGTACAGTATCTGTGGGAAGGCCAGAACACAGGGGAGGAAATCTTGCCAGAAAGGAGTCTAAATTCAGTTCTCTACTGAAACCAGTTCTCTTCTGGTTTAAGAAAAAAACTAATAAAAGGCCTTTAATTATTTAACAGCAAGCATTTGCTTTGCCCATTTATTTTGTTCAGTGGAATTCAGTACCTGTAACTGTAAAGAGATACAGCTCAGAAAGGATAAGCACTGTCCCTTGTTTGGCTTTTTTAACACAGTGCAACTCAGTGCCTTGCAATCTGTTTAGTGATTTGCAAGAAGAGAGTAAGGTATTCTTATATGAAAGTAATATTATTACAACAAACCCTGTAAAACAGCACCCTAAGCTCATTCAGTACCTTTTAAACTTAAGTCTATGGCTGGGCTGTCACAGGCAAACACATACAAATAAGAACCACCCCAATATTTACATTAGACCATAGAAAATTAGTCATTAAATTGCAGTGTTGTTTTAGAAACATATAGTGTAGCATGAAAAACTGCTGGGAACTTAACTGTGGCAATATTTACCCCAAAGGCCACTTGGTAAGTTGGATTTTTTTCAAGAAGGCAAATAGCTAATATTTGGAAATGGTATTGTCTATTTTTTTTCTCCCTACAGAAGGGGCATCTGGTCTTGACAGGAAAGTATGGTTGCAGTGAGACACAGCCCTCTTGCAGACACGTGTTGGGGAGCAATGTAAGTTCAGCAGGGAACGCTGACTCTTCACTGTCCCACCAAAAAAGCAAAATCCCTTCAAAACTTCTTTCAAACAGAATTCTGGGAAATAGCACAGTGACCAAACCATTCCATCTTGGCAAAACAACACCTGGCTTTCATTTGAGAGTCAAAAAAAGTATAGAAATACTGATTGAGGAGTGAGGAAAACAGCTATAAAAACTTGAGGGAGAGGGGCTCAACATGTTCCTTTTGAAATAGCGAGGAGAAGCTTGCTGAACTTCACAAAATAGACCCTTTCCTAATTTTCTCCTAGCAAATATTTTGTGTAAACTGACATCCTCAAAATGTCTTTTATCTAGTGATATTGCTGACTAGGAAGACACATTCACTACCACCCTGAACTTTAACACTACAGATGGCAGGATGTTCACTGATGCAATTAGTATAAAGAAGTGCAACAGATATGGCCTCTTTAAGAAACTGTCCAAGCTGGCAGAATTTTGCCTTCCAATTTACCTAATGGCAAGGCATTAGTTGCATCTCTTCACAGGATCTACCCATTTCACACTGTTTTTCCATAAGTACAAGTGCGTAAAATTTTCTTCCTATAAAGGTACGGACAGGACAGGTTGTTGTGCAAAGATTATTTATGTATTCTTCACTCAGATAAAAGATGTGAAATTCAGCATCAGAAATCATTTTCTCCTAGCTAAAGGCAAAAGCTCTGGAAATCCAGCACCAAGACCACAGGCTGTCTCGCACCACTTCTCAGTGCCTCACACTGCCACTATTCAGACACTCGGCTGCTGCATATCTGAAGTACACACACTTGTGCTCCCCTCACTCACAGAAACTGATGAGACATCTTGCACAGGTAAAAGCCATGTGGGGCAGACATCCTTCCCAGAAGGTAAGAATCTGATTCTCCTTTATGACCAGCCACCACAAGAAAACAGACTGAAAGAGATGTAAAACTACACCAAGTCTAATGCTTTTTCAAAATAATTAGTTTACTCTTAGCTATATTCCACTCTCTAGACACTTGGTAATACAGTGAGAAACAACCCCAAACCAACCACAGTAGCTCAAGGAATAGGGGAGATCTTGGAAAACATGAACAAGTCCTTCAAGTAGAGTGCTTTTTCCTTATCCATTTCCCAAAAGCTGAGAGCTACTTCAGGGATCAAGATAAGGAAGACAAAAAGGTCTTTATGACTGGATTTTTCATGTTTTAACTCTGTTTTATTTCACATAGAAGAACAGCTGAAAATAGAGCAGAATCACCACTAGAGAAGAATCTTCCCATACAGGGTTCTCCTAACTGAAGAGCTGAAGTATCCAACTCTTCTCCTGCTGCCTATCCCAACAAACCACTACGAGTCCCACCAAGTCATTGTTGCTAAACTTGTGTAATAATTCACTGTCACCTCTTATCCATGCCAGAACCCAGAAAACTCCCTCCCAAATAACTGTGGAGCCTTTCCTAGGCTACTACGTCCTTAAATCTTGCTGTTCCTCTGCCTCTCAGGCCAAGCCCACAGAGCTCTGAAGCCCTTTGTTCTTACATCATTACACAGATCAACTCATTCCCTTTACTTAATTTTTAAAAATACATTTTTTTTCTTTTTATCTTCACCTTATTTCCATCTTTTCTTTTTAGAAATGCCCCCCTGTCCAGGCTACTCCATTGTGGATTCTGACTCAAATGAAATATTTATGGCTTTAAATATTCTCTGACATTCAGCACCACGGGCCATATCCGTGGCTGTAGACTTTCTACTAGGCTTGTTACATTAAGGCAGTGCAAGCCTCAGGTCACAGATTCCCAATCTCTTTGTAGTCAAAGCTTGCTTGAGATCACTGGAAATTACGTGTCCCACCGGGGTAAACTCTTCCTCTTCTGTTCAAATAGTGTAGGGCTGCAGAGAGCTCCTGACTTTCCACTCCCTCCAGAGCAGCATCTTCTCTCTCACCTCTCTTACTCTTTCCAGCACCTACATGGAGTATTCTCTAAGACATCCAGCAGATTTCCAGAGCTAGGCACAAGTTCAGCTCTGCACTCCTTCATCCAATGGGATGGCTCCCTCTTAGGAGCCACTGGTCATCATATTTTTACACAGTTGTAATGCAAACAACATTTGTCAGCAAACTTTCTGCCAGACCAGCACATCCCTTGTGCCACTTCTTTACATCTCTGGGAATTTCACCCACCCAATACACAAAGCATCACATCAGAGCCAACACATAAAGACACAGAAGCTGCTGGACATTGAACAACTGTGTGGGTTTGTGGAGGGCAAGGGTGCAAAGATGCCTTCTTTTTGAAAAGCTCTTAGTGAAAATCAGGGCCTACCAAAGCATTGTGCTATGTTACACCATCCTCAGCAAGGACTGCTGAATCCTGGGGTGTCTATTTATTCCCATTGGCTTTTCATCCGGTTTACTAAAAACCAAACCACTGATGAGCAGTTCATCACCTCTGCATCCTGCTAGGAAAGGATGCAGAGGTGTTTGCCCTGCATTGAATTTCCCTGTTTCACCTGCAGGTTACGTGTTAGACCCTCACTTTACACCCCATCCTCATTCCAACACTTTTATAATAATGAGATTTTTGCCGCTTCAAGCTGCTTTCCCTTTTAATGCAAGTTCTTTTAAAGTTATCACTGCAGACAGGTCAAATTACAGTTTTAAAATTCACGTCTTTAATCGATTATCTCAGATTTTTCCAGTACTTTACCTATAACCCTACCTCAAAATTAATATATTCTACTATGGATCATAGAAAGCTAGAATTTCATAAGTTATTCTGAACAGGAATAACCACTCAACAAAGCGGGCAGCACTTCAACTTCACAGTATCGTGGTTGAATCCCAGCTAGCAACTAAATACCACACATCCACTTGCTTATCTTCCCCCGCCCTGGTGGGATGGGCAGGAGAATCAAAAAAAGGTAAAACCCGTGGGTTGAGAGAACAGTCTAACAATTGAAATGAGATAAGATATAATAGTAATAACTGCAATGAAAGTGGAGACAGCTAAAAGAGAGAGAGAAATAAAACTCAAGAAGTACAAGTGATGCACAATACAGGTACTCACCACTTGCTGACCAATGCCTAACTCGTTCCTGAACCACACGGTATCAACTCCTGGCCAACTCCCCCCAGATTATATACTGAGCATGGCATTCTATGGTATGGAATAACCCTATGGCCAGTTCAGGTCAGCTGATCTGGCCACGCTCCCTCCTGGCTTCTTGTGCACCTGCTCACTGGTAGAGCAGGGGAAACTGAACAGTCCTTGACTTAGGGTGAGTGCTACTGAGCAACAACCAAAACATCAGTGCGTTATCTGCATTATTCTCATACTAAATCCAAACCCCAGCACTGTACCAGCTACTAGGAAGAAAATGAACTCTATCCCAGCTGAAACCAGGAGAAACAGGAAAAACACCCTTTTGACTTACTCTTATAAGAGGAAGTGGTGGAAAATTCCATGGTTTTCCATGGGAGAAAAAAATTAAAAAGCAAAAAAATGCTGAAGAAAGGGAAACTCCACCCATTTAGCTTGCACAATTTGCCAAGATTTGCCATTTGGAGTAAAAACAGTGTCTTTAATCCTTCACTTTATAAAAAAATTGTTTGCCATTTCCTGTCTTCAAAAGTATCTGTAAATATTTGCGGAACTCCACTGATAATCTCACTGGAAATCCTCACCAGAATTCTCCTTGACTAGATACTAACGCATGATCTGAGAACGAGAAGACAGGTAAAGTATGTGCCACTACTTCCCATACCTTCCAAATTTCTCTCTCACTTGGACCCATCAGTCCCTTCTGCAGCCCAGTCTTGTATTCAGCCCAGACTCTTTTGCAACACAGTCAATTCTTTTGCTTCAACTTTCACAGCAAAGACTGCTCATTTGGACTAAGCCAACACCTTAGTGCAGCATTTCATGAAACAGACTTCCTGGTAAGAGTCAGCATTTAAGGTAAAAATATCAGTCTAATTGTTTACTTGTATTTATTTCTTTTTTCCTCTCAGGCTTGTTTTTGAGGAATCCAGGAGCTCTAGATTAAAGGAAGTGCACAGTACCTTATCATTTCATCACAATTACTTTTGTAATGCAGCTCTTTTGCCCATAGCCTGTCAGGGTACACTATTTCCCTCCCATCATAACTTTCTCACAAAGAGAAAAGGGGAAAAAAAGTGTGGTACCTCAGTTTCCCAGAACTCACTTCTCTAACACAGGTTCAGAGACACCTGACAAGCAGGTTGAACAACAGACTCTTGCCAAAGCACTTTATGCTATACCTACAGCACAGAGCTGGTTATGATGCTCCCAACTAGACCTCTCTGTCACGTGGCATCTTTGCCACCATCCATGCTAAAATAACCCTTTCTTAGAAGGAACAAGATCTTACTAGATTTGTAGGAGGAAAAGACCTAACTGCCCTTACCTTACAGCAGTAGGGCTATTGCACGTAAGTCAGGGCTACTTGTTGATGGTTTGGCACCTGAAGGGGAAAGTTGTCACTCAAGCAATTCACAATAAGTCTCCTATTTCAATACTGCTTTACAAGGTCTCTCTTATTTATTGGATTGCAACCACAATGTTTATTGCCTAAATCAATTTTTATTAATGCTCAAGGAAACAACACAAAATCAAATAGAAATACCTTGTGGAAAAAACCAAACTACTAATGTGAAAAATAATTTAAAATTATTAGCTAAATCACCTTAAACCCCCCCAAACTGGACATACATACATAGATACAGTTTATCTATCCACTGATGCAAGGAAGTTACGCTTGGTGTACATTTAAACCCTTGCTTTTTATGGGAGCAAGTTTTTCTTTCTGCTTCTTTCTTCTAATTGAAAAAGCTAGAACCAAAACCTTGTGTTATTCACAGCATCCAAGCATCCTACCTTTTTTAAAAGTTCCAAAACTTAGGCACATAGGAAAACAATCATTGTTGCACTGTGACCTTGCATGCAGCAAATTCTGCACAGCTGGCTGCTGATAGGGTGTGGGGGAGAAAACAATAGCATCTCAGTGTTCTGGCCAAAGCCCTTTTCTGCTTCAGCTTCTCCTAAATGCAGTGTTCCCAAGAAGCCACAAAGCTTGTGGAAGAAATGGTTCAGAGTGACAGGCCTTCCCATGATGACTAAGAGATGCTGTTCACTCCAAATTCCAAGTCCACTCCCTTCTCAATGGCTGCTGTCCCCCAGCAGCAGGACAGGGGGACACCCCTTTCCTAGCTGCCATGAATCTTGTATCCTATTTGTTTCATGATTTGTTTGCTGGAGACATCTGCATGTCTGAAGGAAAGGGGATGCTATAAACATGGTCCATTTCTAGTGAAATTTGATGTGATTCACAGACCTGACAAACCCATTCAGAGGTGAAGACATCCCCCAAACTCCTGTGTAAATAAGAACTCAAACCCTTTTGAAGGATGGCTGCCAGACAGTACAGACTGGATGCAGTTTGCATTCCTTGTTTGTTTGTCGCATTTTTGCAGATTTTGTTCCCTGTACAGAACAAAGCAGGCTTGCTTGCTTGTTTGCTTGAAGAAAAGGAGTACACAATGTGCTTTTACAAGTCAGGGAATGTGTCAAACATTCAAAGAGCAGCATAATAAAAGGCAGGTGCTATGACAAGCTTCCAACTTGCCATACAAGCACCAGCAATAATTTATTTATAATTGCAGTTCATCCCACTTAGGTTGTTTTCCAGCAAGTGGTTCATCTGTTGGTCTAGCATATGCATTAAATCAAGCAGTTTCTCATCTTATTGTCTTTGTTGCAGTGGCTATTCCCACACTCTGAAGGTCCAGTTCTGTGCTTGCCTTTGGAACAGAAGAGAAGCACCGAAGACAAACAGGAGTGCATTGCCTGTGACAGAGCAGCTTCTGCTCATCTTGGCTGTGAGAAATGGAGGGTAAAGAGGCACAAAATATTCTGGAACTGCATCCCCATATGAGCCCTGCAGGCCAAAAGAGATTAATAAAACCAACAGTACAATTTATGAATGCTGAAATATTCTGTTATCACTAAAAATAAAGCAAGAGATCTCTGTGCTCTCTGAATTTTATGTTGATGCATTTCAATTCTTTCTCTGACTTGAGATCAATGATGCTAAAATGCTGCAATTTCCTGAGACATGCAGCTCCTTTTGTCATCAACTTATTTTTGACATTGAGCTGAGATTACAAAACTATGCAGCCTTGTTGAGAGAAACAAAGACAAAAAACTGACCTAAGTGCCTAACATGAGATATGAGCTCCTCTGAACATCTTGTCCTCTGTGCCTGCCCACAACCCTTTCCAATATGGTCTGAGTAAAATAGGCGACACTGCTTCCACATAAGTTTGAATATCTCTACAACCACTGTGATAAAACCAGACAGATCAGTCCCCAAAGGTGGTGGCACTGATTATAAAGAGGACTTCATTCAGCAGTTTGGATTATTTAAACATCATGGACCCTATCTCACACCTTTGGGGTAAATGAAGATTATGGGGCTGCTCTAATAGCTGAAAATTGAAGCCATGAGTACAATACTCTCACCTTTAAAATCAAGAGTTTCCCAGTGTTCAGCCTACAGTAGCCCACAATCGGCAAATTGGGAAGACAGAGGACAAAGTCCATCCAAAGGACAAAATAGTAGTGCCCACAAAAGCATCAATGTGTTTGCCTGTCTAACAAGGACTGGCAGCAGCAAGCTATCAGAGAAATGCTGTCACAATAATGAGACAAGCAAACAGAGACAGAGGTCTTTTCTAGAAAGTAATCAGTTTTTAAAATAACACAACACTTTCTACTTCAGTTTACTTCTACATTTACCAGCTGACGAGGCTATAAATTTGAAAAGAAGTGTCTTCCATCCTACTTTGATAAATAGATTGCAGACACTATGACAGCCTTTTTAAATTAAGGACCTGACTTTCATCAAGGGAGATTTTACAGAAATATCCCCCTCAGCAAACTTAACCTGAACTTTCTCAATCATAAGCACAAAGCCAAGCATCCATCCTTCAGGAAGCATTTGTTCTGTCCAAAACACTTTTTTCCCCTGTAGTAATTCCTGTCATAGACTCATTTTCTTGCTGGTGATGATTACATTTCAGTTATTACTTGTTTTTTGGGCCACAGTCCTTAGATTGTCCTTGACAGAGGAGTAGCATTTGCTGTAGATCCATTAGACAATGAGTCAATAATACTTCAGTATACTCTAATATTTCCTTAGATACACACTTTGAGACAACAAAGGGTTATGGTATTACAGTTTATAGCTTTTAACCAACAAATGCTTCATGGTCTTGGAAATGCCAAATCTTTTTTCCAGCATGCAAATGAGAAACACTACCACACCCCAAGATTTAAAGAGCAAGACAGATGCATAATTCAACCAAAGAGATTAGGTGACTCTAAGGCATCAGCAAATGCCATATTACTATTTATCAAGACACCTGACTATCAAAGGCTTGGGAGCATAAGCTGGCAGCCACAGCTCATATGGGACATCTTCCACCTCCTCCCAAAGTGCCCATCCACAGTCCAACACCAGCAACAGAACAGCGTCAAGAGCAGATGAAGAATGTGACTCTTCAGTTGAGAGTGCTACTTTGCTTTCAGAGGTCATCCCCAGTTTTCAGTTTGGATACCAGAGTGCTTTTGGTGAGCACAAAAGATTCCTTTGCTCAGCACCAACTGGTCTCTAAACTAGCAAGGGAGCCACATCACTGTAAAGCCCTTCAACACATGCTGAACATGCGTACTCCAGTAACAGTGCCTAACTCTTCACACTTGCTGTTAACCTCCGTTCCCTAATTCTTACAACTTGCTATTTTGTCTTTACCTTTGGCTTTGATATCCCAACTAACAACTACAAGCTGAAAGAAATAAGGGGTAACAAATATCAAATTATTCACTGGAAAGATGGTTATTTAAGCCTGCAGTTGGTTTAATGCCCTGCTCAGCCATAAACTTACTTGTTTGTGGGGTAGCAGGCAAGTTACTATAGCGACCTGAGAACTGCAGCCATCAACACAGCAACACTGGAGCCGTGGGGACAAGAACAGAAATCAGCACCATGAAGAGATGGAAGTACATTTATGACAGTGACAGTCTGACAGAGAGCATATGATGTCTGTGGAGCAGGGTCTTGACCCTTCTTTGCTAAGCTGACTCCGCTTACCAGTAAGTCCACACCACTCTGGTCCTGTAACTCTGGCATTATTTTCTGCTCAAATGTTTTCAGAGAGAATACAGTTAGGAGAGAGAGAGTTATTCCCACCATAAAATGTCCTGGTTGCCAGCCTCTTGCTTTTTCTGCTGGCAGACTGGACATGCTTAAAGGTTTTGAACGTTTTAAGCAAAGCTGGGCATCAAACCTTCCCCTCCCCACATCCAAGATGCACTGCCTAGGTTTTGGGCCACTGTCTGTTATTCTGTAACTTTTGAACATAAGCTTCTCCAACCCCTTCAATCTCTTCTTGGACTCTCAAAACACAGGCAGAGAAATGTTTAGAAGCTGAAGACAGATGCTTATTTCCTGAGCCCAGGTGGAATGATATTCTGGGAACTCACAAGACTTAAGATGCAAAGGCAGTTTGGGCACTTGCAGTATTCAGGAGCAGGCTTGTGGCCCGCACATTGATTTAGCCGTGGAGGGACACTTAAACAACACTGACTGCTGAAATCCTTGGGGGAATCTCCTCTAAGCCTCTTTGTGCTCTGGTTTGCTAGGTATAATACAGAGAATAGCACTTTTCTGCCTCACAGTGTGGTTTGCAAGGACAAAGAAAGCTATGCAGTTCGATTCTGTGTGTTGCACTACCAAAAATTGAAGAGTCAATCATTCCAAGCCTATTTTTCACCCAAAGCATCCGCTCTTGAAAGAAAAAATGAGCTACATACATTTTACATCAGTTTGTGCATGAAGAAAGACAGGCTTAGTGTATGGAGACACTTCACACTGAAGCATACAAATTGGCTCTCTGTGGGAGTGAGGGAGATGAAAATAACTCTCAGAGTTAAGGAATGACCCCTAGGCCAGTACAGGACAGGAAACGCCATCCAGTCTGCAAAAGTAGCACCTGCATCTTTGTGACGAAAAAGAGTAAAAAAGTGAGAGTCCTTTTACCAGCAGAAGCTAAAAGTGTATTCCCTGAATAACTCAAAGGTAAATGCATTTTGGAGGGGAAAAAGGGATGACTGAAGGAAACCCGTGTAGGACTGGAAGTCATCAGGTGTTAAGAGCTAGGATCCTCTTCTAGGACCTCTGCATAAAGCGTGTCTGAGATATAGGGCATGCAGGAGGACACAATCTCTCATGAGCAAAGACTGTAAAGGAATTCTCCTGAGTACAAAGAGAGCTACTTTGTAGATCAGTGAATTGATATCAAGTGTTATTTTCTTTCATTTCTTCTTCTGTAATTTCTTTAGGGATTTGTAACTTGGATCTAGTTTGTAATTTGGGTTTATTTGGGCTGTTTTATTTTCTTTTATTTTTAGTTTCACCTCCACCTATTCTGAATTGAAGAAAATTTTCTGACATCTGGCTAGCACCAAGACAGGATGTAAAAAATGCTTAAAACCAGGTATTAGTGCAACAGTTGCACACCTCTTCTGCACATTTCTCCACATTACGAAAATGGTGGCTGTCTGTGCCAACCCAGAAATCGTGTAGGCCAATTGAATAGTGATAGGAGAAAAGGAACTGCCTCCCAGTGGTCGGAGATTCATGGGAAAGTTCTCTGGTATGGGGTAAAGAAGTCAGAGGCTACCTGAATCCCAGGGAACCATCTGCAACAGTGCACCATGTTATGGAACAGAAAACACTGGACTTGCACAGTTGTGGCTTACAGAATCAATTTGCAGCTTACAAGCCTCAGCATTGTGGTTTCTGTCCTGCAGCGTGAGAATTTTTTTCTATCAAGTTTGCTACAAATTTTTAGCAGGAGTCTTAACTTCTCTCACGATGGAGTCAGACTCAAGTTATTAGGGAGCAACAAGCTACTGCATGTCTAGTAAGGAGGTGTGCTTAGCCTTCTTCCATCCAGCTACGTCAAATGCTCCTGGAGTTGCTAAAATACATTTGGCCAGTTCTTTACTTGCAAGAACCCTCAATACTTTGTTACCAATCCCCAAAAAGCTCATCCAGCTTTAATGTTGAGCCTAAACATTAAGAATGATCCCTGAGCTCTTTCTGCATACAAATTTCACTTGACACATGATGTTACAATTTTCAGGCTAAGTTGTTTCTTTTTGGTATTCACAAGTAGTCTTAAAGCTTCACAGTCAAAGCGGTCATGGCCTGATCACATCCTAACAGAATCATCGGGTCAAACTCATCTTCTCCCAATGGTAACTGTGTAGTATTTCTACAGCAGGGCAGCAGATTATTTAGAAGGAAATGCAGAATTGAAGTATTTTTTGCTTCTTTAAATACCGTTCACCGGAGAGAAACGAAAAACAGGCTGCTTTGTCTGCAGTCAAGTGTTTGAAAGAAGAATGGTTATACCCTAGTTTATACAAGCTGTTTTGTCCTCTAGGTTTTTCATACATACTTCATTTCATCTTCAGATTCTCCTGTATTTATGTTATTTATGTATTTATGTCTTTTGAATGAAATGCTGTTATGTACCATGTTTAAGTAACAATTGCATAGACTGAGTATGAGAAGAGCATATGTACAAGCTAATACATATGAAAATTTTTATGAATTTTAAGCATTGTGGAAGCCCCAGAAGTCATATGCATATAGGTAAAAAGGGCATAATCCATAATCCTTCATGTAGAGTGGATCTTATATTACCCCTTTCACTTGTAAGAAGTAATATTTGTATTAATTGGTGAGCTCTAATCAGCAGGTTCAAATATACCAGTAACCTACTGCACAAATTTTGTGTCAACACATTAGGATTATTATTGCATTTGCATGAACATTGTCACAGGGTTTTGATGGTTTTAATTGAGACATGTTTTCTCTGATTATATTTTAACAAGATTTATGAATAAATACCACAGCAAGAAGTCTGCAACATCTGGATGAGTCTCGCTCAGAATCATTATGACAGCATTTATTTTATCAGAGTCACTAGAAAATACTCTTATCTCTGGTTACATGACAAGCAGTAAGAATTCAATCTGTGTGTCTGGTGTGTAGGCTGATTGCTATCCCTTTAATAGTCTATAGTGTTACCAGTTTTGGAGCTTGAACTGTTAACTGGAAAAAAAGGATTTTTCCTTCATAAAGGAACATAAAAGCTTCCCACCCCCACCAGATTTAACCACTTCTTTCCCTTTAAATGAAGATGCATGCTTCTAGGGAGGCTAAATCCCAGCATACTCTTTGCAAAGCTGGCCTTTATAAGATCCTGTCAGTCTTAGATCAAGGGACATGTAAATGTAATGGGCAAAGCTGTCACAGAAAGTAATCACAGCCAGAGAAATTAAAAATAAAGGGACATTAAGTCAGTTACCCAGTCTTCCCTTTCTCTCTAACAGCAAAAGCCCATAGGGGAAAGAAAAAAAAAGTCATCCAACTCATAATTCTCCTTAGTTGTCAACAGAGGAAAATATGTTGCAACAACATTTCATAACATGAATATACTATTCAATTGTTTACAGAAAACATCTTTCCTACAACATTTTAAATTCTACCATCAGCCTGTTATGTTGCCCTGTTTAGCTGCTGTGTGAGATAGTGAACCTCTTTGCAACGAATGACCAGGAGAGAATTTACAGTAGAAACTGTCACCACACTTAACAGCCTACCATCTGGTGTCCAACAGGAGTACAATGCAGCTTAATATTTTTATAATATTAAAAAAAATAAAAATCAAGTGAGTACACTCACCATTCTCTCCCTGTCATACTTGGAGGAATTTCATTTTTATCTGCAGATCTCAAAATCCACTCTAAAGAGTGCTGTGTGGTTATTGATGGAAGATCAGTGCCCCGCTCTCTTGACTGGTGAGTTTTGTTGGGGAGGAACAACATAAAAAGTATATATTAGGACTTTCTTTTGTGTACTTAGGGTCTGCAGCATCTTACTACAATGTTTTCAGATCATTAACTCCTTAGCCCACACTTTTAGAAGAACTAGAAATCTTCCTGCAGTTATTGCTACTGAGAACATATCAAGTCTTCCCAGCAAAATGAACTATCAGTGTTTAGCCACTCAGATCAACAAATCAACTATCTTGTGAAGTTCTTTGTTAAGAGACCCTCCAGGGGAGGCTGGAGGGAAGCAGACAAGAGCACTTACTGTGTTCTTGTTTCCCCCAATTGTATGGGTTTATATTATTATTATAAAAAATATGCCAGGCATAGTTAGTGGCAATATTTTTATTAATTATTGTGCAGAGAAATCATTTAATTCTGAAAGAACAGATGTTGCTCCATTAAAGTAAACCCCAGCATCTCTTTTGAAGGACTAAATGATGTTTACCTGAGACAGTGGCTTCATGAGAACATTTATGCCTTTATTACTTTACTGGGAGCAAAGCAAGCCATATAACAATGGAATTTAGCAATGAAATATTACCACAAAATAAAACGTAGAGTTAATTTTCTGTATATGTTTCTTCAGTGAAGCTGAAGACCAAGAATTCTATTATGGAATTTGCATGACAGTAACATGGATTTTTCAGCATGTAATTAGGTATGTGTTAAGTACATGTACTCTCTGTTTTATAATTTTTTCCCCCCAAGAAAGGGGAGGTCTACTGCTTGAAGTTGTACCCATACATACATTGTATATGTATTACAGTTAATCATTCCTACAGCCCATCTTGATTATCTTTTAAGGAAAAGCACAGTGCAAAATATTTGTGTATAAATCACACGTAAAACATGTAAATTCTAAACCAACAGTCAAATGTTCATTGGAAAAAGTTGCAGAACAAAAACACAGACTGACACATGCATTGGCACAAGCTGTAACCACATGCTGCATGTAGAGACCTGGGCAAAGCTGCTGTCAAATCCCCAAGTCAAAACAAATTTTTCCAAGCCTTGAAAGAATCTGCATCATTTTGGTGATAGTCATTGATTCATACATTTCTCTTTGTGCTACTGGGTGGGTTGAGCAACCTGCTCAGGTAACTGCGCCACCTATAACCCTGGGGTAGCTTCCACAACCACAGTAGGTAGATGGGAATGACTATCCATTATAAATTCCATCTCTGGTCAAAGGAAGGTAGGAGTCCTCACCGTTTCCCAGATCAGACTGTCATTACCCAAGTCTCAGCAGAGGCCTACAGTCCCCACTTGGCAAACAGCCATCCCAGCTCACAGGTGTTGGATATAGGCAGTCTGCCTATAATCCCCCAGAACTGGCAGCTTAACAACTCGTCCTTTAAACTACCAAAGAGGGAACAGATTCCCAGTGATGTGACAAGAACCAAAACAAAGGAAGGCCTCCCCATCAGCAGACTGCCAGATCTGCTTATCTTGTGTTAACCACTATTACTGCCCCATTCTTGCATGCAGGAGCAGTGCATTATACATGTGATAGATGCTCATTTCCAGTTTCTGCTAATCATTCCACACATCCAAAGTAACTGACTGCCTGGTCAGGCACTCTTTAAAGAAACATGTGGTCATTTGAATATAATAGAAACAAGGTTCAGAAGTGCTGACAGACATGAAGAAAAGAAAAAGGAGGTACTAGAAGCTGACTGAGGCCACACACATATCCAGAGGTGCAAACACAAGTTGTGAAGGTCTGCGATATCACCATCCACACACACCAGACTTCCACCCTTTCTTAGCTAGTTTTTGAGAAGCCATACAATAAAGATACATTGGTGCACTAAAGAGACAGACAGAAACTACTAGCAGTGAACAACTGGTGCTCTAATTGCAACACAGATAACCTCTGATATGTAGCCACGCACCTATTTATTTTCCCAAGCCCATGAATTAATTATTCCATATCCACTTTGGAATTCTCCTAAATTGCCTGAAGCTATAAACCGCCACAGATGTGATTCTTGTTCACGTAAGTAAGGACAGTACAAGCCACCAAGATCCCCAGTTGAACGGGGATTTGGATTACTGAAGCTTGGCGGAGAACATGCAGAAGGAACGGGGATGGGAGCTTCAACTATTTGTCCCAGGGCCATACACAGGAATATCTGTGTTTGTGCAGCACCACCTCTTCAAAGTACCTCTTATGCACTTGACTGAAGAGGTTTCCAATCCAACCAGTATTTTCCTGTGGGCCTAAGAAACCATTTTCATGTGACATCTCAGCAACAGATTTCTGTATTTTCCCATACTGCATCTCTCCTCTGCACCTGCCACCTCTTCAGACTCTGAGGTTCAAAAATGTCTACTTAGAAAAGCCATGGTTTCACAGGTGCTTCTTTTTAGACTTTCAGAAGTAGATTTAGCCAAACAGCTCACAACTCAGTTTTGCTAGGCACACATACTTTGAGGATGTGGAAAGCACCAGTAATGCAGCACAGCCAGAGCCATATGGTGCTGCAGAGGACAGTGGGCTCACGAGGACTCATGGAGCAGGAGAGAATCCTTTGAGGAAAGTACAAGGCATGAAAGCAGTCAATACATGGACAAAAATAAGACAATCAGATCTCTGCTTCCAAATTAGCCTGGGCCAGCAGCCTAGATATTTCAGATGCTGCTTAGCTAAGATCTGTGTTAGGAGTCTCAAGGCTTCCCTTGAGAGGGGTTTTGTCTCTTCCTCACATAGTTTATGGGGTAAACCGGAATGTTTCTAGAGTAGTCTAGAACTACTTTCTAGAAAGTAGTTAGTAGTCTAACCAGCAAAATGTAAGCCTGAGAGCAGGTATTCAAGTTACTGGCCTAGGACCATCTGTGAGAAAAGGAAATAACCCAGTCCCTCCTTCTTCATCACCCTGGTACTGAGAAACAAAATGATGACAGAAAGCTGCACAAGCCACCCGCATCGAAACATAAGTACACTTGACAGCAAAATGAATGCATCGAATCCAATGTTTGTGCTGGTGGCTCCCTTTTACTGCTTCTGGGTTTTTATAATACAGTTTCGATGCCTTGGGCCTGAGCTACAGATGAGCAGTTGGCTCTAGAGTTGCTTGTGCTAGCCTTGACCCAGCTTTCTCTAATTTATCTTGATCTGAGTTTAGGCCTCTGCTGAGTACACAAGCAAAACTTGGTCATTCTCACATTATTTTACACCTGTAACGTTTGACTGCAAAATTTCTTTAGACATGCTTAACACATAGAAATGGGAGAGCTGCTAAAGCATTGATTGCTCCAATGGTTTAAGTTCATTGTGCTAAGTAATTAAAAACACAACTGTGCTTGCAATAGTTAAGACACTTCATTACTTCCTCAATACTCTATGTCACGTTGTTGGCATCAAGCATCAGATACGTTAGGCTGCTGATACCTCCTGAAGCAGTAAAGAGCAAATTCAGTTTCAAACCAAAATATATCTATAATAGTTATTTCCCATAATGACTGCAAATACTTAATTACAGAGTACCAAGCAACCTTCACATTTTTTCTCTCCAAGCTGCCTTATCAAATGGATTAATTCCTATTTCTCTATTGCCCTGCAGAACTTCTGCAGTGTTTTCCTCTTAGAGGCAGGCATCCAGTATGGAATGTCTGCAGCCAGATACATTATAGCTGTCAAAGTAATTTGTATAATTGTGACTGTTATTTTGAAAGCTAAATATCAATGTGGATTGAATTTTATGGTTGATTTTCCCATTCTAGATATCTGACAATTTACAAGTACTGACTTCATTCTGGTACAAAGGATACAACAGTGCATCTAGAGGGAATAACATTAGTCATATCCTGAACTATTTGTAGTCTAAGGTTTTTGAGGGCCTTAACTCTAAGTATTAATACCAGGGACAGACTTCTTCACAGATAAACAGTCATTTTGAAGCATTAAGAGCCTGTCAGTGTGACATACATACTAAACCCACTTAGCTGGCTTTTTTAACAGTCCTTTTAAAAGCTGCACTAAAGGTAGATTCATTACTTGCAGAGATCTGCAGTTTTAAATCTTACAAGGGATTTCACAGCTGATGGAAAATTTGTACTTCTAATTGAAAGCAAGGCTAGGGAAAAAATGAAGAACCAAGCCAACAAGCATTTTGGAATCTCCATTCCCATGAAATCCCTATATGGAAACTGATCTAGCACCAGACTTCAGTGAATAATATTGCACTTGCTCCACTACCCGGCACCAGCTGGATCTGTTCTGAGCCAAGGCAAAAAAGTAATGTTTTGTGACAGAAAGAAAATCTCATTACTAGGAAGTCAAAAGTGAAATGTGCCATTGAAGTTTCATGCAAAGTGAGACTGCAGAATGATTTAGTGGAATATTTTTTAAGATGTCCTAGAAGCTTCTCCATGCAATAGCAATTTCTCTGATTAAAGGCAGTGTTATGTTAAGAGCCATATAATAGTCTTATCCTGACCCTGGGTAATAGCTCTGAAAAGACCACATCAAAAGTTTGCAGTTGTTGAGGAAATGGTTTGTTGCATGGGTTTCATTTTTACACATAATCCCCAGGGTAAGAGCTGGATGTATTTTGGATCAGATCTCTTATTGGAATCCACTGTGCTACTGAAATGAAGTTTTTCTCTACAGCTATCACTGCAATCATTCATCAAACCCTACAAATTGTCAAAATGGGTGGAAGAAGCTCCTACAGCAAAATAGGTTTTGGGGTCTTGTCAGGTGTATTTCACTATGCATCCAGACAGGCAATCATTAAAATCACAAGGTTAGAAAACACAGATTTCTATTGTGAAAGAATTTCTATTGTGGAAGTAGCTATTGTGAACAAAAAGGTGTATTTCAAGGGAATGGAGTATGTCAGACGGGTAGCCTTGAAGTAATTTGGAAAATGTATAGATGTGGAAAGACCTGACTTCCAGACAGACCACTTTGAGTAACACAGTGTTCACTGTGATATTTCCAGCCCTATCCGCAGGAATCCACAGAAGTCCCTGCAGCTTCATAATAAACACATGGGATGCAACACAAGTAAAACTAATTTTTCTTCTGGCTTTTTCTTTGCTGATTCACATCCTGCATGGACACTATATATGAAAAAATGTTTAGTATGCATCTTACTGGGGACAATTCCCTATGTGCAGTGTTTTGAGGGAGACCTTTACAAGAGGGATGAACACCACACAGGATAAGGGAGGGACACAGGGATACAGTTACTCTCATAGGAATGCTTTGCTTGCAGGAAAGGTGATACAAGGACTACTTAAAAGATTGGTTATAAACTATTTCAGAACAAGCCATGAACACTTCAGACAACCAAGCTGGCATGCCTCTTCAGAGAAGAGGTCACCATGAAGATACAGCTCTTCATATGTCAAAGTTACTATTTTGCAGTATGTAATACTTACTAACATCAGCCAATTGACTCCTTCTGAAAGAAGATGAGAAGACAAAGAGGTACGGCGAGATGAAATACACACGAAGCAGCCTGGGAGAGACAGGACAGTCTATCGTTTTCATCCCATATGTTCCCTTACCAAACTCAGCTGGTGGAGCTAAAAAGTGACAATAAAGAAGACGAGTGCCTACACACTCCTCAGCAAAACTCAAATGCCTAAACTGTTCTAGGTTTATTTCCCAATAGAGCAAACACATGCTCAATGGAGTTAGGCTGAAATACTACAAGGGTGTGAGAAAGCTATAGGCAGAGCTTTCACTGGCAATATCAGGCAAACAGCGAGTACTGTATAACATTCCAGCAAGGTCTGAGGTTCTTAGTAAGCCTTCAGATGTTGAGACTTCTGAAAAAGTTACACCTATGCAAATTCAATGAGCTGTGAACTGTGACATTAAATCAAAAGGTGCAGCAAAGCTTACTGAGAACCTGTTAATAAACTCGAAGGCAATACAAAAAGATTTCCTATTAACGAGTAAAGTTTTGGCATTATATAATTTATTTACCTCAAAATATTTTATGAATGTGGACAAACCATATCTGTTTTCATAAGAAAATATAAGCCAATATTTCATCTGGTGATCCTGACTAGCAGCAACAGTTCTCTCTAACCAGACAGATGGCAGAAATTTCACTGAACATTTTCCTATCCAGAGCTCCTTGCATAGAAAGAAGGTGCTGCCCTCTCAGCAACTCTTGATTTTAACCTTTTCTTCTTCCTCTCCCTTAGATCCACAAGACTTTTGTTTCATTATATGAAGGAACAATTAAAGATTACTAGGTGTCCTAAATAACTACAATAGCCAGCTTTAGAAATTCTAGTTGATATTGAAAGACACTAATCTTTGGAAGGCTGCATTTTGCATGTGTTAAAGACAAAGAGTAAAGACCGCGGCTAAGCTTGCAAGATGAAAGAAGAACAAGAATAAAAAAAGAAGGTTAGTGTCTCTGGAACACTATATTCCAGACCTCTTTATTTCCAGTCAAGTTTTTCAATCAATCAGCTATGCTCCCAGAAAAATGTAGTGCCTTTCCTTAGACATTAAGCTACAAATGAAAAATGCAGCCATAAAATCATATATACTTTCAGCAAGCACCTTCTGCACTATGCTGATATCTGGACTGCTGCCCTGCTTATTAACATCTCAATTTCTCAGTGCTGCAGAACAAATGGGGAAGAACAAAGCATAAAGGCTTGCTTTTACATCTTGATTTTCACTCTTCTTTGGGGACATGGAAGTAAGCAGACATTAATGTCTTGGTTCAGTATTTTTAGATCATTGCTGTAGGATAAAAGACATGGGAGTGGGTAGAAAGAAGAATATTTAATTTAAACAAAGAAGTAGGAAAAAGGGATCTAAAGGTTCCCTGCCAGAAGGACACAGTGGTAAAAGACATTCAAAGAATAACAGCACCCTCACTGATATAAGTCGCTGAGCAAGAGACAGCAGGGATCTCTGACATTGTCTTCCAAGGAATTCCTCACACCAGCCAAACCTAGCTGACAAGCTCAGCTGACAAAGCCTGTTGGCTTTTCCTCTAGTGTTACCCTCTGTGCTCTGGAAGATTAGGGATAGAGGTGAAGATCATGGCTTCTTCAGAGCCCTCTTCAAGGAAGAAAAAAAATGGGCATATTTCAGCACACACAGGAGGATCTATACCCCATATTAGCCACACAAAGACTGTAGGCAGCGCAGTGAACTAACCAAACTGAGTGACTAAAATTAGAGATATAGTCACATCCGCCCGCAAAATTGCCCAGGATGATAGTTTTCCAGACTTGGGGTGAAAGGGATGAAAACAAAAAATCTATTATTTCCTTTTATTCCATTTGCCTCCACTAGCAAATTATAGAAGTGCCAAATATGATCTCTGATTGAACAGTGGGTGGGTTATGAACGGTTTCCTTGTGGCACATCCAGTCCATTTTAAGTTAGAAAGACTTTTCCTCCTATCTGCATGAACTAAGAAGCACTGGAAAATCCAGTCTCTTCTTTGGAGTATCTATAACAGGTTAGATGCGCTTGGTGTGGAAAAAGGAATAGTTCATCCTGCCTTAGATACTAGATGGTCTAGGTGACTTTTTGATAATGCTGTCCCAAACTCTCCTTTCTTGAGCTTGCAAATCTGTTTTCAAGCTGCAAATTCAGAACACAAAAGAATCCATTCAGAAGAAATATGATCTCCTGCAGAGCATTTGCCTTCACTAGATCTACAGGTGCTGCACACAAGGCTGGCAGGAACATCTCCATTCTGCAAAGTGGTTAAGGTGACTTGTTCAACTTCACACACAATGAAGCATGCGAAGGGTCCCAAGCACAAGGTAGTAAGCTACCTCTCAAACCAAGGTCAACTTGTCATTCCAAATACGTTTTAGGTCAGAAATCATGACCTGGGTGAAGGATATGCTGACTAATTTCTCCAGGTTGAAAGAAAAATTCAGCCTCCTACCCCAACCAGCACTAGAGCCAAGATGCGTAAAAAGCAGGCATTTTATGATGTAGCTGTCCCTGCTGTAGAAAAAAGGACATTGAAGCCTTACCAGCTGACTCATCACACAGACAAGGACTTGCTGTTCATCAGGTATGGATTGCAAACAAAGACTCAGTGGTTTAAGGCTAAACTACTTCCTAATCTAGTCAGGCACTCTGCTCTTCTCCCTACATCAGTATTGATTATGATGGTTCCGTATAGAAGGTTTCCCCACCGCTCATTAAAATAGGCTTCTTTTCTAAATGCTCCTTCTTTGTGTCTTGTTTGTAAATTCACTGATGCTGAATCATTTCTAAGGAGCTCATGAATAAAATATGAAGATTATAAGTCCGCAAGTCTTTGATGTGTTTTCAAGCATTAGGAGCTCAATCAGCCCTCTGCAGTTATCGCTTTGAAGCTTCAACTGGGCAGTTTCTTCCTCAAAAAAGAAAAGCTCCTGTCCTTTTGAAGGATGGCTTTCTTATGGATATCCTATTTATTTTGGCTTTATTCTTGATAATTGTGTAAAAGTCAGAGAACAGCACAAGGATCAGAAAAAAAAAATAGTAACCATTAAGAAGGGTTACCTTTGAGGTAAACACGGATTTATGAGCCTACAAAGACCTTTTGACTTATCCCATTTTCATAGGTATCAACATCAGCGTAATTATTTCAACATCAACCTGGAACGACGCAAGACAGGTCTCACCCTAGATTTTTCACAGCAATGCACAGCGACAGTCATTTCAGGGAAGGGCTTTACCTCTGAACTTCTGACAGGTTAATTGACTGAGGAGCAGTGAATAATTTCAGAAAGACACACTAAAGGAAAAAAAAACCCTAAATTTTGCCCTGTCCCTGCTTACACAGGAATATTTCCCTTCATATTCACTAACCCTCATAATGCATTATGCTGGTTCTTAGTTTTGTCAGATTCCAGAATGAGATGTGATTGTTCAGAATCTGAGCTGCTCCCACAGTTTAAACACTAACCTCCTTTAAGAAGTGCCTTAGTGCTTTGCAGTGACATACGTCATAAGGTACTGTGGAACTCAGAGAATACTTTATCCACAGGGCTCTCATGCAGTCATCCTAAGAACAGATATAAAATCAATTTGTTTTAATTCTCTTTCTATAGACATTATTGTCTGCCAGTTTTCCTCAAGGAACATTCCTTTAGAAGACAAAGTTGCCTCACAAGGAAACATGGTCTTTTATTCTTTCCACTAATTGCTTTTTACAAACCACATCCTAAAGAAATTACTTGTGCAATTTCTATAGGTATGGTCTTCTGCAACAATGACGTGACTCCAGTATGCCCTACCAAGCATTAAAGTAGCCTGCAGTAAGCTGCACTTCATATTCAGCTCAACACAGCTACTAAATTGGTCAGTAATGAGACTGATGTGTGTTGGACTCCGTGTGCTTCAGATGGGCATCACTAGTAGCCAAATGAGGTATTTCTGTGCCTGCAATATCTGAGTATGTGTTGCTTTGCCCACAGGTGGATTCACGGAAGCAGCAAGAGAAAAATCAAACTTGAGTGCTCACAAATCTAAAGAATATCATAACTTGGAATGTGGAAATGGCCAGATACTCACATGGAAACATCTATCCTGACTGAAGCACGTAGTTCAACTTTCACTCACTTATGTGCAGGAGTTTGGGGTCTTATCTTCTAATAACCTCCTCAATAAAGACGGGTTTGCAAACTCACAGTGAAGTCTGGGGTCTCCTAACCACATACACACAACACCAGTGATCAGGCATCTCTTGGAAAGTCAGTCTCTCTGCCCCCGTCCCACTTTTACTGCATAGTGCTTGGCTGAAACAGTTCAGAAGATGATCCCAACAATACTGTCCAGATCCAGCAGGAAAGTGATCTCACACCATCCTCCCCTTTGGGTATCTGCACCTGCATCTTCTGATTCAGGGACTCGGAGGTGTTTACACTTAAAGCCAACGCTTTACATTATTGAACTTCACTCTGATCCGCCAAATGGAAAGCTAAAATAAAGCAACCCTTCAAGTACACTGAAGAAACCCAGGCTTATTTGAGAGTATTAAAAATCAGGCTTTTTATTCTCTCTGGCAAGAGACAATTTTATTGCAGCTTAAAAAAGGCATTCACACCATTTGTAACAAACTCTAGGTGTGAAAACCATGAGGGGGATCATCAGTTCTGCAATGAACTAATACACACACAAATAAATAGTTTGATTAGAAATGAGGATGTTGTATTCTTGACCTAGTTTTACTTCCTTAGTGGATATGGGTGCCAAATTATACTGTGCAAGTGGCACACAATTTATTCTCTTACACGTGACTGAAGTGAGGTTTAGAAATTACTTTCCATGGAAAATGTTTAACACTTCTCATTTTTTGTGCTTTTTAACAGTAGTTAAAAATGAATGAAAATTATTTTAACTACATGATATTAGGCAAAGAATAAATAAAACTGAAGACTGTTGAAAGAGTATTTTGATACATTTCAACCATTTAAGTAGTTTAGCTGTGTTGGTAATGTGCGTTTTAGAACCATTTCCTTAACTCCTTGGATCAGTTTTAAGGAATACGTATGTACAAAAATTCTCTTCAGGCATAAACGCATTTAAAGTGGCTATTACAGCTTTTAAAAATTGCAGTTATTTTACATGCACTTAGCTGAAAATAGTATTCAAAACATTGTCAGACTCCTGTTGCTGTGGCAACACATTGTTCATGGTTTGCCTGTCTGAGGTAAGAAGTCTGAAATATTGAATTAAATATACTTAAGTCCAGCACTTAGATTTGGCCACCATGTCCCAGTTGAAAGCTAGATTATTTCATTTCTACCTAGAGGTGTCCTCTTACTGAGAGAGAAATTATTACTTCACATACTCTCTGACAGCAAAAGTCTTTCCAGATGTTAAGAAAAAAGGACTGTTTAACACTCTGCGGAGCAGCACTACTGACTACAACAAAGCAGAGGGGTTTGCCTTTACTTGGCACCACAGGATGGGGTAGAAATAAGAAAGAGGCATTGCTCCCTAGAGCTGAAGATATTTTGCTTGTGGAAGATAAATTAGGACATTCATTTAATCTGTACTGAATGATATTCCACTGACCTCTGTTTAGTCCTGAGCAAGTGAGATTTGGACACTCTTTCTGCATTGTTACAGAAAACCCCCATGGCAGCTGTGCTGCTTCTGGTGATGCTTTCCTTTCTCCCAGGGCAGAGGTGCTGGGCGATGGGGTGCAAAAGGAGCAAGAGATGTCTCCTTTAAAGCAGGGGAGCTTGCTGTGCCTAGTACCAACACTGCATAAACAATGTCAGAGATGGGGAAGATGTAGAATTCTGCTCCAAGCTCCATCATGTGTCATCTTAAAATCAACACTAAAACACAACGTTAAGCACAGAATGTACGCAGAGTTTCTGAGCAACAAATTAATACGGCCTGAACATCACCGCTGCCCTCACTTTCCTTAACAAACTTCAGTATCTGGCTCTTTGTAATCCATCCATAAACAATTTCTCATGAGAAAAACAATACATTTACAATTAATTCACATATTTTTGGGAAATCCTACACAGTCCCGTGTAGCACAGGCTTTCCATACCTACACTCTTCTAATTCCTCACCTAATTCCCTTCTGGGTGGCTGGATAACAAAATTGCATCCAGTTAAGTTACCTACACCCAGGAGACACTTAACAGAAAAAGCTGAGTTTTGTTTTGCCCTGACAGTGTCTTTAACGAAGCATGTTTATGGCCTCTGACTACTGTGTTCTCTGCTCCCAGGAAGAATATTAAGTTTAATATGTTTGTATTTTAATTTCTACTTGAAAAATAAGCATCTGCCCTACTTTGGACCTAAATAATTTTTTCCTAAAATAAAAAAATCAAGATTTGCCAGCTAATCAGAAGGGAAATATTCCATCCATTAATCACCCATGGTGACTTTGATTTGTCTTTCAATAGCTGAAAAATGACTACCTAATACCTAGCTACCATCGCAGAGGGCAAATGGGGCTTGCAGGAAAGAATTCGTTTGGTACACACATAACTTCACAAAGCAGAAAGTAACTTTGGAAGAATGTCAAAGAGACACATCATTAAAGCCAAATTTCCAATATGATTCATACACGAAAGGGAAGTAACAACATCCCTCTCAATTGCACATCCTTTTATTCCTTCAAAAGCATCTATATATACTAATGGGGGGGGGGGGTAAAAGGAAAGTCCTGCTGACAATAGCAAGGTGATGATCTTCCTGCAGGTCTTGTAGGTACATTTAGCAATTGCAACAAATTACGATGATCACAGCCTGATCCCAAGCCATTCTAGCTTACTCACTGCATTCATTTGGCCTGGCCTGAGATCCCTTTAGGTGTCCCCACAACAGGCTGGCAGTCCTTTCATTGTTTATTGCCGCTTTTGGCTCATTATGTAGTAGGACACAGAAGTCTCAGTGTCAAAAAAACCCAAAGAATGAGTAATGTACCACAAAACCTTGCTCAAAGAAAACCTTTCTCAAACATGCAAAACACACTTCTTTAAAGAAGATAACATGGGGGAAAAAAGTACATGTCTAAAATGTTTCAAATACAATGTATGCTACTTAATTTCTTACACCATGTTGATAGAGACAATAACTTCCTATCACTAGCTAAAACTGAAGAACCTGAAGCTTGAGTATGAAATTACTACTAAAACTCTATTATACGAAGTACAAAATTTTGAGGGGAAATGCTCTTTGAAACTGGATCAAAACCTTCCAGAAATTCATCAGTTTAGGTGGACATGCAGAAAAGCATTCAGAGACGCACAGAAATACTCCAAGTAAAAACAAAGAAGCAAGCCTTGAGGAAATCAGTGTGTGAATTTTTTTTTTACGTTGAATACTGTGTGTGGAGAAGAGAAGCCTTGGACTTTTGACATTCCCACAATTTGATTCTTTCTTCTACTGTTTGATTCTTCCTCTATTCAGGCATAGGCTTTTCATTTTCTAGAAAGAAACAAGACTGAATCACATAAGTTACGGCTTTCACCATTAGTTCTTTGCCCTCCTTCCTCTAACAGCCTGCAAGCCATTGAAATTTACTCAAGAAAATAAGCACTTGCAACTTCTGTAAAATTTACCTTAGACATTGAGAGCTCTAGCCTGGTGGTACTTTTTCTATTATTATTTTTAAATAATAGATTAGAGCCAAGCCTTTTGTGTAAGACCTTATTGTATCAGTCTAAATAAATCCCATGTCCATCCTCAAAATATTGGTACTTTTCCTCGGGATTAGAAACCTTTATTTTATGCTGCCTTCAAGCTCTCTGCAAACATTACAGCAGAGCCTGCTCCTCTTGGACTTCAGCTGGCTCCTCTCCAGCTAATCAGCTCAACACAAATTATATCTCCCCCATGTTTCTTCCCCCTCAAACAATTTTCTTGATATATTTTTCACTGTGGGAGAAAGGACCCACGCACTGTCTCAGTTCACTTGGTGGAGCAGAGGTTTGAACTGATTCCTTGTATTATGTGGGCTGAGGCATGAAGGACAAAAGATTCAAACCATCAACCCTTTGGGGAGAGAAGGGAAAGTACCATGTGAAAGAGGGAGCTTTACATCTTGAGGAACCCAACATCACATCTAGAGCACATTTTACCAAGGGATTTTCAAGACAGTCGGACCATAGATATTGGGGAACTTCAAAGGCAAAACCCCCTCACCATGCTGTTACAGTGGCAGGGCTTAGCATCAATGACATCAACAGTAGACCCACCTGGAGCTATAGCACAGGGATTTCTCTAACCCGGGGAACTGTAACTATTTTTGCAGTTTGAAAATGGGCAAATAATCTTTCATACCACATACCTCAAGGATAAAGTTCCCTTGAACCATAAACAGCAATGTAATTCCTTTTCCTCACTTTGCCACAAAGCAAACCCATGCCACGTTACTCCTCTCAGGACAGTGTCAGTGCTGCTCTCCATTCATGTGCAGTTTGCACTCTGCCTTCCTGCCGGGAAGCCAGCTTTGCCACTGCTATGTTTGCTGGCATCTATTCATTGCCCTATTCTAACAGCAGTTCCTGACTTCACTTTAGCTCTTGGAGAAATGCAAAAGAATTTTGTGCTCAAATGCTATCCAAATATTTGTGTTTTGCTTATATTCTTTACTTAATGTGAAATCACGACCAGCTCTTTTTTCTTTTCAAATAATGAAGTCATCCAGAATAGATTTTCTACAAAGCTTTGCTCTCATTTCTATGCCTCCTAAAAGCTGCCTTTTTTTAAATGGCATTGTTTACAGCAATCACTGGAAGCTGCAAGCTTCTCAGAATTCAATCTTCAGTGTTTCAATATCACTATAGCTCACATGCCCATGGAGTAATATCACTTTCCTCAGGTGAACATGCTATCAGCTATTTAGTTCTAGTACTATTATCTAGCAGTCCAGCCTTTAAGAGTCTGAAAATATCAAAGCAAGGACCCTGTATCACTCCTTTAGTATTGTAATAACTGATAATTAAGGTAACACGTTTTAAAAAAATATAGTTTGGAGTCAGATTTAGGGGTTTTATTCTTTTTCCATCTTGAGGAAATTTATCAGGTATCACAAAGGAACAACATTACTGAAAAGGCATAACAAATTTCCATTTGTGCAGTGGAATTTAGAGAAGGAAGTGATTTACTGATTTATAGTGATTTACTGATGTATTGCCTCATATTCCAGTTTTGACATCCCGGTATCTGACAACCCTGGGTTTAGTACCTACAAAGACTATTTCTAGAAGTCTGGATTATTGTCATTCTTTTCAGAGATTAAAGACTGTATTTTAAGTTGCCTTTTCAGACAAATAAGGACATACTGGAGCATGTCCAGCAAAGGGCCATTGGAGATGGTGGGATTAGAGCACTTGGAATATGCTGAGAGCACTGGCATTGCTTAGCATGGAGAAGAGAAAGTTTAGAGGAGATGATATCTGTGTGTGCACCTGGTTGAAGCAGGGGGAGGATGGTAAATAAGACAGAGGCACACTTTTCTCAGTAGAATTCGGTGACAATACATGATGCAGTGGACACAAATAGGATATCTCACTTAAACATAAGAAAATACTATTTTATTGTCAGGATGACCAAACACTGAACAGGCTGCCCAAAGAGATTGTGAGTCTCCAGTCCAGGAGATATTAAAAATCCAACTGTGCAAACCTCAAAAGTCCTTCCCAGCCTTAGGTGTTTTGCAGTTGTGACTCACTAGCTACGTGAGTGAGCTACTAGTTCACTATTGTGACTCACAAACTACCTCCTTCAACATTTTTTCATTATTTTTTCCTAGGAAATAAATCAACAACAGGACACAAATAAATCACTGTTCTTTCTGAAATCAAAGACACTCTCACAGGAAAAGAAACAACATTTTATCCACAGAAAGAAGCCTCCAAAACTAATTTCTCACAGCTAAAACCTGAAATGTGTCTATTCTTAGAACACAAGGAGAGAAAAGGCAGACTATTCCATGAAAAGCTGCAAAAGAAGTGAGAAGAAAAAAAAGTTTTTATACCATCCCTGGTAACAAAAACCACTTTTCAGTTTATTTGCATGTCTGCACAGCCACAGCTATTTGCCATTCAATTCATTCTAACTCACCATTTCCCCAACTTACATTTTACATTTTTCTTCTCATTTCAAATGCAAGAATCCTTTCATGGAATCCTCTTTACCCATAGAAACTCCTAGCACTCAGACCCAAGGGACCCTGTTGCTTATATGGAATGCCAGCAGGCTGTCAGACCTCGCTCACAACTGTCTCATTCTCCCCAGTACCTTCAGAGCAGTTTGCTTTGCAGGCAAAGGTAAGGCAGTGCAAGCCTCAATAACAACAGCTTTTCCCATTTCTGCCTATCTTGCTGCTGAGAGATTCAAATATGTATTTAAAAAAGCAATATGCTCACAGCTGTGAAAAGTATAAGTCTATTTCAAGTAAATTAAAAAAAAAAATACTTGAAATATCATACTTCTTGTTCCAAGCTTTGGAATAGAAAGCACAGAAAATACCCAGATTTCAGTCATATTAGTGATTCCCTTCTAATCTGCAACTCCCTTAACCTTCCCCGCAATTTCATTCATTTTGAATCTGCACAGTGTTCTTATTACCCTAAAAAGGGCATGATCCCAAAAAGAACCAATTTTTCCCCAGCAATTTCTCTCATTCAGCACTTGCCCTGGGGCAGTATTTTGACCACTTGGCTCTTACTGCATGCAATGCAAAATTACTGAGAAATTTGATGGTCCTCCAGGTTCTATTATTTTCAGATCTCATCATTTTTACTTTATGCTTCTGGGATTTTTATATCCTTAGATGGTACTGTCACAGAAATATTCATTTCTATCTAGGTGACTGAGGTTCAGTTTCTTTGCTCTCCACTCACACCTACTACTTCTTTTGCTTCAGCATTTGAGGTCCTTCCAAGATCAGATTCTTAAAACCAGCTGTGGTTAATTGCTTGATTCCTAGAAAACTGGAAATGCGCATAATGGCATCAACTCTTCTGTAAGGTTTATGACAATAATTCCTGTGTTAATTGGTAGAAAACTAATTGGTCTTTACAAAGGACTTCCATTTATCTTTTGATTCACTCTGGAATAAGGTGATAAAGGCTTCTATCTGTGATCAAATCTTGTTCACTCTTGCAAACACCAGACCACGCATCTTGTCAGTTCACAGATTGACTAATACAATTCCACACTGGCAGGTCTCCCAGATAGCACTGTAAGAAAATGTCAGCTGGGCCACTGTAATTCTGCTGAGTTAATCATCAGTTCAAAATGTCACCATCCCATTTCCTTCTTCCTTGACTTACTTGATTTCCTTCTCATAAAGTTTCAAATGAACTTTAAAAACTACAGGACTGACACTCCATTGCAACAGAGCATAGTTGGGAAATGAGTAAGCCAGAACTGGAGTGAGGTGCGCTGAGGCTTGATGCCAACATAAAGCAATCAGAAAAAGCCTTCAATGTTGTTTAGATTCTTATCCCATCCCCATTGCTTTGTACACAAGGACACTGGATTGCGTCATGTGGTGTCAAGGAAGACGCTGAATAACAAATGCTGCTACATCTGCAATCCCTAGACAGAAATCTGTGTTTGCTTGCACACACAGGCCTTCCAGTCACAGGACTTGGCTATGGTGTTGTTAGGACACAGGCATACCTAGTAACCCTTGTGGGTGTACCTGGCCCCCTTCAGCAAGTACTGCTCAGGGAGCAAGGACTGGAGCTGCAGATTCAGGTAAGGGAAAGAGGAGCTTTTCAGATATGCTGCAGGGATCATCAATGCATGAAAAAAAATCACTGTCACATATCAGATGAGATTCTATTACAAACCTGGGAGAGCACTGGACACAGTCTTTGACCCCAAAGAGTTTGGATATGCCTCATTAAGATTGCTTCCTCCCATCTGAACTTTCTCCCTGAGCGCTGGGATCAAGCATGGCAGTTTCTTCTAACCATTACCTCTCCCTGCATTAAGACCATCCAGACAGTAGGTGATACTTTATTTCCCTTTTTCTTTATCCCACTTTCTATCACTTCAAAAATTTGACAGGAAATCTTCTGGATGGTTTTCCAGAGTGTAAAATATTAAACATAGGCAGGCATATGGAAATCATTTTAAAACAACAAAACCTCAGGAGAAGAAAAATAAAACCAGACTGCACCACCACAGCAGGTTACTTTCTCTGGTGTTTAATTGTGCTCTTTTTTAAAAAGCCTTTGTTTTTTCAGATTATAGATGCAGAGTAATAGTTGCCAGCACTTAAACTGCCTTAAAAATTCAGAGTGACGAGTGAAAAAATCTAGTTTTCAGATGAAATAATATACTATCAGGAGAGCTTTCTGCTAAGAGCTGAAGTCCTTCCTGTTTTTCACACTCATGGAAATGGTAGGCATACGACTCATCTTTTAGTCCATCTATGCTTGATCTTCACATGGGGACACCCAGAAGTGTGAAGACTTGTTTCAGCATGCTTATACGTTAAGATACCCACACAGGCACAGATTTGACAGCACCGGGAGCCTTGCCATGTGTTTTCATAAGGGTGCCTACCTCAAGATCAGGTTAAAGATACATCCTGCCTCTGAAACAGTCAAAATTTTTTCTGACTTTTGCAGACAACCAAGAAGTTGCTGAATTGCATTCCAATTCAGAGATGCTGCTTTTTTCTTTATTATTTTTTTTATTATTATTATTGAGAGGCATCTCTTTCATTAATTTGCCCCTGGAAGCCATGTAAAAATTTATTTTCTACAAAAACGTGAAAAGTCCCTGCACTGTTTTCGATCTGACTCCTCCTAGCTTCACTGGTTGCCTCTAAGCTGTACTTTCTCTTCTAACATGAAAATCAACAAGTGATCCTTATTTACCTCCTGTATCCCACTCAAGGTTTCACAGACCCCCTGCCACACTCTCCCCTTATTGCCTGCTGTCCTAGCTAATGAGTACCAGCATGGAAGCCTGTCCATACTTTCCTTCTATATCCCTTTTGAGATGAGGAGACCAGACTGCACAGTCAAAATGTAAGTGCACTGTGGATTTAAACAGTGTATGATAAACACAGAATCATAGAATGGTTTGGATTGGAAGGGACCCTAAAGATCATCTAGTTTCAACCCCGCTGCTGTTCACAGAAATACCTTCCACTAGACCAGGTTGTTCAAAGCCCCATCCAACCTGGCCTTGAACACTGAGAGGGATAGGACATCTACAACTTCCTTGGGCAACCCATTCTAGTCTCACCACCCTCACAGTAAAGAACTTCTTCCTCATATCTAATCTAAACCTACCCTACTTCAGTTTAAAACCATTCCCACTTGCCCTTTCACCACATGCCCTTGTGAAAAGTATCTCTCCAGCTTTCTTGTAGGGCCCCTTTAGATAGTAGAAGGGACCCTATTGTGTCCCGGGAGCCTTCTCTTTTGCTGGCTGAAAAATCCCAACTCCCTCAGCCTGTCCTTGTAGGCTCCAGCCCTCTGTCTTTTTTAACAAATCGACGGGAAAGCCTGTAAAAATAGGCTCTCGATTTTTTTCCCAGCTAAGAGTGGGAGCTGAGGCAGAAGAAATCCCAACACAGAGCTAGAGCTGTGGCCTGGTCCATGGCAGCCAAGAAGACCATATACAATTACAGATTTTACCGCATGCTTCCAGACAAATATCTGGAAAAATTCCCTGGTGTATAGCTTGGTCTACCAGTAATCCACCTCCACTTGGCCATCCCAGCTGTGAGGATGCAGCCATTCAGTCATACTTTCATGAAGGCTAACTAGCCCTGACGTGCAGCAGAACAAACCAGCAGCACATGCAGCAGGGAGCATCCTTTTTGCCTTGCCATATGGCTTCAGAGTCTGGCCATACACCAAAATGTCAGTGAGAGCTGCACTGTCCTAGAATTGGGGAGTGGGGGGGATAGCACATGGCAATAGGCTGCTGCACGTTTTCTAAACAGTCAAAAAATAGATGTGAGCACAAAAGGGAAAGAGTCTAAGCTGTTCAGGATAGGAAAAAACCCCTCAAACCAAAGCTAACTCAAAGAGTTGCAGAAAGATTTCATTATACTGAGCAAATGGACAATGGAAATGGTAGACGAAGCTAAGGTTGAAGAAATGTAAAGTGAGGCACATATAAAAAGCAATCCTAACTTCATATTCACAACAATGGAGACTGAACAAACTATTACTTTTCAGGACAGCAAATTCAGAATTAAAAGAGAGAGTTCTATTAAAACACTCAATCAGTGGCAGTCAAAGTGTCAGACAGAACAGAGATAACAAAATAGAGAACAAAATAGAAAATATCTGTATAAATCCAAAGTGACCCTGAGTTTTGTATACTGCTTTCAAATTTGGCCTCTCCCCAAATCTCCAAAAATACACTGTCAAACTAGAAAGGGAAAGGGAAACCAGAGGTATGATACGCCTTCAAAACAAGGAGCAACTGAATCACCTACAGCTTTGCAGCCTTGAGTAATATCAAACAAGAGGGATGATAAAATACAGGCTTCAAATAAAAAATGCTATTAAAAATTAATTTGAAATGCACATTGGCTTTTTTTTTTTGTTATAAGAGAAGGCCTAAAAAGCATCAAACCACATCATCAGATAGTGGATTTAAAATAAAGAAAAAGCTACAATTTCCCATGCAACATAGAGTCAAAATGTAAAGGTCATTATTATAGGATTATGTGAATATTAAAATTTTACACAAGTTCAAAAGTAATTAAACATTTTAATAGAAGGCCAATGCACTAAAAACTATTAGACGAGAATTTCATCTTGGCTTCAAGTAGTCTTTTAGTTCCAAGCCGACAAGAAACCACATCCCAGGAATGTACCACCACTCTCCCTTCACTTGCAGCTCCCCCAGGCACATGCTGTTAATTTGTTGGTTAATTTGGTTAGGTCTTTTTAATGCTCTCAGGGAAACTGCATTACCCAATGAAGTCGACAAAGTCCTGCAGCTTGCATTAACAGAAAGCACAGAGTGCAGATGGTTCTTACTGAGGAAAAGCCTCAGCTATTAGTCCCACTGAAGTCAAAAGGATTAAAAGCAGCTTGTTCATTCTTTTTGAACAGGTCACAAAGATGTTCCTAGTCACAAACTCATACTTAGCTCCAGTTACAAATAATTTATATCAGGTAACAACTAGTTAATTGATAAGCCATTAATATTTATCATTGAATAAACACCACTACTGAGTTCAGTTGACAAGTTATTTCTGCTTACTTCCTTTAGTAGTCTTATAGAGTTCCATAATTACAAATTACTTAGTCCTAATTATAACAACTATTATTCGTTATTAACTGGCAATCATTTTACAAATCAGGTATTAAAGCAGCTGTAAAATAACTTGTGCATATTTTATTTTTCAATTTAAGATAATAATCTGTGATATTCTGTGCCTTTGCAAATGCCATCTGAAAGAGCAAGTAAATTCTCACTACATGACATCAAAAATTTTATCAATTTTTCCAACACTTTACCTTCATTTTTAACTACCTGAAGCAAAGAAAAATATTTTGTTTTCTCATATCAGACTCATATGCAATGTGGATAAGGAGTTTGAACAGAGTTTGAAATGCTGTACATAAGTGCACACAACAGCTATTACTGTAAGGTTGCCCTAAGCAAATCAAGTACGTCAAGCACTCTCTGCTGGTGAGCTTTGTCTGATTGGACATGTCTGCACCGTGCAATGGAAACAATTGCAGAGACCTCAGCTACTGTCTCATCCACTTCAGTTCATGCCAGAGCTAGGTATGAGAGTGCCACTGCTAATTCGTCTCCTCTTTCTTTTTCCTGTTGTCAAGGGGTTTGGACTACATGAGAATAAAAGGCAAGACCCATTTATTCCAACTCTCTACTGATCTGTCTTTCAGTATTAAGAGAGAACACATCTCAACAGCAGGTAAGAGGGAATTGTATGACACACATCAGCTGGCTGTGCCTACATGCAGGACACATACAGCCCTTGGGTACCTTGTCTTCAGGGCATACCTTTATCCAGCATCCCATGTTCCTTCATATCTTGGCTTCTTATGGAAGGAAAACCCTTACAGGGATGAGGAAATCATAAAAGACTTTAGTAAGTCACCAATGAAAAAAAAGCTGGTGAAGTAAAACCACCCTGGGGCAAAATATATGTCTCATGGCACAGGCAGGCACACTCCAGGAGGGCCAGAGACCAATAAGACTCTGCAGAAATTGTAGTGAGCATCCTGGCACTTTCCAGAATGGGACTGCAGGGCAAGCATGTCCCATGCCTGAGTTTTTAGTTTGCTTCATTCCAACGATGCATATCTATAGCAGCACTGCTCAGTTTCTTTTCAGCATTCACATGTTTATGGCTATGCATATACAGTAACTACTGCAGGAAATAACAGCTATATTTAAGGTCACCTATGCCTTTCTGGTTTATGCTTTTATTTATGAGAACAAAACTCTTGTTTGCCTTTCTGCAAACGTGGTTATCTAAAGCAAGAAGTGTGTGTATGGGCCTGTTCTCGAGGGCTTTTTTAGGAGTTCTTTCATGCTTCATCTTTGTTTTCAGAATACCAGCTGAAATTTGTTTAAGCTTAGTCAAAGGATGCATCAGGGAAGCAGACAGTTATTGCACCTGCAGCCAGTGCCTTGCAAAATATCTGCTACACCCAGAGTTGGGAGCCAATTGGGTACGAGCAGAACCCTCCTCTGGGAGATCGCTGCTAACAGTGATTTGCTGCTCATATGTGCTCAAAGGCCAAGTGTTATTTAGGCTTTGCAGGGGAAATAAAAAGAAAAAGGAACAGCAAAAAGTGGTTTCAGACATGTTTCCCACTGAGCTCAGGGTTGCTGTTCCTTTGGGGCAGAGCCAGGCAACCTGCATCTCTTAGCACACCCATCCATACAATTCCCTGCCAGGGAAAAGAGACTTTTTTTTTCCCCTTGTGGCTAGATGCAAACTTCCTCAGGGGCCTCCAGGCAGGACCCATACATGCTCTCCTTGCCCCGACAGAGCCCCTCAAATCTCCCTGCAACTGTGGTGATCTGCAGGGCAACCGTTCCACACAGTTTAGGACTCATCAGTCAGCCAAATATTCAGTAACACGTATAAAGTGTAAAGTTAAGACCAGAAGGACAGCAAAAATTGCAGAGAAAAATCTTCAAAGACCTGATCGAAGAAACATCGAGGTTAGGCTAATTTTGAGAAGAGTGGGGAAACCCAGAGGAGAACATAGCAGCTGTATTTCCAGTTGCCCATATATTTCTGAATAACGCTGTTATTTATAAGGTCAAATCTCCTTAGCTTTCAGTGACATAAGCAGTAATGGAGGCAAAAGATATAGGGATTGGAGGTCTTTCACTCTTTGGACATTTTATAATTCTATGCTGAAGCTACAAACTCAGGAAAAAGAAAAAGTACTGTTTGTGTTTTCTTGTGGTGGGTTTGTTGGGTTTGTTTGGTTGGTGGGTTTGGTTTTTTGTTTGATTTGTTTTTTTAAGGAGCCTGATGAAAATGACCAGAGTTTACAGTGTGCAAAGTGTCAAATCATCATTCAGGACAAAGGGTAAGAGACAGCTAGCCCTGCTAAGGGATTTGGATGGTTAGACGACATCTGAAAGCCCCAAACTATACCTACAAACCCCAGACTGCATAGTCCTGTATCAACTGCTAGCTAATGCAGAATAGTGTGAAGCCTGCAGATACACATTGTCCTTCCACAATTTCAGTTGTACCTAAAGCTTTAATTCCAGACAGGCCCAGCATCCCTAGCAGCTCAATGCCTTGTGTTCAGAGCAACCCATTCTCCAGCTCTGGTTCTCAAGGGATCTGACCTGCAAAGCCTTCTCCAAGCCTACCAGACCAGGCTTACCACAAACCAAAGAGGGCAAAACCCTCTTTCAGGGAGCAGCAGATTTCTATCTTCCCAAAGGCTGTAGGAAATGGGTCTTTTTCAAGGCAGTGAGAGAAAGAATCAAACCAGCACACCAGCTCCCAGAATTCCAATATACAGGACTGAGCTAAGGAATCCCCACCTGCATGTCTGTGGTGTCTGAGTCATCTGTATGGATAACTCCTTTTCCTCCACATTACATTTCACTTATTCTAAATTAAAGGTTACACAGTACATTCTAGAGTTACAAAATTACAGATTTTTATTATTAATGTACACCCTATTTCATTACCAAGCTTCGTTTTAGACATCAGGAAGTCATTTTCAAGTCAAAACCACAAATTTCAAAGAAATTTGGTTTTCACAGAAGACAAAGAAGTGTATTCCCTTTTATGTCAGGACTCCTGTTAAAATGCATTCATAAAGGTTCAATAAATGCATAGTAAACATTATAACAATGCTACTTCAGAAGTAGGTATCACATTCATGATTATAAAGCATGATTTCAGGCAACATATGTCAAGCCAGTTTATCAAAAGGTGCATTAACCATTTAGTCACCTCTCATAAATCACATACTAGAGAAACAAAGTATAAAGTATCATATATCTATATCTATATACAGGAACAAAGGTCTGATTTAACATTTCATTTATTTTCTGCTAGTTTGCTTTGAAGTGAACTCCCCCTGACACACCAATATAACCAGGACAGGTTGGTACTGGGGGCACAAAGACCTCTTTCCCAGGTCTCTCACTGCCATCACTAGTCCAAGGTGAAAGCAGCTATTGTCCCTGGACTCAGAAAAAAGCTCCAACCACTGGCTGGAGCTGGTGCAGGTATCAGCAATCACCTCCTCTGGGAGCTCATTACCAGCATCAAGTCACCATCCACACAATTTCAAAAGCCAAATATTACTGAGGATTCACACAAGAATTAATCATATTAGACACAGGAACAGCAAAAAGCAGCTCCAAAGCATGTCTCCCTTACCTAGATGCTGCTGTTTTTCCAGGAATGAAGCTGATGTTCTCCATGCCTCTCATTCATACCGCCCCCACTGAGGAGAAGAAAATTTGTCCCCCAGTATTACAGGCATCCTGGTGACCCTGATGAGCATTGCCTGGCCTCCACTGATGGCAGGAGGGCTCCAGTCCTGAGCATAGGCACAAGGCCCAAGGAAGTGATCACCTCCCTGCTCCACCTCCTGGATGCTAGGGATGCACCCAAATGCATTTAGGAAAGCCACACACACTGGAGAGTCACCTACTCTCAGTACCTCAGCTCCCTGCTGCAAGGAGACTGTGCCTGTGGTTGCCATCCAGAGGCCCAAAATCCACAGGGAAAGCTGCACCCTGCCAGCTACAGACACCATATCCACCCTTCAGCAACATCCTGAGCAGCAGGAGCAAGCAGCTGACCAGCGGATGCAGTGAATGGCAGTGGTCCAGCTGCTGTTTTTGCCTAAGCCAGAGCAGAGTGCAGAGATGGATCCTACTGCTGCCCCCCCGAAGGGAATAATGCCAGTCCATCTAAGCAACAGCAGGAGCACACACACACAAAAAACAAAAATCTTCAGAGATGAAAGTCTTACAAGAGCTGGTTGAAGAGATTTTTAGACTTTGTTAATTTTTGAATAATGGAGAAACTCAAAGACTGAATGGAAAATTGAAAATAATCCTCCAAATAAGTAAATGGGACTACAGCTCAGCTAGCTGGCCCGCAGTTCTGAGTGCTACATGGAAAGATGGTGATGGTCAAAACCTCTATCCCAAACAAAAAAATGTGTTTTGACCACCTACAGCACCCACTTGAAGGTTGCTATAGCAATAATGCCTTCTCTTCTTTTCTCATGCAAAGCTCCAGCAATAGAGAACAAATAGCGTGCTGCCTGAAGCAGAGTCAGAGCTAATTCTCTAAAACTGTATCGGAATCAAAAAACCATTTACCTGAGCTCTTCTTTTTTTCTATCATTGTTGAACTGCAAGTCAAACATTCACTAACTATCCTTTCTCAGTCTCAGAAAACAAAAAAGCTATTGATTTTCAGCACTTTTCTTTGTGTACTGACTCCTTGCTCCCATTAAAATGTCTCCAGAAAAACAAAAGATTTCCTACTGTGTTTGCATCCAATGTGAGTTTGCATGGAAGCATTAATGAAGAGCAATAAAAGACCAATAAATGTTGTGTGGTAGGACCTGAAAAATGTCAGCTGAAGCCAGTTTCTGTTTCTTCTGCCTTATCCCAGAAGATGGAGCCAAATTACTAAGTGTCTGTGGCCCTGACAAACTGCTCATAGGCACTACTGAACAAAACCTTTTCCAATAATGGTAAGGTTAGTCTCACTCAAGGTCTCCCATTGCCAAGGTTGGCTGGGAAGGCAGTCAGGTTTCTTGCAGATATTTTTTTGCATGTCACAGCTGTTTTATAGCTCTTTGAAAAGAAAGGAGGCCAACTAGATCAAGGTCAGAAGCCTACATTTCAAGCAAGCTAAATGAAAGGCAAAAAAACCCGCACTAAGCTTCTCCATAGACAAAAAGAAACCTTTATTTCTCACTGGCATTATCACAAACCTATTTGGTAGCCTCACAAAATGAGTTTGAGAGTCTAAAATACAAACATATTACTCATTCTTCACTTGCATGTTATTTACAGTAACTAAAAACTAATTAAAAAAACTGGAAGGAAGAGCTTTCTGTAAATATATCAGACCTAATGAGCACACCCTGTCCTCGCATTTTGTGGTTCCCTGCTGCAAGCATGTAAGAAAGCCATACCTCAAGAGCAGGCTGGCTGGAATGGCCTTTAGGCTTATCCTAAATCAAGCAGAAGTCATTCAAAGTACATCTTTTCCTTTGTACAACATGAGGTAACCATGTTTTTGAGGATAAGCAGAAAGGGATGCCCTGAGACTGGTCTGGTAAGTCAAGGGATGGTGTTCCATCACAAGACACTTTCTGAATCCCTCTCACAGATCACTGAAGAGAAGTCCCCTGTTTGGCTGGGAAGTCCTGTAAGGTTCATCCTGAGGCTCAGCGTTCTTAGAGGAAGGCTTGCTATCAAATTCGCTGATCCCAGCCTGGGACCTTATGATCAGTTTGACCCTGACAGATTTTGTCTTTTTACAGTATAATGTTGTTCTCATTAAAATGACACCCCGGATGGCTCCCTTCCAACTCAGAAAATTCTATGATTACATTAACTCTTCCTACCTCCAATGATAAGACCACCAAATTATTCAGGGCAGTATAAGAGGTGAGGACTGCCTAAGGAATTGCAGAAGAACAATGTCGAAGTCTTGGTGACTGGCCAATACCATAGCAGACAAAATACAGTGTAGACAGCAAGTGACACATGGAGGGTAGAAAACAATCCTAATTTAACATTCAACTGTTGATTTTCTAGCAGATTCCATTGTACTGCAGTTGTGCAACATGAAAAAAGGCTCCAGCTACATGGTAGGACAGGGCACTGTTAGGCAAACTATACCTAGAAATTTGATAGTTAACATAAATATTACCACATGAAGGTTTTGGACTCATAGAGGTGAAAATTGACAAGTGATAGTGGTCAGTGCAAGCCCAGCTGCATCAGTTGTGATTCTTATTTGACTTGCATCTTGAGACAGCATCTGAAGAACAGTAAGAAAGAAGTCATTTGTGTTGGTTAGCCAAGAGAATGCCTTGATTCAACGGCAAGTTCATGGTCCCATTTTGGGTTTATACTATACAGAAAGCAGAAAGCCTTCAAATAAAGAGAATCTGGGGTTTTTTTTGGTTTGTTTGTTTGTTTTAAGGTGAGCAAAGCATCAGCTACAGCTTGGGAATAAATGCAAAATATTAAATTTGCTAGGCCTTGCATAGCATAGGGATGTTGGTAAACCCAGGCCAAAGGCAGAGAGGACCTCTTTTTGTCCAATAAGTTATTAACAAAAAACCCAAGCACGTAGGGAGGGACACTTAAGACAAAGAAAACTGAAACAAGGCCAAGAATGCCTGCCAGTCCTTTTCAGCTGCTGCACACTGGAAGAGATGCAGAAGTACAATATCCTGTAGGAAGCAACTGCAGGAGGCCCTGAGCTCATGGAGTACACAAAAAAATGTACCCATTGCTTAGGGAGTTTGCAGATGTGCTATGTAACTAGGTTTAGCTTTCATGCTGCAGGTGGGACTTTTAGGCAGCCTAAATCTCAGATATAATACAACTGTGGAAATTTCAGGCAGGACAGAATACAAGGTGGGGAATTACAGAGGAATTCAAAACATGGTGTCTGGGTTTGCTCTGCGATGCTGATGAATGGATTTGCTCTTCAGCTTTATGGCCTCAGTACTTGATTCTCAAATCCTACAGCTAGAATCAGATTTTCAAAACTGCAGCCCTCCCCCCTCTTAAGAAGCTTAAAGATGGAGAATGCCTTTCAAACAGGATTATTACCTGTATAACATCTGCTTGCCAAAGCAAGAGCTAAGCTCTTGAAACCTCTTGGCCCTTCCTGAAACAGAATACAGGCCAAAGACTTCGAAGAAGGGCATATGTTTTAAGGAAAAAACCCCAAAATTAGAATTTAGATTTAAAATCACTGACCACACAATTTCAACTTTGTTACTCCAATAGTTAGTTAACCACAGGGTTAAACTTGTCTGATTTCCATTCCAAATTTCAATTTCCAACTACTAGATTTTGTTATTTCCTAGGGTCAAGCTCAAAGCTGTCAATTATCAATGTTTTTGTTCCCCTTAGAGGTAATTATAGCCTACGAGGAAGTTGCTCATTTATCTTTGCTTTGATGAGACAAATGAGAGAGAGGGCTCCTGGAGTCTCTCTGTATAATGCATATTTTTACAGCTCATTTAACCGTGTGTGTTTTCTTCGAACACCCTCCATCCTCACAACACTTCTACAAGCACAAAACCTAGAATGGGACTCTGTAGAGATGTTCTAGATGAGTCCAAGTGGGGGGGTGGAGGTATCTCACATATATAGAAGTACTGTCACAATGTCAAGGACACTGTTCACAAAAAACATCAAATATATTTTTACCCCAAAGAGGTCTTTAGCTCCATTGGCAGAATGTGGCACAAGTATCTGCAAGAGAACTGGGTGAACAGCAGGATTTTATGTACAACTACTTCAAAGTAAAATTGTCCTGTCAGGCAGGATTCAAGTTCAGCTCTTTCAAATTATCAGAGGAGATTTTGAAGGAGAAATGCTTGACATTCAGGATAAAAAAAAATCCAGCAGCTTTAGGTCAGTGGCAAGAGCACAGTGCCCCTTCATAGCCTTTCCTTTACAATTTTGGGTGCCATGCACCTTTCTCCCTAGGAAAAGGAGGAGGTAATAAAAGCATATTAAACCTGTTCTTGGTAAATATCACCTCCTTTGAATGGAAGAAATGCCTTATTAATTCCTAAATGAAGACTCAGTTAGCACATGTTATCTGGCCCTTAAAATCTGCCCATGGCTGGTGCTGCTGCTATCTAATGGTGCACGGGGAAAGTAAGGCTTATGAGAATTTTACAAAGATGACATTCAGTATAAGCCCGCTCTGACCTGAGATCCACATCTGGAGCAGCCAGAATATGTCAGAAGTTACTGAACTATCAGGAACTCTGTTTGACATGTCCCACCACTCCCTGCTTCAGTTTTGCAGGCTAGATTATCTGGATATAGACTTGGAAGGAATTTCAGCTTCAGTTCTTATCTAAAGCTTTCAATACACTTTAATGGCAAGATAAAAATGCCTAGCACACAAAATGATTCTTTTCTGTCAGATCTGGGAATTAGTGATAAATTCTGATGCAACACCGTAAATAACTGTTTCCATTTAATGATGCTGAGCATGTTAGGCTATGTCAATCATCCCTTGGAAATGAAGACGAGATGTGATTTAAAATGGCAAGCTGTGTGTGTCTAATCAATAATCTCATTATGTGTCAAGCAAACCAAATTTGATTATCACAGAGCAGCTACAGTTCCCCTCAGTGAAGTTGCAACTCAGTTGCCATTCAAACTCCCAGTCTCAAATCCAGCAGGTGAAACTGGTGGAAGTATATTTATAATCCCCATGGGGAGGTATCTAGAGGATTTGTGAGATAATAGTCCCCTAACTACTGTAAACCACAGGAGATTCTACTCTCTAGTGAAAACAAACAAACAAACAAAAAACAACAAAAAAAAAGGGGGAGGGGAAATGCTCATGTTTCCTACTTTAAGGAAAAAAAAAGCCAAAACCCAAAAAAACCCCCAAAAACGTAGCTACCTACCATTCCTTGAGACCTTTCTTCTTCTCCAAGCCTCTCACTGGCTCCTGGCACCCTCTAAGCCCTTTGAAATACAAGTAGCTCCAGACCCTGGGTAGACTCTTCACTTGTCCTGTAAAACCATCAGGATTGTTCAACCCTTCTAGTTTTGTTCTTATGAGCTCTGTATAGCACAGTCCATCTCCTAGATTATTCCTTTTCATTTATCTACCCACAAAGGCCCATACTCGGCCTCACTCTGACCTTGCAACATACCTAAGGGATCTCCACAGGAGTAAGCTGCAAATCAGAGGATGTTGTGAGACCCAACAGTGTATTCCCACTAAGGAGCTACAAGACTTCATTACATCAGTCAGACCACTCACCTTTTTTTCAGTTTGCTCCCCACATGCACAAGAACATAAGTTCAAAACTCTGTTCTGCTCACTCAACATCTATGTATATGATAATGACACAATGCCTTTGTTAGGTATACATTTAGCAGTTGTGTGCACTCCACCATGAATCATCCATACAGGAGAGCTCAGACCCATTATGATTCCATCAGTCCAAAACCAGATTCTGCTGCAAGCTGCCATTTGAAGAAATTATTTACTCTAAGGGTGGTGAGTCCCTGGAACAGGTTTCTCAGAGAAGCCCCATTCCTGGAAGTGTTCAAGGCCAGGTTGGATGAGGCTCTGAGCAACCTGGTCTAATGGAAGGTGTCCCTGCCCTTGGCAGGGGGATTGGAACTAAATGGCCTCTAAGTCCCTTCCAACCCAAAGCAGCCTATCATTTTATGATTTGCATTGAAGCTATATTAAAAATAATGCTACAAATTGCACAAAACAGTGTGACCATACCTAGCTCTAGGCTGGTTTCAATAAACACATGGTCTCTTTAGAAGCAATACTAGAATTCTTTGTCTCGTCCTCTGTTGTGGGAACATGGTGAGTGGTTTGTGAAAATCAAGAGATAAAATGGGCTCATTTACATTTCAGAGGCTCCAGCTGGAAGTGCTTCCTCTCTGTTTAACAGGAACACTGTTTATAACTCTGAAGTTAAGTTTTCTTATGCCCTATGTAAAGCATTAAAAAAGTTCTGACCTTTATTTACTAACGTATTCCAATTAACACTGAATGTTTTTGCTCAAGATAAGGAATTATCTATCAAATCAGAGCTAAGATTTTAAAGATATAGTGACTAACAGTACTTTGGGATATAATAAATCAATGCCTTTTCAGTCACAGGTAGTGAAAAAATGCTCTGTAATGCACTTTTGTAAACATCAGTTTACAGGCAATCCTGTAAAGCACCTGCCTTGGATCATCATATCATGGAGCTGAGAGCCAGATGTTAACCACACACAGAGGACAAGGTTTTTCAGGAGCTGCAGTCTCAGATACCTACAGACAAGTTCCAAAGCACCCAACAGCCTCTTTGTCCCTTCCCTTTGCAAAATCCACTGCTGCATGTGGCTGAAATAGGAATCCCTGACATGTTGTAAAGGGACACCAGCCAGCCAGCAACAAGGACATGGCCAAGATACCCACTTCTAGAGCTCTCAAACACAAGTGCTAGAGGGGCGTGTATGTTTGTGGTGGGTTGACAGGCACCATAACCCTTGATCCTTGGCTCCACTTGCTGAGCTCTCTTGTGGTCAAAAAACATGTCACAGCATGTCCAGAAGGCAAGGGCAGTTTGTGGAAGCAACAGAGCAGTGATAGGGCCATAGCTATAACCCTCCTGTGACTTGCAGCATTATGTTGTTCCTGCTGCCAATGATTTTCAAAGCTGTCCTATCCCTCAGGAAATATATCAGAAGTTTTTTTCCTTCATCCGAATGGACATTTTCTCTTATTACTTTCTGAAGTAAGGCTTGAGCTTATTTCAGCTCCTGAAGGAACGAGCTGCCCTCAGGAAAGCAAGCAGTTCACTACTTCTCTGTGGCTGTGGGAGATGATGCTGTTTTTATAATGAGAGGTATAGAGAAGGGACAGGATCTGTTTGTTACTTAATTCCCCAGCTTTTGCCCTAATCCCCATTGAATTCTGAGCATGTCTCCTTTATCCCATGTCTTCTTCCCATTCCCTAACAACCTGGTTATAACAATCATAGTTAAAACCTGGAAGACCTGAGCAGAATTACATTGTTGTGATTCCAGTTTGGTGACATTGCCCAGAACAACACAATCTGGTTTGAGATAAGGTAGGAGCTTAAGGAAGCTAAACCTGTGTTGTGCACAATTCAAAGATCATTGGCCCTGCTGTGCTTTTCACAACAAAACATAGGTACTGACTTTAAACAGACTAGGTACATTGCACTTCCCAAATAGTAGCCTTCAGGACATCACCCTCACTTCCTTTGCTATGTATAGAAAAGAAGGCAAGACCAGACTGCCGTGAAGCAGACAGTTTTTTTATTGACATCAGTAGGAATCCAGCCTTTAAGTACCTTATTGCTTCTCTATTCCTTCTTGTATAGCAACTGCAAATACCAATAGCATTTTCATTTTGACTGAATATTTAAAACTCTGTCTTTTTCATGAGCACTAAGATAACCTACTTTTCTAACCAATGACCACTACTGATGGGCATGTTTATTATTTAAAATTTTTCCTAATGTTCCTGGAAATACTGCCTGATTAAACCTTTTCTGAGTCAGACTGAATTTTCTAAGGAATCAAAAGGAACAGAAGTTGCATTTTCCTCATGCTGTGTTCATTACAAAGGTCTTCATTTAGCAAAGTGCCTTCCAGCTTGGAGTGTATGAGCAAGCCCACTGAGACTAATAGGATTATTCCAAGCTGGTAAGGCATGTTCTTATGTATCTTGCTGAACCTTAAATGAGGCATGATGTGATTGAAAAGTCTCCAGAGGAGGTCCAGTTTGATCAGGTGGAGTATAAAGTACATCCAGACTCAAAACATGAAGTCCAGCCTGTGTAGTATGATCACATGAGGGAGTCATGTCACTCTTGGAGGAAGCCATACTAGAAAGTACATGTATGTCACCATGTAGGGTTGCAAGCCCTGTAAGGGCATGGCTCTTTTTCTTTTTGAACAATGTGAAGTGCATCCCATAGAAAAGTTGGCTTGGATGATTCTTCCATGCCATGCAATATAAAAAGCCTGTGAAAGCTTTAACACATCAGCTAACCCCACTCCTATTTGGTTTTTCTGCATTATTCTTTTCAGTGGCAAGGTACCTTTCTAGTTAGACAGTTCAAAACCACTGGAAAACACTCCAGAACAACTCAAACTGCAATTCTCTAGCATGCTCACCTCAAACCAGAAAATTCAGAGAAAGCTGCTGTTACTGAAAGAAAAAAAAAGTAAAAAAGGAAGCCTGGAGCAACATAAACACTAAGTTCAGGCCCTGCAGTGCTACTCCTTGAGCTCTGATCCTGTCAGCACTCTCCTGCTGTATCTCAGCAAAAGCTGATCAGGATGTAGCTATGGAGTCTCTGATGAGTGCCCTGAGGCTAAAGAAGTTTTGCTGATGATTCATTAGCACATTTCTCTTAAGTCAGGCAAAGTGTATAAGAAGTGCTGTTCTTCAAGATGGGGTTCTCTGGAGCCCCAGTGGTCAGTATAAGCTCTGACAATTTCCTGGACTGGAAGAAGAATTTGCATTCTGATTTTGCAAAAAAAAAAAAAAACCCATAATTGAAAACTTTCTCTTTCTTTCTTTTGCATTTTTTCCTATGAATTTTTCCATATACTGTGCTCAACTCTCCCAAAAAGGTGTTGGCAATGTAGATATCCAACAGGACATATAACTCGCCTTTAAATCCTTCTAAATTTAAGAATTCTATGCTCTTTAATGTCAATTCTAGTACATCCAAGTGCGAACTAAAGCATGTTCTCAGACATTTTCATAAAGAGCACTGCAGATATAAGATTTACATGCCATTGTATTCAGTACGCTTAGGAAACAGATAATCCTATTCATCTGGCTTTGCCTTATCAACTTAAATAGTTTCTCACGTACCAGGTGTATTCAGTAATTGAACAGTGAAATTGCAAAGTGCATACATTATTAATGCTTCTAGGAATAGACCTAGCACTTCATAAAACCGAAGGAGTAAGATTTCAAGGTGGTGGCACAACTTGCTTTTAACAGTAGTGAAAAAACCTATTGAGGAATCTAAAGCAAGTTAATACTCAACTGAATAAGAGAAGTAGCAAATTAAGCTACTCAGAATATGGAAATATATCCACATACTTCTTTTTCTCTTAGACAACACTGTGGTAGAGGCTACTGTAAACTGTGGCTAATCCAGAGCACAACCCATTCAGATTACACTACTCAGTACAAGCAAGACAGCAACTATTGCCTAACAAGTTTTAAGGGTTAAATGTCACTAATTTAATGCCCTTGGCAAGGACATTAATCTGCATAGCTCACCTCTACCATACACCAGTTCTCAGCGATCACATAGGAACACAATAACGTTAAATATCTCTCTTTCCAACTGGGCTAGGAGATTTTGAAACTATTGAAGCAATTGCCTAACCATATTAGCTGAGTCTCTCCCCTGGAAAACAGATTTAAAAAAATAAATAAAATTATTTATATATATATATATATATATATATAAAAGTTAAAGACTAAAGAACTAGATACCAGCTACCTGAGAGCTACTGACAACCACCATCTTCTACAAGTTAACTAATCCTATATACATATAAGCACAGTTACTTCTAGTGTAATTTTTATTCTTCAGTCACACGTTTTCATTGCTGATATAATATGAAATCTTCCTTTTTTTTTTAAATGGCTTAGAACATAGATGCTTCTGAGGTGAAAAAGGACTTGCCTTTGCACAACAGCAACATATATTTAAAGTGAGCAACATGAAAAATAATTCATGCATTTAGTAAATGATAACTGTCAGTTTGCTCTTACAGAACAGAAGACAGTGTCTGAACAAAGCCAGTCTAACAAAAGGGTTTATTGATTACAGGAATACTTTTTATATTTTTGTGATTGGATTTGGTGCTGGGAAAAAAGATTCTGAGAGTGTGGGGAGGTAATAAACAAGACATTATAACAGAAACAGAAAAAGAGAAAGGTAGGTTTATTACCAGAGCAAATAAGACATGGAATGATTAAGTGGGAGAAAAATTATAACCGACAGCTGGCCTCTATTAGAGGTCCAGACTTGGACAACAGTTCTGAAGCTGATTAGGAAAGATCTGAAGGACACCAGAAGAGATGGTTCTGTGCCCTCAGTTTCCTGTAGGAACCCCATAGTGATGTATCCCCACACTGCCTTCTGCCTCCCTATAGGTTATAAAGAGCCTCCAAAGGGGTCTGTTCCATTATGAGGGAATGGAAGAGCTGTATAGCAGGTTACCTTCACTATCTCAAAGCAGTTTCTCAAGTATTTTTAGAAAGACCAATTCCTTCTTTGGCCCTTCACATTCACTTTTCCAAAGTTGCTGTCAGCTGTTGACACTCCTCAGGAAACAGGATTGCTCTGTATAAGTTCTCAGCAGTGTATAGGTCAAAGCCACAAAGAAGGTACCAGTATTTTGTTGCCAGGCAACTCAAAATAAGTGTCAATAATTAGACCCACAGGGTAAAAATTTTGAAAGCATGTACCTGCGTAACGCGCTTAAGATCCATTTGTGGAAAACATTTAGGAGTCTAAATTCTACTGAAGATTCCTATTTGACTTAAGGATGTCTTTAAAAATTGCGTTTTAATTTCAGGTAGCATTAGAAACATTGGCCATGGGTTAGCATAGAAACATGACTGGGAATATAGTAGGATTTTCCAAAGCATCTCACCCACTTCTGTGCTGTCATTTATTCCTTCAGCCATTTCCTACATCCTTTAATTTATAAATCTTTTCCTCCACACTCCTTACTGGCCAAGGTGGGACTTAAAATTATATCCCCTTATCCTTGGAGTCAAATAGAATTTGTCTGTACAGCAAACTTTGGTTTGATTTGATTATAGGGGGTTTTCGTGCTGGTTGTAACAAGGTTTAAGAATGCTGAAGAGAGCATAGCCTGACATGCCAATATATGACAGCTGGCTCCTGGTAAAACAATCCATCAGGTCCTCACTTGTGCTCATTTACAAAGACTGAAGAGACAGCAATAAGTTTCCAAAACACAGCATGTGGCTTTAAAGCCATAAAATCTACTCTACTGCTGTATACTCAGAGTGTTGCAGGCAGGCAGGTATGTCAATTATTTTCCCTGACCAGCTTGTGAAACAAACAGTAATCCCTGAAACGCTCTGACACTGTACCTACACGGCTCCTGCTACAGAGAGGATGGCCAGGAACATACTGTATATTACCTTCCTACGCACCAGATTATTTATAGCATAATTGGCAGAGCAGAGCTACTGCAAGAATGAAAATGAAGCATATGCAAATCACTTTCTCCCCTCAAACACACAGATCTCTCTGCAGCCACTGAGGCATGTGCAATACAACAGGTTCAGTGAGCTGGGACGACTCAGTCAAGTTCATAGGCAGCAGCTCCCATCTGGGCATTGAAATGATACCATGGAAGATATTCGGAATGGCAGACAAGTTACAGAAGGGCAGCAACTACAGCACTAAGAATGTTTTTTTTCAGTAGACATAGGGCTCACTATCCATGGCCCTAAGTTTCCCGTGCAGTTTATAAGAAGGGTTTAGCTCATGTTTAAGACTACATCTTCAGTTTTGTCCCAAAGGCAAAGGGGTTGGTCACAATCATGAGAGTTTAATTAACAGTGGAGATGTGATGCCAAGATTTTGTATAGCATTCATAAAAGCATTTTGTATAGCATTCAATTCTAGTGAATTTTTCTTCTCTTGCTAGAGCTGATAAACATATAACAATGGACCATAAAAATGAGCAAGTCTCCTTCCCCATCTAGTCTGGCATTTACATACAGCTGCAAAGAGAGATAGTGAGAAGGTTTAGACCCAGCTGGCAGAAATGTCAGGTCTTTCAACTCTGTATCTCTATTATATCAAATAGAAACAGCACTAGCTCCTAGCTGCGCCAGTCCTTGGGAACTGCAAGTATTTGGATGAAGAAAGATTGGATAAATCTAAGCCTGGGCATTGCAGGAGAAATTACAAGGAAGCAGGAGAAAAGGAGGAGCCAGAAATAACTTCAAAAGGCTTGCTTTCACTATGTATCACCAGCTATCACAAGATAAATCTCATTTTATATGTGTCTGATCTCAAGATCACTAGAAGCTGCTTTTTGAGCTCTATTGATGAGTCCTTCTGTCTAGAGAAGACCAAGACAACACACCCACCCTCAGATAAAGATGGGCAAGAAAATCTGCCCAATTATTATCTAAGATTACTTTAAAAACAAAGACTACTGTGATGCTTCTTTCTTCACAGCTGCTGGACCCAACATTAAATGCCCTCAAACATAGCTCAGTGTGAATCATTTCAGAAGAACTGACTTGTTCTTTTTGCCTTTGTATTTTCAAACAGGATATGTAACCTTCAACAATCCATTTGGGCTCAAAACACCTTCAATATTTAATAATATAGGCTGAGTCTTTCTTCTTTCGATTTGTTTGTAGTGGCTTCTTACTCAGTACAGAAGCCAAGTGAAAGTATCTGTCCCAGGGACAAGTTCTCCAGGGACTGCTGTTCCCTCAGGGGGACTCTACCTTACATGATCAGAGCATGTGTACTGCCTAAAGAAGTTGACACTGATTCTTCATGTACCTGCTGTTGTTAGCAACTTGCTGCAAACACAAGAGTTTTCTTGACAGTTTGCTATTACCTATGAAACTCCCTTCTGAAGCTGGCTAGAAAGTTCAAGACCTTCAACATGTTCAAGAGAAATGAACAGTTCATTTCAGAGGACTCTCAAAGCCAAGAGCTAAAAACATAGGCTATCCACAAATTCAAAACCTTAAATATTAGCTAAGAGGGAGTGGAATATTCACATAGAGCTTCTGTTTGAATGGTCACAGAGTGTGATGGTGTCTTGAGGAGGGTACAGACAGATTGACAAGTACCTGGTTTGTATCCAGCCTCAAACTAGAACTGCTTCATTTTCTGATATCCTGGATAGAGCTATAAACAAAAGATAAATGTGATTTCAAAAGGAAAGTGTTTGTTTCAATATGGGCTTTCTTTCAGTTCCAAACTCTGACATCTTCCATGCAAGAAAAGCCACAGTCCATTCAACTGCAAACACATGCACGCACACGCGCTTTGCTACCTCACACTGAACATGGGAAATCTGGAAATCCTGCTTGCAGGGATGATTTTTACCTCCTTCAGCACAAGACAATCAACCTCACATCCTCACACTGCCAAGACCACAGATCCAAGAAGTCTGAATACTCATCAGGCTAGTGGGACCCTTAGCAAACCTCCAGGGCCACTCCTGGTTCTACCTGGGATAGGGAACTCAAATGCTCCTGCTCCAGAAGCTCCTGTAACTGACTTCCACAGAGCTACTGAGCCTGGAGATTTCAGTCAGATTGTCAAGAAATGAGTCTGGAAAGAAGTTGTTGGAAAGTTTTGGTGCTGTAAGGCTTTGAATGGGAATTCTCCTACCCAGCTCTAGATCTCGTTTCAAAGAGTGTGCTGCTGCGGCCAAGCAGTTTACTTTCAGTTGTTTTCTAGTGGCTGTGAAGAGCAGCCTTCTCAGCATGAAAGGCCCAGGAAGATTGACACTGCTTGGACTCAGTTCAAAGACTGCAAGAGTTCAAAGACTCAGATCTCTCCTACATATGGTCTTTCCAGATTGTAGAAAGGCATATTCCTCAAACAGCGGATGCAAAGTTGCTCCATCTGCTGCTGAAGGTATTCTGTAAATTAGCAGCAAGCACCACTTCTCAGAGAATCTGAGTACTAGAGCAGAGGGAAACTGTATTTAGAGAACACAACTGGGTGTTGTTCCAAATTGCTCTTCTTGAATGAGACCATTAATAATCCATCATTTCCTTTCAATATTATGTTTTTTAAAAAATGAGAACCTAGATGCCTAATCAATTGTTCTATGTTCCTTCCACTAAACTGAGAGTAAGAGATAGACAGCAAAGCGTACTATGTCATACACTGCAAAACAAATAAATGAAAATAATTACTCTCTGGAAAGCCATATTTATCTATAAAATTGTTTAAAAAGCTTCAAGGCATTTTTATCAAAATAATGTTATCAGAAAAAGTTCTTTCTGACCCCAAGCTTCGTACACAGAATTCCAAATCTCAGAGAAAAAACATGTCTGACAAAAACAAGCAACAGATGTAATTCATATAACATTATGGAATTTATGACTGCTTTCATTGCTTGCAAAATAGGATAGCCATTTTTTCCTAGGGCAGGCATTTGACAAACTAATTGTCAACAGAAATGTCCTCATCTGCATTCTTCAATAAGACCATATGCTACCTCTCATGCATTCCTGAAATAGAACACCCAGGAAGAGCTTCCCAGTGTGAAATCCCACTTAGGGTTAATTCAAACTGACTCACAGTCTGAGAAGTTTTATGAATTTTCAGGCTTTCTGTAGGACACTCCACTGAGAATCCAGAACAGTGTCTCCTAGGTAAACAACCAGCTTTATTCAAACTGATGTTAGTCACTGGACCCCTGCACACAGTGGCTGACAGCTGTATTTTAAGTTAGGGAAGTTTCACTTAACATTAACCTCCTCTTCACTAGGTCATTGCTGGCTCAGCATGACAGCCAAGATTAAAAAACCAGCAAAACCCCTTCGGAGATGTCCAAAAGAAGTGTTTCTAGAGAAATGCAATGAAACAGGACCAAAACAGAAAACCTCAAAGCAAACCTCACACTGTTTGCTAAAAGGACTAGCTCTTCTGTGTTTACTGAATAAATATGTTCCAATCTACTGATCCGTAAATATACAGAAGCTTTTCTTAAAAAGAGAAAAAATAATCCTTTGTACTTACATGCCTCTAGCTGATCCCAGCCCCAGGGGATTAAACACATTTCTCTCAGTTACAGCCACATGGCTTCACAATGAAAAGGAACTTAACAATAAATTCACAATTCAGTGTTCCAGGCCAACATACAAGCAATCATGTAAGCAAGTGGTGTAAAACTGGAATTATACCCAACAAGCCAGTTAATAATAGGATACCAGCCAGTTACTTGAAATTGTGATTAAAGAGGTCAACAAGTATTCTTGTCCCTCCTTGTGCTTTCAGCTTACCTGAAAAATGCAGTCCTTCCTTTGCATCTATACTTATAAATGCCTTTCCTAGTATTATTTGGAAGCTAAAGGGCCTAGTGTAGTCAGTATAGTTCAAAACAAGGCCTTTCTACAATATATGTGCATATATATGTATATATTTTCCCACTTAAATGGCAAAATTTAAATTAGCAACTTTCTCCTCAGTCAGTGAGGTACACGGTGTCAGCAGTGGGAGTGACTGTGGTAACTTCTGGGGTGAAACACCCAAGGGAGCTAGGCTGGGGATTGCTGGAGTCAGGAACTCTGTCTTGTTAGGACACAGACCTAGCTTGGGAAGCAGCAGAAGACCCTCTCCTAACATTTTGGAATATCCCTATTGTGACTGGCTTTGAGGCTTCATTCAGTTACTTCAAAAGCCAAACCTAAAACTCTGCTGTTTGAAGAGATCAACATTTTATACATTGACCTTTCACTCTCTCCTTTTCTTAGTGAGTCTTAAATGCTGCTCAATCAGGTTTAAATTTACTTCCAACGTCATCTAGACTAACGAAATTAGCTACCACTGCCTTAACTTGATATTCAAGCACAAAGCTATTTTAATAAATGTCAATGAGCAAATTAAATATTTGAATTTTGATGTTGGTTCTCCAGAAGCAGAAGAGATTTAATGCTCATCTAAGGAAAAGCATAATTAACACACAGGTCAGACCCAACCAACAAAACCTGCTGAGTGTTCAGCACTGACACATTCCTGGTTACTTTTGGAAGTGCTAGTCATAAGATCTGTTTGCATATAAACATATGTGACAAAACTGACAAGCCAATCATGTATAACCTAAATATTTGCAGATTACTACAACATGGTTATCATTGATCTGATGACATGGATGCTGTTGCTATGGGATGTGGTTTGCTGTTTTTATAACACAGGAGGTGTTTTCCCCACCAAACAGGTCAAAGCATGTGAGAGGTTGCTTTGTAGTACTGGAGTTTTATACTTCATTTGGCTGTGGCCAAATTCTGTTCAGGGCATTGAAAAAAACAAGGCTTGACCCTAAACTGCCCTCACTCCCCATATGTGTTCTGCAGTGATTTATAGTAGCTTGGATACTTCTCCACTATATGCCAGGTGGCAACATGAGCTAGCCACCAGCTATCTTTGGCAAGTCTGCTCATTGTGTTCCTGGCTTACCTGGACCCTTTGACATCTGGCATTAGAGGCACAGATTAGCTGTCTATAAAAACACTGACTGTCCTGCACTGTGGGGAAGCCAAAGCCTGGTCAGGAGAGGAGCAGATTTCTGACACAGCAGCACACAGGCACCTGGATCAGCTGCACTGGCCTGGTGGTCTTATCACATTCAACAGTATGACATAAATCTGGAAGAAAGGAAGGACTAACATTGCAACATTTCAGCCAACATAGCAAGAAGAAGGGATTCAGCAGGACCTTGGCACAGGCAGGTTTGCAGTCTTGAATTCCCCAGTCCTGCCCAGAAGGCCAACATTGCTCTGAACAGGGGATAGCAGGAAAAGGAAGAAAAGCATCTGGGGTGGAGTTTAATACATCATGTTGTATACAGAACTCACTAAATGAACATCCTTTCTACTGCATTATCTCTATTATCTCTCCTACGTTAATCAGCAAGCACTTCAAAGTCAAGACAAAGAGATGCAGATTTGATCAGATCCTGGATTATTATTGATAGAAGAGGGCAAAGAAACACAAAGCCCCCAGACAAGGTGAAACAAGAGTGCAATTGATATTGTAAACAAACAAATCAGAGATGCAGCACTGAAAATGCCCAATTCCATTTATGACGAAATTAACAAGTAAAAAGAAAGCACTTTTACCTAGAAGCCTCCATGACCAAGGCACATAAAGTCAGTCATTAGTGGTTAATAAACTGCAGTCTGGATACAAAAACTTAATGAAAAAAACCTGAGCGCAAGAATAGGTAGTGCCATCCTGAGTATCACTGTGCAAATTCACAGACTCCACACACCACTAGTCCTCACCTGGTGCATCCTGTATTAATGACCTGGGGCCTTACTCTTAACTACTGCTGCTCCCAAGTAGTCACTGGGGTGACATTGTGGGAAGTGGCCGTGATGGTGAGAAGCCACTGGACAGTGCTGCAGCCACAGACAAGCCCTTAGGAAGACTAGTACTGAAAGAACAAAATAAAAAATAAACACAAACCCTGGGCAGCATCTCTGCTTTAAAGAGGAGAGAAAAATTCCTCCCAGGAAGAGTGCCGTTTTGAATTCAATTACTGGTTACTAATATGATCGCTCTGCATCTCAGTCACTGCAATTCACCATTCACGTCATACAGAGGAGAAGGGAATGCTATGGTAGAGCAAATATTTGTTTTCTATCATCTGATAATCCTACCAATGTATCATTGAATTCACTGCACCAGAAAATCCTAAGTTTCCCATTAGAGCTAATATTGTGGCCTCTGGGGTTACCCTGAGCTCTCTGTTAAGAGACTGTAAATTGAAAGACTTCAGCGAAGTCATCTCAGATTTATGAAGGTGCATTTGGCCTTTTGAATCCCTGAACTTAATGCCAATTGAGATAATTTTGTGTGTTTAAAAAAAAAAAAAAAAAAAAGAGAAAAGCTATGTTATGATCATTTCAACAGCAATTTATTTGAAAAGAAGCCCTGAAAAGAAGTCTTCAGAGAAAACTATTATTAAGACAGCATTAAAGGAACTGAGAAATAAAAAAGAAAGTAAAGAGATGAAGGATGCTCAATTAAGAGACGTTCTGATATAAGCTTTGTTATGAGCTGTCACTGACAGAAACTGGGGTATCTGACTAGTAGTGAAGGTCTTATGAAAAAGTGGAGAATGGCACAGCTGAAAACCAAGCAAGTAGTTTTACTCTTAATTCACCATGCAGGGTTCTAATTGAGGTACAAAGCATAAGCAACAGTGCTCACTTCCAAGCCTCCCAGAGCAAGAACTGTCCAAGAGCTTCACCCTCAGAAACAAGGGGAAACAAGTTGAAGTAATGACAACAGAAAACTAGAAAACAGAGTGGAGAAAACACAGGAGATCTCTCATGTCATATTTCTGAACAACATCAAATCTGCCTCTTCTGAGCAGTTCCACCAAGAGACCCTAACGTGCTACTTTTCCTCCAGAAACAGAACATGTGGAAAACACATAAGACTATTCTGTTGGAAGCATTAGATTGGTTTTAGTGTGGTACCCATGTCTGTTACCAACTCCTGATGCTACATTATATGAGTACCAGAGATATTACATTCACTCATATTCCATGTTGGAAATTTGGAGCTGCCAGGCTGAGATGCCAGGAGCTGTGTGTTTAAGGTTCAGGACAGGGAGCTGTAAGTTCCTAGAGACAAAAACTCCCAGGCTACTATCATTCTTGCAGCAGTTCTCTGCCAATCACTGTGGACCTTTTAGCTATAGCAACAACCAAGACAGTAATCCTTATCTAGCAGGTTGACTGCCCCATCTGAGACTGACAAAACCAACCATCACCTCTATATCACCTTGTATTTAGTTGGCTGTGTTGATTTTCATCCTAGCAAAAAGCTACAAGGGATTAGAAAGCCACATGAACAATGTAGTTATGCGGAGTCTAAATTCAGCATCCTCCTGGACACTAATAAGTTAAAAAGAGAACATGTGAAAGTTTTCTGATTTTGACTAACCAAAACACATTGCAAAGCTCATACCCACGTACTTAGTTTATTTGGCACTGCATTTAAAACTCCTTGAAACTCATGTGTCTTTTCAAATTAACTCAACTATATAATAATAGGCCAAACATGTCAGCTGCCGGGAAATCTCACAGCATCCTGTCTATTTTCACTTCTTTTAGTATCCTTACTAATTTAAAACACCATCATTCATAATAGCATGTTATTCAAATTTTAGCAAGAACAACCCCCTCAGAGGCCAGTATTTGGTAAGATTCTGTCATACCCAATTCAGTTTAATTGAACAGCAATAATGATTCCTTCCAGTACCAAGGATATGACAAACAGATATTTGAAATGGAGCTCAGCGTCCTGACTGCATGTTACCAAACTATGATCTACCTCCAGTTGGTTTATTTTTTTAAGCTCATAATAGTAACTTTGGGTCTGTATAGGTTTATTGTCAGAGGAAAGCATCCCTGTGCAGCATGTTTAATACAATTGAGTTTGTTGGTTCGTGATTTGTTGTTCCCCTTCTTTGTGTTCTAAGCTTCTCTGCCTGCTGATGCATTATTTCCTCACGGGCAATGCCCACTGAGTACATAAAGCTGTGATTCAAGTTACTTGATAAATGTTGGTTTGATCCCAGGATATTTGGTTGAAACACCTGCCACATAAAAATAATTTGCATCTTTTCCTGATGCCAAAAAAAGAGTTGTTACTGTGGAAGCTGAAATGTAGCCAGCCCCACTTACATAGATCCACCTCAGTTTAAGAACAGAATGAGTAAAACAAAAGTGATAGCTCTTAATTTTGACCAAGAACAACAAAAAAAACTTTGGATCTACTTTTTTTCTGACTTCTTAGCACTTCATATTTTCTAGATAAGGCCAGCAACTGACCCATTCAGTAGGTCTGGCAGGGTGCTCATACATCAAGACAAGTTGGATTAGCATCCATCCTTTCTGACTTCATCAGCCTGTGAAATAATCCTAAACAATCCCAGCGGAGTGGTGGAAATGTACCACTTTGGGTTCTATCAGAATGAGGAGAGCTGTGGATGAGAGGCCAGATTTTACACATATCTAAGGAGTGACAGATGCCTTAAGATGCCAAATATGAAAATCAAAGGCACTGATAAGCCTAACTCACATTGCTCCAAATCTTCTGCCTGTAGGAGTAAAAGAATCTCAGCTCCCAAAACAACTCCTAGTCTCAACTAGATTCAAAAGAAAAAGCTTGACCATTTGTGTCAGTGCTGCGTCAGGAATTCAGACACAAAGACTTTGGGCCCAGTTTTGGGTATACAGGCACTGAACTGCTAGTAATTTTGAACAGAGGGAATTTCCAAGTTCCCAAAGACATTATATACCAGAGTTTTCCAATACCACATCTTCTCAAACCCAAAACAGTGCTTCCTCCAAGCTTCCAGACAAATCCTTGGAGCTTGAATCACACCAATCTGTCTGAATACAACCTACACTACATATCCTCCACATACACCATGGAAGCAAAACTTCCAGGAGATGGCTGGCATTTTCCCTGAGCACTATTTGTATCACACACTATTTATTTGAAGAGCTCAGGAGGGGTTTTGGTCTCCCAAGTGAAATCAGCTGTGAATTAAATAATATAAAGATGAAAATGTGGAACACACTAATATTGTGCTGCATATAATATAATAGCCTTTGAGGGATAAAATGCAGCATCACAGCATTCATGTGTACTACTGGCTCAAGTATTTGTTTCAGGCTTTCTATCCTCCATCCAGTTCCTCCATGGAGAAAATTCTTAATGTTTGCCACTTTGCCTAAATCAACATTTACAAATTTACTAAGACCAGGTCACTGGATTGGTTTTCTTCCATTTCTTTCACCTGAAATACTGTTAAATGTTTATCAGTTTTCAGTGATCAAAACAAAAATAGTATTCATATATATAACATTACATGTCATTGCAATAGATGAAGAATTAAGGAAAGACTGGAGCTGGGGAGAGATCCTGGATAATTTGGGGATTTTTTTATATATTTAGGATTTCTGAGATTAATTCACATAATGTACATGCATGAGTTTCTGCAAGTGGCACTTTAACTATAGAACTCTTTTCTTAGCAGATTAATTCTCAGACATTGACTGAGAGAGCTGGACAGGCTCTAGCACCCACAGTGGAACACTAACACCTGATAAAATATTACTGCTAGATGCTATTATATTGTTGAGTCTTTTGGTTGAAGACATTCAAATGCTGGGTCTTTATCTTTCTTAATGTACTGATAAGGAGAAGTCAATCAAATCCTTCTGCGAAGTGCTATTCTTTCCCTTTGGGGCAGCAGAAATATTATAGTACTGGACTTCATCTTTAATTCACAGGATTTTTCTTACAGTGTTTATCAGTGTGACTGTAAGGAAGTATTTGTGAATATTCTGCATAACACTACATTATCCATTCTCTTGGTGTCTTAGTCACTGCTTAAGATCTGCCTTTCAAAGTTCTGAATTCCTTCAAAATCTTGCAAGCACTTCTTGAGGCAGAAGTTCCCTAAAGGTGGCTTGGGTATTGCTTGCAGGACAATTGCACCAGCCAGAGGTGCTGCTACATAATTGTGTCCACTAACCTTGCTCATAGAGAATGCGCAGCCACTGAAAAGCTGTTGGGAATAATGCGTACCAGAATAGGACTCAGGTCTGCAAAGTGCACAGGTCATTCAGAACAAAAGCACAGTAGCTGTACGTCCCCACTAGCACATCATAAACCCCGAGATGGGTCAGACACTGAGAATGGTAAACACTTACGGCCTGCCAGAAGGTGCTCCAGACAGAAAGATGGCTTAAAAGATGCCTCCTTCCACTGAATTTCTCAAGTGTCATTGCTGATCTGCTAAACCTTCTGTTGGGTGACATGAACATCAACACTTCTTAAAGCATTAGAAGATGACAAACACTCATAGTAGGACACCATAATAGACATAGGGGCTGTTGTCAGTCATGTCTGAATTTGTTCACTTGGAAAGGTGGGAATAATAAGCAGTACAGAAAGGAAGAAAAAAAATCTTCTCCATTGGAAAATTTCAAGAAAATGGAAGTATTTGAGTTAAACAGAAATACTTTGTTTTAATGATTTCCTTGAGACAAAGCTATTGCTTTTTATCCAGCTATAGTAATGTTCACGTCTGTGGTAGAAAAACAAAGGAGAATTACAGCATCCCTAGGGATTCTTTATGTCTTGGGGGCTTTGAGTATTTACTGCCACTGAAGCACAAAATGTTAGTGGTGAAAAATGAGATGCTTTAAATTCAATGCTTTAAAACAGTATGTAATGTGTACTCTGAGGTTGTGCTGGTCAAGCTGCCATCTACAAAGCTTTCCAAAAGCCACCATTGCCACTCTATACACCTATTACAGATGGCAGCATCATTTGATTTGTTCTCAGTATGCGTTACCTTATGCTTTCTTATAGAAGCTGTAGCTGAACAAGAGGAAACGAGTTTTTTTGCCTTGTTCTGGCTATCACAGGACCCATCCAACAGGCTGGGATCAGTTCTTTGACCAAAGGACCTATGAACCCAGCATTAAAGCAGATTGAATGGGCCCAGTTGTTAAGGGCCATCCCATGCTGTCAAGTCCCACATCTGACCCTGTGCCCAGCCTGCTCAGTTTCTTGAAAAAGAAAAAGCAAAATGCCACAAAGGCAAACCAAAAAAGCCCACAGTTTTCCACAGGCTCAGCAAGCTGAACAGGCTGGGCACATTGGAGGTGCAAGGACCATGTGGCCAGGGAATAGCATCAGAAGGAACAGAATTGCTGTCATTGCACCAATCTGTACTACTATGCATTTCAAACCTTAATATACTCAGGTAGGTGAACCTGACTGGAGAAAACAAAGAAAGAGAGTCAGCAGGTGGGAAACTTGGAGTCCGTGAGGGGAACAGGGAGGAGCTGATATCCAATACCTGCATAGCTAAACTGCATGAATGACTGAAGGAAGACAAGGAGCCAAGGAGCCTAAAATACTAGGCAGAGGAAATGGAAGAAGTATAAGACTGGAAAAAAGGCTCAATACAAAGCTTGACCAGAAGCAAGGCAAGATTCTTGTTGAATTCTATCCAGCATAGGGCATCTTCTCTTCCTCTTTCCACTTAATAGAGCCCCAAATTTGCCTCAAGGATGGGCCAGTGCATGTGTGAGGTGCTCCTGCTGAACTTTCTTGTATCAACTCCCAGGCATCACAACTGTACACCAACACACCTGGTTTGACAACATACACCCTTGTATGGTGTTGGTCATATTCCCACCAAATGCCCTAAGAGCAGGCAATTAAAAGTCAACTTTCCCAACCTGTCCAATGCCCAAGTGAAACATTGTTGGGGAACCCTGTCTCAAAGACTGCCGAAACAACCAGGATGAACAGTTTCACGAGTGGATAGAGCTAGCTATCAAGTAATCAACACCAGAAATGGACAACTACCTCAAACCACAGAAGTCTATGTTTTAAAAGGTTTTCTATAGCATAGATAGTGACTCTTTGTATTAGATAGATAGTTATTTCTCCTGTATTTGTGTGTTTTATGCCCATTTGCTATGGCTACCCGGTAACCTGTCCCCATTGGGTGTTTATTCCCTATTTTCCCATTGCCTGGCTAGTGATGCAAACCCAGGATCATCATGTAAAGCTAGCCACTCCCCGTCTGTATTCCCCCCTCCCCTCCTTCCCCATATCTACTGTGTCCCGCCCCAACTCCTCCCAGTTTCCAAACCCCTCCTCCAAACCCTATAAGAGTCTCATGTATCCCGAATAAAGTTGTTCCAGCTCTCACCCCATATCGGCTGAGGACCGTCTTCCTTTGTCCTCCCCTCAGCACTCGGCAAAACCTGGCTGGTTAGGGCATTAGTGTGGGATGCAGTCAGCTCAAGTTTATGTCCCAGGCTAAGCCAGACGAGGAACTGGGCCCACATCTCCCTGTTCCTGCAAGTTCCCCAGGCCTTGAACATACGACTGTTTCAGAATAAGGTCCTCTCTTTTGGCCCTACCAGAAAGTATCCCCCCATCCCCTTCTCTGCAAACTGGGAAATGTTTCCTAAAAACACTTTTGTCACAAACATTATTCATCAATCAGAAAAGTGCTGTGTGCTTTTTGCTGAGCAGAATTACTCCCAACAATATGCTCCAGTCTATCCCATCAATAGATTTACCTTACCCTGTCTTCCCATCTACTTCATATCACTGATTTCTGAAAATCTCTCATTGCCAGTATTTCCTTCTTCCAGATGGTCAGTAAATAGCACACAAATAAAATAACTCTTGGATTTTCACATTTTCCTCTCCAGTAACTATTTATCCTGTTCATCAAACCCATCTTTGATTACATTCTTAATGGGACAATAAAATCATGGTCTCTTTTTAAAATCTGATGACATACATGGGGGAAAAATAGTGACAGTTGCAGCATATCTGTTAAAGAATTGTGATAAACTCATTTGTGATGACTTCCAAATAGAGAATAAAAATTCTGAAGGTGGAAAACAGCTCTGTCCACAGGTTGCTATTAAAAGTGCTCTGGCTTGTACCAATCTGCCTTTTTAAAAGTAGTAGGCTATTGTACTGAATGTTGATCTCCACTCATAGGTTTTTTTAAAAATTGTGCTCCATCTGGAACAATAAATTTCTCTTGCCTCAAATATTAAACCTTCTTTAATCCTACAGACTAAACAACAGGTGGTAGATTATTTTTCAGAATTAGCAGCCAACTGCTAGAGCGACTCTCAGCCCAATTACTTTGTTTTGTGGTTTGAATTTCATGGCTTAGCAGCAGCCTTCATTTCTTACCAGAAGAAACTAATGTCAATCCTCCAAGACATGTCCCCATTTCCCCAGTCCCTCCAAAGTGAAGACAATTTCATAGCCCTCATGCTAAAAGGAAATACACTTTTGGGCATTAAAACCCCAAAACATAGTAAGACTTCCTTTGCAAAACATAAGAAAGGTTTTTCAAAAGAATTCTGAATTTTCCTAATATTTTCTCTCACTGAGCATAAAAAGAACCAACCAACAACAAAAAAAACCGAAACGCCCCACCACACTTTTACCAAAATGAAACATATTTAAATCGGCACTCAATGGAGATAAATAGAACACTATTTTCCCTGGCAATAGAAAACATAAAATACAAAAAAAAATTCCCTGTGTCAAGTTGACTCTAATAATGAAACTGCAAAACCACAATACCATTCTCCAAACTAAATGCACCGTGTCAGCTCAAGTGAACGATATGACTTGAATTGTTTTGTTCTAAACCTGATCAGTAAGAAAACCAAAAATCACCAAAGTAACATATGTTTTTAAAGTTTATTTCAGGCTAGAAGACAAGCTTTTTAGTCAGCACACGTTGTCCTGAAAACACCTTAAATCTGGCCCTTCCTTAACTTTGTAGTTGACTTCTTGAAAAGAGGGCTAAACGTTGTGCTTCAATAAGCCAGCATTTTCTGATTAAAAATATTTGAGAAAATCCTGACAGGCTCTAATGCAAAGCACATCTGAAAAATTCCAGTCCTGAGCAATTTAAACCATTATGCCTCATTTGTATGGGTGTGTACTTTCTGAAACCGCCGTTTTTACATAAATGGCCATTACAAGTGCTGCCATGGGAACAGGCAGGCTATCTTTGCGAGCTGGGAGTCCAGACAGCAACTAAGGCATGGGCATCTCCCTGCCTCCTCCTGCCCTCTATCTGATTGTTAGGTTAGCTGTGTAAGGTAGTTACCTTGTTTGTCCCGAGTGAGAGCAGGCACCTCCAGAGAGTGCAATTCATCTCATCTATCAAACACTGATGTCATGATGGGACTATTCAGCCTCCTCCGTGACAACCACAGAAGGACAGTATCTTCCTGGTTTGGACAAAATGCCATAGAACTCCACAGCTCAGAGCAGAGAATGCTGATCCCTCCCTGTGTGGGAAAATGGCAGAACTATCTAATAAAGGCCAGTGTGCTCTCTTGCAGACTACTTGCACACAAGGCAGATTAATGGGAAAGTAATTGCTTGAGAGTAGCTCACATGAGATTAAAGTGAAAATAAATGGAAGATAACAGGAAGAGACAAGGTTATCTAAACCCAAAGTTTTTCAGACTATGATACATTTCCTTGAGAGCCTCCCTTCAGTTTCAGTTACATCTACCACAACCCTACCATTGAAAATACAGAGAACCACCCACCTGGTAGAGTTCACTGCCAGACTTACAGGTTTCTTATAAGTATATTTAGACACAAAAAATAATTAAGATATGACTATATGTTGTGTGTGTTAATTGAAAAATCAGGCACTATATGCTTCACTGTAATTAGCAACTGTTAAGTATTTACTTAGTAGCTTGTCATACTAGAACTTGTTTAGCTTGTTGCCAAAGATATTTTTGCCATGCATATTTTCCATGTTGGTTTGAAGCAAGGGGAGGATGTGGTGCATTACACAAAGATATATACATTAATGCAGGAGGTATAATTTCCAATATGATTCTAGAGAGGAGCAACAATGGAGGTGCCACACTTGTTTTTGCTCTGCTCAAGCATGACAAACTCCAAGCCTTGTTACAGCTGTTTGCCAAACCCATTAAAGCTTTCCTCCCTGTCCAGCCTAATGCTCCATAGCACCTGCAACAACAGGCCCATCTCCAGAGCTGGTTCCAGCTCAGACCTACTCAACAACCTGCTGCTGTTCTGCCCTCTTGTCTTGCTTCAGTGGCAGTTCCCAAATCACTCCTTGCTCTGTGCCCCTGCCATATGTACACTGGTGCTGCTCTGTCACACTTGTTTAGCTTCTTGTCACACTTCCCCACCTGTTTTAGGGCCTTATGGAAGTGTTTGATCCCCTGTATGTTATTTTTTTAGGTCTCTTTATGCTTTCCACTCTGTGGCCCCCTACGTAGGGATCTATTTTATTCATGACAAGGGCCCTCCAGACATTGATCTGGTTATGTTTTGGTTATACATGCAGCTCCAGAGACACCAGCTTCTCTCACTTAGTTCCATTTCTCCTGCTACCTCAGTTTTTTCAGTGTCTCCATTCCTGGCCTCTTATGCTCCTGGTGCCGCCCATCTTACTATTACTCAGGGTAAGAGTCATAAGGACCTTCAGTGCTTTTAACACTTATTTTAGCAACTCAGCTCAGTATCTATCAGAGTTCCATTTGTTCCTGCAACTATACAAGGGCTTTACTTCTCCTCTATTTTAGTCCACAGACCCGTCTGAGATGGTTTCTACCAGGATTCAGGAGATCAGATCTACTCCCTAGAGTGATGCAAACTTTGCAAAAAGGGGGTTGGAGCGATTTATTCCCCAAACCTGTTCTCTCTGAGAATATCAATGAGCTGCCAATTAGTACTGTATTGTCAGAGCTCAACATCAGGAATGTTAACAGTGAGACAGGGAGATAAATCTCAGCTTGACTGGTCAAAAACAGTGTGTAGGGTTGACCTCGGCTGGATGCCACATGCCACCAAAGCTGCTCTTGCCACTCTCCTTCCTCAGCTAAACAGGGAAGAGAAAAATGTAATGAAAGCTCATGGGTCAAGATAAGGACAGGGAGAGATCACTCACCAATTAACAGCATGGATAAAACAAACAACTTGAAGGAAAAAATGAATTTATCACCAATTCAAATGAGAACAGCATAATGAGAAATAAGAACAAATCTTAAAACAGCTTCCCTTCACCCCTCCCTTCTTTTCAGGCTCAACTTCACTCTAAATTTTGTCTACTTCCTTCCTACCCAGCAGTGCAGGGGGATGGGGAATGGGCAGTGTGATCGGTTCATCATGTTGCCTCTGCTGCTCCTTCCTCCTCATGCTCCTCTCTGCTCCAGTGTGGGGTCCATCCCACAGGAGACGGTCCAACATTTATCCAACATGAGTCATTCCCACAGGCTGCAGTTCTTCATGAACTGCTCCAGTGTGGGTCCCTTTCCACAGGGTACAGTCTATCAGGAAGAGGCTGATACAGGGTGAGTCCCCCACAGGTCCCAAGTCCTGCCCCAGCATGGGCTCCTCTGTCCATAGGGCCACAGATCCTGCCAGGATCTTGCTCCAGTGCAGGCTTCCCACAGGGTCACAGCCTCTTTTGGCATCCACCTTCAGTGTGAGGTCTTCCACCGGCTGCAATGGGATCTCTTGTCCCCCATGGGCTGCAGGGGGACATCCTGCCTCATCCCGGTCTGCACCAGGAACTGCAGAGAAATTTCCTCTCTGGCACCTGGAGGACGTCTGGCCCCTCCTCCTTCACTGACCTTGATGTCTGCAGAGCTCCTGACAATCTCATTCCTCTCTGGCTGTAGTTGTTGGTGTGCAGGGGTTTTTTTGTTCCCCTTTCTTAAATGCATTATCCCAGAGATGTGACCACTGTGGCTGATGGGCTTGTCCTTGAGCAGTGATGGGTCCATTTTGGAGCCAGCTGGCCTTATCTCTGTCAGACATGGGGGAAGCTTCTAGCACGCTCTCACAGAAGCCAGTCCTGCAGTCCGCCCATTACCATACCTTGCAGGCAAACCCAGTACAACAGGCCACAGGAATGCTTATGCAGAAAGTCAGGAAGCAGCACAGGTCTCACACCACTTAAAGCTCCAGGGTTACCACCTTTCTCTTCTGCATCCAATTCTCCTGTAGCATCTTTCCTTAGATAACACGTGTATATTCTAAAAACAGTACTGCTAAAAAACACCAGTTATTCAACACCCGCTTCTTTAGAGCCTGTGCTTTGTCTGTGACATTTCTAGACAATAGCAGTAAACATTTAATTTTAACCTCAGCAATAGCAAAAAACTACAATGCGTTAAGGATTAAAGGCAGAAACAAAAACCCACAAGCACAATATTCAATTAACTTAAATGCCACTTCATTTATTTTCTTTGATTTTTGACAGCTCAATACTCAATTTAGGGGAACTGTTCTTTGGGAAACATTTTGAGAAGGTAAACGCATTCTGCTGGATTTTTCCTGTTTGAAGCTTTCTTTTCTTATAGCCAGCATTTGCAGGAATGTAATTATGAATTTCTAAAATGTACCCCTCCCATTACAGTGCCTTCTTTTTGGAGGGGTCAGAATGGTGCTTGCTCAAAACAAAAACATACTAAGAAATTTTATACCTCCAGGGAACGTAAAGATGACAGAGTCAAAGAGTGCAGAAGTTGAATGCGCAGCAGAAAAGGGCATGGAAGCCTTAATCTACAGGAACATTCAGAACACAAAATCTCAGCAGGATCTTCTCAACCTCATAACTGGTGAGGAAGAAACCGGACACTCATGGACTACACATGCACAGCAAGTAGGTAAAGCAGCCCTATCCGGAGGGACAACTGTGAGGGGTAAGAAAACCCATGCAGTACTCAGGATGAGCTACTCTGGCCACTCATGTGATGGCATGTTTTTTTCTTTTTAGCCAGCACGAGACACAACATCAAGCATCTAATGGATTTAGGCATATTAAGTCCCAAAGGGCTACTGAAAATCTGTCATTATAGCCCACATGCATACCCACGGCAAAATTTAAAGCTGAAGTTCTAATAAGCCTACTTAGGGTCCCAATGCCAGAAAGAGATTTGGATGCTTCCAATGCCCTCACAGTAAGTATTCTATTGTTCTTCTAGCTGCTATTGCCATATGCACACCTTCAGGTGAGGGTTTGTATTGCCATTATGTATCTTTATTACCTGCTAGAAGAGAAGGAATTGAACTTATAATTATCCATTATTGGTACCTGGATACATTTCCTGAGGGAAGCTTTTCACTAATTCATACTCTTGTCATGCTTGCTGCATCGCATCTAATGCCATTTTTCTAAATTAGATAAATAAAATATTTATATTTGGTGACCTTGAAAAGAAATGTGGACCACTAGCTCAGGATAAATTTCCTGGAATTCAATAAATATTAATAGAATGCAACAAGCACCAGAGCAGAAAAAGAACGACTGATACACCCCTAATGAGTGTGGTGGCATTTATTATTTAAATGACCATTAGAAACACTCTTAGCCTTTTGAGGAATTCAAGCAGAAGTAGTAGACAGATGCTCCTGAATGCAGGAGATTAATCATTCTCTCTGTGCAATGCAGGACCAATTAATTTGGATTTTGTGTTGTGTGTGTTGTTTTTTTTCGTCTCTCTCTTTTCCCCCCGCCTCCAGTAAAGAAAAACAAATTAAAATCTGAATTTTTCTAGGTGTCTTACTTATGTAGCCGGAAGTATTACTATGGCTTCTGGGTAGGAGACAACACTTCCCACACAAACTATTGTTGCATGGCTGCAATGAGTTTTGTTAACCACAAGTAAACTGTGTTGTGGAGTCAAGAGCACGGGCATGCTGTCTCAGAATCAAAAGCATTTTGACATGTTTGTGTCAGAAATACCAGTTGTGGCCAGGAATGGAATCTGCTGGATTTTAGGAGATCTCTCTAGCTGTGTGATATGAATAGATATGAAGGACTGGCTTTAAGACTTAAGTTTCATCATGCTTGGATTTGGGTAATATAAGTTACGATCTCTTGATTAAAATCAATAGATCATGGTCATATACGCCAACCAAGACCATGGCAGATCATAGTAAAAGTTGAGATAAGAAAGAGTGAGGATATATAACACAAGTCTTTCCTTTGTGTCTACAGTGAATGGTCTCAGCATAGGCCAAAGCAACACCAGAAAACCAGGGTGACCCAGTCTCATCCTTGGGTCAATTGTCTTTGCCCTACCAGTACCAAAGGGTTAGACAAATTGATTGCAGGCTCTGTGCCTCACCTCCAGGACTCAGAACTTACAGAACGTCACCTACCATAAAACCACAGGCCAAAGGAAAAGGTATCAAGTTTGCACTGGCACAAACAGACCCTGAAGTCAGACAAAGGCTTTAAATCCCACATTGTACATTTTGCATTTCATCGAACAAGTGTAGGAGATTTGTCACAATGAAGTTCTGATACTGGTTACAATGTAATTCTGATTATTTCCAAACAGATTAAAAGGGAAACAAAATCATATCAAATATCATGCAACATAGCTATATAAGGCAAATATGATAGTGAAAAAGAATTCACAATACTCCACTGATATGATCAGTACTGCTTGGTGTCTCAAAAAATAAATTCCAAAATAACAGGCTGCTATTTAACACAGAAATTTTTCAAATCAGGATGAGTGAAAATGGAAACAAAATTTAACATTTTTGTATATGTAAAGCAACAGCATTAAAGGCTTAGTACCACTTGTTCCAGTAAATCTTTGTGAAAGATAAAGGAAAGCTGAAGCTTTTAGGCATCTTCTTATTAAAGATAATTGCAGCAGAAGAGGCACATTTCTTATATACCTTGCTACTGCACGTCCTTAGCTTCAGACCTTGATTTGCTGGCTGGTAAACAAGAGGAGCTCTTGCTTTATGGCTGGCTTTTAAGTTTTTGAAAGGTTATAAAATTTTGAGTAGCCTGAAACCATTTTAGATCAGGCTCAAAAAAAAAAAAAAAAAAAAAAAGAAAAAAAAGAAAAAGGTAGGATGTTTGATGGGATAGTTATGCCACCCTTCCTTCCCCTGCAGAGTTCTGCAGATAAGTAGGTATCTCTCAAAAGGCTGCAGACAGGAAGCCTTTTGCCTCCAATCTCAACCTGAGTACATGAATATCCACTTTCAGGATTGGTCCAAGTTGGCAATTGGCATCCCTTATATGGGAACTGGGACACAGAAATCCTAATGTCTTTTGGAGGTTTTTTTTATTTTTTGTGATGAGGGTAAGTTGATAAGATTTTTATGCCATGCTTCAGAGTATAAAGCCAGAGCCTTATTTGGTGTAAAACAGCAAAGCAGCTCTGATTTCCGATGAACTATTTCAGTGAAGATTAGACAAGCAAATGACCAGGTGAAGGGTAGCCTGGTTGCAGAGGAATAGAATCTAGAAAGAGGATGACATTTGACTTTTAAGACTGCTCTTGTAAAGGTCAGGTCTAAATGCCTGTACATTACAAAATGCCTGTACATTACATCACACTGGTTAAGGATCAAGTTATTTCACAACTGCCTAGATAAAGTCAGATGTTTACTGCAAGACGGAAAATTATCATCTACTTGAATATGATGGAAAAAAGCATTATGTACTGGTGTGTCCCTGAAAAATTAGTTTAGAGCTGAAATGTTCCTTTTTCTTTCCTCTTCCTCCCCCTCCAACACGCACCACAATGGTTTAAGTGAATTTCCTGTTAAAGTTACAGACTTAAAATTCCTGAGGTTGAATTTTTGAGTTCATTGTCAGAGCAAAGAGTATGGATAGGAGCTGAACAGCTTGCTGAACATGTCTTAGCACATTCCCTGATACTGCAATGCAGCCATATACAAAAAGTAGTAAAATGTATATCCTTCCTGATTTTTAAATTTCATGCTGCTAAGCACAACACCAGAGCCTGGCAGGTTTTGCCACCACTCGCTCCTGTGCAACACTGTATTTAAACATCTGCTTACCACTGAACAGGTGTTTGCAGTCAATTGATTTTGGTGCTTCACCATCCCTAGATTACAATCAAGAACATCTTAGGTTTTGGGGTATTGTACAAAAGTAGGTGGCTTGAGCACTGCACAATAGACAGATCCTGTATAGCAAAGCAGCACTCCAAAGGTTTTGCTATCAGTCCCCAAAGTCATTTAAACAGATGCAGTGATGAGAGATTAGAGTGCTGGCGTGGGTTCAAGTCCTGCACCACCACTCACCTCCCTCTGTGATCTTGGACAAATGATTTAGGATAATGGCACTGCTTTGCTTCCCAAAGATGTTCCAAGAGGCATGGATACAGTGGTGATTGAAGTTCTTTCAACCTCCTACAAAGAGGTGATAGGTCATCTTTGCATCTGCAATTAAGGGATATCCCAGGGAATATGAGAATGTGAACAGAAAGCATAGGTAACTGCTACTTTCCAAACCTAATTTTTTCATAGGATTGAATTGCCTTGAATTTTCTCTCTAGCATCTTTTACGAACAAACATAGGTCAGGACCAGTTTCCAGTGAAGCTCTGAACAATCAGATATACACAGAATGCATTGCTGTTGTTACTAAAAAGTGATTTTCACCATGACACTAGAACACATGAATGGTGACTATAATGTCCACAAAGTCCACACAGTTGTCTGCACTTGAACTTTGCAAATAGGTTTGCAATGACTGGAAAACTTTTGGATAGCCATCAGTTGAAAACTGCCAACTAATATTAGTAGTAGTACAGGCAGAGTGGCATCATCTGTAGAAACAATGTCCTGGATCTCCACTCCTCTGGCCCATCTGTGGCAAACCAAACAGATGCTATTCACCAACTTCCTGAACAGTCCTGGCAACAATTCCTACTCTTGTCTTCTCAAAGCACAAATCCATTCACTAACACAACATAGAAATGGTTAATGGCCCCAGAAGCAACTGAAGTGCCCTCAATCTGATTTTTTTCACATGCTGCAATTGCTGTTAATTTACCTCCCTTTTACCTTAGCAAAAGGTCTGTGCCTCACCACACACACACACATATATATATATATATATAAAATGCTCCATTAACAGAGAGCATGGGTTGTCTTGGTCTGTGATACAAGGCAGCAACAGAAGAAGAGTTGCACATTACCCCTGCCAAATCAGACAGTGTGAAGTCAATTTAAAACAAGTGGTTTAGTTAGACTGACACTGCTCACTGGCTTCTCCCTCTCTAATCCCATCAAGTCAACTGATGGCTACATCCCACCATTACAGTTAGAACAGAATGACCCCCTTTTGAAAGTGTCATGCCATGTGTGTTATGTTACCTGTCCCTGGAAAGACTGAGAACATCACCATTTTATCTCTAAAGCAATCAGCTCAGATGGGCAAGAGTTAAAATTCCTCCCCATTCCTCTTTCAAGTAATGCTTTGTGTAGTGCCCATGCATGCCAGAGCATCAGTCCTTCCTACTAAACAGAGAAACTTGGAAAACCCAAATAACACATAACCCACAGTGTAATTTATTATTCCGGGGAAAAGAAAGCCAACAAAAAACCCCACTGTATGACAGACTTCAGAAAAAATATCTAGAACATCATTATAAGAATTATACTAATTTAAACATTTTTTCCCAATGTTTCTGGTATTCAGGAAATATCAGGGAACTGTACAAGGATTTTTAATCTTCTGATCATTTCTATATTCCAGAAGAAACTAATCCCTGTGGCACTCCAATGGATAAGGCACTAAACTACAAGCGAGTACGCGATACTGCAGAGCAGGCAATTTAAAGCCTTTCTTTAAAAAACAATAAAAATCCTCCTTGATTGAAACATCTGTGATTTGGTTTATGCAGGTGATACTAAACAGTTTCCTGATGAACATAGCTTCTGGCACAATTATTTATTTTGAAGAAGCTCTATGTCTGAAGTGAATTTCAAAAAGCATTGGGCAAAACAGGCGTTTAAACTTTTGACTCAGAAGATCATTTTTATCGACACTGAATTGAAATGCCATTGAAAAACCAAGAAACCCATTACTCAGAAGCATGTTTTATGCTTTAAAGATGTCATATGTATTGGGGGGAAAAAAAACCCCCTTTTTAAATGTGAACAGAATATATACACCATACCTTTTCTCTCAGTAACTAATTAAGCATGTGTTTAAGTGCTTTGTTTAAAGACATGCTTGCTTAGTAAAGGCAGAAGTGTCTTATTGAATTCAAGAGCCTAATGCTAAGTATACACTTCAATGCTTTGAAGAACTGCTTTTGATTTGATGGAGAATTTCAGAGGGAAAAGAAAAAGATGATCTCTCCGAGTTCTTAAACTGAACTGTATATGTGATTTCTGATTTACTGGAAACGACTTCATCTGCAGCACTTAATTTCTTTCAGAGGAGCTCTGTAATTACCTCTTGGAGCTTGCCAGTGTAAACACAATGGAACCCAAGAAGCTGCTTTGCAAACGAGGGTTAATGCAGCCTATGATATACCCTATAGGACCGGACAGCATTAAACAAAGGTTAATCCTCAGTAGCAAAAGATATTAAATGGGCTCTCTTATTGAATACCCTGACAGCAAAGGGGGAGAGAAGAAAAAAGCATTGCCTCTCAGATACTTAATTATCTGCAGTGTATATGCAAATATCCGAAATTTGATGAGGTCTTTACTTTTCACCTTTAAGCACCACATTACTAATTCATGAAGCCACTACTAGCGTTTTTGAGTGCAAGCAGCAGTGAAAATTAAGCGCTAATGACTTCAAAGGTAGGGTGCCCATAAAATGAGTAGATACCTCTGAGGTCATCTGCACTATCTGAACATAAGTGATGGAAAAATGGACATTAGCTCAGCATTTCATCAGCTGCAGGTTTCTAAAAATCATCACTAATGCCAAGGGTAGTTATACAGAGAGCAGGTGAGTTGCCATCAACAAAACCACACTCTGCCATTACTGAAAAGATCCCCCCATATTTCCTGGCCTTAAATACCACTAGCTTACGAGACAGCATTTCAATAAGGAAGAAAAGCAAAATAACACACTAGCGAGTCACTGTGCCAGAGAGGTGAGCGAACAAGTTAAAAATCTGGTTTGGTTTTGTCTCCTTTTCTGAGGGCATGAAGACTCAAGCAAGTTGTAGAATTGTGTTTACAGAGTCGCAGGGCTTTTCAGGGCTACTTGTAAAGCTCTAGTTACCTGAAGAGTTAATCTGCGACAAACCACACTGCAGCAAGTCAGTCAGCAATGATTTTGCTAAATTGCTGCAAGAAATCCACTAGACTTCCAAACTATCTAAACAAGTATATATTGGATACAGCTATTATGGTATGTTTAGTCCTGAGAACAAGCAATATAGTTTATGCAGCAAGTATTGAATTTAAAACATAAAATTACAATGTTATTTTGAAGCTATTGATATATTAGTAAATTAAGATACCTGCTCTTGGCATAACAGTCAAGCCTCCTATGAAGATGTCCCTGCACAATTCATGTTCCAACTTACTGTGCTTTCAGTATTTCAACGCAAAAACAACACTGAAATTTTTAAAAAATAATTAAATAAAATAAAAATAAATGGATCCAGTGTTTCCATGCCCTTGAACTTTTTAAGCACTGACATGATTCCAATATACAGCCATGTCAGAAAATATGCCACTGGGGAAGACCACGGACCATGTTGGTGTCCATTTGAATAGCCCCGTGGAGCTGCAGCAATTTACACCCACTGAGGATCTGCTCTAGACCATGAAGAGAGAGGGGAGATTGGATTTGTAATGTGATATCTCCATGAAAACCTGGGCTTGTAGATTAGAGGTGTATCTGCCTGGTTTGATTTTTGACAATAATCATGAAAACTAATGAAAGGTATATTTAGAATCAATAAACTTAAGTGTTAGCATGGATGGGTGGTAAAGGCCCACACATTGATGTGCATTGAAAGTAGTGAAATCAGTTCTTTAAAAATAAAGAGGGACAATAAGGGAAATAATACATTTTCCAGAGTTGTAGTACATCTTTTTAAGTAGGTTCACAGTATAAAACAGATTAAATGGGGAAAAAAAATGCCAAATCCAGATGCTGCACAATCAGTCAAACGATATATATTTTATTACAGAAAAAAGAAACAGGCAGTTGAACCCTTTGCAACACACTGAGATTAATCATTCATTATGGGCCTGTCAGAAAACGAGAAGGACAGGATAAAAGACTGCTGCCACCAGTGGCACTCCCTGAATTTAACAAGGTACAACTCCTGTTCAGCTGGAACAATGAAATTATTGAGGTCTGGGAAGCACAGGACTGAGAAAGCATAAATGATTTATAACTGACTGAAGACTCCGCCTTAGCACGCCTCTCTATGAATTCAGCTATGAATTCACCTGCCTCAGACAGGAGATGTACTGCTGACTATCAGCATGAACACATCTCTTCTATCTCTCCACAGACCAGGCAGGACACCAAAGGTACATGTCAGTCTTAGGTAGGAACATGGGGCCCTTTTATGCATGGTACCCTTTTAAACATGACACCATAGCCAGTCCACCGGGCTTTTATGGAGCCATTTCCTTCTTTACCTGGTGTACTTCACACCTGCAAAGACTTGCCTGTTCTTTGCAAGATTTAATCCAGTGCTCCCTACTGCTGCAGTGCCTGAATCTTGCCTATTTACTATTGGGTCCAGGTATTTATTTCTCCCAGAAATCATGCAAAGGCTGAAGATGTGGCATGGAAAAAGATGCTGCCGCCTATCAGCTGGGGATACCAATGGCAACCAGCACACATATTGGGTAAGAGGTGATTGCCAACCAAATGTAGTTTCCACACCAGGGAGTATTTTACAATAAGTAGATAATTTTTTTTTCAAAAGTCTACCCCACTCCCTTCTTGGTGATTTGACCTCCTGGCAGGGGTAGGGGAAGTACACCAAGAAAACAGCTTGCCATGGTTTCACTTGAGCCCCACAGTGCCCCTAGAAGAACAGTTGCCATTGCAGACACTAGAGTATGTACAAGTAATGCTTTACGACAAGCGTGGCCAAACTGGCTCCTTAAGGCCCAGGACTAGCTGGACTTGCAGAATAGACAGCAAAGTTATAACAGTCAGCTCCTGTTTGAGTTGTAAACTTGCATGCTGCAGGGTCACCATTTAGACCTGAACCTGTGGAACAACATTATAGATAACAAAACTGGAATCAAGAGATAATCTAACACATACAGTGATACACCTGGCATAGAAATGCTAAAAAACAACATCAAGATAAAAATTCTGGTGAGGCTTGAAATTCTCAGACTTTAATGTATGAAGCCAGGCCCTATTTACAGGGACCTGCTTAGCTGTCCGCCCCATGTTGTCTCTTCACTCCCGTCCAGCCTTACTCAGCAAGAACAGGAAGATATCTGCTTAGTGGTCTAGCTATGTGTCTCGTGCCATGCTCCTGCCTTTGCTGCCTCACAAAAAGTGGATTTGTGACCAGTAAAAGTGGGAATACTGATTTCTAGCACAAGAATTCCACTTGCTGTTGGAAATCTTATGCAAAAGACGATGAAAATATATTAACGTATGTAAAATTGAAATAAAAAACTCAGAAAAGGATGTAGGCAGCTGGGGAGCAACTCCTGAGAAGATTGTTATACAGCAGTTAGTGAATTACTTTTTCCAGAGAGGCAGTAGCTAAATTATCAATATCCAGCAAGTGCCTGTCTTGATTGCAGTAAATCCTAGAGGCAGTACATCCTCTTCAATGGAAGAACTACTGCATTGCTATTTGCAGAATCAAATAACTTACTTCATGTGGAGCCTTTGATTTCTGCATGCTTGTTTTGGACTTTGAAGATTGAATTATGCATTAAAACCTGAGCCCCACAAAGTTTCCTCTGCCCTGGAAAGTGAAGAGCTTTAACGGTGATGATAAAGGGGGAATAATGTGAAAATTGGTATGGAAAACCCTGGACAGCCAGCCACAACTTACAGTTCTTGGCTGATCTTGGAGACTCAGCAAGATTCTGATTCAGATTCCACTGTATGCCAGAAGAATGAAGACATGTTAACTGGGAGAACAGCCAAAAAACTCACCTCAAACCCAAGAAATAAACCCCATCTTTAGTATGGCCTTACTTATTTACAAAGCTTCATGTAATCTGTCTCAACCATCACAACTAATCTTTTGCTATTTCTAGCTTTGTGTGCTTCCAGTCTACCTATTGTGTCCTATAAAACCTAATCTGAAGACTGTAGATCTCAAGGCTGTGGCTGGCTCCTCATGCTCATTTTAAGGACATAACATCAAGCTTACCAATGTCAGCAGAAGCCTTCATAAGTCTCCCCTCTTATTTACAGCCATTTTATTTCTGTTGGCTTTCTGGGATAGACTTTGAATAAACAAACCCGTTCAAGAGAAGGAAACAGCCTGAATTTTTTTCTATACCACCTCTCTATTCTTTCTTTCCAAAGATACTTCTAAAAGCTCTTAATTTTAAAGATGGGATAGATGCAGCCAATTGGTTGGTCCTCCAATTTTCTATATTGGATACCAGGATGCCTAACTGCAAATACCACCTCCAGATTACAGTTCTTTCTCCGACCTGACACAGATTCTTAAGAAACAGCCTGTCTTTTGTGAAGGGAATCTGAATGACTCACATTTAGACAGTATCATATTAACTCATTAACTCAAAACCAGTGTGTGCAAGAAAACTAGGGACAAACTGGAGTTCAGAGACCTCAGGAGATAAAAAAGGCAAAGGGGTCTGACCCTTCATGGGGAAGGACTAAATGAGATACCATCTGTTACAACGAAAGAAAGGTTTTATTGATTCCTCAAAACTCCACGTATAAGGTGGGGTTTATCAACATTCAGGGAATGCAATACATTTTCCCTGAGGATTACCTTGTGCAGACACCTGTCATTATACAATAATGTTTGTCTTGCATTTCACTATTCAAATATATGGACATTTGATATTTTCTGAAGGTGCAGCACAACCCATAAGTCACCAATATTCTCAGGCTTCTACCTGCAAAGTGGGCTTTGGCATTAAGAAGGGATAAGCATGTGGACGTATCCCACACCAATTTCTGCTTTTGCTAGAATATCCTTTGAGATCTTGTCATCATGAGAAATGGAAAACTGGGGGGAAAAAAAAATCAACAGCTTGTTTCTTAATATAGATATGCAGAAGAGGATCATCTTACCAAACACTAAATGTCTAAAAAGTCAGGCATCTAGGCTAAGCTAGTTATTTTAAAGAAATCAAACACCTCTCACAGATAACCCACTCCCATCATATTAGAGGGAGCTTAAACCATTACTTAGACACAGCATTCAATGGATAGGCAAATTAATTCTTCCCTGAAATTCCTGCTTTGCATAGCTTTATCTTTGCTTTTTCTGCCATAGCTGAAACCACAAGCAGTAAAAACTGCCATCTTGTATTTACAATCAATGCATCACAGCTCCAAAACAGAAATGGTACCTGGCTGAGTTTCAATAGAAGAAGCTTCCCTTACTCTTCTGTACAGAAGGAGATACTGGTTGCTTTCAAGAACAGAATTATGAAGAATTTTTCATGTTGATAGTGTGACATAGTCACCTTGACTATTTTGAAACACATACTCATGAAGGCTGCACATGTCATAACTCCATCGCTATTAATCAGAAGCATCCTGAGCAGATTACAGTGTTTGTTGCTGAAGTGAGAGGCAGAATTATGTTAGTCTATTGTATCAGCATTCTGCAGGTGTGACCACAGCAGTACACTCATGTTATAACATGTGATCAGAAGCAGCATCTTTCTGGCTGGCTCCTAGTGCCTAATCCTTTTTCACAGCATTAGAGTGAAAGCAGTTAAAAACATACTCAGGACTGGTAACAGAAGGCTTATGAATGAACCAACTCCTCACGGACCTAAACAACAAAACTGATGGTAAAAAGAATTTCATTTGTGCTTGGTCCAACAGTCTCTCTTACACCTTGAATTTCCTTGCTGTCCAAGAAATTAGATTATGCCCAGTGCTGCAGACTATTTGAAGCTAGTTATTTTTTCCCCTACAAAAACTAAGTAGTAGGCCTTCAGCATGACTCCAGCAGATATAGTAATACATAGAAGCAGTGACAGGGCTCCACAGCGGTACAGCTTTCCTGCACCAAGGCATCAAGACTTGTACTAAGAGAAAATTTGCAACACAGAAATCCCTGTTAAAAGAGGTGGCAGATGGCAATTCAGAGGAGGAATTCCTGGAGAAAGAGAAACAATAAGAAGTAAATCACAAAAAGGTTGGCACAAGAGCTCAATTCATGACCTTTATAAAGCCCTCCATACACACAAAGCCTAGCTGTGCTTTCTGGCTCACACTGAACATGATTTCTTTACAGCTTTCAACCCTGTAGGTCCAGATGAGTAGACAGCAAGACAGAGGCAACAACAGTAATCATGGAATAACCAGAGAGTGGTTTAGGGCTCTGGCTTTTCTTTCCATTTAAACCTCATTTGATGTTTGTGGCTCCACATGGTGTCCCAGCTGCACGAGGGAACCTTGTTATATAGGGCTGGAAGTCAAAAACTGGGTGCTTCTCAAAGATGGAAGGTGGACAGGCTGTGTTCTAGCTCAGTTCCTCCCTGCTACTGCAGCAGCTGACAAGCCTGGATAGCTGCTTGCCACCTTTGTGCCACAGAGCACAGAGGGTGCTGATGGCACCAGCCAGGAGATGCTTTTAAAGGCCAGCTCACACACTGTTCCTATACGTATTTCCTATCCCTTCTAGTGCTCTTGGTCCTCATTCACTGCAAGTCTTTTCCAAAGGACAGATGGGTTCACCCTGGCTCCCTTATGCTCATCATCAAATGAGCATGAGGGAACCATTTCACCCCTCCATCCTTGAGGCAGAACATGCACAATCCAAGCCATCTCTGTTCCTGATTTGCCTGCATGCATGGAGAATTTCAGTCCACAACACAAGTTCAAGGCGCATGGGAAGGACCTTACGACCTTTTGTCCCTGCAGCCAACAGAAATGGCCCTCAAACCTCTGAGTACCAAGGTAGCTGGTAATTACATTCACTTCCCCTTAAAATGGCAATATGGTTTTCACTGACCTGAAAAAACACACCCAATCTTCTTTTCACCCAAACATAAACAGTACAGCTCCAATTACTCAAATACTTCATGAAAGATCCAAAATACCAATTAAATTTGGAAATGTTCCTTCTGGGCTTTAAAGACTATCTCAGGCACCCATGGCCCAAGCACACAGACTTCAGTGCCTCTTGCCTTACTCTTCAGGTTTTGCAGGCAGCAAGGCTGTGCTCTGGGACCAGTAATCCCAAAGGGCAGATCAGAGGATTCCCTGCAGCCAGCTGGCTTTGATAACAAGCGGATGCTCTTGCAAGCCATGCCAATACAACAGGAAGGAGATGCCAGACACCTGGTGTAGTAGTACAGCATAGGGAACATAGTTGTATCTAGCTAGATTCACCTAATTAGTACACATAAGCAAAGTATTTGTCTCCCTATAACATCAGCTCTTTGCTCTCAAAAACATACCAAGCCTCACACAACTGATGCTGTGACAAGAGGTTATTTTTGGACCGAAAAAGAACAGAACTCACCACAGACTTAATTACATGCAAAACAGCATGTAACAATAAATTTTTTGCTTTGAAAACATGCATCTAACCACAGAACAGCCCACCAAGCCCTACAGCCCTCATCATATCATTAATGAGGAGCTGTTCATCTACCTCCCCCTGCTTTAAATAGCAGGTCTGTTATCAGCACCACGGACAGCAGAAAGATTTCTTACATATAAGCATCCTACCTAGCAGTCACGCTGCTTTTCTTTGGTCACGTTTACATTACATCTTCTAGAAGAGTGTAGCATGACTAAGTTTCATAGGAACAGAATTCTATTAGGACCATAACAATTCTCATTCTAATTAAGGCTAGTTAGAATTATTTTCTCTATATTTATATATAAAAACTCTCCGTTGTTTCATCAAAACAAGCTCTCTACAGATAGAGCTTGCATTAAGGAGAGCTTCACTGGAAGAAATTGTACAGATATTTCTGGGGAAATTAGTATTTTGACTATGGGAAATAATTTGAGGTAGCTTTGCCCCTGTTAGAGAGCTACATGGACCATACTGTGTATCACACTAGACTTGGCTGATGGGTACAGCACCAGATTCAGGCTCAGCTCAAGCTGGCACACAAGAAGAGACTAGCAGCCTTTCACAGTGACTTTTGGGTGACCTGTGTGACAACCACAGCCAGCCAGTCAGGTTGCAGTCATCCTCCTGCCAAACAGTGGCTGGTCAGAGGGCTTCAAAAAATTAAAAAGGAGCCAAGGTGCTTGAAGCACCAGAAACTTGCCACTGACTGAATAGTCAGACATAACCAAATTAATAATTTAGCCATGTACCCTGGGGCTGAACGCACTGTCAGTGAGCTCTATATTTTATGTCCCTCCCCACTCCCCCAGTAGCTACTACATTCAAGAATGTTTGTTGAATGTGACAACATTTACTGAAGAAGAAAAAACATGAAATTTTAAGTAATTTAAAGTGATCTTTTAATTGTAAAATTATTTTATTTTATATGTATAATTACCAAGTCTGAAATACACGAGTTAAATCCAGAAGGGAACATCCAACAAGAACATCCACAGTGGGACCATCAACTCTGAGGAGAGACTTGGGTGCTAAAACATCTTCAGTAGGTAATGGTACATGCTATCAAAATTTGTGAGCACATTCTAATTCTGACAAAACTAACTTTTTCTTTCACAAGCTACATACCTCTAAACTCGATCCCTCAGGCCTGATTATGAAGGACTCTAAAAATGGCTGCTCTTACAAATGATTTTTCTTAAGTATAGGCATACACACTTGTTTGAGACATCACAAAATGCAACTCCATATCCACTGCCACTTTTCTTACACCTCTGACCATGCACACAGATGCCAAGACAATCTTGGTAATTCACTCCAAAAGCAGAACTCATGAATGGCAGCAAACTGACACTGTTTGCTTCATTTTTTAATTATTTTAATTTTTTTTTTTTTGCTATTATTGTTTTGGTTTAGTTGCTTTTTTGTTTGTCTGGTGGTGTGTTCTTTTTTTGTTTGCTGGGGTTTTTTTTAATTTGGAGAAAACTCAGGAAAGTACCGTGTTCTTATTCAATAAGGAGGCAACAGCAACCTAAAAGAACATATATTTCTCCATCCAGTTAAGAATTCAATGTTAAGAGGAAAGTCTCTCACAGATTGAAACTCTAGAACTAAAAGACTAATTCAGAAAGATTCTAGCAAAAACTCACAGGAACCATAGCCAGCTTTAGGGACTGTATATGCCACCTAAATCCAGTGCTTTCTGGCTGGGCCATATCAACCACAAACTCTCCCAAACTTTCTTCCTATGGTGGAAAACAAGAATTTTTGGCTTGTCATCTGAATAAACTCTGCATCCCAATGCACTGCAAACTTCCTAGTTAGCAGAGCTGCAGCAAGTACTTTGAAGCTGGAGCCCTAGCTATTTCCATATGTTGGAAAAAACCTTACTATGAAAGGAAGTGCTTGGGCAAAATATTTTAATCCAAAACAAAGTTCAACCAGGCTATTGTTTCTCTTTTTCCTATTGCAGCAAATACTAGATATGATGTATTCTTTATAGGCAGCTTTGTGAAACCTTCAAGTGCTTGCTATGTGTAGTAAAGTCTGCTGCTGAGATTGTGATCAAAAAAATCTAATACAGGACAAATGTCAGAGTGAGAAGAGAGCTAGGAAATGTTAATAGTATGCCTTTAATCGCATGCTGGCTCTTCATCACAAGGTAAATGGTTTGCTAGCGCTCCAGTTGTACTACAGTAACAGTTTGCTGAAATGAATGTAGCAGCATTGTTAACGCTGAACTGCTATTATGTTCTTAAGTGTGCATGACTTACTTTTAACAGAACAGTTCAGTTCACATTTGTTACACAGACAATAGCAGCACTTTGGAAGAGGCTTTAAAACTTTCAAATCTCCAGAGACATGTTCAATGTGACAGTAATTCACAGGTTGTTCGAAGCTCCCTTTGAACAGAAAATAGTCTCTTGCACTAATGCAAGCAGCCACCCCTCCCCCCGCCTCCTTTTTTTTTTTTTAAACAGGTGCTCCATTCATAAACTGGAAGTAATAGCAAAAAGTTTACAGCAACTCCTAAAAATATACGAAGAAAATCTAAAATCTTCTGGAATTTAACCCATTTAAGCTGCCAGCATACCTAGAGAGCATAAATACCTAGTGGGCAGTAAACAAGAAAATGGCATCATCTGTTGATGTGCAACAGCCCGTCATTTACTCGAGGCAGACAGAGGGAGCTGTTGCTATTCAAATGGGAGACGCTCCCAGACACATGATTATATACTATCAACTAGTTTGAAAGATGACTGACACCGAAGACCTCATTTACTAAGGAAAAAGAGAAAATGCATCTGTAATTCCCCCCATTTCGTTGTATAGTTTTCATCCCCTCTTGCACAAAAAAGCACCAATAATGCAGAAGTGTTGTCTAACATTAAAATAAGTTTTTCAAGCCTACCTCCATTACAGCCCATGATTGAAGACAAGTAGATTTGAAAGCATTTATCCCCCTATGTGCCTTATACCACTGTAAGGGGAGCCCTTACCATGCATGGACCAATAGAGGGGCATGCAGACCCAAAGGACCAAGGGACACTTCCCATGTTGCCTCAGGGCACTACAGACCCAGGTTCAAATTGACTGCTGCAGGCTTGCAGCATGACCCTGGCCAAACCACTTAGGTCTGGTCAGCGGCCCTGCAAGAGCTTCTTGCCTCCCAGCATTGCTGGTAGCAGTTCTAGACAGGATCCAGCTCCAGTTCACCAGGCTCGGGGTATTTTCTCAGTGACCTATCTAAAGGCTGGCACCTAAATTGCTGAGGAGTGGTCCTCAAAGTCTACAAAGAGCAAGCTACGAGGATGTGTTCTGGATCAGCCGAAGTCTAGCTAGCTCATATCTTTTATCTAGCAATTATTTTGAGTAAAGGTCAATACAAATTTTTACCCTGCAAAATCCTTTCACCTTGACAGATAAGAGATGAGTGTTCCCGTGAGAGGTTTTATCTAGAGCATTAACTGCATTCATAGATATTAAAAATGCTCATCAACTTCACTAAAACTTTCTGAAGTTTTACTAACATCCTCCACAGCATTCTCTAGCAGTGAGATCGACAGGTTAATTAAGTACTGCAAGGAAAAAATATTTTTAAACTCTCCACCCAAAAGCTTCAGTTGTTGCCCTATTTTCTTCTTATGTGAACTTTCTCAATAGGTCTGAGTTTCCACCCCTTATACAGAAACAAAACCATTGTAGAGTTATCAGCTATGGAACTATACGCTAGCCATCACTGCAGTTATTCAAGGGTAGGAAATGAGGAGAAAACCAACACCTCAGAGATGCATCCAGCAGAATCCAGTTGAAGTCACTAAAGCCCACAATTTCTCAGTGTTTGGCCAGAATCAGGCTAGGTGTACAATTCTGTTTTCTTTGCACTTCTTGACTTTTTCTTTCTAACAGCTTTATTAAATGCATTAATAGATTCCCCCATGCAGTGCAGCAATGTCCTTAGCCTCAAAAGCTGTGACAAGACTAGCAACAATTAGCTTTAACTGGGTATCTGAAAACCTTTCATTAGCAGGCTCTGTAGCAAATAGTCTACAATCCTCTTAAAGCAGGGAACTCAACTCTGAACAGGAAATTTTAGGAACACAGAAAACATGCCAAAGTATTTTCTGCTATATTGCTTTTGCTCAGATTGGCAAGTGTTGTGCCGTATGAAGTGAGCTTTAGTTCAATATTTACTGCAAAGAATAGAAAAAGCCTTGCAAAAAATAATGACATTTTAACTACTATTGGGTGAAACAACCAATAAACCAAAAAAGCACAGGAAGTCAGCCTGACTTTCTGATCCCTTGCCAGCACCATATCCTTGCTAGGCTTTGCTCTGTTACAAACAGGAAAGGAAAAGGGGACAATAAGAGGGCAAAGGTAGCTTACCATGTTTAGAAGATATCCTTTGGAAGTTTACCAGAGAGATTATTTATTCCTTTTTGCCATGTCTCAGCTTTAACAGATGGAATCCTAGTAATTAGACAGGGAATCCTATTGCATGCTCCTATGGAATTTAATGACTGATATCTACTCAATACCAGAGGCCAGGTTTCTTGTCATGTACTTCATGCTGAAGTCCTTCAGATGGGATTCCCCAGAGTACTCAGTCTACATCACCTTGTTGCAGCCAGTGACATGAAGTCTCCTGACCTACGCAGGAACAGAGTTTACCAATATCCTAGTTGCTCCTTCTCCTACCTTTGAATTTGTCTGCCTGCTGCCACAGACAGTTTAATTGATGTCAGTCAAGTTGTTAAGCCCCCTTGTGCAAGTACATGGAAGAGACATACATAAATATTCTTATGAGCAAAACCTGAAGGTATCCACTGCACAGAGGAGATTTAATTTCAGAATATAATCCAAAACTTTACTTTCTATCTTCTTTAATACTTTGATTTATATCCTCATTAGCATGGGGAATAGCTCCTATTAAAACTATTACAGATAATTTTTGCAATAATATCAAAGGATATGAGTAGGCGTAATGATAGTACTAATGATAAAAATTAATAACATTCATTATTTTTAATCATATGTACAGTTGAAATGAATAATCAGGAAAATAAACAAGACATTTTATATGAACCTAGAACTAAGGGGATGTGAAAACACTATAAATTACAGTCTAAATTATCAGTTGTCCACTCAAAATTTAATATCGCACTTTTGCAGACAGGAAAGTATTCTGTGGGCAGGCCTGACAGCCAGGAACCAGTGAGCAGCATAACATCAAGCAAATGCCTATTCACCTCTTCTATATCTGCATCCTTGATCCCCCCCCTAACTCTGACATATCTATGGATAATGTGGCAATTTAGCATTTTACTTCCAGGTATGTATCGGGATGTTATTAATGCTGAAAAGCATCAATAATAACATTTCTTTCTTTAGTCTCTACAGCTGTTCCTTTACCATCCCACTGGCCATGTCTGTTCATATCTTCAGCATAACACTATTTCTCACTCACTGGAAAGACAGTGCAGCCAATGCCTCTACAGACTTTGGCAACCACACATTCGGGGTTTGAGCTCAGTTGTCAGCACAAGCAAACAATGGAAACACCCGTGAAACTTTGCAGGATTTAGCACTCTAGCTCTGACCAGTGCCTACACAAACTGTGTTTCGCACAACAGCTCTCAGCAATGCATATAGAAAACTGGCCTGACTTGAAACAAGAACTTTCCTGCCAGACTGACATACACAGCAGTTGGTTCTTCTAACCATGTTCCCTTCCAGTTATGAAACAGCTTCAAAAAGTGCTAATTTGTTTTAGATTTCAAGGCTGAAAGACTAATGACCAGCAGATAAGTCAATGTACTTCCCATCTTTGTTTTGAAAAACTCTAAAACCACAGCTCACGCTGAGCACTGTCTTCATAAATACATGCTTAAATGGTACTTGCACCTTTTGGTCTTAAAGGCAGAAACACTTCTTTTTGGAATGAGGTTTTGTTTAATGACAAAGTGGTAGGTGGAAAGTCAAGCAAGAAATAGACCTCTTAACCAATCAAGTTATTTTCAACAATAGAACTGCAATTTTAGTTTTCATTACAAATCATCTTAAAGGTTTTGCAAGAGCCTATATTAAATTTTCCAGTGAAAGTTACGACAGTTATTTGTATGTTGAAGTGATTTTATCTTCGGAATCAGATATGAGCTTTACCGATGTCAAAAGCTCTGTTTGTGTCATCTAAAACACATGCCCTGTCTTAATTCTGAAATAAATGATACAGCTTTTTGGTCTGCAGATAGGCTGCACCTTTCAATGTTTCACTGCCCCAAAGCTTCAGTAGCTACACTATTCCACAGCCTCAGTAAAAGGAGGGGTCACACAGGACTTTTTTGAGAAATATGCTTATACCTTCTCCTCAGATAAGGTTCTAGAACAGTGAAAAAGCCAGGCACAGAAGTCAGCACTGCATGCTCATAAAAACCAATCCCCACCTGATGATTTGGAGTCACACACACTAGTTGTCACCTCAGTTGCTGACTGAGTCATGCAAACCTTTCCAAACTTGGCCATGGTTACAAAAAGTCTCAGCTGCTCCCATAGCAAGATTCTCCATGCTAGGAATTGCAGAAGTAGTTTCCAAAAGAATTTACCTCCTGGGCCACTAAATTAAAGCTAATTTCCATTATCTTGTCAGCTTAGCACACCTGCAGACAAAGGAACAGTTTCACTAAAGCAAGTTGGCCACAAACTGACAGGCAGAGCCCCTTGACAACAGTGGCCAGGCTGTCCCAAGTCAGCAAAAGCTTTTCATCAGCAAAAGAGAAAAAATCCAGAGTCAAAGAGAAAAAAAAATAAAAAGCTTCCTACCTCCTGCAGTATTTCACTTCTGTGTTCCACCAGCAAGGTGATCATCCAGGCCTCATACACCTGTTAGTGTAGCACACAGCATTATGCAGGACAGTGGTCATGAAGTCTGTGACGTGCTCTTGGTGGAAGGAATTTTCACCATCTGGAGAGAAATCAGAGGAGGGAGAAGCAACATAAGTCCTGTTCCACCTCATCAGAAACACAAACAGACTGTTGGTTTGGCCACTTAGAGGATCACAGAAGACAATCTCTTTACTGTGTGTACAGGGGCTTTATATTTTGTGCAGCTAAAGGTTTTAAATGCTTTTCCCTTCATGTTTGCTTATTTGCAAAACTTGTCTGACAACAACACAGAGTTCATGAGTATCAGTGCTACCCTGTGAGCACACGATGATGATGGAGGACCCAGTATTAGAGCACTGTGCGGATTGTTACTCGGGGCTTGCACAGACAGGATACACAAGCAAGTATATGTTAATCTGAAAAAACCCTCAGGCTCACAAGTTCATACAACACAGCTCAGTTCCTGAAACTGGCTGCTTAAGTCAATGGAGGAAAGAGCCTTTAAGGCCTGAAACAGACTAGAACTGAGTCTCTCAGAGCTGAGACAGACCAGGCTGACTTCCACAGAGCCCAGGGCAGCCATCCATGCTCTCCATGGCATGGAACACCCAAGCCCTTGTCAAATCCTGTCACTGTCTAGACCCATTTCCCTACCCCAGAGGGGCATCACAGGGAGGTACCAGGCAAGACTGCTCTGGGCAGTAAAGACATGCTGGTGCCCTCAGCCTCTGGCTGCTCACCACCACAGGGATGAATCCAGTGACTGCTCCCAGGGATTCCTCCTGAGGTGAGTGGGAAGACACAGGATTAACAAGGTAGGTATATAGAACTAGCAAAGCATTTTGTCTCTTCCCAATTCCCTCCTGTGGGCAGTGTCCTAGAAATCAGGCTGGTCAGGGCCACTTTATATACAAGGCAGCCACCTGCCCACTGTCAGGATGTGGCCAACAAGTTCCAGGTCCGAGGCCCCGGCAGTCCTACCAGAGCAGCTGGATTGCTCACAACCAACCTCTCCGTGGGGTGCCAGAGGAAGCAGAAAGATCACAGGCAGCTCCAGGAGCCACTTAGCTGATCCCCAAGCTATGGCATGGCATCACCCTATAAACCCCAGAAGACCCAGAAACCAGCACCAGGCACCTGAGCAGAGCAGCGTCTGATAAAGGAGTCATAAATTTTAGGATGCACAGCTGCAACTCGACAACAGCCTCCTGCACCACTTGTAACTAAACCTAAAGGTACAGGCCAGCCCCAAACAACCCCATCTTGGGAAACAAACCAGAAATAAGCCCCCAAATCACAGGTGAAGCCCAGATCACCCAGCAGCCAAGAGGAAAAGCAGAGCTGGGCAAGAATCAACACCAGATTCTGCCAAAGGCCCAGCACTCTAAAAGCAAATACAAGGTCTTGAAATTGAGACACCCAGGGAAGGACATAAAGTTTAGAATAGACCAGAGGTGTACAAAGACCTACCCACAAGTCAGGGAAAGAGGAAAGACCCCTCAGCTGGAGCTTAAATAGCAGTGGGAGGACCCTGCTCAGGTTAATTAAGGTCTGCAAAGGCTTATAAGGGCCCCACCTTGTAAGGGCTGCCTGAGAGCAGGTGTTCTCTCTGGGAGAAAGAGAGTGAAAATAGACTGCTACTTGGGACAAAAATCCCTGGCTTTTTGGGGTATCTTCCCTCATGTTCCTTGCATAGCTCTGGAAGAGACAGCCAGATCCCAAGACATCTTAGTTTCCCAAAACAGTCAGTGAGGAAATCTTCCAAAGTCAAGAGAGTTAGTTCATTGCCCAGAATCAGGGAGGAGGGATAAGAATTGAAGGTTCTGATCTTGATTTGAAGAGTTTTGTTTAAATCCCAGTCCAGTGCATCTACAAAGTAACAAAGCAGAAACACAACAAAATGGCATTACCAAAAAACTATCCCTCTCACTTAGAAATAGGTGCCAGCAGCTGGGAGGCCATAGCAGAGAGCAGAGACTGGTGGCTGCTGAAGCCCTGCAGCCCCCCAGACACGTCCAGGGAAAGGAAAGGTCTTATCAGCTGCAGTGGCAGGCAGGGAGATATTCTGTTGGTTTGGAAGGGCCCCAGCCTTAGCTCACCTCTTGAGTCCTCCTTTATCCTTGGCTAGGACTGGAGACTTTGCTGCCATGCATGGGACTTCTCTTTTCTCCTGGCACTTGTTCCAGTTAAGAGTTGCAGGAAGCTTTAAGTTGTGTCTGTCCTTCAGGCACAATGAAAGAAGCAGTGTGTGTCCTTCATACATGCACACTCCTGTGCACAAATCTGACTGCAGAAAAATAGATGCTAAAGTGATGTCAGGGAGATCCCTGGGCTTCAGTTTGTTTTTTTTCCTTTTGTGACTTTGAAACGAACAGGTCTGCACACTTTAAGGCTTTATAGATGGGATGCAATATTTTTGCATGCCTTTGTCATATCTCTTGTTCTATAGCCAGTTTTGTGAATAAAGCATTCTGTGCCTCTTCATTTTGCTACTTGACGCGTGATGGACTCTTTAAGCCTCTCTACGAAATCCATAAAAGACTCCTTTGAGCCTTGCTGGATAGATGTAAATGAGGGGGTAGTCACAGAGGCATCTGCCACTATTTTAATCACCTGTAAAGCCAAATTCTTTGTTACCTTTAATTCATTTGTAGGAATCCTGGTTTGGGCCTGATTAGATAGAAAAGGCCCCTCACCGAATAGAAAGTTCATTGTATTGATAACAGGTATTCCTAATGTGGAAAAGGTTTTCCTCTGCATGTTTTTTAATTAGTGCCTTCCGTTCTGACTCAAACATTGTAAACTGTAACGTGGTAAACAGTGATTTGACAACTGTCTGAGTATCAGAAGGTGTTAGAACATAGGCAGCAAATAAAGAATCCAAGAGTCGCATAGTGAGAGGTGCACTTAGTCTGTAGTCAGTAACAGCCTTTTTAACATCTGTCAAAACTGGGTATGGAAGTGGTTCCCATACCGGGGGTCTGTCTTTATCATAAAATACTGGAAAGGCTTTTAAAAACTCCAAATCATTTGCTATTTTGGCTTGTTTCCTAGGTGTTACCCATGTTGTCATGGTTTACTTCAGTGTTTGTGATTGAATTTTGAGTATCTTGTAATTGGGGGCAGATGCCTGTAAGGTTCTCATGGGTGCAGCCATCTTGGGGGATGTTTACTTCCAGTGATCCGGAAGTAGGTGAAGCTAGACCGCCATTTTGGATCTGGGAGCCACCATTTTGTGAGGGGCCCTGGGTGCTGCCATTTTGGGAAGGTATGACTCAGTTGCCACCATTTTGAGAGGGTCCACAGTGGCCACCATTTTGGAAATCATGGCATGCACTATTTTTGTAGTGACAACTGGGGCCATTTTGAGGTTTGAACTGCAGTGATGCAGCAATTCATTTTGAAAAACCTCCATTCTGCTCTTGTCCCAACACCGAAACTGCACTTCGACAGCAATTCCCTGATTCTCTTATTCTATTCTGTTCTGATTGTTTAAAAATATTAAGGATTAACCTCTAGCTGCTTTGGCAGTTTCTTTGTTTCCTTTAGAGATGGCTTTCCATAAAGAAACTCAAAGTCTGCCCCATTCTTCATAACTTATATTTTCCAGGACATTTTTGTGGTATTTTTGAATTCATTTAGCCAAAGCTTGCATAGAAGCTTTGTCTTCTGGGTGCCCATGTTGTTTAAGAAGGCATTTTAGACACTTGTATACCTCTTCCTCGCTTTTGGATAAGCAGGCTCCCATCTTAGTTTTTGTAAATTTCGGGGTTGGGATGGGGGATTTAAGGTCAGAAAATCATTGTATAGTTGCTCATCTCACTGTCCAATCTCATGGAAGGACAGGTGCTTCAAATCCCCAGCTCAGCCGTGGAAGCCGTCGGAGTCAGGAGTCCAATTCCCTCCTGCACTTTTTCTGATGGAACAGGTAGTCCTCTGGATGCCACAAGTTCCTAAGCCTGTCCCTGTTCGGGTGCCATTTGCAACTTTGAAAGGAACAGGTCTCCACACTTCAAGGCTTCAGGGAGAAATGGCACTTTATTAAGATGGCTCCTGCCTTATATAGGGTAGGTTGAGAACTCTCTAGAAGGAGGGTGTAACGTGGGCAGAGAAGGGGCAGAGAAAGGGAGGGGTATGCAGTTGGGATAACCATATTGAGAAAACTACTGAAATGCAGCAAAAATGAACGAATGAGAGGGCAGGGTTCAGGGCCAGGAAGGATGAGGGAATTTTCCAGAACTTGTAATATGATACACGGGGGATAACACAGTGAATATAGTACAAAACCCAAAACGCACATAGCAAAACAGTCCAAGAAGCAAAGCAGTCCTCTCAATCCTCAGATGTTCTCCAAGTTGCCTTTGAGGGTCCATGGTCTGGAGTCTTCTTTCCAATTCTCCCATTCCTTCACTCCTACACTTCTCCTTGCTTAGTATTGTTTTTACTTGTGAGAGTCCTGTGCACCCAGCCATATGCTCTCCAGTGAAATTGCAGTTCCCAATATGTCTGTGTGCTCCCACATTAGCTCTGACCTTCAGTGCCTGATCCACTATTGTCGTGACAGCACTGTGACCCTTGAGACTGTCACCCACTGAGACATTTGTGACCCTGAAGGAATTTTCTGGTCTGCCCTAGATGTGGAAATGGATCATTATGGTTGGTTTTACTCTGTTTTTTGCTGGAAACATCAGTTCCCAGGTATGAAGGCATTATGTGGCACCCACCAAGCTGGCCCTTGGAATGGGGGAGGTGACAGCAAGGCTGAAACTAGAATAACTGGTGCAACTCAGGGCACTGAAACCTGTCCTAAACCCTGTTTTCCAGACATGGCCTCAGGAGTGCAAACCCACAGCCTATCTGACTTCAGGAAAGGAGGGGAAGTCATGGCCTTTGGGCCTCAAAGGAAGACACATGCCCTTTGGCCTTAAGACCAAGAGTCATCAGACGCAGAGACTAAGTCTTGTGTTTTCTGTACTTGGAAATTAAATCCTAAGTTTTCCAGACTTGAAAACAGGCTCATGGGACCATTTTGGGAGCTCTAAAACAAAGAAACAAAGTCCTGCATGTTTGGAGCTGGGAAGAGTTCCTGTGGCTGGGCTCTGAGGTTGGACCAGAGACCAAGTCCTGCGGGTTTCAGCTCCGAAACTAAGATCAAATCATCTGTTTCTTAGCAGGGGCGTGGGAGGGTGTGGGAAGGTGTTGGGTTCCATGCAGGCAGGAGGTGGGCAGGGTATGTAGACCCCTACCAGAGGTGGGGGTTTGGTCAGATTGGTCCACAAAGTTTGAGAGACCCGCATACCCCAGGCTGAACTCAATGTCTGAAAGGGTCTCTGGGGGAAGAGACATTTTTCACACTGTTTTTGTGTGCCCAACTCTTTATTCAAGGTGTGTACAACAGCTGGAGTAGTCATTAACTCATTAGTTCATATTTAGACAATGCACAATTATGACAGTTCATATTCCTAGGACAGTGATTGATTTATGACCTTGTCAAAACCCACGCTGCTATAATGAGCAGAAGCTTTAATTAGCTGAAGGAGGGGCAGGGCAGTCCACAAGCAGGAGCAGAGCAGGCAGCAGCGTTGTCCTCTGCACAAGCAGCCTGGTTTTTTCCTTAGAGTTTCAGGGAACCCTGGGCAGGTTCTCCCCATCTCCTTTCAAGGGCAGAAATGTGGTGCAGCACATGCATGACTCTTGTTGGGCAATTTGTGGGAGCAGTGTCACTGATGCAGGTGCTCTCACCACAGACAAACCCAGGACTGAACCAGCTCTTCTATCCCTGGGAAGGAAGGCACTTTTCCAGGAAGCAGCCAAGCAGTATCGTCACTTTGATATGTTACACACTTATACAATGTTTTCTGTGCTTATTAACTAATCATTAAGTGTTTAATAATCAGACAATATTTATAAACTAGTAATTCATTACTATTTATATACTTGTAAGTTGATTATTCAACACATACTGAATAGTAAACTCTGGTACTTATAATCAAGTGATGGCACTAATTTATTTACAACCATGTCAAGAGTCCCCCTGGCACCACAGTGAGCAGGAGCTGCACTCCCCTACCATGAAGTTTGTAGGAGAGAGGCAGGACTAGGCAGCACACAGGCAATTGCCCAGCACAGGCCTTTGACCTTTGCATGAGGCACATATGCAAAATATGCAGGAACATGAATGGTGTGTTTCGTTTTTATGAAGGTGCTGTTGCCCTTACCAGTGTGACTCTCCAGTATCATTAAAACTAATAAGATGTTGATTAGCAAAGCAACAAGTAATAGCAGTAACTCTGTTACTTCTTAGCTTTTCGGTTTGCAGTCTCATATTTAGCAAACTTAAAAGTTGACTTAATCTAAGACTATTGGGTAGTGTAAGATATTGGTGCATCTATCAACACAACGTAGAAATTTTAGGGGGGTGGAGGCTGTGACAAATGCTATTTGGATCATTACTCAAATACAGAATGCAGTGCTACAGCATTTTTACAGGAAAAGCTGAATATGCTTTACCTGTAAAGAGGGTGAAGCAAGTATATGCAATATGCAAGTAGAATACATGGAAGTTCTTGTGCAAATTCTAGTAAGTAACGATACCCTGCTGCAGAGGCTAATCACAATAATGAGAACCAGATAACAGCCCAGGAAGCCCAGTTAAAAAGTAGGAAAAGACAGCAGGTTCAAAAAACTAATAGTAGTTTTAATTGGAAAAAAACCCCTAAGAATCTAAAACAATTACCCAAATCATGACACAAATGAAGACACCAAAAAAGCATTCAAACTTCAGGAACAGATAGTCTTCCAAAGTCATTCCGTAAGTGTCCATCACCTAGTAGGAAAGTGCTCTAAACCCAAATACTTTCATTGCCTTAGTAAGGTTCTCTGGTTTGTTGTACAGGATTACACTCTACAAGACAACATTTTAAAAGAAGCATCTGAACCCAGTCCTGAAGCTATTGATTTAGTCATGTTCTTTCAAGAAAGTCTGTGTAAGTGCAGGAGAAATCTCTGAGGAGAGAATAATTAACAGTAAAATGTTGATTCTTCCAGAGTAGAAAAAATGTTGAAGTAAAATGGTTGTTTTGGGTTAACTCTGGCTAGCAGCTCAGCCCCACACACCTGCTTGTTCAGAATCAGAAGCATAAAAGTGAAAAAACCTTGGGGGGGTTGAGATAAAGACAGTTTAATAGGTAAAGCAACACCATGGAAGGAAAGCAAAACAGTGAATTCATTCACTGCTTCCCATGGGTGGGCAGGTCTTCAGCTACACCTAGGAAAGCAGAGCTCCACCATTGGCAAACAAATGCTGGATGTCCCCCGTTTTCCCTTATCTTCAGCTTTTATTGCTGAACATCACAACATGGTGCAGGATATCACTTTGGTCAGTTGGGGTCAGTGTGTTCCCTCCCACCTTCTTATGGACCCCCAGCTTACTCAGTCACAGGGAAGTGTGAGAGGAAAAAAAGGTCTTGATGTTTTAAGTGCTGCTCAGCAGTAGCTAAAATGTCCTTGTGTTATCAACACTGTTTTTGGCATAAATAAAAAATATAACCCTTATAAGATACTATGAAGAAATTTAACCCTATCCTGGCCAAAAAAAAAAAAATCAATAAAATAGTAGAGGATAATCATACCTGTCTATAACTGAGGCTTACCTGTTGCATTTCATGTTCCCTAAGGCTGACACTATGGCACATGATTATAAATTGTGGGTTAAAACATTTCCTGTGAAAGAAGAATAATGGCAAAAAACTGAGCCTAAATGTAGCAATGGCAACTTTAAAGTATAAACTTTCTTTCTGTTGTTATAGGCAAAGGATGGAACAAAGAAATAACAAACAATTTGGTGAACAGTTGTTTCAGAATAATAGCTAATAAACTGAATAAAAGAATTAAAACCCCCACTACTGACTATGCTGTTAACATCTGCTCCTATGGAGGAAAATGCTCTCGTCTGGATAATTAAGATAGCTATTAACACCAGTTTCATCTTATTTTTAAAATTCTTCAATAAGTAGTACAGGAAAACAAGTAGTTAATTCCACCACATAGATATTGACAAGTACTTTCTGCCTAACTTTGTTTTAATTATTTCCATTATTACACATTTATATGGGGAGGAAAAGGGGCAACACAGTTTATGGCCATGACTGAAGTTATAGAAAAGAAGAAAATAATGTGTAAATTCAAGAGTGTCTCAGAGTCCATGAAAGAGAAACTTTGTTTCTGCCCACTATTAAATATGATCAAAATGACCTAATCGTGAATATATTTATGTAAAAATTGTAAAGTATGTATATAAGTCTCTGTAGGTATAATTATATGTATTTGCAAATGATACTTGAGTTAGAAGAAACAAGTGATTCAATTAAATCCAAGTGTTTCCCACATGCAATCTGGTAAAGTATAATTTGTTACCATTAAGCTATCTTTCCAACTTCAGAAGTGAGAACTATACTTTCATATCTTTCAGAAAAACATTATAGAAATTAATGGTCCTTAAATAGGTAAAAGGAGTAGGTAAAAAACAGGTTGAAAGCAATACTTGGCAGACAGAAAAGCTTCCTCAATTAGAGTTGTCAAAAAACCCCTAAATCTGCAGTATGTGGGCATATAACTTTATAAGAAAGTGTTATGAAATGACTAACCTGGTAGTTGTAAAAATATAGTTTTTCTATTCCTTTTCTGCATGCTAGCTGTTATTTTCCCATCCTTTGAGCAAGACAGTCAGTTAATCATGTAGTGTGTCATCTTTGCAGTATGACCAGTTTGAAGCTGCCACCCACTGTACCTGTATTAGAAGAGACTCCACCAGTGATTGAACCTGTGGGAACCTGTGAACAGAAGGGGGAACAGTCAGCACTGTGCCCTCAGGGTTAAAATTGTTTCTAGCAAGTTACTCCAGGGTTATCCACTGTGCCAAAATTATGGTCTGTCTTCTTGTCTGGGTCTCAAAGAATTTAACTTCAGAGTGCATATGATCTGTAATGAAACTGCAACAAAACCAATGAAAACAAAACAAAAAGCCTTCATTTGCATAATACTTATTTTGGACATATTTTGGATATAATAAAAGTACTAAAACCGGGAATTTCTATAGAATGCTTTCTCAGAAACTTCTTTTAACTTTCTGCACACAACAGACAATCTTCAAACTCTCAGGGTCAGGAAAGCCTCCTTAAAACTTTTGCATATAAAAATGTTTCTCAAGTTAATTTGAAAGGGAAGTGTCAAGAATATTTGAAAGCAGGCTATTGGTTATTAGAGAAATTGCTGACATTTTTGAATTCCCTTTTCATTTGGCAGCCCTGTGAGTGCTACTGAGCCAGGTTCTTTCTTGGCAAAACAAAACCATTCATGAAGCCCAAAGATGAACATCAGCTTCCTAAGAAGGTTAAGCAGATGGAATAGTTGACATAGATGCTGCTTGTCAGACTTCAGATGAAAAGTTTATGGTGAGCTGTCCCTGTATTTGGCTTTGAGGGTCTCAGACAACTAATACTTGAGTACAGGAAAAAAAATTATCAGGTAGTAAGAATAACATTTTTGGGTGAAATTCCCAAGTATTATTCATTATATATATTTATCAGTTCTCCTGTCACTTGAGCTGTAGTCAGTCAGAGTGTGACTACTTTCAAACATACTTAGGATGAGTATTTCAATTTCAAGTAGTAGTTGAAACTCTGTCTATTCAGTCCAACAAACACATGAATGTGTTTGATATTCATTCTGTGAAACGCCCATCACCCTGTCTTCATAGTAGCTCTTTGTGGGCCAAACCAACCAGAAAGATTTCTTATTTTTACTACCTTAAAATAGTACCCCAATAGAAAAACTTAAGGAGCTAGCCAGAACTTTATTTCTTAAATGTTTACTGTTATTAGGCTTAGCTATCTCCCTCTCTCCCTCCCCTCAAATATCCCAATAGCTGCCTTGTCATAATAAAGATGTCCAAAGTTACTGATGTCACCCTTCAAAGCTTAGAAAAACTGAACATCTCTTTGATGCCTTTAGCACAGCTGAAACTTTGCCCCACCAAAACACTCAAGGAAGTAGTGATGGTAAGAAAGAGGCTGGTAAAGAGTTGCTTTATGTGAATGTTGCAGTCTGCGATGTGGTGAGATGTTCTTTAGCATCCTCACGAGGGGAAGTGGAGGGGCAACTACCAATCTCTTCATTCTTGTGACCATTAACAGGACTCAAGGAAATGGGATGAAGCTATGTTGGGGGATGTTTAGGCTGGATATCAGGAAAAGGTAGCTTAGCACTTGAACATGCTCCATAGGGAAGTGGTCACAGCACCAAGCCTGACAGAGTTCAAGAAGCAATTGGATAATGCTCCCAGGCACATGGTGTGACTCTTGGGGTGTCCTGTGCAGTGCCAGGAGTTGGACTCAATGATCCTGATGTGTCCCTCCCAAATCAGTATATTCTATGTTTCTATGAACTAACCCATTAGGCAAACTGCAGACCAAGGGTAGAAACATGTCCCCTGTTCTGTACCCAGACAAGCAGTGGGCTACATCTCCAGGAAAACACTTGTCTCCTGCAGGTTGCATTTCCCATCTGCCAGTCCTGTGACAGTAGGCATCCAGGAAAAAGGCAAAAGGAATATCTAAACTATTTCTAGGTATTACCCTGGTGCAGGGCATACACAGAATCACAAGACAGCATGTTTGCAGCAGTCCAACTCTGTAGTTTCCCCTTCTCCTGCAAAAAAATAACGAACCACACTCATATGTTGAAGAATACAAATCAGGATCTATATTTAACTACTCTCCCATGTGCACGTATGAAGACATTATCTGTTTGCTATGTAATTAGGTAGATCATCTAACTTGTCTACACCAATTATTTTTGCTTCTGTGTTTGTGCACCACTTTAAAAATCTTTCTTGATTTTGCTGAATGAGATATGACACAGAAGGAATTTGTCATGCTTTGACCTTTTCAGAGGGATGCCTCTGTATTTTCTGGTTTACAAAGGCAGCTTTTTCCAGTGTGAGAGGCCTGAACAAGAGGCTGAACTTCAATGACAGGTTGCTACAAAGAGCGTATGATTTTTAGGGTGTCATGGCAGTTTAATTCTCAAAGTTGAGGGGATTTTCTTGTTAGCAAAGCCTGCTTTCTTATCTGACATGTGGGTTCTATGGACTTGCTGCCAAAGACATTGAGTTGTCCTCTCAATAGGACTTACACATTACTGGTAGAATTTTTTTCTCCTAATGATTTAAGTGCCTAAATTCTGTTTTTGAAGTGATTTAGGCCAGAGGCAGGGAAGTATATTAGAATCCAAAGCTATAAAGTAGCTCAGTAGAGGGATTATCAAAACAGCTCGTAAATGCTTTCAAATCTGCACCATGAGACCATTTTGAAGAAATGCACTTGCCAACACCCTTGAGTTCCCTAAAGTTTTCAAAAACTCAAGAGCTCCTAAGTGAGGAAGGGGTTATTTGAATATAAAGTTAATTTCAAAGCACTGAATCAAATACAAACTTCCTCTACAAGTAGCAGAATATGGTTGTAATTTGAAAAGGGGAGGGGGAATAATGTTTAGTTTTTACAAAAATGTGTAAACTTTCATGCAAGATATAAATTAATTTCTTTGAAACAGATAGTCCAGTCTCTATTCTTTACCTCTCTTCCCATAGACTCTTGGGGGAAAATAATGCCTAACAAAGCTAGACAGGGAGCAATTGTCCCTGAAAGCTGGGTAGTCAAAGAGGCAGGATGGCCTCCAAACTCAGGCAGTGTGTGACCATGGCATGTTTTTGCATGCACCAGACTCAGAGAAAACAAAATCCCTGCAGCTTCCAGACCTGAGATATATACCCTGCTTCCTCATGAGCGTCAAACAGCCTGGACAGGCGTTGACTGGCTGTATTAGTTTGGGGCCATGTGATGGCAGGGCCCTCCAGTGCCATTTAATTTTCCCTGCACTGAGTGCTTCACCTGCACCACAACATGCAAACATTTGGTCTTGGTATTTGGGCGTGACTTCTGTTCTCTGCTTCAGGTTTGTAACGTCTCAAAGTCCCAGCCTGCTCTGCTAGCAGCGACTCTTTGAATTGCTTATACATGCATTAATGGAAGTATCTATCGGTTATGAATAGAAAAATTGCTGTGCTAAGTGGTAGATGAGCCAGCAAAAACATGTCATTTATTTTTAGTCACCCTGGGATTAATGCCCAAGCAGGTCTTTGTTTACAGTGCTATATTTACATGGAACAGCTATATGGAATAGGGATAGTCCTCCTGACAGCTGCTCTGCTTTCCTTAACGCAACAGAGGGAGGTAGTGCTTCAAAATAATACCTGCTGCATTTCTCTTTCCCTCCAAACACCATCACAAGTGCAAAGGCAACAGCTACCCCAGTGCTAGTCCTCTGCTTCTCACAGCTCATCTTGGTTGGCTGAGGGCACATGTTGCCATCTCCTGCCAAGAATGCCCCAGACACAGACCTCAACTCCCACCCCTGGGGAGGCATGGTCTAGATCTTGCCCCATCACTCACCTCTTGGTAATACGAGGTCTGCAAATAGTGTGTAAGCAATGCACGTGTGTGTCCCTCCATTCATCTGAGGGAAGCCACTTGTTTTAAGACATGTTCGTTGGCCTGCCCATACTCTCCACTATGTTCGTTTAGGACACTGTCATTTCCTAGAGCAGAAGACAAAAATAAACTGAGTGTATCAGTGATAAACACGGTATCTTTTAAAACTGCTGATCTTCATTTTACATACCTGAATTTTTAAAAACAACTGCGATTTGCTCTTCCCCTGACTCTTGTTAAGTTTTGCTCTCTGAGTCCCCTTTGATCTCATTTGCAGGCTTAGTGTGCAGGAATAATTTCTTTCACTCTCTCCTGACTGCAAATACAAGGTTAGAGACTCTTCTAGCCATCTCATTTCCAGAGAGGCAAAACTAGTCAGTCCAGACTTTTGGAATACCCCATCAATATCTTAGTCCTATACTGAGGAGCCCAGCTCTTGAATAATGTCTGGCAACTGCAGTTTCTCTTAATGTGATGTAGAAGGATCAACTACCACACCAGAAACTTTTCAAAGACTTTGCTAAAATATTGTCATTCACAGCTGTGCCTGCCTGGGTGGCTCACTATAGATATCATAATTGCTGAGGAACAGATGAGCATAACATGTGCCCTGTGGATATTGTCTTTTACCATTGCATTTTTCTATGCAGGGTTGAGGTGTTATTACTAAGCAAGGGCAGCTGGGTAGCTCTGCATTCTTCTCATTAAATAAAGCAAGATGAGAAGCAAAGCCTCACTCTAACTTGTCCCTTTGTCATGGCACCAGGAGAACTAGAGCACTAGACTGCCTTGTTCCTGCAGAGAAACCCATGAAGCAGCACAATGAGAGAAGTGTGCAATTTTCTAAAAGGATGCAAGTAGTCCAGACCAGTGGCTGATTTTATACTGCTGTTGTCACCCTGTCTTTACTTCATGCTGGGGATACAGAGGCATATCACCCACAATCACAGGCCATATTGTACATTTAAGAAAGAGCTTCCCCACAAAGGAATTTTCCCCACTACTTTGCCAAGATGAGTACTGCCAGCCAAATGTTCAGTCTCATTCTAAAAAGCCTGACATCTGACCCTGTTGAAAATTTAACAGGTTTTTTTTTCCAAGTTATGCTGAGCTGCATAATAGAAGGGATGCTGTAAAAAGTTGCCATAGAAATGGGAAAAGAAAGCAAAAAGTATTACAAAGAAAGAAAAAAGATGTCGTTGGGGCACATGAGGTCATAAACCCCTGTCCCCTATCCTGCTGAGCAGGATGAAGTGACCTAAGGCCTCGCAGGACTGAGGCAACTTAGAGAAATACAGAATAAACATTTGAAAGTCCCTGAAATGCAAGAAGTGAGTTTGCCACTTCAGCAAACAGATCAACACTGCAAACATGCCCAGATCCAGGTTTCTTGAGTTAGGCTTCCCAGTCCAGAATTGGATTCCCTCAAAGAACCTGTGATTTACCTGCTCGAAATATAAATATTTCCCTTGGTATAAATGGGCTTCAAAGGTATTTTTTCTGTTCAGGTGAGCAGACTAGATTTCTCTGAGCTCGCTACACATGGAGGTTGGAGAGTCCTCCTCTAGTCAGCCAGGCCTAACTTTATGTTGTCTATAAAGTTTGTGAAATGGTTCCTCCCCAAACAATTGCTATGACTTAATTACTTAACATAGAAATGATTTCTAAGCTGTTCTGCAGGTGACTTTGCATAACCTTCACATGGTTCCTGCATGGATTCACAAAACTTCTTGGCACTGAGAACTTCATCTTCCTTCAAGTCACCAAATCTGCAGGACAGACCTCTCATTTCCTTTTTGTGCTCTGCTGGAACCACTGCAGCACACCTTTCTTTAAAACTGCCAAGGAATGTCTTAGTCTCTTAGAGATAGAAAGAGAAATAAGGTATTTTCTGGGAGTAAATATGACCCGTAGGCAGCTCTTTGGCCTGATGGATGATTTTGATTGTGGAGAAAGGAGTGTGGAGGGTGTATATGCACAAGAAGGAACAGTCTACGGAAGCTCTGAGTTTTGTCCCAGCATTTCTTAACAACTGTGGAGGGTACCCAGCACACCAGTGGGACTTCATGAGGCCATGTTTTCAGTGTCAGGTTAGAACAGAGAAGCACTGTGAAACCAATGGCAACAGACATGAGAAATGAAGTTGGAAGAAGTGACTGGGTTTGGGCCTTTTTGTGTGCAGCAATATCTGGGTCTGCAATTAAGTCAGCATGGGGATGAGATAGAGGAGGCCTAACCCCCTGAACAATGGACACTGTGGGTCCTGAGACAGGGAATACCAGCGGAAGACACGAAACATTAATGTGATTAGCTAGACTGGCCTATCTGCTACTGCAGGGAGAGGCCACCCAGCTACGGTTTCAACATAACCATCTAGTACTGCCCAAATGACAAATCAATATAAATTTCCTCTCATTTGAGGCAAAAAAATAAAAATAAAAAAGGAGCACTCAACACTTTCCTCTTCCACTGCTATTAAGAGCAAATAATCATACATCATAGCAGCTTCAGGTGCCTGGCATTCAGGTTAGCCATGGAAGGAGCAAGAGTTCAGCAGTTGCTTTTATATGCTCCTTACCTCCATTTCTAGTTTTTTTACCATTCTTCAGTTCTTAGATTTTGTGCCCTACCACATTTCAGAAAAAGTATTAAGCTATTCCAAATTTAACTTGGAAATTAAAGCCAAGTAAAATGACATTGAGAAATCCTAAGTACTTTTGCTCCCAAATGTATTTCCCACAAGCAGATTTTACTGACTTAAGTACTGTATGCATGAATTCTGGCTATGTGATTTAATAAATGCCCCACAGATTGGTTTCGGTTTGTTTGTTTTACTCCTACAGGACTGTGCTGCCACTGCCTTCAGCTGAAGAGGATTTCAGCAATTCCAGTGCAGGGCTAATTCTAAAGCTGTTTTTTGCTGATAGCAGAAGATCTGTAGTACTCCTTGTGCTCACCTGCAATTCAGATGAATGTCCCATGCTCCTAGATAAGCACAAAGTAGAGCATTTTCTTTTTGTATCAACAAATACTTTTTTTGGGGAAAAGGGTGATCTGGTACTACTACAGTGGGGTTTTTTTTCTGGAGAAAGAACCTTTCAGTTTGCCTTCACTTCCCTCCCCACCCCCCGCCCCCATTCCAGAGAGGGTCTAGGGAGGGAACAAGGTAGAGGATGGTACCTATCTACACTTCCCAGGTTAGTATGTTGAGTTTGGGGGTTTTTGTTGTTTGTTCCCTTAAACAAATACTTCTGTCATTCAATTTCAAGTGACTGCTCCTTTCCAAAAGTTCCTTTACATACAATCTTAAAATGTGTTAAAACCTCAGTCAAATAATAAAAAAATAACAATAATAGTAATTACCCCTCCTCCAAAAAACCCCACAAAACAACAGGGAATATGAGAAGATTCATTACACCATTGGCAATTAGTTGTACATTTTTCCATCTCTCCTGTTTACTGTAAGAACAAGACAGGACCTGCAACAGACATCTGTCTAAGCTGAACCCACCACAATAAATGTCCAGAGCTACATGCAAAAGAAAGCTTATGAACAAAGCAGTTTTGAGTCACTGAGTGATCCTAGTAACAGGCTGTTATCATGCCAGTTCCTTTAAGCTGAATCTGACATCTCTGTCTTGTCAAAAAGACTGAGATTTTTAGGTACAGAAAGATGATGGACAATCAAGAATAAAAATACTGAATCACAAGGTTCAGTAGTACTTTCATAATCATACAGCAAGACTGAGCTTTAAAAGGCCAAAATCTGACAGCAGGGAAAAACCAAACAATGCTAATGAAAGTGAGAAAGATCTTGCCCTCAGGAGAGGGAGCACTTGGGTGTTCAGCAAGAAGAGGATGAGCCAGTCTCAGTTGAGCAGAAAACATTTCACTGCCTGCATTTGGCATTGAAACTTTAGTACATTTGACAGGTCATTTTTACCAAATTTTCTCAAATGAGTGTCAAGCTATTTTAATTTCTATTTTGTGAATAAACAAGCATGAGTGCACACAATTGTTTCCATGTGTTGCATTCAAGATACACTTACAAAACCCTTTTAAAAGCATCTATGGAAACCAGTACTGAAGAACAAAAATATCTGTTCAAGAAAGAAAGTGCTGTGAAATACCAATCTACAGTGGGAACATCAGTATGAACTTGGGAGAGGCAATAGATTTAATTTTTGAGAATGCAAAAAAAAAAATTAATATCACCATCATCTGTGCAAGATTTTTGCTGTCCAGAACAGATGCATGCTAAATTCTTTTCTCCAAAAGTTAAAATTCACAAAACTGCACATACCTCTCCTTAAACTGTAGCTGCAGACGGAGACTAAGAAATACCTAAATCCAGACAGCAGCAGTTACTTATGTGTGATTGATTCCCAGTCCTACATTTGCTTTATGCACAGATCAGTATAATCCAGGTGAGCAGAAAGGAAACACAAGGTGGAAAATTCTCAACCTTTTGTTCAGAGACATATTTCCTACCTGTCTTTTGGTAGGCAGCCCACAGTCCTCTCCCTAAAGGGATTGAGGAGTACAGTCCCGCTGCCTTGCAGAGAGCCTCATACTTTCAAATCTCCTAAGCACTTTGGAAAAAAACCACCTAGAGAAACATTAAGCCTTTGCTCTTGAAACTTCTTCTTAAGAGCTCTGAATGCTCACTTCCTACTAATTTGCTTTGAAGTCCCTGGAAAGTCAGAAAACCTGTTCCCAGGAGATCCTCTGAGTAGGGACAACTTTGCACACACAGCTACCTCTGAAAGCGGTTTGTCAGCTGCCACAGATGTTCAGGATGCATCCATGCTGGCATGACCAGCTTGGCTTTAGAGAGGCCTTGGGTGCTGCAAGAACAACCAAAGTTACCTAATATTGAGTATTTTAGACTATCTCATCTATTAACTAATGACTAATGGGGAGATAAGCCTTTTGGGATTTTCCCTTCAGTTGTGAGCACTGAACTCTTGGGGGACTGATACTGGGATATCTCAGAAATGGTTCTTCCCAATAGGGTGCTGCAGCATCCCCTTGGTAGATGTTCAGCTACCCTCACCTTCATGCTGATGGTACAGCTATGCCTTGCAGTGTCACCATTAACAGCAGAGCCTGATGTAGCCCCTAACACACTGATTCAAGTTCTGGCAGCAGTTCAGCTGTTCTTTCATGGATCCACAGCCCCCAGTGTGGGAGCTTGACCAGCACTGAGCCCTAAAGCCTGGTTGCAAAGCCATGTTAACATGCAACTCTGCTCCCAGATCCATCTGAGGGGCAGGGGCTATTAAGAGAGACAGAAATCATGCTCTACTGAGAGGAAAAAGCCCATCCAACTTTTCAGAGAAACAGAGTGAAGCAAGACAAAATGTCTACACACCTCCCTCGATAGTGGGTCCAACACCATTTCTAGGATTATGGAGAACCGCTCTCCATGGTGCTGAGTTATATGGAGAGAACAGCACGCTGCCTGAAGCCCTACAGAAAACATTACAGAAAATGCACAACTTAATAAGGGTCAAGAATTTTGGTGTCTGATAGCCCAACTGCAGTCAAATTGACAAAAGTAATTTTTGATGCTTTATGTGTATGAAGAAAATAAACAAATATTCATTAAACGTAGTAGCTAAGAAGCGAGGCTCAACCATCTAAACACTTGCCAAACTGTGAAATAAGTTACCCTTTAACCTTTGTCTCTATTGTATGTGCTTTGAAGCTATAATTTGTAGCATAGATATAGATGAATCTGCCCTAGTTGTTGCCTGAAACATAGCATTAATACTAGATAAAATACATTCGAAAGGAGTCAATTAAGATTTTTAGAAACCATGGCCCAAAATTAAAGCTAGCTAACATCCTCTGTTACAGACCCCTCCAATTTGAGGAATTCTGTTGCCTAGGCAACCTGCTCACACTGTATCTGTTCAGACCATGCTTGCTGTTTTAAATAGAAATACCATCCATTTAATGCACAGCTGATTTTTAGCAAAAGGTATGTATGTGTAATACATACCAACAGATTGTGTATTTGTTTTGCATTAAGAAGCTAATATGCTCATGCAGTACTTGCAGCGGCTCATATGAAGTGTAAATCTAAGAACAAGTGAGTAAAAATGTAACAGCGTTGAAATAGCAGTAAAGCCTCATTAGCTGGGTGGGATTGTCAGCTGCATGGAGAGCCTGGCATGTATGAGATGGTCTTCCTGATCTCATCACAGAGATGTGAGGAATAATTGAGCAGTGCTAGAGGGAGTGTATACAGCTATTTTGCATTGCTTCATTATATCCAATTAGAAACTGGCCAAGCAAGTGAATCAAATGACTTTATGCTGCCACTTGAAGAGCTACTGGCTAAAGACAGAATCATGCAGGTGTGTGAAAAGATTTCCCCATGAACACGCTCCTCTAATTCCAGACTTAATGTTTTCTTCAGGAGTTGGAAGTGCTAACAAATGGTGTGGTGTTACACACTGTTGCATCCCTTGGCAAAGGCATCACTGGAAAACATCTTAGCAGTGGCCAAGCACAAGGAACTAGGAGGTGCTCAGTGTAAAGCTCAGTACCTTCTGTATAGCTGGGTAGGGCAGGTGATGATTTCTGCGAATATATTGAAATTTCTGGGGTAAAGCTGCCCAAAAGATGTAGTGTTGCATTACCAGACAAAAAAATCCCAAAGCTACTCACTGCTTGGTTGCAGTCTTGTCATTTTTAAGTATTGGCGAGTTCACCTTTTGAAGAAATTGGAACAGAGGGACTGCAAAATGACAGAGAAGAGGTTGGGCTGTGAGTAATCACAATGACTATTGGGACTTGTATTGATGAGCACTGCCTATGTAGAAAAAACAGGCACTGGAACAGTCAGGCTGACAAGGGAGAACCAACTTCTGTGTGAGTTTCTACTTATCAAAGTAGACACATGATCTTTACAAATGTATCACTTAGAGAAGCAATGCCAAGCTAACTGCTTCTCAGAAGGCATGTTACCCTTTTAGCCCATTGAATCATTACCAAACCCCATGTACTGCCTTTGCAAGGAGAGACTTTCCACATGAAGACAGAAGGAAATTGTTGGTACTGAGACAGAAGAAAATCCTTAACCTAACTCTGCTTGGCATGGTTTTTAAATGGCAAACTCTGCTTTTGTACAGCCAAGGGTAGTTGTGGGAAGCCTTGTGTATCTTAGATGTCAAGAGACTCAAGGCTGTTCTAGGCAGAGTAAGGGACAAACTTCAGAAATGGCATCCCTGTGTGAGCATCAGTTAGATGCTGTGTAATACCTCACAAGAGTGGTGGCATTCCAAAAATACTTATATTATTTTCCAGTTACTTTTATATATTGTTATATACTTGATGCCTAATACTTGGATAATGGACAGTAGTTGCACAAGGGTAAGTGGGCAGGCTTAGCGGCAAGCATCATTCCAGCAATTAAGTCATTTCCCCAAATCTATAAATTCTACTTCAGAGTTGTTTGGGTGACAGTGCACCATTGATTCTACCTTTTACAGAAAGCTTGCAAAGCAAATCAATAGGACTGTACATTTGGAGGTCCCTGATGCAAAAAAAAAAAAAAAAAAAAAAAGAAAAAAAAAAAAAAAAAAAAAAAACCCACAAAAAACCCCCCCAATAACCCATCACCTGCCATAAATACTACTACTCTAAGATAACAATTTGTTTTGGAATAAGATTATGCTAAGACATTGAATTATCTGAACTGATTTATTGCCACTTGAAAGAGGTAATAAATGATGTCAACCTCAGCTTTTGTGTCCACAAATACCACTATCTAACAATCTTTACTTTCCTTCTTTATTTGTTTAAAAGCCTTATTTGCTAATATACCCCATACATTTATAATAATTCTCCCATTCTGCACTGCAGGTGAGGAGCACAGACACAAGGAATATCTAGAAATTTAGTAGAGGTAAGTGACTAATTAGATTATAACTAGACATTGGTTAGATAATTTTTGATCACCAGAGTGCAGATATGCAATTGGTTCATTTCAAATAAAGAAGATTTAAGTTTCATTTCTCCTTTGATCTGAACCGAATTATTCCACAGATTATTTATCAGCTGATTAAATCTTGTAGGGAGATGGAAATTCTGACCTCTGTTTATTTATTCCATTTTCCTATTTAACTTCAGTTTGCTAGAAAAAACAAGGACAAGGCTGTGACAGTTCACAGAGATGCAATTTGTCTATTGAACTTAGCTTGGCATCTGTTAGACACACAAAGAAACAAAAGAAACTGCATAAATATTCATCAGCAAAGAAGTCAACCACGATGCAGGATTTGAAGCATTATATGTTATTTTTATAATGATAATAGTGATTCATCAGCCCTAATGATACCTCAGTACATTGCCTGACTGATCTTTTACTTGTGTGAGTATAATTTATTTTTCCATTTTATGTCTTGCCTATCATTTGTTCCCAAAATATGGAAGTAAATTTACATAATAGAATTCTACTTGGTGGTACTGGACAGGTTGGAGGTTTTTCTTTCAGGTAATGACAGTGGTATCCGCTCGTTCTTCTCTTTGCATTTCATTTGAATAAAGCCTATAATGTGACAAGTGGAAGACGGCACTGCCTTACAAACAGCTAATTTGAGGAGGAATTACGGTGTAGGCATTAGGTAGCAGGGTCTGAGCTTTGAAATCTATCATCACCTCTTGAGAAAAAAGTACTTTTTCAGCCTAGTTTCAAAAGCCAGCTTTATTTGTCAATTCTGTTTATCCTTATAAATGAATCTTTTAATGACTTGTTTTTCTGAATTGTATATCTGCCAGAACACAGAGAAAAACTATCCTGTCTAACAAAAAGGCAGAGCTCAACGTAATGCCTTATTACTACAGCTATTGCAGCTGAGATTTTTAACACATTGAAGAAAGTCATATTTTTAAAAGTCCAATAAGGTCCTCAGTCTGACTGACTTTCAGTAGGTACCTAAATCACTCAGGGTCTTTTTCACGTATGCCTGAAAGTCCCTGAAAGCTGATGGGGAAGGATAGCTCATTCTTCTAGAGACAAGAAAAATTCTGACCTGAGCTCATAAATGTACAAATATTCTACAATGCGTAACAAAAATGCCTACAAATCATCCGGGTTCCATTTAAAATGCGAACTGAGGGCTTGCTTGATTTGTTGGAAGAAGGCAAAGGGAGAAATACACAAATGAATTGTTAAAGTCAAAGGACTGCAAAAAGACTGGGACAGATATTATTCAGAAGAAAGGTGCCCTTCCTTTTCCTTCAAAAACAACAACAAAAAAAAAAGGCGGGGGGGACATATTACTTGAAACCACCAAATATGCAAGAAAAGACTTTTCAAGATAAGCTGCAAGGGGTGGGTGAAGATGACAACCGGAGAACCAAGGGTTCTGCAAAGATCTGTGATACAGCCACAGTCTGACCCCCGCCAGGCTCAGCTAACCTCTGGCAACCCCAGTCCTGAAAGCAGGTAACATAATGAATTGTGCTCACGGCGAAAACAGCCAAACACAGGCGCAAGTGCTCAGAAGGGCTGCAGAATCAGACTCCAAGGGCTCTCAAGCCCCAGGTAGACAAAGCCCTGAGCAAATGTCCCTGGATGCAGTGCTGGCCTTGCCCCTAGTGGGAGCTTGACCTCTCCCTCCAGTCTTACACTTTCTAAAGGATCACAGCACACAAGTCAGCAACAGAGAAACCCAGGACATTTCTGCCATCGTGATTCAAACCCCCAGTATTTACAATATGGCTTGAGTAATTTTGGTATCACTATAAAAAGCCACTTATTCTTGCAGAAAATAAATGAGATTTTGATGAACTGTCTTGTCAAGGTCTGTTCATTTCAGGTCTCTTGGGAGATGTTTTCCCTAACAGTCTTGTCCCGCCCAAACTCACTCCCTCAAAACCCATTCTTTACAGCCTCATGGTTCTCCTCAAGGTACTTTTTGCAACACTGGGAGTTGCAGGGGTCCCTGGCAAACACCTTCCCTGTGGCTGTGGCTCCTTGCACCTGTTCTTTGCTGAGCTCTGGCTGGAACAGACTACATTGTTTTGAACTGAGTAGAGCATCTTGCATAACTAATACACATCCCTTTCCCTCTGCTCATTTCAGAGAACATTTTTGCTTATTGCCTGCTTGGTTAGGAACCATGAAACAAAACAAAGTAGGTCTGGGAGGGACCTCATGGGATCATCTCATCCATTACCCCTTCCCCAAGGCCTACAGAGTTAATAACGGAACAACAAGCTTGCAAACTCCAGCTGCCAGGCTTTGAAAGTTTGGCTTCTCCTAAAGAAGTACACTGCTCTTGTCAACATGGGAGAATCTGCATGTGCTTGCTGATCTGTGCAGAGATTAATTTTAAAGTGTACATTGCGCCCAGACGGCCCACTGCTACCATTATACGCATCAGTAAGTTTCATATTATGCAACTACCAGCACTTATGTTAAAAGAAAGCACTTCTAACTCATGAAAAAAGGTAGCTGCTATGATCTCATTAAAAGACAAAAGCAACAAAAGATAGGTCCTTGTGCAGCATCATCTTCTGCCTATTCTCTTAGAAAGCATTTCTTATATTGAGGAATGCATTGGTAATTTTCTGCACCTCTCCTTCATGTAGCAGAGATGATTTCTAAGGCATAACTTCATTGGATTTGACTGCTCGCTGAGTGTTAGCCATTATCAAATGCTTCTTCCACTGCACAGTTTCTCTGTAGGTCAATCCCCTGAAGACATATCCATACATGAAAAATACTGTTGTCTTTTCTCTCTTCCTTGTTTCGTTTAGAACTAATTTATGGCCATTCCTGCCTCTGTAAAGCTGGATTTAGAGACATTATGTAACAAGAAGCCTAGATAGCTTTCTTTCCTCCCACAAAGGTTATGTGTATTATGTCTAGTCCCAGGAGAGTCAGAGCAGTCACAAAACTATGCTAAACCAGAATGTGAATGCCAAAGTCCTATGGTATATCAGCAGCTAAAGCATCCTGACAGGCAATCTGCAATACCTGCAATACAAGGAGCCCGAGGTAGCTAATTCAGGTACCTCTGCACAGGGTCATGCATCAGCTCTGAGACAGACTAGCATTGTAGCCTCAGGCTTTTAGCCAGTACAGCCTACAATTGGACTGCAGTAGATGTGAGCTCTGTGGGTCTAAAGGAATGGTTGTCTGTGTCCTGAAACTTATAGAAATACTTGACACTGAGGTAGGCAAACCATGGCCATCAGTTCAGCTAACTGGAGAGCACTATCAGGGACTGAGGAGGCTCAACAGCATCTCTGAACCTGTCGGTCAGCCACAATGTACTCTGGAACCTTTCCAGCCATATCTGACTCTACTGAGGTGGCTGATTGATCCTCTGTCCCTGTCATTTCCAGCACATAACACTGATCACTTCTTCCATGCTTTTTAAAGTGTGTAAAATTTTTGTGTGGTCTCTCTCACTTGTTTTGAATTCTGGTGAAGATAGAGGCTTCTCTTTTTTGCTTATTACAAATAATGATGGTATGTTGACTCATAACATGCTGAAAACTTTTTACTACAGATGAAAGTTTGATTTGAAAGCATCCATCCAAATAAAAATCTCAGCACATCTAACACACTCTACTATTCCATGATTTTAAATGCCCAGTCTCAGGCTGCCATTCACCCAAAAAATTCTTGTAGGACTGTTCTACAAAAATTGAGGGATAGTGGAAAGTATGGAGAAATACTCAGGGTACAAGAAAACCACTGATAATATACATATAGGCAATATTAGCTTCCACTGTAAATGAAGGATATTCCTAATTTACCAATGAATGCCACCCTCCAATCTTTTCCTTTTTCTCATCAGATTAGAACACAAAACTATCCTTTATGAGATAATCCTCAACCCTGGCATAATGTGTAAGCAAGACTGGAAATCTAAGTTTAATAACATTTATTATACCAAGATGAGATCAGGATCTGCAAATGTTCTCTACAGAAACTTTCCTCAAACAAGAAATCATGATTTCCAATCAGTAAAAACTTTCACACAACTTAAGAAGAGTATATAGGAATGACACAAAGGATACACAGAAATAGCCCAAATAGCAAAATCCTTATCATTTCCATAGAGATGCTGGCAATTTATCAGAAAAATCCTGCAGTATACTGAGCCCTATCTGCTCATTTGTGTGAGCTGGTAAGTATGATTTTAGCAGGTTAGTCATTCTGCATGGGAAGGGCTGTTAAGAGCATTTTGCTGCCAGACCTTTTTACTCTCGTGTCTACATTATTTTTAAGCCACATGCCTTCTTTCATAGAGATGAATTTTAAGAGTTCAAATGATATTTTGTTTTAAATCCCCATTTTAAAAGAATAAAGTTAAAACTTTAAACAAAGAAGCTAGAGAGACCACTGTTATATTTCCAGTAAGTTTCTTTTGTAGGTATTTAAGGTTAACTTCGAAGTCTATAAGCTAGGCTTTGACTATAGGTCCAAGCACATGATGGAGAAGGATTAAGGCAAATTAACTTTTAGCAGTGTTCACTGTCAGCACACTACCAGTCTTGAAAGCAACAAGGAAGCAATGGAAAGCCGCCTAGACCACAAAACAAAGATCAACACTTTGATGGAAAAGTTAATACACATTCCTTCCACAGATTCTGTATATAAGATGTAAATTGAGAGCTACTCTGTGAACTTGAGAAGGAAACTTACACTGCTCTATCTGGAAGCAAAGATTTATTTTGATGCCGATAGTGGAAGTTTTTGTAATAGGTTCTAGCTGACAGCGATGTAAGAAAACAGCATTTTCTTTGGGCTTTGATACAGCTGAAGTAACTGCATGTTGTGTACACAGACTTCTTTTTATTTAGATTAACAGGGTGCATGCAGCATTGTCTCCCTTCCTTTCTTACCCCACTTCCTACCTTAAAAGGTGATGTAGATTCAGTCATACCCTTGATTACTATGGGGGGAATACTGCAGACATGGAGTTGTGAGACAACATAAAATGAAGTTGTGAGTGATACAGTAATAAATGAAAGACAGAGCATTGCAGAGGCACAATTTCTCAGGAAAAAGATTAAAAGAGGAACAGAAGACGCTTTTCCTTGCAGTTTTCCATGGCAAGAATACTTAAATAGTTGGCTGTGAACAATATTGTGAGTTGGAAGTGCAAGACCTGATGAAAAAGGAGGCAGAACACAAACAACAGTGGATAGTGAAGAAATACTGAGAAAGTTACAGAGTTCTTCTTGTCTTGTGACTAGTCAGTGAAGGTGTGAACAAGAACCTGCTCAGCCCTACCGTTAAGTATATTATTTTGCTACTCGGTGCTGTTTCAACCTAGGAAAATGATGCTGCATTAGCAGTGTGCCTTTTAGGATTAGAACAGCCTGGCTCCAGTTAGATCACAGAGGTATGTTTTTTCAGAAGTAACAAATTCTAATCTGCCACAAAATTCAATAAGAATGTGAATCTAGTTCCTGTAAAACACCTTGGGAAATTTTCCTTAGTAAAACTGCAATCCAGCCTAATCCTCAGCAGCAACAACAAATCCCATGCTCTGCAAGGTTTTTGATTTCCGGACAGTTTCTCTGGGCCTTAGCTAAAGGAGTAACAACAAGCATCTTTCCACTGATTTGACAGAAATCTTTCTCCAGCCCTGGGATCATCTCCTAGAGGACCATATAGAATAAACACAGCATTTGGTCACTCTGTCAAATACAGAAATCTCCAGTTAGATCAGAAATTCCACCAGGAACTCATGGTGACCTCTGAGACTCATGTGCAGTGCTCAGCACTTCAAATAATTTTAAAAAATCTAGCCACTGTGCAGAGAACAAGTAAGGATTTACAAGATTTCATGAAAAGGGGGAGTAGGGAATTATCCAGGCATTAGCTGGAATATGTAGAAACATTTGCGATGCACATTACGCCAGAATCATTTGCAGGGATGAGCTGCTGCAAAATAGTTAAACCGTTGTATCTGAATCACTTAGATGGCTCTGCAACAAGTGTCACCTATCATGCATAAATAACAACTGGAAGCCCTCTGTAGTCACTGTAAAGAGGTAGCCATAGTGTGTTCTTGGATTAACATAATGTGTTGATTTAAGGCACTCATTGCACAGCAATTAACCTAGGAGGTTATCAGCAGTGATTTGCTCTGATACCCTATCATGCAGAATTGAATGCTGCACTACAGAGCAGTACTGAAGCATCCCTTACACACTATCAAATAGGCTGAACACCAGGAAAAAAAATCCTGAAGTTACTTTCCACAGCAGGGGGAAAACTGATCCCATACATTTTATTTTCCTGAGGAATTAGGTTTAAAAAAGTATTACCAGCATTGGACAAGAAAGCTATCAGGCAGAAAGGGAGTTGTAACTGGACTGAAATAGAAATTATTAGAGGGACTGGAGGACAAAATGAAACTCACCAACTGGAAACAAATTGATGAAAGAACTATACGTGGATAAGTAGCTCAACCTTGCTGTTTACTCTTCAATAGTTATTCTGCGTGACCATCTGGAAATTCCTTTGTGGTAATTCCTTTTTAACAGTTCTATAATCACATCTTAATTTGTCATTTCTTATAAGGATTAAAAGAAATGCTTTGCCTCCGCCAGCCCCATCTGTGCCTGTGTACATGCCGACCACACACAGGCAAGGCATATGCAAAGCCTGGGGACAGTCACACCAGCCTGCCACAGCCACTACTGTCCAAGGGAAACTCCCCTTGAGAGTCTGCTTGTTGCACCTAATATTTTTATCCAGACTCCTTCCATATTAGCAGTGTTTTACTTTCAAGAAAACAGCCCTCAACATCAGAGAATCCCAAGCCTTGGAGAGACCCCAGAGATAATCCAGCCCTCAGGCAGAAAAATTCCTCTCTGTTGTCCTGAGGGTGCTTTACCTCACGAACAGGCTTGAGCTAGCTTGTTGGAGGACTCCAGTAAGGCAGAATTCTCCAAGACCCGTAGCCTTACCAATAGGATATTTGCCTAATGCTTAGCTTGATGTTTTGAGGTTTTTTTGCTCTGCAATTGGAGTCCCATTACCTTTTCTTGTATCCACCCTGAACATGGAGAGCAGATTTATTACCTTACTCACTGCAGCAGCCTTTTATTTATTTGGAGAGAGGTCCTCCATCATGTTCTCTTCTTTAGACTAAATGATTCCATTTATTCTCTCTGCCAACCTAAATAAATCCTTTCCTTACAGTAAAAAACAAACAAACAAAACAAAACACCAAATGGCAAAATGTTTTGCTTTTAAGTGTCGCCACTGAAAAAAAATATTGACATGAGGAGCAATTTTTTACACTCAAAGTTCAGATGTTTTAGCTAACAGAATTTTGATATTCAGTGCCTCAAATAAAATTTCAGATATTTTTCTTGCACCAAAAGAACCGTAAGAGTAAGTGCCCACAAAACATTGTGGTATCAACAGATCTATAGCATTTTTCACAAAGATATTTGCTTGAAGGCTCTGTCACTTATCACTTTGACCCAAGCTGAACAAAGCTCTTTAAAACATGCTTAACTTCAAAAGTGTGAACAGCCCCACCACAAACAAAATCCAACTTAGAAATAAAGTGTTTCCTTAAAATTCTTTCTCCAGGAAGCCAGTGCTTGTAGTTAGACAAATTGTCCCTATTGTGGAATCTCCACACCTTAAAACTACATTCATCATTTGAGGGATGGATGGCTTCCTTAAAAATACGTATTTAAGCATTTTTAAGAAGTACTGTCCAGCACATCAGCAAGAGGGAAGGGAAGAGATGTGGCTTACTTTGAACTGTGTGGGAGCTGATGTTAACACTTACACAAGCTGGAAAGAACACAGGGCTATCTTGCATGGCACAGTCCAGTGGTGACAGCTGTACTGAATTACTCTGGATAGCCTCTGAAATTTGATAGAAACATTGGCCTCAATTCATGGCCCTTATGCTGAAAGGACCTTCATGGTCACTGGAGAGAGACAAGGCAACTCGGAAGCAGAATGAGCTGTAGGTGGGCAACTGGAAGTACCATTCACTCTCCTGTGCCAACTAGACTTCCAACTCAAGGCATCTGGAGATGAATCTAAGGGTGTCTATATCTTTTGGGATTTCTGTTTGCCCCAAGTGGTACTCAAAGGAGGACTACTGTAGAGGATTTATTTCTGTACTAGACAGAAGCTAAGCACATATGTGAAGTGTAATGACTTGCACACAGGAGGATTATATCATACTACATTATATTACACCTGTACTTACCCCTTGACTTCAGGGGCTAATCAGCAAGGGGACAGCAGTATTTTCAAGGGGAAGCAGAGTGGCATGGGTGTTATACCACTCTTCCCTCCAACTGCTTATCAAGACTGCAGTTACAGTGTGTGAAAGGATGGATTATAATAGACTTTCCTTCTATTGCTGCAAGGTCCTGATGCATGCACTCCTCCACTTCATAACAAGCAGCACTGGCAATTATATACATCAGATTTCTGTTAAAAATGTCACACATATATCTTCTGTCCCAATATTTCCCTAATTTATCTCATACTAACTTTGGTGCTATCATAGTTCATTCCTAACCACTCTAAATAAACTTACTGGTTGCTTCAGAGGAATGATGTGTAGGGAATGGGAATGCTTTTTACCTTACTTCTATCTCCAAACTCTATGAACAGCTGCTCCTCAAAAATAAACTTACCCTTTTAATTACTTGCATAAAATTTAGGTCAGGTATGGCCTAGAGATATTAGTTAACTGTGTAACAGCAGATGCTTTGGGAATCTGTGCTCATAGGATCCCACAGTCAAGTGGGACATGCTGGGAGGCTGTATGGCAGGAACGAGCCAGCAGCTCAGCATAGATATCTGGGCTACTATAGACATGTCAGAAGCTGTAAAACCAACCCAAGGATTTGGAACTTCTCTGAGGATCAGCATAGAACAAGCCATACTTTGTCATGGGTAGATAGGAGGACAAAAAACACAAAAAACTACACCTTTTTGGTCTCATCTCCCTTTCCTTTTACCTTCTCAGGAAGTTCTGATGAATGTTCCACATGTATCAACATAAGGACTGTCTCTTTGCCTCTTCCTCCTAGTCAAAGTCCCATCCTGCCTGGGAATACTTCCAGACCCTCTCTGCCACCTGCATCATGGCTGCACTTCAGCTTTGCTCTCCGACTGAGCTGCCAGCACTCTCCAGAAGGATGTGTCCGAACAGACAGGCTGTCCTGGCATGGCAGGGCTGGACCACAGAGCTGGACAGCATTCAGGGGGTCAGCACAGCCCTCAGTGCCTAATTAGACTGTACTAAAATAAACAGTGACAACACTTTGACAGATAAAGTATTGCAAGTGGGTAAAAAAGATTAGCCAAAGATGGGAAGTAGGGAGAAGAAAAACCATTCACTTGGAAATATAAAGTCCAAAGCAGAAATAATGCATTTCAATGATCATATATCCCAGTTTAAAGCTAATGTATCCTCTTTGACAGACTTGCGGCTTAACACTGAGCTATTTTATTTCATATTCTTTGACATAATAAAATACATATATTTATGTATGGCTGTAAAACTGTATTATTTTTAAAAGTGTTTCATTGAAGTGGTTGACCTTTTTATGCTTCATGGGTACATTTCTTATACAGTAATAAAAAACTGACTGTAAACCGGTTTATGTTAAAGTATATGCTCATTTAAATATTACAACATAGATGATTAGAGACCACTATGTGATATTTGAGACTGTAGAGATAAAAAAATGGTTCATAAAAAAAAATAAAAAAATCAGAATCTTCTACTTAGAATTCCCCTGTTATTTGTTTTCACTTAAATTTGATTTTCTTGTTTTTAATTTTATACACCTGGGTTTTAAAATGTTCAGCAATTATCTGATTTGTAGCTCCAACTGTAGCATGTTTACTTGTAAAATGTCTTGCAAATTAAGATCATTATTTGTCCTTTTAGATTTTCCTTAACTTTGCAACTGAACATTTGCAGCTCAACAAGACGCAGCACTATTTTTTACATTCCAAATGGCTCTAACACCAAAGCATTTTGCTGATTTAATGGCTGGTTTTGCAGGATAGAAAAATACTATTAATTCTCCACAAGCAGAAAATCAACAGCTATCGTTTTTCAAATGGGATTTCTATAGCTCTGTCAAGTGTCCCATATTGTAAAAAGGAAAGGCAATTCAATCTGGTGTTTGATTTTGTCTACAGAGACAAGAGCTTGATACACCTTTCTCTGGAACCCCAAATGCCAAATGATGCAGAGTCCTAAGGTGATTGAGAGCCTTAAACACACGACTTAAGTGTCAGGAATGCCTGAATCACTTGGGCCCTAGTATTCAGTAACATTCGGTGCTTAAGAGCTACTACCACATTTAGATGCCTTCCATCAAAGTCCAGGGATGGTCACCAGTTCCAGTGCCTCAGGACCCTCACAGTAACAAATTTCTCCTTAATATCCAATCTAACTCTACACTCTGCCTGTTTAAAGCCATTTCCCTCTGGTTTATCACTAATATCCCTTGTAGCAAGTCCCTCTCCAGCTTTCTTGCAGGCCCCTTTTAGACACTGAAAGGATGCAATCTGGGCTGGCTCTTTCCAAGTTTCTTCTTTCCTTCCCCATGAGCAAGGAAAAAATGGGCTTATGCCCAAAATTTCAGAACAGCCAATGCAGTAGAAAATCTCTGTAAACGTAATGAGTACATTCTCCTGGTTTGACTAGCTGAGTAGGTTCCTGACCTGCATCCTCCTCCCGTTATTTCCTCCCTCTTTGAGAGTTTGGCATTGACAGTTGCTTGAACAACTGCTTTGAGAGGAGGAACCCATTTGTGTATTCCCCGATGTTCACACTGTGATTGGGGTGCTGTGCACACATCTAACAGCACCAGGCAAGGCTCAGCCACTTTGGGTGCAAGAGAACCATGGCCATCAGGTATGTGTGTGCTAGGAGTCCCAGGATGCCAGCTGCAAAGCCTTCTGGCAAGTGAGGTTTCCTTGCTGTTGGCATGGCGACAGCCAGCTGACAGCTAGTTTGGGTGTACCTGCACATGCAGCTGTTGCACCTCTGGATGGCAGTGTACACACTGGCGCGGGGATAGAGACACGGCATGATGCACATCTGAGCCACAGCTGAAAGCACTAAAGTGGGAGCTGTTTGAGAGCGAGCTAGATGTGAGCACATCTGCATGCACAGAGGACATTTTGTAATTCACGGTAAAAAGCAACAGTTAGGTAAAGCAATTCAAGCTTTACAAATTCCCAGCATCTTAATTTTTCACTCAAGCTTACTTCTGGGTGCTCAGGGTGTGATTGACATTCATTGCACACAGCAGCCACCCTGGCTACCCTGAAAGCAGCACTGAGTAAGGAACGTGGCTGTGCACATTACCAGAGTTTCAATGTGGCTGGAGCCCTAACACCAGAGCCAAAAGGGATCACACAGGCATTTTTCAATACCTGAATAACTGCTCGTTGAACACCTACTGTGACTGTTTAATTCCCAGGGAAAGTGCAAAGTTACAGTGAACTCAATACTGCAGAAGTTTTGGTTTAGAGGAAGGTAATTAGGAATCCTCTCTGGCTTTTTCTGAAGCAAAAGTTTGGAAAGGGGACTGCTGTTGAAGAACAGTGGAAATACTTGGCCAAATCTCAGACTACAGCTTCAACCGCCAGTGATCTGCCCTGCTCCAATGTCAGCAGAGACACGCAAGCTCAGCTTATCCAACAAGCTAAAATGAGGGACGGACTGCTCTACATCATGGCTGTGTCGCAGCTGCCCTGGTAATGTGGAAAGAAGTCAGGACTGATGAACATGACCCACATTCCTTTCTCAGTTCCCTTAGGTGGCTAGGGGGCTGCTTTTTTATTTTCCTCACACCTGTATCAGGTATTGTGCAGGCCTGACAATTTTTTTCCTAAACAAACTTAATCTGAGATTCTTGGAAGTTTTAAAAAGTTTTCAGAAGTTTTCAAAGACAAGGCAGTGAATTCCCTGGAGATTGACAGCGGGAGCCTCAACACAACATTTAACTGCAATGACTCTCCAGAGGAAACAAGAGTGATGGCCCGAAGAAAGCATATAGGAGACCACACTGTGTTACACTTTCTGTCCTTCACAGGACAGCTGGAGAGGGCAAGAAAGCTTCAATACACCAGAGACACTGTGGAGAGGAATGAGGGACAGGCAAAGGCAAGATCGTACCAAGCACTGCAAGTGAAGGCAAGAAACCTCAGGTGTTGGAAGAACTCCTTTGGTTTTGCACCTTGGGAAACACAGGCTGGTGCCAGGCACCAAAGGAAGAAAACTTATTTGGGGAAGATGTTGTACATTTATTTACACCCACAGAGAATGTATGAGCAGACTACACAATAACTTGCCTAGAAGTTCTCCTATAAGTGTGGATACTTCACTGGCCAAATGTCTTCAGCCTGACTCATGCACATTTGCCTGTTTCTACATCTTGCCTATTCTAGAAACAAAGGCAGTGAAATGCTCAGCACAATCCAATGTACAATGAAAAAAAAATCCTCTGCTTTTAAATAGTGTTCCTAGTGTAGATGGACGAAATGATCTGTACTCCCCCACCACACCACCTTCTGACATCCATCCATTGGCTTGACAAAGCAGGTAGTCACACACACTCCACATGAATGCACCCGTGGCCAGGTTGCCTTGGAAACCTTCACTGCTACCTAATATTGTTATAATCGGCAAGAAAATATAGGTTTTCTCCAGTGATTCGCAGCATGTTTCCATTTTACATAAATGCAAGCTTTCCATCTGCAGTTTTCTGAAGGTTTGCTTTGCTTTCTCCCAAGGAATTTTAAAGACATTTTCTTCCCAGAAAAATTAAACTGTTGTTTAAATGTTAGGAACGCTGTCGTATCAGTACGGGGGGCCATACAGCCATTCCAGCTTCCCTGTGTCTGTCAAGAGGAACTTCTAACACTGAGGAAAAAGAGCCCTGCAGTCCTCTCTACTGCATTTAATTCCAAGAACAGCTCTGGAGTTAGAACAGGTCAGCCCAAGTGCCCCCACACAACCTTGCTCAGGCTGCACACTCTCCACACCACCATCTACATCAACCTAGTCCAGCAGAATTACCAGAAATCCTGAGTAGATTTTACTATATCTACATTTCCAGAGCAGACTAAGACTGTTATGGGATGTTCACACAACATGTAGTCTCAAGGGAGCGTCTGGAGAAGAACCTTAGATGCTCTCCTAAAGGAGGGCTACGTAAAAGCTACAGGTGTGTCCACATTGCATGTACTTACCAGAAAGAGATAAACAAGCTCCTGGTGCTGTGCTGCGGACAGACCCCAAATCCTGTGCTCCTTTGGAGAGCAGCAGCCTGCAGCTACTTCTCCAGCCCAAGGCCCATCTTGTGACAGATGGAAACTGCAAATTCTGTTTGTCTGATGAGCAGTTTTACCTGGAAAAGAAACAGGCAAAAACCTGACACGCAGGAGCACTGTGTGCCAATGGGTTAAAACCAAAAACATCTGCAGGTGGCACTCAAAAAGGGCACAGCCTAAAGTAGCAACCCAAATGAGCAACCTGAAACACCTGGTGGTCATTGAACACAATGCCTTAAGTCAAGCTGAAATGAAATTTTCCTTGGAAAAGAAAAAAAGTGAACTATTTCCAGTTAGGCCAAACCAAATACTGTGCCTCTCCGTGATAACTGCAATACCCAATTTCACCATGATATAATCATTTGAGTTTGAAGCAGCACAGCCTCTTTATAGGTCCTCCAAAAGAAGCCTGGCAACCCCCAGGCAAGTCCTGGGGTTGGTGTAGGCTCTCCCTTCAGCTGCAGGAAGTGCCCTGAGCACCCTTTCCTGGGGCTGCTGCCTTAGCTGGGCATCCAGCCCAAGCAGTGGCTGTCACGGCAGAGCCAGCAAAGCCCAGGGGTCTCCTTACCCTGTCATCCTACTTTAGAAAAGGTAGTGAACTCAAATTTAGCTGATACCAAGCTACAAAAGGGAGAGAGTTTTGGTAAAACTAAAACAATGTTAGTCCAACTGACTTATGACTTTAGGTTGACAAGTTAAAAGTGTAATAAATCAAGTGCAGTAACACCAGAAAGTATGGCTTTCCCATCTATCTTAGGGGAAAAGACAGGAGTTTCTTTCCTGTTCTTCTGTGGTACAGCTATTCTGTATTTTTGGCTACAGCCTCAAAAATTCTCTTGAAACTGAAGTGATGCTTTTTTAAATGTAAAAGCATTGATTGTTATTTTAACAAAAGAAAAAAAACTCAAACCAATTAAATTCAACACTTTTAAGATTACATCTGCGCAGTTTTTGGACGACATGCTTTTAGCAAAAGTGTGCTTTGGTCAAAAGCAATTAAGAGTCTCAGTGCAGGCTTCCCTGACATTTTTTCCATCTATTTGCACCAAGGCAGTTGAGCTTAGGAGATACCTTGACTCTATTCAGTTGAGTTGCAGACTTATGTTTCCAAAAAAACCCCAAAGCCTAATTCTTAAATGCTCAACATACAAATCTAGAACTGTATTCTTCAGAAGATCTCAGGGCTTTTGAGAAGAGATGGAAATATGAATGCTAGATTTTGAAAAGAACTAGCAACTCTCAGTGAGATACTCAGTTTCCAGAATTTTCACCTGCGTACTCGACTTCCAGATCAGCACTGGCAAATTTAGCAAATCTGCCTTGAAAACCTCAGTTTTGGTCAAGCAGAGGTGCTGCAGAACAAGAGCAGTTAAACTAGGGGATCTGCATTTGAGTTCACAAGAAATTCACCAAGAAGAACAGATGATAAAATGAAAAAAGTAAAGGTTAATAACTCACTTGGTGTCACTCTACTCATCCTCTGTAAATATCACACTATTTATTAGGGTGTCTACCTAATCCTTCAAACCCAACATCACATATCAATGTGATGTGCTATTCTTGCAAATGCTCTGAAGTACAGTGAGCCCATGCAGGTTGAAAAAAAACCAGTCTAAATGTACCATCATGTAAAACTTGCACTATTCCTGGGAAAACACCTCTTTGGTTCACCCTGCTTTTCAGTTTTGTTCTGTCTCCAAGATTCCAAACTTTGCAAGCAGAAAAATCCCTTCAAAAGGTAAAATGCCAGAGGTGAGAGTTCTCAGACTTATGAGACTGGAGATTAAACTCTTCTGTGGAGAAACAGAATGGCACCAAATGAATTAGCAGCGTTTTTTTAGACAGAAGGGCTCCTAAATCAAACTCTTCTTTAACACAGACGAGCAGAATTTGAACTAAAGCCTAATTCTCTCCAATGCTAATAGGCTTTTCTAACAGCATCTGATCCAAGAAGACAGTCCCATGGAACTTCAAAATATTTTGTACCAGATCTTATATTTTCAGTTTTTAAGACTAGAGCAACACGATTCTTTTCACATGGAAGACTTCTAGATTAACTATTTTTGAATTTTACAAAATCTCTTGTGCTGTGAAAATTAGATGGCTTTCCTGCAATCTCAGACACTAGTCTTAACATTCTTATTGATTTAAAGTACCAATGAAGTGGCCTTGTAAAACCTGAAAGAAATTTTGACAGCTGGGACATATTTTTCCTGATGAAAATGTGAATGCTTGATTTATTAGTGAATTTCTCTTATACTTCTATGACTTTGCTTGGAGTTGCTGTATTGTTTAGGCTCACAGAAATATTTTTCCTTCAATCCTCACTCTGTGCTCATACTCTTTACCTTTCTGATCAGAGCAAAATGCTGGGCAGATGATACACAGCAGAGGGAAAACATTCTGATGGACCAGCTGTTTCCTTAAGCAATATTGTTTTAGGAAACATGCCAGTTTAGATAGAAGAGAAACCATCTGATGTGGAATAAAATACTGAGTTTTTTATTACTGCCTTTTTTTGGGTCTCAATTTCCTATTTTGTTCCTGCTTTTATATGACAGCCTGTCATTTTAAGTCTGCATCTTATAATATAGACAACATATTTTTATTTATTGTTCTCCTTCAACCCAATAATCACATCAATGATTCCAGTGTGGCTGTTTCACTAGCCTCCATCTAAAGTTGTCCTCAGAAAACAAAAATAGCCATTTCAATGAGAGGGCATATGGGAAGCAGGGCTCTTGCCCTGACCTGTTGTAAATAGCTAGAGAAATGTCCTATTACACTCACAAAACCCATAACAGAGATTATAACTGCAAAAATACAAAGATGTAGTGCACCTCCCTTTCCCCTTTTTTGCAGTAAAAGCTATCAAACTGCTAACCTGGGCTGGCTGCGAGCCGCAGTGGTTTCAGCAGAAAAGCAGTGCCTGGCTGCAGCAGGTTCTGCAGGATGGGAAGCAGAGGAAGGTTTGATACTCAGCAGATGGCACAGATGGGCATGGTGCCAGCCCAGGGGCACTACCTGGTGTGCCTACGGGATTGCTTGCTGCATTTGTTATCGAGCTGGGAGCAAGAGACAGCTTTGTTTTACTCCTTTCTCTTCCCTCTTTATGTAATTTTGCTTTTAGCCACCAGACAACAGCAGTGCTCTTCTCTGGAGTGTGAAAAATTCAGCAATAAAAGGAGTCCAAAAGAAAAAAAAAAGGAGAAGGAATCTGTTGTTTTTCTGTAACAACTGGTCAGCTCAGACCTCCAACCTCTTAGCCTCCCATGATTGCTAATAACTCTGTTTACTCAGAGCCAGACCACAGTGGGGCTTTTGGACCACAGGCTGGGCTGGCATCGTGTAAGCGTGTAAAGAAGCAGTATTTATCATTGTCATGATTTTGTTGCTTCCCCCTACACTTTTAAGAGTTGATAACAAGCAACTCTGAGGCAGCACAGCTGGCCTGCGAGATGTCTCTGCATGAGCAAAGGAATGGCTCTGTTCAAAGACCAAGCACAAGTTATTTCTCCCAATCTATAAAAAAGCGTCATGGTAAAGGAAAAATAGCATTTACCCTTGCACCTTCTCCTTTGGTTTTGTCTCAGGACTTTGCCTCCCCATACATTCCATGGTGCAGACTTGGAGCACATTCTCAGCACAGTATGGTCTCAATGGCAGAGAAGTGAGGTGGGGTTTTTTCTCTCCATTTATACATTTAGGGCTTCCCAAGCTAGGGCTGAACATAGGGCTGGGCATTTATCCTACCAATGTGTCAGCCAGCATGTAGGGCTCTACTATCTGCTGTCAAGTACTTGCAGAAAAATCTCTTGTGTGCACATTGAAAATGAGGAATCCTTGGAAAACCATCAATAAAAAGTCCTTATAGATTTCTTGTGTGAGTCTGATGTGAATTTTAGAGATGGCACAACAGGTATCCATCACTCCCAGACTGAACATGTGGAGAACAAGTAAGCAAATCTTTTCTCCTCCCTATTGCTGCAGTTCAATGTAGCATTTTTCTCTACCCTTTTTGTCAGCCATAATGGAGGACACCAACAAAACCACCTTCTACTCCAATACAGCTCAGCAGGAGTAAATCTTTTCTCTTGGGAAGGTTTGCAGCAAAGCAATAGAGAATTTCAGGGCAAGTCTAAGCTAAATTGACTCAAGCTGCCTCAGAGACGTTTACCTAAATCACCCTTCTTGTAGCGCAGGCACAACTATCCTTCATTTTCAAAAGCACTAAAAAGAAAATAGAACCTTTGAATTCATTTCTTCACAAATAAAGAGATGTTGGAAAGCAAACACAAGTTAACCACTTGAAAAATATTTTACTAGTGCTATAATTCAAAATAACAAGGAAAGAAAGGACAAGGAAAGAAAAAGGAAAAGAGGGATTTTATATTAAATTGCATTAACCAATAATCCAATAATCAGCCAATTGAATTCCTTTGTGAAAAACCCTGCTATATAATGGCAGCCCACATGTAGTAGCTTGATACTTTGTAGTAACTGGGTCTTTGCCCTCTCATTACAAAATAAAACGTGGTATTTTTATGTAAAGGATAATGTCAGGTTCGATAACGAGTTAATTAGTAGCTGTGTTTTAATACTACAACAGCATCCTTCAGGTTTCCTCTCTTGATGAAAAGTAAATTCTTTTTGTCACACAAGGAAATACTCATTGTTTCAAGACTTCTGTAACAAAAATGATACAGACATTAAGTCAGAGGCATGAAAGATTATTCATGTTCAACTTTAAAATCAGGCACATCTAAAATATTATCTTTCAATTTGCATTTCTTTTGATCCACTAGACTTGAGTTGAGACAAGAGAGGAAATTAAGTCAAAGAAAATTCCCCTCTAATTAAACTCTACTAGATACAGGAGGATTAACCCTTTCCCCTGTTCTACCCAGGCTATGTACCCCACAGCTCCTGGGGGAAACACTGAAGGGTGGTGAATTGCACAGACAGGCTTATGGGGAGAGTGTCTCTCCCCTGGCTGTGAGTCCAAGCATGCCTGCTGGATGCAAGTCTCCAGTGATGAATTCCTCTGGAACAACATGGGATACTCCTTGCCTTGGCATACAACTCACTTTTGCTCAAAATGTCCCCCACATCCAGCAGCGGGACATGGAAAGCTATTTCAGAACTTAGAGAGTGTGGGCTTCACCCTGAGCTTTTCTGAAGGAGGAATCAGGGAAGGGGAAAGGAACCTCTTCGACTCTGTCCCTTTGGGTGGGAGTTTTGGTGCATCTGCCAGTGCCAGCAGGCTGCGGGGTAAGAGACTCTCAGCCTTCCCTTCAGCAACCAGACTTGGTGATTCATTTATTACCTAATTTAACTGATTTTGGTAGGCAGGCCTTGGAGATGGGGACAGTTTGTTGACAGAGATCTCTGTGTAGTGTGCGACAAAGTGTATGCCACAGTCATCTTTTGCAAAAAAACACATGGTCTTCAGCTAAAACAAGAAGGGGTTAAGCTGTCTATGCAGCTGATGCATGGTAGGATTTAAAACTGTAGGCAGTAAAACCCACATCATTCATATCTGTATGTACATTAGGATTTAAATATGGATGCCAAAAATGAAAATGCGGCATACTGGAGAAGGGAGGAACACATTTCCTAATATAGATAAATTTTCCCATTTCTGGAAGAAATCGGGAGAATTAGCAGCACCTGCAAAGGCAGAAAACAAGAAAAGTAAAAGAATCATAGATAATTAATATTTAAAAGGCAAAGATATCTTTCATGGAAAAACATAATGGGCCAGAAATTCAGCTGCTGTACATTTGCTGATTTACATCAGCTGAAGAATGTGTTCCAGTATGATTTAACATTCTTCCTATGTTACCTGGGAGATAAATGACTGAAAATACAGAGAGAACTTAACATGCATTATCTGTCATCTTTGGTTGACTAATAATTTCAGGTGTTACTACTATTATTTAATATAGACAGTCATTACACACTAAATTAAAATACAACAAAACATTAAATGCAGTGAAGCATTACTTAAGTATAATCTCTTAAAACCCCAAGTAAATGCAGCAAATAAATTTTAAAGGTCATTTAGGGGAGCTGAAGTTATAAAACCGAAATTACCAAATTACCTCAGGTTCCAGGCTGCTTCTAGGATAGCGACTGGCCATGGTAGAGATAGAGGCAGAGTTTCCAATTTTGCTCTCACAGATCACCCTAAAACACTTTGCTGGAGTGAGAACATCCTATTATGTTCTTACTCTTTAGGTGGAACAAGCACGTTTCTGGCTATGGTTTTCTAACTGTGTGCGTTTTGCATGGTTGCACTGTGCCTGCCTGAAAGGTTCCTCTTAACAGCATTTGAGTTGCTCGCCTGGTTTCAACTGAGTTGGAGGTGAAAGTAGAAACCTCACAGATGAATTGGAGCAAACTGCAAAAACTGGGGATAAGTAGAAGAGTTCGGCAATCCCTCATGCCATGCATCCTGCCAAGCAACTGAGCAGCCATTGGGCAGCTCAGCACGAGGCTCAAAATGTGCCATCTCCTTGCTGGGCAACCATTTGCAGAGAGATGGAATTAGAGACAGGAGCTGAGGACAAGGGATAAGGGAGGTAGGGAGATGAAGAACAGCTGGAGCAAGTGGGGAGACGAGAGTGAGAGGTGATGGGGAGGATCCCCTTCAGCACTAAGAAGCCTTAAGAGACTTGGGAACAAAGAAACTAATAGATGGGTTTTGGGGAAAACATATAAAATTAGCCAGAAACATTTTTCTTAATTTTCCTTAGTAGGACAATAGTCTGCAAGAGAAAGCTACAGGATGGCCAAATTTGCTTAGGTTATCCAAATTTTAGTGCCATGGTAACTGCTGGAAAATTAGCATTCAGCCTTGCATCACTTTCCCATTGTGAAACAGCCATACCCCACACCATAGAAGAGCTCTACAGCAAAGGAAAATGCTTAACATCATGGAATGTAAAGTGCATCCTAGATCCATCTTACAAATAAGTGTGATATAATCCCTCTATAAAGGAATTTTCCTTAATCTTAAAGCCTCCACTTGTGTGATGTCCCCATACATGTACGTCTTACCTTGGTGGAGCAGGCCTAGGGCCTCCTTGGACTAAATCTTTGGGAACACTGCAGTGTTGGGCTCAAAGAAACACATAGTGGTGAGAATCAGAAAGATGAAAAAAGTTATGACTGGATGATGAAGAAAATGCACAGGAGAAAACAGGATTGTGTTTTCATGTGGAATAGGTATGTGGCTCCCTGTACAAGTCCAGCTCTCCAAGTGCCAATTTCTACATCCTTCAGATCCCTTTGGGTTGTGGTAAAAAATTATCATCTTTGATTTAAAGCTAGGATTAAAACATGAGCTATTCATGAACTGAAAACATTTGCTGATACTTGGATCACATCTGAAATTCTGCAGTGGTACTTTGTTCTAATACAGTATGACAAGAATACACACTTTTTATTTCTGGGATAATACAGATGCATCCCAGTGCAGTTCAGAGTGGGTCACCACTTCCTGCTGTGACCTAACAGCCAGCATCTTTGACAGCTGATAAGTACTTCAAATGGAGGAGAGGAAAAGCTTTGAGAGCACTCAAAAAAGGGGAATCACCTACAAGTGCTAAGCCTATTGCCCATCCATGCGAGCCTTGTGTGTACAACAGATGGCAATACAAGTGCATATATCAATAAATATAAAACCAGCTAAAATCAGTGTAACCAATCAATCACATTTTCCTGCTTTCTGATCTGAACTATGAAGTTTCAATTGAATGTAGGAAAGATGGAGCTCAGGGCATAGGAAGAAGAAGTGGACTTCTTCTTACCCTAAAGTGAAGCATCAAAGGTTTTTTTCTGGAAACTGAATAGTTGCCAGCCTTTCTCCTTCCCCATAAAGTGTGCTAGGCAGTGATGCAAACAGTGTCTGATACCAGTGCAGATATTCAGTGTGGTTTACAGCAGATTTGAAAAACTCACAAGCTACGTGGGATTTAATTCCTGTACAAAAAGCAATGCCTGTATTAGCCAGCAGGAAAAGCTGAATGCAAAAATAATTAGGGATAACATAAAATAGCTTCTACCTGTGAGCAGCAGGAAAACATGTACTGCAAGTAGAGCTCCGTGACTAATTGATTTTAGGGGTTTGTTGGCAGTCTGAAAAGTAAACACACCCAACAGGTAGGTTTTTAGTTGAACAGAGCTAATGTATCCTATGACAACAGGCTCCAATGTGGCTTCCCCAAAGTCTAACACTGCGTGAATTTGGAAGCCCTTCTCTCAGCAGAACATTTGTTTTCCATCTGGACATTTATTTTCATAAAATTTATAGGAGCACTCATGAGACTTTTGGGTTGCATCCAGGCCCTGGGCATAATTGTAATTAAGGGGGGACAGACATAGGCATACGTGAACACAAATCTGTGACACGATGGGGCAACAAATGCCACTTTCACTCTGGATCCAGATTGTATTTTTTATAGAAGGAGGAAAAACTAGACCACTGTTTTCTCAGTCACAGATACTAAACTTGTGCACCCCACACTGCCAGGAGCATTTGGGAAAGAAAACTCTTCCCCATTCACCCACATGAAGATATATCTCGTGCAGTAGGGCTGCATTACCTTGAGAAAATAATTATCCCAGCTCTACCCTATTATATCCTGTTTGTATCTCCTAAACAGGATTGCTTCCTCCTCAGAAGAATAAATGAGGGCTAGGTGAAGGGAAAATTGGGTATCCTTGCCTCTAAGCATTCAACAAACCAGCACTGAATAACAAGCAGGTCCCTTTCTTTCCTAGCACAGCAGCTGTGGACTCTGACAGACAGCAAGTTGATCGTGTCAACATATTCTGGGAAAATTTCCTGAATACTGTGCTGCTCTGGTGGTCTAGTGGTCAGAAAAAACCCCTAAATCAAAACAACAAACCAAGAAGAAATAAAGACAGTCTTTTTCAAAAACAGAGACAATGAGGGGAAACAGGACTTCTTTATTCTCCCCCAAAAGCACTATGAAATAGCACTTTGGTTCATTTATCATAGTACAAGCATAGCACCTTTCTAAAACATCTAATCTCTGTGGTTAGTACAGGATTTGTCATAACAGCAAATTTCCACAGTGATACAATGTTACAAGAGCTGTTGAGACAGAGACATCTATACACCCAAAAATACAAAACACTCTTGACTTCCTCATTACAGGAGAAAGCTGTAGCACAGGCAGCTGTCAGACAGTGACCAGCATTCAACTGCCCTCCTCCAAAGCGCAAACCAGCATGACAAAACACTCAAGAACCCCCTTGGGACAATTCCTCCTCAGAGCTGATGATATGTCACCAATTCTGCAGCTACAGCATGGATTTTTCCAGAGAGAATGAAGACTCACGTAAGTTTTAGGGCAGCAATTCCTTTTTCCCTTGCTATACAAATTTCCAATAGCTAATGTAACCTTCTCCCTCGGAACAAAGAACTCGGTTCAAAAATCAATAGCCTAGATTGCTCTCTACACCTCTTCTTTTAAGAATAGTGTCACTTCCATCTCAATAAGTATGCAATACATGCAAATACCTTCTGCTTTATTGTCTTAAACCTGATCTTTGCAGAGAGACAGAAAGGGGTGTGCTTCACTTCTTAGAGACACAAGACATATCTATTACACATTTCCAGGCCTGAGAAAGAATTCAAGCATCATAGTCACAGAACGGAACCATTACAGCTCTGACACTTCCATCCAAGACCACGGAAGACCATAACCTCTGACTGTGCCTGAGGGTACAGCATGAAGGCACACATAAGAGGTGGGATTTTTAACAAGAGTAGCATAAAATTAACAGTTAGCTATTAGCCTTTATGTACACAGAATGTTTATTTCCCAAAGAGGTTCAAACCCATGAAGAAAGGAAGATGTCTCTGTCCTCAGGAGGGTGGAAAAGAAAGGCTGAACAGTGGCGGGAAAAAGGCTGGTGACAAGGGATCTTGGGTTGCTGCACAGCTGCTGCAACTTTCTTCTTTTCTAGTGTGAAATGTCATGACACATGGGAGCCACATTCAGCCATCAATATTTATAAATCCCAGAAACTATCAATTTGCTTGTGAGAGCAGGTTTTTGTATACAGTGCAACTCCAGCAGACTATAAGACAAGTTCAATACCAAACTAATGAGAAATGAGATGAAGTTAATACACTGTAAGCCTTAGTTAAATCTATTTGTCCTATTTATTCATTGCCTTGTTGATCTGGAACCTTTAAATAAGAAATCTGGCCTGCTCACCGTTATTGCTTACTTAATCCTCCAAAGTCTATCAATAATGAGACAAAAATATCTGCGCTCATTGTAGAAAGAAGGAATATAAATAGAGATGAAAAACTCTGTCTAGAACAGGCACTTGTCAAACAAATATCCCCACTTCTCCACTGTTAGCAAATGTAAAAAAATTCTCTTTCTTAAAAAAAACTAAAAGACTGCAGGTATAAATGTCAGCCAGCACCAAGGTGACCATCATCTGACTTGAGACAAATAACACATTATAATTTATGTAAGAATACCTTGGCTGATAGGAGCTGCTTGGCATCTCCCATAGCCAAGTCACAGCCTGGACAGTGAGATACTTTTCTGAGGCTCAGCATTTCCTTATTCGACATCTGCCATCTTCATTTTTCAAGATGAAAAATTCATCTTGAATTTTTCCTTCATAAGATCAGCCTAGTGAGCCAATACTTTAATGCTTGTTTCAAAAGAGGGAAACATAAACAAAGAGTAATCAAGTGTCTTGCTGGTGTTGCAGAAAAAAACAACTTCACATAGGAAAGATGTTGAGGAAACTGCTCTCATTTTACTAGCTTACTAGGGGGAAAGATTAGATACATATATATGAACTCAGTAGTTCTTTAGGTGAAATTTTTAGCTGAAAATTTTCCAGTAGAGCACCTGGGCAGTAATGAAAAATAGCAAAACTTTGGTCTTGAATGATCCCTACAACTACAACACACTGTAAATTCAAGGCTAGCTAATGCTATGTTCTGTTTAGCCTTGGCTCCGTGTACTTTTATATGGTGTGAGGCTTGGTCTGGAAAACTCTCATTTACACACATACCAATGCCTGAAAGAGAGCCGGAAGGACTGACAATATTTCAGCTAGCAATGATAAATCCCATTATTAGATATTTCCAAAGTAAAGCAGCCTTGGACTGACAAAAACCTTTTATTCTGCTTGAAAGGAAAGAATACTGTAGTGGTCATCAGAGACCTTTTTTTGTGTTTGTTTGCAAAAATATGCTGTTTACTTATGGGGAAGATCCAGTACTCAGTGATTATTAAAATTGCAAAGGCGAGTTACCTTCTTGCTCTGAACTAAGAAAAAACTGCAGGAGAAAGAAGCTACACCCATGTTAGAAAGAGATGAGAGAATTGGTGTAAGTTTTCAAGGAACCTGGTCATTTATTTATCCAGAAAGTCTCCATCCATGCTCTCCTTCAGCTTGTCCAGCCTTGTACAGGTCTGAACAATTGTCAGAAGACTAGCATGAGGTAACATGGAGAGGTCCCTTGTGAGAAAAGAATTTGGGCAGGGGTGCAGGGGATCGAGAGAGAAGTGAAGACCCCCAAGGAAAAAGACAGGGGTCAAATGATCAAGTGATTCTCAAGATGCAGTTCTTGTTGTCATGGACACAAAACACAGAGTGGACAGTGCCTGGCTTGCTGGGGCCTGAGCTTAGGCTCTTTTCATCCCTATGTTTTTTCTAGGAAAGTGACAAGTCCAGCATATTGCTGTAGGTTACACCGAGTAACTCTGCCCTTCTGGATGTGGCAGTGGAATAGCATCCATGTGGCTCAATTAATGCGTGCAACTCCTTCAGTTCAGTCACTTCCCCACTGTAGAAAGTGAATTCCAACCACATGCTTGCCTTGAGTGCTCGGGAAGGCTGGCCAGATGCTGGACTCATCTGCAATGTGCTAACACACCAGTTAATTCTTTCTTCTAGCACCTCTAGCTGTGAACCCTCCTGAAAGCAGGTGCTTTTCAGCTGTGTCTTTTGTTGTAGCTCCCATTGCCTCTATGTTTTTGTAGCAGGTATTCTCCTGTTTCTTGGGCTGAAGCAGCTCAGTGTGCCATGAGAGAAAGGCTGATTTTCTCTCCAGACTAAAACAGTGCAAATGCTGAAGTAGAAGAGCATTTTGTGTGCTGAGATACTAAGAAGAGACAGTGGTCTGAAGACAAAATAAGACACTTACCAAATCTGCCTTCCTAAGATTGGTCATCTCGCAGTGAGGAACCAAGTCTGCATGTTCATTTCTTCTTCCCTTAGTGCATCAGGGCATTTCGCTTTTTAAGCGAAATGCTTTTTCTCTACATGAGTACACGTGTGCCACCTCTCTGAAAGGAAGGGCTGCAACAGAGGAAAGATTGCAATCATTAAAATCCCACCTGCAAAGAGTGGAACACCCAGTACTATCCTGTACAAGCCCAGCAGGTAGAAATGAGCCTGTCTGTCATGAAACAACTAAATGTTTGAGCCCTATTCCATTCAGACAGCTGATAAAAGCAAACCCAATTGGGATCAGGCTGTCAAAGAAAAAGGCCAGTCTTTTAACTCAGATATTTAAATCAGATTTAAAATAAACACCCAGCCTGTCTGAATTCTTTCAGAAGACAGGCAAAGGGAGGACAATGAATAACTGCCTCCTTCTCTCTTTACTTGGCATTAAACTATCTGACACGGGGAACAGTCAGAGGGCTAAGTAGATTTGCAACCTGGAATGGAATAGATTTAGAAGCACCTGGATGCTTTGGGACTGAATTCCCTTTATAACTCCAGTCTCCTTGTCAAAGAGAAAAGGAAGGGGGCACTATATGTCCTACAGTTAAATTAAAGTGGCTTTTCTGTGCTTCAGTCTGTAGCCAGGGATGAAGGAGTCAGATGGGCTCTCCTAAGAAGCTGCATATTAAGGATCAGGTGCTGTAGGCTCTGAAAACCTCCACATGGAGACTGTTGGCTGCTCTGAAGCTGGAAGCGCTGATTCTCATGTGACATAAAGCTAAGCCATACTAAAGTTATTAAAAGAGCTGCACAAGGGAGAAGACTTTCAAAGAGGCTCATCCCCTCAGTTGCCCTCACTTCCCCCAGCTCTTGCCACTCCTCACAACTTGGACTGTCTTTGTGCTCTACCACATACCATTTTGTAGTGGCCAAAACCTGTTGTGCAGGCAACTGGCAAACAAAAGTATCCATCCCACTGATATACAGGCAGATCAGGAGTGTCCTCTCTCATAAAAAGTATAATGACCTCAAAGCAAACGAGGTGTTTCTTACTACCTATCTTAAATATCACTAGAGTGTGGAATGAAACCAGCTTCATGCTAGACAGCTTCAAGTCCAGACCTGACACTATTGAACACTACCCAGACCACTAGCAGCACTCAAACTAGTCAATAAAAAGCATTGCTAAGTCACTTTTCTCTTCTAAGCCAAGTGGAAAAAAGCAGTGCCACATAGTTGCTGATGATATATTTTGCAGTGAGTATCATCTCAATAAAAAACAACCATTTCCCAATTAAGAAACGTGGTCTCCAGTGAGGCTTAGCACAGATCTCGTGGAGCTGCACTCTGTATTGGTATGAGCTGAGTGCTGGTCAGGTCTTGCATCAAGCCAATTGCTCTACCCAGCAGTGTCTCAGTGCCCCCAAACCAAAATTTGAGCATTAAACTAATTAGCAGTATGCTAGTGCTTTTATCCTGCAAACAGCAGGATAAAAGATAAATAAGTTGTTAGCCTCTCCTAAAGGCTTCCAGACTATTTATTTATAGACTCATTTATAGGTGCCCTTCACAGAAGCATCTGACCTTTTCATAATGATTACTGAACCTCTCTCATAAAGTCTGTGCATAATGAGATAGCATTACAGTGCCCATTTTAAAGAGATGAAAACATGGACTGAAAGCAAGCAAATGAAATGATCTGGTTGTGGATGCAAGCTGTTCCACAGACACATGCCAAACAAAGATGCTTTTGCTCTATCACATCTCCTTTAAAAGCCACTCAGACTGGTCTGGTGCTGCTGGAAGAACTTTGAAAGACTATAACAGATCAGCATTGGACCCAGAAATGTCAGTAATAAGATGCTCACAGACAAGCTATCTGCACCAGCAGCACCTTCTGATTACTGTTCCTCTCTGTGGAACGGACCTACGAGTAATAAAACCACCCTTTTGAGGCTCTCTTTCCTTGCAATCTCCTAAATTGCTTCTGGCACACCTCTCAGGGTGGGCAAAGGTTTCTTCTGCCTGGAAATTAAGGCATGTTGGAGACTCAGAGTAAAGCTTCATTTCAGCCCTTTGAATAAACCCATCCCTCACAATAGTTACCTTTCATTTGCTATCAGAGAAACAGAGGTTGCTGTACTGACATTTGCCCATAAGTACCAACTGCAAATTTGATTCCTTTCTGCATTGCCATTCTGGAGAGTTTCCAGGTTGTTTTTCTCAGGTGAAGGTGACATCTTGTCACCAAACCAAAGGCAAAGAAGTACTGCTATAACTGCGTGTGGGCAGCAAATGGAACCCCTCTATTTCTAGAGTAATACTGGTTGTAAGCCTGCATCCCAGGCCACTGATAATCACTCGATGAAAGCAAAGATGTGGGGAAAGTCACCGACTTTCATTATCAGAAAAGGAGACCTAAGATCAGCTGCAAACTAACCACTATCATGTCCTAACTTCGTGCTTTTTGCCACAGAAGCAGTTGACATCTCTGCTAAAACATTCTGCTGAAAATGTAAGAAACCTAAGGAACCACCATAAAAACTCCTTCAGCTTGAGGTTTACACCACAGCCTTAACAAGAGAGCCCAAACAAGCCTTAAAGTTTCTCCACTGGTGAGGAACAGAAGCATAGGCATAACATGTCTCTCCCCTGAAGGTAATTTGTTAGCATGTCCATGGAAATGTCCTCAATCCTACTCTTGCTCAATGTTGAAGGGATGCACTACCAAGGAATATATTAAGCTGTGCTATCAACCTCTTTTCCTATACATGGGGCCATAAAATAGTGGAGATGGGTGTATCTGGCCCATTTCTTTTCACACCAAAATAGCTTCCAGAAGAGCATGAAACATCCCCTCACCTCTCATGTCCTAGAACATCATGTTTGAGGCATCCAGGGATTCAGCAGCAATGATGTTACAGAAACTCACCCAGACAGCAAGGAATAATCCCAGCAAAACACATCAAACAGCTTGAGGGCAAATGCTTTTATGAAGGATTTCATGACCTCATTGAAACTATTGCTCTATCTCTATGCAGTGTGTACAAGATATTAATGGATAATTATCTTCCAAAGGAAAGAATGAGAAGAGTAAGTGTACAGTTGAAGAAACTGAGAAGATAATTATTTTAAAGTTTGTCCAGATGATCACAAGCACTTTTGAACAGATGCCTCCTGAGATATGCCATGCTTTTCCTAAAAGTGCCAGGCCCTCTCAAGTGCCCCATACAGCCAATATGGCAAACTCATGATTATGCTGCCTGAAACTAGAGGCAAAGGAAAAGAGGAGTGAGTGAGTGAGTACTGCAAGTACCCAGTTGTTTTAGGTATATTTGAAGAGTCAGGAGGTTGTCTCCCACTCAACACTTACCACTGTAAACAGAATTTTGATTGCAAGGTAAATGCTATGCTTAAAACTCAAAATTTCAGTGATTTATGTCAAATAAAATTCTTCCAACATCCTGGGGTTGTCTTTTCGTTCAATAAGAACAACCAGAGGCTTTAATTATTTTTTTTCCCCCTTTTTGTCCTGTAAAGAAACAATCCCCCTCCTCAAGTTATTCATAGTTTTGTTCTACATTAAGGTTGAACTACTTAGGAGTTGGGATTTCTATCCCAAACGGTTAATGATTTGACTCTATACTATAATATTCTAATTGAAACAGCTCCTAAGGGCATCACCATACAAGTCACTCCAGACATCTGTACCACATTAACTAAACAAAATTTTCGAGTAGCAGCTCAGAAGCTACATAAAGGACACAGCCCTCAACTTACATTTCAGTCGGGCATCAGTGAGAGAAACAGCACCATCACATTGTGTTACATTATATGGTCCTCAGTTAAAACAATGCAGTTCAGAGGTTACTAGTCTATAAAGTATTTGTTTTTATTGCCTTGTTCTTTTGATACTTTGAAGAAAGATAAGGGTAAGAGAGGGACACATATAAAGCAATTTTATTGTCTGAACACTGACTGGGTTACACAAAGGCTCAGTGCTTGCTTTCAGCTTTTTTATTATTATTTTTTAAATAAGAAAAACCTTGCAGTAGACATGGAAACAGTTATGATTATTTGTCCAATTGACATGATGCCTCTTAGGCTAGTTTCTAGTTTTAAACTATCATTTTGGCAAATAAAGATTAGACTATTTCCAGACAAGAGTGGATGTTCTAAGCCACCTTGTAATGCCTGCAGAAATGGAGGAACTAATGAAGGAAAAAAATGTCTTTGTTATCTAGACCTGGCCACAAGTGTACCCTTGCCAGGATTCTTAATGAATATTTTGCTGCTTTGTGCTTTTTGCTAGATACCTGCCCTCCAACAACTGCAGATTCTGGAAAGGCTTTACAGTCACAAATGACTGTGTTGCAACAAGCAATATTTTAACTAAAAGGCAGAGAGGCCCTGCAGAAAGATCTAGATTAATTAGAGGGCTGGGCAATCAATAAAAAGGGCAAGTGCCAGATTCTGCACCTGGGACAGGGCAACTCTGGATGTATGTACAGACTGGGGAATGAGACACTGGAGAACAGGAAAGGGACCATGGAACGGGACCTGGGGGTTGAACATAAGTCAGCTGTGCCCTGGCAGCCAGGAGGGCCAACCATGTCCTGGGGGGCATCAGGCACAGCATCGCCAGCCAGTCGAGGGAGGGGATTGTCCCACTCTGCTCTGCACTGGGGAGGCCTCACCTTGAATATTGTGTGCAGTTTTGGGTGTCTCAATACGGGAAAGACATAAAACTACTGGAGAGCATCCAAAGGAGAGCTACGGAGGTGGTGAAGGGCCTTGAGGAGAAGCTGTGTGAGGAGTGGCTGAGGGCATTTGGTGTGTTCAGCCTGGAGGAGACTGAGGGGAGACCTCACTGCAGTTACAACTTCCTCGTGTGGGGAAGAGGAGGGGCAGACACTGATCTCTTCTCTGTCTGACCAGGGACAGGACCTGAGGGAATGGCCTGAAGCTGTGTCAGGGCAGGTTTAGGTTGGATATCTGGAAAAGGTTCCTCCCCCAGAGTGTGGCTGAGCACTGGAACAGGCTCAATAGGAAAGTGGTCACAGCACCAAGCTTGACAGGGTTCAAGAAGCATTTGGACAATGTTCTCAGGCTCATGGTGTTACGCTTGGGGATGGTCTTGTGCAGGGCCAGGAGTTCGACTTTCATGATCCCAGAGGGTCCCCTCTAACTCAAATATTCTAGGATGCTCTAATTAAAAGCTCAAAAATATTTGTGGTGGGTCTTAAAGGATATTTATTCTGCAAAGAAAGACTTTCTGTGCGTCTAAATCTTGCTCTTTTTCTTTGCCTTAAGGAGGTAGTGTTATGATCCAACTGAGAAAAGAGCCTGCCTGTGGAAAGTGGTGGGGAAAAGGGAAGAAACAAAGCAAATCCAGCCTTTTTCTAATTATTTGTTTTCCAATAAAATCCATTAAACAGCAATAGCTGATCTCCTGAGCCGAGTAATTTCAGGCTAAGTCTTTACCGAGTAGAGCTGACCTGAGCTGCTTTACACAGCAGTGCTGCAAGCAGCCCATCTGGATATGGATGTATATATGATCTGACTTTGCTACACATTGCCAAATTCTATGGCCATATCCTTACCTCCATCTCCATCATACAGAGGTGCCAAGTCACCTCTGCCTTTCCTTCAAGAGATGTGCTCCTGCTTTTTTTCTCCGAAGTGCTAGCTGTAAGAGATGAGAACACTTGGACTCACCATGGGAAATATGTACCTCTGCTGCACAAAAAGCAAAGGCTGAAGACCTGGTGATGGCACAGTGTAAGACACACACACCTTGTGTTCAGTGCACGAGACTTCAAGGGTATGAGGAAAGCTTCAACTGAGGTCCCACAGCACAGCATCAGGCTCGATAACCTGCAGTATTAGGTACCCTTGTTAAAAGGTTGAGTGAAAAGTCCCAGACTCCACTGAAGTACTGCTAAGCCTAATTCTAAGTTTTAAGCAGCATTTAAGTGGTCAAAAAGGTTTGCTCTAGACCCTGTATTTCACCTGCATCAGAGCAGTACAGTATTTCTTGCTTATATGAGCATTTCAGTGTGATTGACTTTGGGTAGCAGGGAGCTGAAGTCATGCCAGACCTGTTTCATACTGACATTTATTTGTGCAATGAAATCCAAGGATCTTTTCTTTTCTCTTTTTTTCCCCTATGTGCTTCACTCAGTACTCTCTCTGTGACATTGAAATCCATCACGCTGCTGGCCCTGGTGTACCCATTAGATTGTACGTGCCAACAATGTTAGAACTCCGTGATGGAGAAAAGACAGCTGTAACACAAAAAAAAAAAAAAGTGGCCTGAGGAAGTAAATTTTCATTTGTTCCCAAGCTTTCTCTGATTTAGGGTAAGATTCTCTTGCCCTTAATCATGCTGCGATACACTAACCTCCCTCTCAAGGAGGAGGCAATGAATAAATGCCGTGCAGCCAGAGGCACTTTTCCTCCCATTCATTCAAGCACTGCACAGGATGCCCAAAGCAGCCTTTCATAGCATTAACCTGCCCAACAGAGAGAAATGTCCACAAAAAGAGCAATTTCCTCAATTAAAGAAAATTAGAGGAATAATTAGAGAAAAGTGGCTCTTTCCCAACTCCTGATTACTGACAGACAGACAAAGGCACACAGCTCCAGGGTCTGGAACAGAAGCCAAGTAGTCCTCTAACATTCCTCATACAAACTCCTGTATTCCTTTTACTCTGTGTGGGTGTCGTCCCACCCCATCCCTGCTCCAGAATGGATTGAAGTGTAGTACTTGTGGCTGATGTCTGTAATTTCAGAGCCCTCTTGCAATTGCTGAGGAGTAGGCAGTGGAACAGCCTTTCTCCTTTCTGAAGGAGAGAGGTCACCTGAAGGACTATGCAGAAGAGTCTCCTCATTGCTACCTGCGTGCCATTGGAGACAGGGCAAACATCAGCCCCACTGTCACAAGTCCTATTAGGTTTCAGCAGCTGCTTAGCTTGCTTACAAAATGCCATACAGGAAGGCAATCCATATAGGCAGTGTTTGAACATACGGTGGGAATCCAGCATTGCCAAGACTATGTGCTCTCAAATGTAAAGCAAACATGGAGGCAGGAGGAGCAGTACTGACATTTAGGGGCAGATAGGCAATGATGGCTCATTTAAGCTCTGTGAGGTTAGCAGTTCTACTGCTAATTTATCTGAGGCCTTTCACATGCAGTTCTAGGTGATTTGTGTTCAATTTGGCTTGAACTTCATTCACAGTCAATGGTCCAAAATAATAGCCAACTGAAATAGCTGAGAGCAAGTGCTCATTTTCATTGCCTCTCTTGGATGTGAGCACAATTAGCATTCCTGGGTTCAGCACTGCGAATACACATGCATGTGTCAAATGACACTGGGTAGCTATAGTGCTGCTCCAACAGAGTTCAGCTCTGTTATTTCCAGTTAATGACAACTGGTCCTATTGACACCCAATCCTCCACCTGCCTTGAGGCTGCAGAAAAGTCAGGCCATGAGCAGGGAAAGATGCAACACTGCTTTAGTTAGAAAACAGATACTCAAGCTTGATCTTTAGTCGCTATCAAATGAAAGGTCTCTTCAGTGCCCAGGGATGTCTGCTGCCCACCAGAGTCATGGTGTTTGAGTTCAGGCAGTATCAGCAGAGACAAAGATGACAAAATACAGGGGGAGGCATGGAGGGAGTGTGTGTGTGGGGGAAATGAACAGTCTCAGGCAAGAGCTAAATGGAGTGAGAAGGCTCAAAACAAATAAATGAGATTTATGTGGAATAACAAAGCAATGGGGAGGAAGACAAGAGAGAAGATACAAAGTGAGCTGCAAAGGGGTTCACAGAAAAAGACCAAAATGGAGGATGGTTGGGAGGCCCTGAAAAAACTGAGACATACACAGAAAGATAAAAGAGATAAAACTTTAGAAAAAAATGGATACCATGGAACCGTACCTCTGGCTACTGCCTTTTCCCTTCCTGAAACCTATCTGAGGTTTTACATACAGCTCTGTTACCACAGCCTTGCATTTAGGCTGTCATTCTAAATTAAATGCAAAAAGTCACAGAAATTACAGGAATATCGTGTATTAAAATATCCCGTTCAGGGCAAAGCATACCTCTTGTTTCTCATCTGTTACCACTAAGAACAAGTTGCAGCATGCACAGTTGTCTGAGCACACGGCATTTTGCAGGATCTCTTTGCCCCTTGCTGTGTTGAGCAGTGCTCCTTCCAGATAGCAAAGCCTTATTATGCCATCCTTTTCAAGCAACTACTGCTCTTATCTACAAAGGCAGAGTTGCAAACACCAGCCCTCACCTTTCCAAGTAGCTTTAATAAACCTTGCCCTGTTTGCAAAGTTTCCTCTGAAAAAATGATGATGTGATGGAGAGTAACTAATTGAGCTGTACGTTATTATAGATCTCCACTGATGGAGAAAATGCAGTATGCAGCTCTTCCTTCAGCTGTGGTGTTTATAGAATTGCTCTTTCTTGTGCCATTTCTGCCTGTCTTTCACTGAGCTGAAACACCATCTTTCCTCACTGCCAGAGACTCTCCTGTACTTAGATAGACAAAACTTGTAAGAATTGACATACTTGTCAGATTTGCTGAGATTAAGAATTACTGGTAAGGAAAAAATCCAGAAGAGGATTACTCAATACACCCTATTTCCTTTGGAAACCAAGCTAAAAGCATTATAGATAGGCTTAGAAAACAGTTACACCCATTAATCTTTGATTGACCTTCCTGATGCTATCAAAACTGAGAGCAGTGAACCATGTGTTTTCCATTTGATTTGTTGTGTTCTTGTTCAATAGGTTAAAATCTAGGACATGTCTTGAAAGACAACTGTTTGACTGGGGCAAACAGAAACTGTCTGCTTGATGATGCTAAACCACACTACCTGTAAGTTTTCATAAAGTGCTTGCCATCTCCCAGTGGCAAAGGAGCTGCCAGCTCCAAAGGGTCACAGCTTAGTGACACAAGTCTGAATGGGAGTTGTCACTGTTGCAAACCAGCTTCCTGGCTCCACTGGCACCTCATGTCATTAGTAAGGCTAATGAGGTTTTGCCTAAGCCAGGTTCAGAAAGTCAGGGAAGAGTTTAAGGCACTTTCAAATGCTAAGTGCTTCTCACACCTCACCAAATTTCTGCATAGATGATAATTCTGACCTCTGAAATAACAGGTTGTAAATACAAGAATCTGGGGTAGGCTGAAGGGCTGAAGCTAGACAAGTCAAACACACTGTGCCAGAAACCACTCCTGCACACAGGAGCCTGACAGTCGGCTACACTACATCTGCGGATCGGCTCCAGCATGCTGCTGCCTCTGCCAACACAGCTTTTCCCAAATTCCACCATTAGCACAACCCAGGCACTATGTCTAACAGGCAGTTTCATGCGGGCATGCAGCTCAGCTGAAGAAGTTTAGCAGTATGGACAAGGTCAAGTCCTGCCAGCTGGCTTGAGAACCAAAAACTGCTCTCTGCTGCTAATCTACTAGCGCAGATGTTGCCCACAGCTGATGGGATCTCTGACAGTGCTCACTTCTGCACATGTCATCCACCGTTTACTTTCTCCAACTTTAAACCTTGGAAAGCTGTCCCATTCTGTAAGGATGACTGTTCTTTACTGTCCTACCCTTATAATATGTACATAAAGCCACCCCAAAACACAACTCTAACTGAAAAATTATTCTCTATAGATGGTAGGTACCAATCCTTTCTGAGTTCCTCCACTTCCAAACAAGGTGGTAAACATTTTACAGAGATGCTGCTGTTTGTCTGCTATTGCGTTCTAGATGCCTCTCTATTGCTGTATTTTGATCTGATTTGCACACAGAGGGGAAGGTTTGGTGGTTTGTAGTTCAAAGGAGTAACTGCACAACATAACATAGCTAGGCACTACTGGCTACTGCTTACAGAGGACTCTAAGCAGACGATAATCTTAACAAACAGTATGTCAAATATTTTGGCATATTTAACCTCCATTCCCACTGTAAGTAAAATTCAGGTTCATGACCACCTGAAGAACATGAATGGACACAAGTCTATGGGACCTGATGAGATGCATCCCAGAGTCCTGAAGGAATTGGCTGATGTAGTTGCCAAGCCGCTCTCCATGATATTTGAGAAGTCATGGCAGTCAGATGAAGTCTCAGGTGACTAGAAGGAGAGAAAGATTGAACCTTCTTTAAAAAGAGTAGAAAGGAGGGCCTTGGGACTAATGGCCTGTCAGCCTCACCTCAGTGCCCAGGAAGATCATGGAACAGATCCTCTTAGAAGCTGTGCTAAGGCACATGGAGGAGAGGGAGGTGATTTGGGACAGTCATCACAGCTTCACCAAGGCCAAGTCCTGCCTGACCAACCCAGTGGCCTTCTGTGATGGAGTGACTCCATCAGTGGACAAGGGAAGAGCTATTTGCTTCACTGGAAAATAGCATATTATTATCATAGAATCATGAAATAATTTGGGTTGGCAGGGAACTTTAAAAGTCATCTTATCCAACCCCCTGCAATGAGCAGGGACATCTTCAACTAGACCAGGTTGCTCAAAGCCCCATCCAACCTGACCTCAAACATTTGCAGTGATGGGACATCAACCATCTCTTTGGGCAACCTGTGCCAGTGGTTCAACACGACCATCATAAAAAATACCTTCCTTATATCTACTCTAAATCTACTCTTAGTTTATAACCATTACCCTTCATCCTATTACTACATGCCCTCCTAAAAAGTCTGTCCCCTTCTTTCTTATAAGCCCCCTTTAGGTACTAAAAGGCTGCTACAAGGTCTCCCCAGGGCGTTCTCTTCTCTAGGCTGAACAGCCCATCTCTCTCAGCCTGCATAATCTCTTCTGAGAGCAAGTCATTATTCAGTGAGAAGTAACTTCACTGAAAGTTTGTACTCCTGCATATTTCCACCCTATTGACTAAATTCACTGATGTCTCATAAAATCTAAGTTTTCTTACTGCCACAATGCTGCTGTACAATGTTGCTTCACTGCAATTGGGTGTCATTTTGGTGGAAACAATACTGGATCTCAGTTTCTTGACATCTGACTTTCTCACATGAGCTTAATTACTCCTGTGCACTCTTGAGTTAAATTTGGTTAAAATTGGCAAAAGAATTCTAAAATTATATATCTCCAAGGAAGAAGACTGCAGAAAAGGAAAGTTGTGGGTGCCTCAGCTCATTTCTTCAAGAAATTTTCAGAAGGCAAGAAGGACTGTTGCTCTTTAATCTCACAACAGTTTATACATTGCACAAGGTCCTTATCATGACTGCAGGAACCTTGCACAGCTCTTGGCTCTGTCAAGGTCACTCTGTGCTTCCAATCCATATCCCAGACTTAAAATGGTTTTCAGAATCACTGATCTTTAAGTACATCTGCAGCATGAACTGGCTGAATTTTGAAAACACCACTCATAGCAACTCCATCTTCCAGCTAAAGAATCCATGGGGCCCAAAAAACCATGAGAAAAAGCAGATGTTAGGAGATGTAGGGAGAACTTTGCAGTGTCCTTATCTCCAGCTGAGGTCAAGCGACAAAGTGTTGACATATTGAACATTTTTAGAGCTGAGAGATCATTTCCCAGCTAGCTTTATTGTTTTTCAAAATTAGTCTTGTTTATCCTGTTGCTAACATGAGGTGTGAAAATGAGGTATGTACTTATCCAATCTCAGTGATCAGGCTTGTCAGAAATCTTGGCAGGCTGCAAATCTGTCTTACTGACTTCTAATAGTAAACCTTGTCCACAGTATTATAATACCAGTTCAGCTATCAGAGAAAAAACACCTTTTCTGGGTCCTAAAAGACTGAGGGGTTCTTGGATTTTGTCTTCCAAAAGAAAAAATAAGCAGATAGACCGCTGTTCAGGCTGCCACATAAAGTGCCCTTCCAAAAAAATTCTGCAAGAACAAATGTACAGAAACTGTACAGAAGAAAATTGCTTCTGTTGGCTCTTCAGTGTGAGCCATGGCCCTGTTTCAAGTCTGATAGACCACAGGCGAGCTAGATGTTCCTGGACTGTTTTGGCATGGAAGATGTGGCTCAGATAAATAGCCAAGCTCTACAGAAGGGTGTTTTAACAGCTCACCCAGTCTGGCAGCTGGACCTCACTAAAATGCCAAAGCATAAAAAAATGGCTCAAGCCACCTGCCCAATCCAAAATTCAAAGAGTGGAACTAGCCTAGGCAATTAGGGAGAAGCTTATCACCAGGCAAGAGCTGCGTGCTGTATTCTTCCAGCAGAAAGGAAACCAGCATTGTGAGTAGGGTATCTCTTAATTTATGGAGGAAGGAAGTCTATGTAACCACCTTCACAAAGAAAGGCAAGTCTGAAGCACCGAGTTTCACATTTTTTCAGAGATGCAATACACAGCAGTCGCCCTTGATCTTAATGAGATGAGGAAGATGGGATTTCTCCAGCTCTGTCACAAGGACATGGGTCACTTGGGATTCCTGTGGCCAAGGATGATTTGTCTTTTTGAATGTTTTGAAGAATTTTGTCCCCTCACTATCTCTTCTGCAAAAATATGTGTATCAATGTTGCTGAATTAATTTACATTTAAGATCCTAAGAAGTTCAAAAGAGGAAATGTTAACATTTTGCAGAATTGAAACCCAACATAAACAAGTAGACTCAAATTTCCTTTACTCTGAGTGTGGAAAAAAACAGAACATTTTTAAACCTGACCAAAAATTCAAATGTACGTATAAGTTATGAAGCACTTGACTAATACAGCATGTGGGAGTACACAGATGAGTCAGACAGAGAAGTGGGTAGGATGGGATTCTCTTGCTCTTCCTTAAGCCATACAGAGATCAGATAAAAAACAGGTCCAGAGAAGAAAAATTCTGAAGGCCAGCTGAAGCACTAAAGTCTGTTTTGTTTACTTCTTGAAACACTTTCATTGACCAAGGAAACACTTGATTTAATGGTCTCCGTTCCTCTGTGTCCCATGTATAATTGCCCAGCCCAGAAACACCATGCTAACAAACCCAAACTCCCAGGGCAGTGAAGCTTTCTTCATCTTCTCAGGTCAAAGAGACAGAATATGCTACACTTGATCAGAGCAGTAGTCTAAGTAATACTAAAAGAGCCAGCATCTTTGAGGCTATTTAATTTCACTAGTATCTTTTATATCACAAGTATAAGCAACCTCATTCTCATCATGAGTGCAAATGTAACCTGTTTGTTCCCTCTCTCCTTTCCTAGTAATTTTGAAAGGCTTTTTTCCTAGATATTTTTCTAGATATATTTCTATTTGGACAAGGCTGCAGTAAGCCCACTAAAGGAAAGACAAGCTGCAGTTGGCAACCCGTGCCTCACTGCAAACATCAGATGACAGGGAACAGTGGCTAGACTATAACAAAAGGCCATGAGACTGCCACTCATACCCCAGAACATTCAGTGAAGGACCATCTTCCAAGAGGATGAGCTCAGTATCCTCCACTGCACAGGAGGGAAGACTACAGCAGATGAGCGCTGTGCAGGCACAGGGATGCCCGTAGCCTGCAGCAAAGCAGAAGTTCATGTGCATGCATAGATCCATGTGCAATTTCTGCCTGGTTACTTCCACTAAGAACCTGATTCAACTATATTTGGCACTAGTACACGTACCCCAATGATGCCTAAGGGTTTCTTTGATTTTTGATTTTTTAATTTTATAGATGTTAGAAATTATTGTAGATCTAATGTACTAGTAATATAACTTCA
>JAWWMP010000132.1:18278922-18338392 GCA_035047865.1 Dendrocincla tyrannina | reverse complement strand
CGGGGCAGGACTGAGAGAAATAACAGAATGGGATTGGATGGACACTATTATAAAATCTTGTAACTTAGTTCTGAAGGGGAGATTCCTGTGTGAATGTTTTCCTGGAGCCTGTTGGCTCATTAAAGCTCCTGCTCACTTATCTCCTACTAAAGTTGCCAGAAGTTTTTTTTTTCCTCACTCCTTAAGGCAACACCAAAAAAGCTTTGGGTAGAAAGGAAAATCACTGCAGCAATGAGACACTGCCTAATTGGATGCCTTTTTGCATGCACTTTGCTTCATTTTATAAAGCAACACTCATGTTGAAGCCCAGACATTCCACGTCAGCACATCTAACTCCTCCTGTGGGAAGGCTTGTGGCAGAGCTGGTATATCACCTGCTTGCTAATGGAGAAAATCCATCATCCAAAGTAATTTAAACCATTCAGGATGGCCAAAGTCATCAAGACAGCAATGACTGTGACTAAGACCCTAGCTGAGGCAATTGCATTGAAAGCCTTTTCGCATTTTTTGCTGAGGGATAGGCAAAGCTGCCGTCTCTCTCTAAGGCTCAGGACTGAGGTTTGGTGTCTGATTAAGGTACTTCAAGCAAGGTATCTGAGCCTAAACTGGATAGGGAGTGCTCTCTGATTTCAGAATGTCTGTTCATCAGCCTGCAGTGATGCCCAGAAAGGAGCTGTATCTTGTATGGCCAATGACAGTGCTTACACTGACCTCATTGCTGCAGCTGTGGCTCTGCGTTTGTGTACGTCACCGGAGTCTGGCCCTACAGTCACACAGAGCAGTGTGAATCACAAAGCAATAATGTCACAGTCTTCATCAACAAGTAACAGCAGCCAACATGCTGGATGCTGCTAAGTATAGTTGCAGTTTATCTCTGGCTTCTTTCTCCTCTCGCGTGCCTCCTCCAAAACCAGACTGCAACTAATGGTCAATACTGTTTAAGGTGGTGAGGATCAGCACCCTTAGCAGCAACTGTTCTGATTTCTGTCTCCTTACGTGTTTTTTTTTTTAAAAGTCCAGGCAATTATTCAGGACTGAAAAATCTATGTCAAAGCAATCACTAGTGGCATATCTTTGACTTCAGAGAAATTGCAGCAGGAATTAGTCTGACTTCACAATTCTTCCTTTCCCTATAACAAATGGAATAACCTATGTAGATCCTGCCTATAGGCAGCACCAAGCAAGATCCCACTTCAACCACACCTGTGGGGCTTGATCCTTCTGAAATGCCATTTTTTTTCATGGAATCCTCCCACACCTGACAGGTAATTTTAGCAGTTGGACTAAAGCAGGTAGGCACTGAGATATCTCAGCCAAGGGATGCAAGGGGACAGAAAACAGGGTCCCTGTTCGTTCTCCTTCCCTCTCCACAGGCTGGCATGGACATCTAGGGCCATTGCTGGAAATAGAGTCAGAAGTAAAAAAATACAAACACAAGGAAAGTTTTCTTTCTGAACTTGTGAAAATACACATAGTTCACCTTGCTGTCTAGGTTATGTACAGAGGAATGGGGAGGGATTTTAGCAGAGAGATTTGAAAGATAGGGAAATAGATCTTTATCCTTCCTCTAAATGCTACTTCATTTTTGCACTTTCTTTTCTCCAAACCTCCTTATATTCTAACCGAAACCAGTCTGTTGAAAGAAAGGGAAGGCCAGAAAAGGAATTGTCATGGTAGATGTTACTTTGGCAAATAAACCATCAAAAAAAGGGGGACGAAAAATATTTTCTCCCGAAGCAGGGGGGCCTGTTCATCATTTACCTCGTGTGTTTACCCTTAGCTTATCATTATATTAGCCACATTTCCCGACTGAGCTGGAGCACCTGGTAACTATAGTAACCACATTTTCATATCTGCCCATAAATTCCCTCAGTTCTAATTAGGGCACCCATTTATAACAGCAATAATAACACAGGAGAAACAACAGCAGACTTAGCCCAGATGCAGTCACCTCTCTCTCCCTCATGCCACAGAAATGACCCATATCTGAACACTTCTTATATCGTAAAATGTCACTTATGGCACAAAGCCTACCTTACTTACCATGTCAACCACCTTTTATCCATCTGCTATGTTGCACATACCTTCTTGATTTCTAAAAAGTCTGTTCATCAGCCCTCCAGTCCAAACAAAAGTCAGCAAGTTTCACATCAGGCTGCATACACCTGTCTCTCTTGATAGAAGAAAGAATTCACCTCTAGTCTGTAACTTAATCCCACCCACAGCACTACTGCAGATTATACAAACAACAAGTAGATGCTACTACAAGCAGAAAGGCTAAGCAGTTCAGTTTACAAATTAACCTATGCAATCCTGACAGTTTTGAAAAGAGGACAAACCACGTCATCCAAAACAAATGATAGCTAAATGATGAAGCACCAATGTGCAACAAATCAAGACCAAGTAATAAACAGTTGCAGAGTTCAATGGCTCAGTGTAATTCACCACAAATTATTTCCTTCTCTATGAAACAATGAAGCTTAGTGAACACTTTGAAGCCTGCTGACATGATTTAAAAAGATGGATGGGCTGGTAGGTAGTCAAGAGTGTTTGCTTTATTGTTCACAGAGTCACTGCTCAGAAGTGCATTTGTTTTGGAGTCTATGTGAATTATTGTCAAAAAAGTGACAAACCTCTTTCTCTCTTTAGGCTACCCCATCCAGGCCTTACGTGAATTTCTTTTGCTAGAAGAAAAAAGACACTGCATCTGTGTATTGGCACAGATAAGACCACAAAGCCCATGGTTTTGGCATATTTGTTGCCATTAGAAAATGAACTTGTTAGAAAAGCATGTCAATTATTATAACTTATCCATGACTATGAACAAGAATATCTTCTTGTGAACAAACTTTATCCACTTTTCCTCTACATCCTCTGGAGGCTGAGGGAACTGGGTAAGAAAACATACTGGAGCTTTTGCTGGTGATGTTGGTGATTTCCAGTTTGGAATATTAAATACCAGTTACCCTGCTTGCCTTGCCAGCCTTCATGTGGGGAAAAAGCAAGCTCAGAGTGATTTCATATAAATAGGTGCTAATCCAAGCTATAATGGCATGACAGCTGACTTCAGCCAGGGCTTTGGAGACCAGATGATCCCCAGCAGACAGAAAGGGTGCCTCCTTGCATGAGAAAGCTATCCACCTTCCCACTATCAACACCAAAAATTCGGAGGAATGGTCAGGCCCACTGAATGGAAGAATGAAAGGTATTTCACTGAATTTTTAACTTTGGGATCCACTGACATAAGCAGGGATACTGTAGCAACACTCCACAAAGCTTCCCCATTCCTTTAAACCCTTTGAATACTAAGAACCCACTGACAGAAAAAGCACCTCCTTCGCCCAGTGAAGTGACACTTGTCACTTGTGAAAGCCAGTGTGTGTACCTCTCCCCTGACTTCCCAGTGAAGGCTCAAAGCACCCTGGGCAGAAGTAGATGAGCCATCCTTGGACTGTGGTTGTAAAAAGCAGGTAGGGTTTGTTCATTTCATTCTATTTTATAGCTTTATCTGCTCTTTGCACCAACTAATAAGAGCTTTCAAAGTGAACAGCGTTGTGATGCGAAAATGTAAACTTTAGTGAATTGCCAAAGAAATGTTCCAGTTATTTGCCAATTTAGTCATTAAGCACCATTTAGAAGCATGGATAGAAAACATGTTGATAGTCAAATTCTAATATAACCACAGAAATTGATTTAAGATGCTGCCAAACGTGAAGCACGGTAACAGTCAATACCATATATATGCTTTTTCATTTAATAAGTGAAAAGTAATTTTGGTCACTTCCAGACCAGATTGATTTTTGACACTTCCCTCTGCTCGTGAGATGCTGTTTGAGACTTGGGTGGAGATTTCTCTGTTGCAAGTTGTGCTGCTCACTACCATACTCTCATTTCTCCATCAATTTCTTATTTATTCAGGCTGTAGTCTGTTAAGAGAGATGGGCATTTGCTGGATGCGTGATGCATAATGAGGTTGCAGTCTCTATGGAGGCTTCTAAAACTGCCCATCATATTTTGCTTACTGGCTCTTTCCATTTTCATCAAGAGGGAACACTCTCAAACTGTCAAAATCTTTCCAAATGACCCCACAGTAAGCAGTGTAGCCTAGAGTATTTCTTGGCTTGTTAAATATTAAAATAGAATGTGAAAACTATGTTTTATTTGATTTTACTAGTTAAGGAATAAGTTTTTGACAGAAAAATAATTGCCCTGAAAATAAGGAAAAGAACTAATTAAAAATAAGATTAAATAAACAGTTTCTATATGATCTAGTCTAATTTCAGAGACATGCTTCACCTGGCATAATGTGTCGTTTCTGAAACCCCTGTGTAAGGTTAAGCATTCCTTGGTAGTTGCCTGGAAACGATGCCAATGACAGTTTGTTCTCATTAAGGGCAAATAATGCAGAAAGGCTGTTACAATTGTACTTGTGAGCAGTTAAATAAATTCATTTTGGACACATTTTTTCTCTCTAAAGATGCAAGTTCTGAAATCTTACCAGAAGTGTTGGCACAAAAGAGATTCCAACTTATATGGATGAATATGCACAGAAATTAATTTGAAATTACCACTATTACTATTATTATTATCTAGCCAAATTAGTGCTGAGCAGAATACAGTCATTTTGGTTTCGGACTGGTTTTGTAGGGTTTTTTCCTTCTGTTCTGTACCATATGAAACTCAGTGCTTTTTAAAAAGGTCCTCTGAAAAGTAGGAGAAATAACTTTCAAAACTGCTGCTTGGGAAATCAGCAAGAAGAGCAGAAATCAATGCCAAAATAACTACCATTCTTAGAAAGGAAAGCCCCAAAGTTAAGTTGTTGCTTCATAGTTCACTAAAACTACAGTGCTGCCCTGGGCACAAATCAGTGATTCCTGCACTCACCTGCAGACATGCTTCAGGTCCAAAGCTACCTGGGCAGGGCAAAACCAACCTGCACAAATTTCACTGGCCAGGTGTCTGTGGGGACACCGTGACTCCTTTAATTTTATCAGGTATCAAAGCTGTGGCCCCAAGCCAGCTCCCTCTGCTTTCCCATCAAGACTTTCCTTTATGACCAGGTGATGCTGTGGTTAATCATGGGAAGCACAGACCAACTAAAGTACCTTCTTTACAGAAATCAATGATGACATGAAGCATCACAGCTGCAATTAGAAGAGTTTTAACTAGTTCAAACTGCTGGTAAATGAAAAGGAAAAACAATGTATTTAAGACTGGGAGGAGAGCACCTATTCTTTCAGTATTCCAGCCAAATATTTTGGCATGGGAACGAGCAGGTAAAGAGGTGGACATATTTGTGATATTTAAGTGCCACAGCTGGCAATCTTGCATGCTCATTTTACATTTTATCTGCAGCTTGTTTGTTACATCGTATTTGCCTTTCATGTAATCAATTTTGAATTGATCTGATGGAGGAAAGGACTGCAGCGTTACAAGTAGCAGACATCTTATTGTGGCCAGAGCCAAGAAGAGATCCTTAACCTTTCACTGGAAAGCATCAGTATATTTAGTACCTGTATTAAATTTAACACTATATTTAGCAAAGTTCATTCCATCATATGAATTTTTTTTTTTTTTAACAGAACAGATACAACAGATTGAGAGGAGCAATTAAGTATGAATAAATGGGGGAAAAGACTGTTTGGAGTTAACTTTGGTTTTTTTTTTTGTTTTGTTTTGTTGTTGCAGCTTTTTTCAAAACGAAAAAAACACACCACATAAAAGATGATAAACAGTAGGGAACCATCCTCCTGGATGGACAGAGTTGCATGAGGTTGCCATGAATACACACAAAAGTTACCTGTACTTCTGCGAAAAGAGAGAATTTATCTATTTTATTTCCTAAAGCAAGATAAATTCCATTTCATGGAGAAGCTTAGAAAAAGCTGGATCAGTCAGCCAGCCAGCCAGATATGACCAGACAAGAAGCAGATTTTATAAACAACTAAAGAAGTTTGCCATCTGGCAATGCTGGGCATAAGAGATGAGGGCAAACTCCAACCCATTAAGGGAAATGAAGACAAAGGCCCATGCCAGACAGTGAAGGATGCATGCAAGATAACCACTGGCAATAACATTTTCCACAGGGTTGTTTCTCTTCTCCACCACTGCATAGTCCATTTACAACCAAACAGGAACTGCTGAAAGATTGAATGCAAGATATTTACTCCGCCCTTGGAAGCTCTGTGTTTCCAAAAAGCATGGGGATAAGGGGAAATATTTGGAAGAAAGCATAGTTTATCTTGACTGAAAATGACTGTTCAATGGCTAAAATTTGTGCTCAGATGTTCTCCTGAAGAGGAATGCAGAACTGAAGCTGGATCAGAGATGTGTGTACAAAAACTTTGTGGGAATAAGCCATCACATATGGCAAACTGGCTCATGTTTGTGACCTCTCAGGCTACTGGAACAAACACTTGTCAGCATAGGAAGCTTGGATTATTAAAAGAAAATAACATTAGCTGTAAATTTATCTCCTTTCTCTCAGTGACCATTGGAAACCAGAATATATTTTCAAGCCCAATTCCATGCATGCTTGTCAGATGGCTATAAGGAAGATTTTTCACACAATGTAGATTTTGAGACATTTTCAAAGTAGTCATTTGCTACTCACAATGTGCTACAGCTAAATTGCATCTGTCTTACATGTCTGTATCTCTTCTCTCTGACTGGAAGACTTAAACTTCCTAAACAGAAAAATAGTAAGAAATGAATAAACAACATGTTCCTATGACAGTAACCCTTTCTTATCAAGTTTAGTACTTCCATTCTTCCCATTGCAATGGTAGTTCTCTATTACAAATTCTAGCCTCATGTAAAGACATGGCAAAAGTCCCACTAAGATTTGAATCCACATCATCTCAGACTTGACTGCCTGCCAAAAGGAAAAGTTTTACATGGGGCAAGGAAAAAGCAGTCTTGGGTGTATGCAGAAGGAACTCCAATTGAAGAGCAGTGATGTGGTGCTCCCCCACACCCAGGCTGCACCATGATCTAATGCTTGTACAAAAGCAAATGCCATTTTGCAGCATTTGACCCCCTATAGTGAGAATACTCAATGCTTTGTCCAAGACAAATAGAGCAACCCACTCAAAGAGTTCCTTTGCCAATTTGAAAGGTGTTATAAGTGAAAATTGTAGGATTGCCTGAGGAAAAAACTGAAAGAGGACATGTCCATAATTCTGTTAAGTCAATTTTATCACCTTGTCTTAATTCTGGTTCATTCTGCCCAGAGACAAGCGGGTCTACAGCAAGGGGCTTAATCTGGCCACCTATGAGAGCTTTTAGCCCAGTGTATCACCATGGCCATTAAAACCAGACTTTTACATAAAGGAACTAACACACAGCCCCTTCCTCAAACACAAAGTCATAAGGCAGATGGATGGACATATGTACAACTGCCTCTAACTGCTAATGTAGCCATTTGCACTCAACAACATGACACCAGTTTGGGATATTTTCTGGAAGAATTTATTTTTATAAATAAAACCTTGGCATCCTAAGACTGACATAATCCTGTTTTCATGCAACCTGCATGAGACATTTAAAGGGACACTGACCTCATTCTCCTTTCAGCCCTCTCTGCTGAAGTTTCAATAATACCCTTTCCTCTTATCACAAAACCCACTATATTGACATGGAAATTTACTGTATGACTCTGAACATCAAAACCCATTTTCCTTTCAGTTCCATCTTTTTAACATGGGAACAGATTTCTGCTGGAGGTCTTTAGGTTTTACTTGAAAATTCCTACACTGGCCAAAATCAAATTGAAATGGAACAAGAGCAAATGAGAGAGTACAATGAAAGTCTACAGCATTAGAAGTCTTCTTCCAAAATGCATATCTCCATATCAAGAATGGACATGAGTACATACCCATTCATGTATTTTTTTGAGGTCCATTGCTCTGGACATCAAAGTTTTCCATATGTGGAAGGACTGGAAATTCAGAGCTTCAGTAACAGCGAGTCTCCCTTATAGAGTGAAAGACAGTTGAGGTCTTTCCCAAGGGGTTACCTGTAATAAAGCAGCTGGGTTAAGGCTGTTAATTCATTAACAATGTTCAGAGGAGTTGTCTTTGACTTTTACAAAGCCTTCCCTTCAACAGGATCATTATATCATTGCATGCTGTTCATATATTCATTCAAAAGCACTAAGAGCTCTTTTATAGGCTTCCATGTAAACACCTATACCCAGATTGTTCTTGAAGAAAGAACAAAAGTGTTTATTTTTAAAAGTTGCTCTTTCATAAATACAGTTTTTTCAGCATTTACCTAGCAATACTAATAAATAACTAAAATGACCTTCCCACACAAAATGAGTTGACTTCCAAAATTTAAAATAGCTTTAACTTATTTTTTCCTTCTTTGGCTTTTTTAACAGATTGTTTACTTCTCCCATATGAAGCCAGTATATAGCTATAGGGGGGAAAAAAGTGCACAAGGAAAATATTCTTTCAGTCATTAGGTCTTTTTCATTGGCAGCTCTCCCTGTGTTTTCATCTGTGAGTTTTCTAAGGTAATGGCCAATCTCAAACCATGTGCTGAAGTAATAATTTCATGATAAAACTAATCTTTCCAATAAACAGCTCTCTGAAGCACTCTCCTTTTAATTTTCAAAGAGCCAGAAGGATTATGTTAGTGATTTGGATATCTATTTTTCTAAAATTGCCCTCCAAGTTTTCCTTATTCTAATATAATGCACACAGTCCTTAGCAAATAGGAATTGCATCTAGAATTGGGAGAAAAAAACCACAGCAGAAACAAATGTAACCTTAGAAATCACTGATGTAAGTAGTTTCATTCTTGTACTAAAAACCATTTGAAAACTAATCTACTGCATGTTCCTTCCTTCACAAAACGTAAATTGATCTTTCAGTTTGAATACCTGTCAAACCACAGCCACTATAATGTTGTTAAGTCAGCTCCTCAGCTGATAACATCTGATATACTGCAAAATTACACATAGCTCCACATGAAGTGCTAGACCAGATTACCCCAAACCAGGGTAGAGGCTGTTCAGTCTTGGAGCATTTAGCAGCAGCAGGAATGAGGAGCCTTTCTCCCAAAAGAGCACTTCCAGCACTTCCCAAAGTAGTATGTGAATACATCACAAAGACTATTAAATCGGGCTATGACAGTTCATGGTGTTGGCTCATTGGTCTTCCCCAAACTGTCACCATGCCCCTTCCATACACTACTTCATGTAAAATGTCTGTTCTATGTTGTGGATTATGCCAGTTTCAATAAAATGCCCACCACTGGGGAAAAAAAAGGCTTTTGGGAAGGCACAGAAATACCAGCTATCTGCTGCCCTTTTTGCTTCTTTGTAAGCTTAAGGTTTAGCACTTAACCTACACTATAATTTTGTGCATTTACTGTAAGTTTCTGGTGGATGCTGCTTCCTAAATGGAAAGACTCATGTTCAGAAAATACTGAACAAAGGCAAAATTGTCTTGGGTTGTAACAGAGCTGGGAATTCACTCTGTTAGTAGCACTTCTCCCTGACTTTATTTTTGAAGTAATATGTCTTGAATAACCCCAGGTTGTACGCTCCTTCCAGGAGTACTGGGAAAGGACAGCACCTCCAAAGCAAGAGGCAGCTCATTTAACAAGTGTACAGATCTCTGCTGACTACTTAAGGGTGCCTACAGGTCTAGTGAAACTTTAAGACCACCACAGCAAGGTAAGTCCTTAAAAATATTTTTCCAGATTAGATACCTTATTTCTAGTTTGCCTATTATTCAGGAGCCACCTCTGTCTTTCACAAGTGCATAAAATTCCCACTGGCACTCACTATCTATGAGAAATTCCTTTTAGCCTATTAGCTGTCTCCAAACACTTAATCTCAATTATTTGTTATTTGAGTGCAACTGGTCTGCTTAATTACTTGCTTCTGTCTTTTTGTGACCTCAACAGATGGCTGAGTGTATTTAAATCAAGAGAATAACCAAGTTGAAAAATAACAAGCCCTTTCTTCTTTTTTAGCCAAATAAAGACTGATGACACTCTTCAAACTACCTACATATTAGTGAGCAGCGAGCAAGTTACACACTCACAAGGCAGGGTTTTGCAATGTGTTGATCCTGTTCAGGAAAGCAGCTGCTCTGCATGCAAGTCCTTTTCATTTAGCTGTATTTTTTCCTGTTTCCCAATAATAGATGTTGAACAGAAAAAGATGCCCAGCAGGAAGAAAATGGAAAGTTTTGGAGTGCTGGCCATGGGTGGCATTTCCCAGAGGAAAGTAAGCAAGTGTACAAAGCAACAGGTGGTGGTTTTTTTAGGCTTGAGGATAATAGAAGGAACAAAGAAGCAGGTCACAGCCGTGGAGATTAGCCTTTCAGCCCTAAAAAACATCCTCACAGCTGTTTTCTTGGGCCTGAGCAGATGCCGTAGCTCTGGTCATAGCTCATGACCAGCTCTGCAGGCTCAGCCTGGTGTTACCATACAGACACTCTTCAGTGCAGCAGAACTGTTTGAAAGGCACAACATTACTCATTTCTCACAAAAAATACCCAATTTTTCCAACTCTTTCTATGAATTTTTTTCTTGAGTGGTATTTAGGTGTCTGAAAGTTACTTGAAAGTCAAATCCCTTTTGCTTTGATGAGAGAACAGGGCAGAGCTTCATAAGAGGTGGCTTTTTCCTTTCCTAGAAATCACAAAGACCTCCTTAAAAGTATGCACAGTTTTGCTCAGACTGACATAAATCCACCACACAGGACAAGCAAACATGCAAATTTTTTTTCTGGCTTTTAAAAAGAAACAAACAAAAAACCCCTGTCCAAACCCAGGAGAAAAAAAACAAAGCCATAAATGTCAGTGCTATTACAGTGAAAAGCTCAGGCATGGAGAGGGTGCCACTGCCGTGCAAAGCAGTTTTGGAAGCTAAACTTTTAGCTTTCAATTGCATGACATCCTGCTTCAAGTCAGTGATGAATTTGACTGTTCAGCCAGACAGTTTTTTCATGAGGGTTGTGTTCAGCTGGTGGGATCTCCTCGTTCTTATGTACTCACTTATTCAAAGAATGCAAAGTGGATGTTGCTTCCTGCCATACCGATGGCTTTTGTTCAGCTCCATCAAGCCAGAGAGCCTCTATTTAATTATATGCAGCGACTTCTTGTTATTTGGCACAAAATTCGAGCTTTTAGCCTGGTTTTCTTTAGCCCTTCTGAGGTGCCAACTGCTTTTTCCAAATGCAGACCCAATTCCTTTAAGGAACTTCCTTCCTTCCCCCCCCAGTCCTTTCTCAATCATACTGAAACTAACATTTTATCTGAGCTTCTCTCTGCTTTCAAACACAGTTTCACACTTTCTGTCTCAATTCTGTTACATGCTTGTCAATCCCATTTGCTCCTCAGTGTGGATAAGACCAGACTGGCTCTGCTTAGAAACAAGAGGTTTTTCTGGGAGTTATACTATTTCCTGAATATTCTTCAGATTTCCTGCAGAACTGAGTGAAGAAGGAACACAGCTATTTTAAAATCTTCCTCTTTCCCCCTGCCCCCCGCCTTCTCATTTCCCCCAGATTAAAACTAGAAAGGATTTAGAATAGATACTCCCAACTCATCATCATAGTCCCTCATACATTAATACCTTGGGTCATCTCTATCACAAGCTTGAAATGTTCCATGTTACACAGTACAAGTTTGCCTTCAATCCCTCAAAAACTTCTCCACCTGAATTTCTAAATATATTAACTCTCGTTTCTCCTTGTAAATCTAAAATTTCTCAGATTGCAGAGGCTGAAACATCTCACTGGGAACAGAGCTCCCAAAGACTTCTGAAAAAAACCCAGGTCTTTTGAGACTGGGATTCGTCAAGCAGATTATTAGTAAAGGAGTCTGTAAGGTGTTTGGTTCCTCCAGCCTTGTAAAAGCATGGGTGCAACACAGGACTGGAGGACATGGTTAGCATTGCTTTTAGTGAAGAAAATGTGCCACATCTTCAGTACCTTAACAGGCTCCAAGTCACACCTAGAGATAAATCTCTGAATAACCCCAAAGTCCAGAAAAACACCCCCAACAAGAAATTTACACCAGGTGTGTACATGAGACTTCATGTGTGTGCAAGTGTGTGCATATGTACAGTACACGAGGATGGCTGTGTACAATGTGATCGTGCACAGTTTGTGCAGGAGTAGGAGGGCAGTCCAGTGAGTGAATGTAGCTGTTCTGGATAAGCAAGCTGTACTGAAGGGGATGAAGAAGTGGAAGGAAACATCTGTGCAGTGAGAAGAAAGACTTACGAACTGATATCTCCCTATCTTTCCCAATTGTAAGTGCTCAGAATGGGTGACAGCATCTATCTGAGCTAATGTGCTTGTTCTGTAGGACACTGGAGGGCCAGAGGGCTCTGATTAGCAGAAGTGCTAATGTACTAACCCAGGAGAAAGGAGTCTTAAACTTTAGGCCTTTTTTACCTTGCTGGAGGTGATATGCAGGTGCCATAGTGACTTACATATCATTTAGTTACCCAATAGCTCCTTATTGTCATTAGTAAAGAAAGGCCGAAGAGATGAACCCTAGAGAGAGCAATGGAGAAGCAAATGCTGGGACTTCTCACTTGTACCTGTAGGAAAGACAAGAAAGGGGACCCTGGTGAATGAAAACTACAGATTATTACATGAAATTAGATGCCACACAGACTCACTCACTCCACTACAGGGCTATAGCCTCAGGGACATATCATGAGCAGCAAGAGGCTGTATCTCTTAACTGAATGAGGCCAAGGTAGAGAGAGGTATGAAAAGGCTGGTACCTGGCCTAGCTGAAGGGTAAGACCAAGCTGGGACAGGGCACAGACTCAGTGGGATCAGCTACTGAGGAAAATGCAGTGCTTGAAGTTTTTTATCCTGGTCTTTACTCTGCCCACTCTTAATTCTCAGCCACAGTAACAGCTAAACAAGCCCCAGCTCACACACTGCACTCGTGACAGACCAAGGCAGCTCCAGGGGATAAGGGGGTCCTGCCTTGGCTGCATGAGAGAGGAAGAGTCCCATGGAAACAGAACACCTGGCTTTTGTCAAGCTAAAGTATGGTCAGGAATGATGCTGCAAGAGTTTATCCTGGCAGTATGATGTCAAAAGTCTAGTTTTACACAGTTTCAGGAGGGTGCAACAGGGGCAGGGAGTCACGGTCAAAAAACAATGTGGAGAGGGGAAGAGAGAAGGTAAATTCCACAGATGAAATACTGTCTTGCCCTTTTTTTAGATACAGATGTTCAACTTCTTGTTTTGGAGGAAAATTTCTTATTTAAAATTGGAATAATTAAAAAGCAAAAGCATTAAAAAATAGAAAAATTGAAATGTTTAGATCAATACAGTTTTGGGTTTTTTTTTCCTCTTCATTCTGCTAAAAGAACTAAACAAATTGTCTGGAACAACCATGTTGACTGCTGAACGAAAAATCCATTTTCCCAACAGCTCTTTGCTGGCTCACAGTCCATTAACACTTCCCAGGGCCAGGTATTACAAGACCTAACAAAACCTGGCTAGAGTTGAGTTAGAGGGATAAGAGTGATGGTATAGACAATGTTACTTCTCATTTGTCTTTAAACTAAGCACTTTTAACTAGAGTCTGGGAATATAAACAGCTCTTAAACCAAGGGTTTCTTCAATTTCTCTGCTAGTAATATTTTTTTATACTGCCATCTATCATAAATTATGAAAGTCAGGTCTCTTCCCAGAATGTGGCTTTTTTTTGATTCCACACTGAGCTTTTTCAGGGAGAATTCCACAGCCAGGGAGAAATACCTTGAAATATGTCAAGGGTACATCCTTTGGGGAATATCTGAATGCTGCCCCATATTTTAGAGATGATCAATATTTTACCCAAGCATGAAAGAAGAGCTATTTGCTAGATTTCTTGGTTGCTGCAAATTACTCACCCACTTTATTACTGAGTGCTGTTGTTCAGGTACTGCAGGAGCTCTTGGGAATAGCTTCGAGCTCAATGCCTGGACGCTTGGCAGAAGGTGAAAAAGGCCTTCTGGCTCTACCTCACATTAATGTCACTGAAGTATAACTACCTTTCTAGCAGTTTAGTGCCTGGACATCACTGCCTGCCTATTTTAAAACTCCGGTATATTGAATATTTAACTGCAAATTGTGATCACGCAGTCTATCCAGCACATGATCTCGGTCTTCCCAGCTTTGGATGACTTTTCTATGGGACCTGGGGCAAATTACACTATCAATCCATAGTTTGGCTAGTAAAAAAGATAACTTTTACTACTGTCTTTTCATTAGTAGCTTATTTGTGGGCAAAGACTACCCCTACACTGTATCTTTATGCCTTACCATATGTAGAACTGAGTCATAAAAATGAATACCTGGGTCCAAACAGAAGACAAAACCTACACACTACACAAAAAACAAATGAATGCAGACAAAGATTAAGGACTATTGATGTGATGTAAGGAGGCATGCTGGTACAGGAGCTACATGGTGCACAGCTAAAATTGGCATTCTTTTATCTTCTCTTCCATTCCCAAATAGAGTTTAATTCCTCTCTGACGCATTTATGCAAGACTTTTTTGAGACGGTGCATTTCTCCTGAATGCTGTGTCACACACATCATTCTTTCTTCAAGGTCAGGATTTTGTTTGATGTCTTTGTCTTGAGCAAACAAAGGTAAATGGGAAAGAGAAAACTGCACTAAAAAAGAATACAAAGGTAAACGGGAAAGAGAAAACATGCACTAAGCTAGGAACTGCTGAGCCTCCTGTATAAATGTTTCCATTTGCCCCCCAAGTTGGCTATGTATTTCCTCTATTTAATCTTTTTTAACTATATAAACACCCCAAGGAATTCAACTGCCTCACATTTCTAAATGAAAAAAAGCAAAAATATGGTAGACACCATAATATTCAGTTGGTGCCAGTTTTGGCAGAGTAACCCACACACAAAGCTTGTAAATTATGAAATAAGTAAATGAAATGCAAATACAGAATATTTTTTCCCTGTTTTTCCCACAATTTTAAAATATCTAGCTCCTTCCTACAAAATGTCGCATCATTACAAAGTGGTAAACAATTGGTCCCATTAGACCATATATAGCCTGGAAAGAACTGCTAAAATGATGATGGGAGTGAAAAGCTAATGGTTTGCACAATGGGAACTGAGGTTATGAGACTATCTAATCTACCCAAGTCTAAATTAGTAGCTTATGACAGAGCTAGGACTTGAACTCAGCCCTTCAATATCTTAATGCAGGTACCTGGATGTTCCTCCTGAACTAAGTGGTGTATTTTGTAACACTGAACTTCATAACCATTAGAAAATGGGGTGAAGGAAAATCCAACAAAAGACAATTTGAAAAGCGTGGGGCTTTGAGTGAATTATTGAACACAGGCTCTTCTTTCTGATACCAGAAGAAAAAAAGAATCTAATTAACATGGGGAAAAGTAAAGGGATTCTGAGCAAGGTGTAATTACACCACCTCGTGTAAAAGTTAAGGAGAAAAAGCCAGCTGGCAGAGAAAAGGGAATGTGCTGCTGCTTTAAGAGACCAGAAGTTGTTGATGGGTTAGTCCTTCTCCTGTGCGACTTTCCTCACTGTGACAGGACTCTGAGGTCACCCTGCAATCAGTGACTACTATCTCATGAAGGCAACAGTCTCCTCTTGACTGCTTTCAGCTGCCTAGCAGCGACCAGCAGCTCTACAGCACTGCCCTGGCATTACCTGCTCTCCTGGGGAATAAGAGCTTACTTGATAGCATCTCACTAGGCAGCAAATTAAAAGTGACCTGAACGATGGCCTATAATAGCAGGGAAATGACATTTGTGGCCCTTTTTCCTGCATATATAAAGAAGATATCATAAGAACAGGGCAGGGGCTGATGTAATGCAGCACAGCTCCACTAAAATCAATGAAATGAAGCCAAAAGGGATGCACCAAGGATCTGGCCCTTTTCCAGTGACTTTTCTTTTTGTTCATTGGCTTGTAAAACAACTGCAACAAAAGTAGAATATAACCTGAATACAGGTCAGCTACTAGACTAATACAGACTTCCCATAAATGACTGGAAGGATTTACAGACATAATCCATGTACAGCAGAACTGAGCATTGCCATGGAAACAATTACATTCAAGGAACAAAATGCAATTGATACCATTCATTCGGCAGGCATTTAAAACTTGTTATGCACTTAAAGTACAAGGAAATTAGTTTGCTAATTAACACACTGTTCCCAGCCATTGTGATTTCTTTCTTTAATGGTGAGAGTGGTATTTGCTGCTTTGCTTTCCCTCCTAATGCTTCCTCCAACAAACACACTTAGCTTAAATACAATATTTCAACATTTGTTTCAAGTCACGTAATAAAAGCTCAAACTGCAACTAGTCTTTATCCTTTCTTTTTCAGCCAATGCCTCCAATAGATCCTTTTTAATCTCCCCTAATGTCTCTAATGTAATGAATCCCATATATAATGACATTATAATGGTTAGAAAGTGCTTAGGCAAGCCTTCCCAAAAGAAATAGACTTCAGACTCTTCAAACAAAAAGCTAAAACAACAATAACAAACTCCCCTCCAATAAAAACACCTTTTAATTAACTGCAGTTCTCAGGGCACTGCTTAATTACGAATTATGATTTCTAATATCCCAGCTCTGATTTTGCATGAGGTCAGTCACTAATTCCCCCAAGTTTGCAGCAGAAGAGCAGTTTAATGACCCCAAATGACACCTACCACTTGGAAATGCAATGCTAGTTGCATGTTAATAGAAAAAATTCTCTTCCTTATGACAATTTTAGCATAAGCCTCCAGAAGTGACAGGGTACTAGGAGAGATTAACGATGCGGATGGTACTCTTTCTTCGTGCCTCCAAGAAGGGTCTTTTGCGTATTACACTTGCAAAATTCCTGCATAGCCAGTGAAAATAATTCAGGACATGTAAATTCAGTAACATCTGTAGCTCTCCAGTTCTTGCTTCATTGCACTGTCCTGCAGGCACTTAATCAGGATGCCTAAAAGGGACGTGCAGTTGCTTAATTGTCTGCTTTAGCCACTGGACAGATGCAACTCCACAGAGCAATTCAGATCTCAGCTGGGCTCATTTGCTTTCTGGAGGTTCTTCTGTCTCTATCACTTACAGTGCAACTGCCACATGATTATCTCCTGTGTTGGGGGGTAAATTCAACCCCAGAGACCACATTGATGGAATAAATAATATTGACTCCCCTTTATTTTGTGAGAAACTGAGGCACTGAGAGATGCTGTGACCTGATTCTTTTCATTAAGCAAAGCAAAAGAAGTACACGTTTCCAAATCTCTCATTCCAATGTGCTCTGCAGGAATATAAGACTATCACTCATTCACATACAAATACTGATTTTGGCACCAGCTAAAATGAAAACAAGGTCTCACACTACTTTTGTTTCTCCTTTTTCAGGCTGCCATGTCCCGTCCTGGGCAGAACAGTCTGCAGCAGCTTTTTAATCTCTGTGCAAAGCAACTCTAAATTTCTTTCTTTCTTGTCTCAGACCTGCTGTCTGAGCGAGCATAAACCACTTCCAAGCTTCTCTCAATTCATTCACTGGTGAGCTGGAGACAGCTGCATTAGCCACACTGCCAATAACAGCACACTTAGGGAGAAAAGCACCCTTCAATCCTAAATACTGCAGACAGCCTGTAAGAATAACACACCTCCTAGCTAAAATTGTGTCCCAGTCCCCATTTTCAGGCAAAGAAGCATTGCCATGCATCACTAAATACACCATTTCCAGCTGTACTACTGGCCCCAAAATGTAGCTGAAGTTGAGTAAAACCCACAGATGTTCCCAAAAGTACATTTTGCATGATGGAATCTAAAGCCCATGTTCAAAGTCAAACCTACACCTAAGAGTTTTGCTGGACTGAGATCTTGGTGCTTAGAGCACTAAAGGAGTCTTTTGGCAATTCCCAAACCAATTTGAGCTAGTAGCTTCTGGAAAATGAGTCAAACTAAAAACCAAAGCAACAACCAACATAAAAAAGAAAAGCCCACTTGGTGCACTTTGCTGTATCACAAGGCCATAATAATCAAGGTAGTTTTCAGGGTTATACTAAAAGACATAAAAGCAAATCAAATTCCTGATCTGCACAAAATCCCCTTTTGAGAAGAACTGTTTGTAGAATCAGGACTCAAGGCTAAAGAAATTCAGCTATTCAGTCTTGGAATTGTAAACCTTTGAATAGTAAATGGAGGTACAAGCAGTCCTGCTATGTCTAATCACAAAATTACAGGTTGGAAGCTCAGCATCACACATGTGATTCTGCCCTGAAGTGTCAGCAAAGGTGGATGGGAAGTAGCTTAATATTTTTCCTTTTTTCCCCTGTCCAGACTACAGAAAAAGACAAGGATGACCTCCCACTTATTACTTTCAGAGAACAGAGGAAAACATATAACCCCCCTAACAAAACCCTCATTGCCTGATTAATTTCAAATGTTGCAGAAAATGAAGCTATCCTCACAAAGGCACTTGCTGGCTGTACATGGTTAATGACCATATCCTGACTCTCCTATCTTCACTACATCTTGGCTGTCCTGGGTGGTCCCAAAGTTACTCCAAGATCCCAATAGCGCAATTTCCCACATGGGACATTAAGTGTAGTTTTCCAATCATCACATCCTTAAAAAAACTAAAATGGAAAAAAAATTTCCGAAACAAGCCTCCACTATCCTGACCTCTCCAAATTAGCACAATAATTGTATTTCCTGAGATATTGCCTCTTCTCCTGCTGAGATCCTGTTCTCTGAAAGACAAACTTTGAGCTAGTCATAAGGTATTATTTATGATCCTATGTCTCCACATAAAAAATCCTTGAAGACTAGAGCATATTTACAATACATTGTTTCTATCTTTGGGAGTCAAATGTTTCTCAAAGGTAACTTAATCACCACTTACTCATGAAGCTGGTGTCAAGCACTGCCACTCAATTTAATTTGCTTCCTGACAAAGAATGCCTTCCTGGGGATATCAATATGCAACATAGGAAACAGTTTGTGAAACCAGAGGAAGAAAATAGACAGAATGGGAGTACATTAAGGTGTTTAACCTGCATATGAAGTGTACACAACATAACTGCACAAGGAAGGCACAAAGCCCAAATGTGGAAACAGGCCAAAAAGAGAAAATAACTAATACAGGAAAAGGAGGGATGCACTTAATGCCTCAGCAGCTTGACCTTTGCAGTAGAATAACCACAAAGCACACTGTGTAGCCTAAGGGAAGAAATAACATGAGCTCTAAGCACAACCCAACACTCTGACCAGAAGCCTGATGACTCTTACATGCTGGAAGGCTGAAAAGGCCATTACAGGTTAACCAAAAAGTCATTGAAATGTTTACATTTGACCTTGCCCTTGGGCTTACTTGCAGCTACAGAGCCTGAATATTTATTTCTGTATATTCCATAGCCTAGAAAGAAAAAAAAAACCAAACAAACCTGGCTTCCATCAGTCTTATAATTGGCTGCCTCATTTCCCAAAAGACCTCACTATGGGCTGCTCACTCCCCACATCCCTGTGAGCGGCAGCAGCACGAACATCTCAGAGGGAAGCAGAGCCATCCAAACTGAGTGCCCTGGTCCGGAAATTTGCAACAAATCACCAGCTCTGTGGATTTTAGTAATAGGACAGTATCATAGGACAGAGGCAGGGGAGGGATTCAGGAGCACAGGTTTTTAATAATTTCTTCATTCCCAAGACAGAATTACTAGAGACTTACACCAGGGTCAGCTCCAGCGAGTGTTTTTTGCAAGTCTGTAAAGGGTGTTCTGTGTTCCTCTGTAAAGACTAAGTTAATGCCAACATGCCAAGCCTGTAGCATCTCATATTAAAAACCTTCAAGGAATCAGTCCTAAACTTCAAGGACAGGGAGATCATCAGTAGCACCAAGAAAACTACTCCTTTCTAGTTGCAATATGGTACAAAACACATGTGTGATACTTCTTACTAGTGTAAGAAAGAAGAATTTTCTGTTATACCACATTTGGTATGACAACACCAGTTTGCCACTGAGTCAATGGAACAGGAATGCTGAGTTGCACTCATGAATCCCGGACACAGGAATGGAGTGGCTCCTCTGTGCAAAGGGCACATGGCTAGAGACAGGATAGGGAAGGGAGAAGCTAGAAAAAGCTGAGGCACAATACTAAAAATGTGCAACCTGCCACCCACATTCTTGAGAATAGTCCTCTTGGTGGCTGGTGAATGTTCCGCTCCCTTTTCAGCAATTTAGAAGACTAGAAATTTTCAAGACGAAAAATGGCTGTGAAAGGTTTTAATCAATTCCAAGAGGTGAAGAAATCAAGTCAACACCTAGGGAGAGCACATTCAGATCTTTGCAGCCTTCTTGAGCTTCAGGAAGCAAACCACAAAATGTCTAGTTTTCAGTGGTGCAACTGGACATGCAGGTGGGTTTCCAAAATGATCTAGGCTCTTTTATCTAAAGATCAGATGCCGAGCCTCAGGTATCTAAGCTCCCCCTAAAGTAATTTAAGAAACAACACAGGGGCAGCCCACATCCTCAGATTGCTGCTATACATGTATTATGATGGATCAGCACAATTTCCAAGGCACCAAATTGACTTGCAAGCCTCAGTATCAGGGGAAGGTATACCACCTTACATCTTACAAGATGCTTCAGAAAACAGCTCTCAAAGTAACAATTTTTGTCCTAGCTGGAGTCTGGCCAGCTTGATGTCCTCCATATGGTAGGAAGTCCAAGGGCAGAGTGTCCTCTCCCAGGTAGCTGGTGAATGACTTGCTCTACAGAGAGAAAACAGCATTTATTTCCTGAGGTATTCTGGGCATTCCCATAATCCCAGCATTCATACAATCATAGGGCTTCGCACAAAAATGACAACAGTGGTTTAAATACAGGTCTGTCACCTGAATGTTTTGCTTGCCATCTATTACTGCTTTGGGTTTTTTTTTTTTTACTGAAGAAAAAAGGCATCTTTACAATGAAACTTCTGAAATAAGTAGAAAAGTCTCACAATAATACTTTTTATTAACAGTTTCAAGATGTAAAAGAAGTAAAATTTTTTTAGCAGTAAAGGTGTAGAATACTTCCTCCATGAGAGGTGGAATGGCAAGAAACACATGACAAGATACAAAATGTTAGACTATTTAAAAGTAGAAGGTGTCTAGTTATCACAATTATAAAGTTGGAGACAGCAGGATGGGAATGGACAACTCAGCTTAAGTGGACACCATCTGTTACCACCTATATTCTGTGAGTAAAAAGTCAACCTAATCTGTCAGGGTATTGCTAAACTAATGCACATCTGGCTCTTGAATATTTGAAAATAACAATTTATAATATTATCAGCTATTGATTGCTTCTTTCCAGACAGCAGTTTGGTATCTGAAGGCACACCTGCTGAATTAATATTTTAACTTGCTTAAATGCAATTACAGTTTCTTTACACAGGGGAAAGACACTTTCCTGTCCCTGTATACCAAGCGCATGAAAGTTTCCAAGATTACAACAGTGTTCACTCAGCCACGGTGCTCTCCTCCTCTATATCTAACTGAAACAGTACCCTCTCAGTGAACAAGTATTGCTGTTTCTTTGAAAGACTCACAATATGTACTCTATGAACCCTAATATTCATGATTAATAGATAATTTAAGTGTTTTTTAAATAATTTTTCTAACTGATTCAGAGAGATGCAATTAAAAACTGAACACACAAGGCAAGCCACTGTTAAAGCATTAGAAGCTATCAAATACACAAAACCAAAGAAATCTTAGGATTTAGGTCTCACTCCTCCTACTCGACATAGTGTGTTTGGCAACAGAAATTGCCCGCAGTAATTCTTTTTCTCTTATCAGAAGCAGAATAGAATAAAATATCATGACAGTCCCTCTTCATTTCTCGGAACATTAATTTGAGATCTGGCCTTGGTTTAGAACTACCCTTGTCTGTACCCCTTCACCAAGTTTCTGTTTACTTGAATGTTCTTGAAACTCTTGCACTGATTTTTGTCTTTTCTTCCATGTGATGCAATATGACCATGAAAAGAGTCCATTGATATTTAAGGATCTTTCTCTCACCTCATCATTTATTACCTGTTGGATGAAAAAATATATTATTTGCCCTGCAAAGTAATGAATCCTTCACACTCCTGTAAAATAAGATGAGCTTCAGTCATACTTCTGTTCCCTAAATTTCAGACTATGAGAAGCCATCTTTTATTCCTCTTCATATTAATAATCCAGCTGATGACCAAACACACATGTTAGAGCAACCAACAGTTATGTATCACCTCTTTGTAAGGTTTCTGCAGCTTGGATCAGCCCTCAACATTAGCTCACGAGTAGCTTCTGATTAAATATTAAAACCCACTGCCACATCTAGCCCTACAAGTGGTACAAACACTCTCCACACCCTTACCTTCACCACAGCATGCTTTGGTTATCAAAGCAGCATTGGGATACCTTCACTCAGCACTCACTATTCAGAACTATTCAAATTATAAGACTCTGACAATGTATATAGATGTGTCTCTCAAACCCCCTCCCTCTGGATCAACAAGTCTTGTAAAGGATAGTCTGTCTCTGCATCTTTTTTGTATCTTGGGCTGGGCTCTGGTGAAATCAGCTCTGCGTGGGCACAGTAAGCCCCCTCCCAAAGCAGCCCTTGCTAGTGCTGTGGCATAACGAGCCCAGTGGCTGCTACACAAGGGAATACAAACATTTTAGCAGTGCTTTTATTTAATTGGCTCAGCATAGCATAAACAGTCTGTAGAAACATATTTCAGGGTAAATCTAGCAAAGCCTTTAGGCAAACTATAGCCAACAAGGGAGGAGCACAGCCCAGTATCTTTGAATTAAGGGGGATAAAGCACTGGGCTAGGGCACCAAATGCCTGCTTTGCATTTCAGCCCTGTCCTCTACAAGACAGCGTGTGGGGAACGACATTTGCCCCCTGCTAACCCATGGTTCTTGGGGGCTGCAGAGACAACTGCTTTTGTGCATCTCTGCTGTGGCCCCAAATCAAACAGAGAGGACTGAGAGGAAGAGGGGGCAGATTCCTACCTCAACACATGGAAGGGCAATTATCCCATCCAAGGGAGTATAATGAAATATAATCCATTTCCCTTCAATATCTAGGGTCAAAGGAATCAGGAGCAATGAAGAAAATATCACCTCCATTAATGTACACCCCAAAGATACCTGTTAGCTCCACTTACATCTACAGAGGATGAACAAGACCTGCAATCTCTTCTAAGCAGGGCAAGTCCCTGTGGAGCTCTTTCTTTTGTACTCTAAGTAGATAACTATGGGGGTGAATCACTCTTCTATGCCTAAATACTTTAGTAGTATTATTTTGCAACAGTACTGCCAGGGCTACATTATTACTGTTCCTGAATTCTTGCTTTTCTCTCCTGGAATATTCCTCTGGGCAAGCAGTGGCTCACTCTGGACTTTTACAGAAGTCATTCAGAGGCAGAGGAGATAAAAATCCAGTTAACTTAACAGGCAGTAAAGTGTAGCATTGGAAAACAAGCCTTAAGAAACGCAACAGTTAAGCCAGCAGAAAACAGCACTGTTTTCTGTAGCAATTTAGGACCTTCATAAAAGTCAAGGGCGTCTAATAATGTGCAGCAGTGGAGAGGGGTGTAAAAGCAGGACATGTCTAAGCCCTGTAAAGAGTGTTGCTCTGTGTTTGCAGGCAGGGTCAGCCTCCCAGGGAAGCCAATACCCCACTCCACCCAAAAGGCACATACCTACTTGGCAGGCAGCCTGCAGCTGACACTGGTTGCGACAATAGGATGCACAGTGCCACCGTCTTCCTGGCCCCACTCCTGCTCTACAGCTCCAAGCAGCAAAGGGGAAAATACGTAGCTGTGCAGCCAATATACCAGCTGAGGAACAGAGACCAGAAATTGAAAATTGCTGTCCATCACACTGTGAGCCTGTGCCATCTGCCATGTTGTGGATAATTACAGTTGTATCCAAATCTGGCTTCAACTTACCGACTTGAGCAGAAAAAAAAAGCAGGTTAGTTCATCAGTGAAAGAATTTTGTAAAGGCTCCAGCTTTATTTGTGCAAGACTTTGTGGTGCAAACAGGGATGATGTGGACATATTGAGATAATCTGAAAGGACAGTATGAGTAGGCACAGCAGTGACATGGGCTTCAACAAGCCCACCCAGACACCCTTTATCATAAGTGAAGCCCATACTGCTAGTTAAAAGCTAGCTCGGAGATAAATATAAACGATGTGCAATCCAATACCTGTACCGCACTATAAACCAAACAGCACAAGATTCTCATTTAGCTCCTGGTCTGTCACTGACAAGCTGAGTGTCCTTGAAAAAGTCACACCACTTTACTAGGCTCTGTTTAAATGCAGAGCAAGGACAGGAGATTCAGTCTGCTATAATGGGACCTTGATCTTGACTGGGATTTCTGATGGCTCAATAATCCTAATAATAAACATTTCAGAGACAAAATTACCTAGAGTCATCCTCAGGCACTTTAATGCATTGCATATGTATATATTCTAATTTAGGCACCTGCAAGTTAACTGCAGGTGAAGGCATCACCTTGTGCTTTTATTACCCAAAGTCCAAAGAAACTGCACATCCTAAAACCCATCTCATAGGATGAAAGAAGCTGAAATACAGAAACTAGTAGAATGCCTTTAGCTATAAATCTGCATGGTAAAAACTGGTCTCTTTTTCCTCGAGTCCATTCAAATTGGCTTTTATCTGCATACTGAGAAACCCTCTTCCATACACAGTCTGAGGTAAAACATCCATGGTAGACATTTGGAGCCTCCAGGGGCATTGATAACTGAAATAATTGGCATATTACCACCAGAGACTCAGAAAGTCACCTTCCAACTACAATGGGTTGCTTCTCACAAAAGTCAACTGAGGCGCATAATGCCGTTGTTGCTCATTAGCTTTCCATTAATGATAAAATTTCTGATTTCAATATTTAATACACCTCAGAGATCACAGTGCATAATTTAATGTGCAAGCAGATAATTTGCTGATCAAGGTACACATTTTGCATTAAGGCAAATTGTTGCACACTTTGCTGATTAACACACACACATACATGCAAACTATACCGCTCTCTTCTACCAGGAAAGCATTGTTCTCTCTGGAGCTGGTTTCTCACAGTAGAAGGCTAAACCCTCTACATCTCATCTGTTTTAACTGCAGTATAAAAGCCTTATAATCCAGCCTTGAACTGTTTTCCATCCTGATGCACTGCTTCCTTGAACATACATCATTTCAGGACACCCTTGGCAATAGTACAGTAGCCCATGTCGAGGTTGCTGTGTCACATGCCTCCCGTATTATCCCTCCTTTAGCAGTTTATGGATCTATACCTGAGTCCACTCCTTGCCTGGTGTCTTAGGCATGGAGAGCAGCAACTATGTTCTGGAGACTTCTATGCTTTCATAGTCAAGCATAAAGGTACCTGCATATATGGTAGATACAAATTGCTTTTAAGCTGGTACGTTCAAGTCACTGTGGAAATGAACAGAGATCACTGTCAAGTTTGACTAGGACAGAATTCCAGGTTAAGCCCAGAGACAGCAATTCTAAAGCCCCACTTTGCTCCAGGGAGCAGCAAAACCCAGTACCAACATCACAATGATTCAGAAAACAGAAGGGTAATTTGTCACCTTCCTGCTCTGTTGATTCACATGTTTATTTTTAGGGTGAGCAAAGATCTTAGTCAATGGACAGGTGCTCCTAACCACTCAATGAAATGCAGGAGAAGGGAGCAGGCTGGAGCAGCTACTCCCGAGTTATAGCCCAGTAGCATTTCAGTAGATCTCCCTACTATTATTTGGGCTATATAACTTACAACAGCTGATGATCTGGGTGATAAACATCCAAACCAATTTTATTTACACTGTAAAAATTGAGCAGAATATCAGCAAGCTCTGGAAGCCCAAATAAAAGGCTAGATAATTCCTGGAGATAGCATTACTTCCTCTAAAAATGAGGAGCAGACACCATAGGGTTTATGCAGAAACTGTTCTGCAACATTTTGCCTGAACACTGCCCATTAACATGCAGCTAAACCCCTGTGAACCACTTAGAAAATGTAGCCCTAAGTATGAATTTGTCAAGATTTCTCAAGACCTCTATATGCCTGAGATCCCAGAAGGTACCAGCAACTTGAAGAGGTTTTTATATTTCCTCTCTGTCTTCAAGCTCAGTCAAATTAATAGGAATATATTGGATCAGCCAATCAGACTGGCGGAAATTGAGCTGGCTATTAATGGTTTTAAACAGCAAGCAGCCCCTGGGCTAGAGGAGCTCCCAGTGGAGTGCCACTCCAAGTTTTAGCAAAAATCAAACTTTTTCTAAAGGTTTCACAAACTTTTTTTTACCCTTTTGCTGCCAATTCCCCCCTAAGCTCTTTCTGTGGGCAGCAATATAATTTACCTTTTGCCTGTGCGCAAAGTGACTCGTCTTACAGAATCACAGAAAAATTGTCCCTTTTCCTTCTTTCTGTTAAGGTATTTGGGAAACTCTTCTCTCCTGAGGAGAGCTATAATCGAATGTTCTTCACACATGATTTCATGTGACTATTAATCATGACAGGCTTTGTTCTTTTATTATCATAGTGGTTAAACTTATTCCCTCTGCGAAGCCAAAGAAAGGTAGTCTGTGGTCAGGAACAGAACGGAGTTCCTGGCCACTCAGCAAGTATAGGAATAAACAAAGGAGGGGGAATCCAATTCCAAAAGCCACAAACATGAAAAGCTCATGAGCCTGGGTATTTCCTTTGTCATCTAATTTTGAGTCAGGTTAGGGGAAGAGATCTGTTGTACATTGTTTTATCTGCTGAATTTAAAATGCTGACAGTGCTGGGAAGCAGGGCTCGGACTGCCCCACACCCTGCCAGCAGAACATCCTACTCACCACATTAAAAAGTCAGGTCCTTGTATGTGGCCTTCCCCTTCCCCCTCCTCTCCCCTTTACTCCCAGTGACTCCTGAGGATTTTGCTGTGCTATGGCATGGCTTTGGCGCCAGACAGAGTATGTTTGTGCTCTGCCTGGTTATTGCTGGGAGGAGATAATCCTCCCTGTCTGAAGATTGCTCTGACTGGCCAGGGTCAGGAGTTTCTCTATTACCAGCAGCGCATTAACGCAATAGTTCATTTTTCTAAAGTAAGACTATGGGCAATGCTTCTATACCAGGGGATCTTCCCATATACCTCAACACTCATTTATATGCATAGGTCAAACACCTGGATGCAGTTGCAACACAGGAAACGTGACTGGCCTAGCACATGCCTTACCACCTTGGACAGAAGACACATGGAGGCACAAAACTACACGTGAAGGCAGTGCTTGCTAGAGGACTACACACACACACACAGAGGTTTCATTCCTGCAAAACCAGAAATACTAGAAAACCCCTAACAGCCCAACTCTTAACTGATAATATAGCTAAGTTTCACTCTCAACCACTATAACTGCAGAGGCAGCAACCCTTAGCTACTTTAGGAGTGGTGAAGGGGTTCTGATAAGCCCAGCTAGGATGCAGAGCAATGCATCCCCTTCCAGAGTCCTTCCTGGCTAGCTGTAATGTATCACAAGGATAATTTCCTCCAACAGGCTTCAAGAATTGATGGAGGTACCTGCATTGAGAGCTTCAGCTCCCTCTGCCATCTGCAGATTGAGGGTTATTCCAGTCCTGTAAATCCCGTGGCTAGGCATGCTACATTCTTCTCACACCTTGCACAACTAAAAGAACCTCTCTCATTCATTGCTACTGACTCTACGTCCCTTCTACTACGGGAGAATCGCAAAAGTGATTGCCTCAATATAGCCATCAAGATCTCAAATCCTAAGGCCAGATTCATCCAAATATTCAGACATCGACTTCTCACTCAGTCAGCAACAAACTCTAATTCCTGCAGAAGAAGGAGGGCACAAAAGCACAGCAATGTAACCAACCATCATTCTGAACCATTCCTCCTCCAGCTGTGCCAGCTTAAGTTCAGTGTTTTGCAGGTGTCTGTACAGCGGCAGGCTTTCAACTAAGACACTCTCCAAACCTCTTAAAGTCAGAGATTTTAGGTTTTGAAACCTTAAACACAAAAAGTGCACTTCACAACAGCTCCTGTGGGTATTATAAGGAGCAAAAAATGCTTTTAAGAGCTCTTAAGAGAGAAGGAAATGACAATGAAATTGAGGAGAAATGGAGAAAAGGATAATCACACTGCGAGTTGCTGCTCTCATCTCCAAACTACTTCCAAGGCAGCAAGAACCCAGGCAGCCGGCAACAGCTGCCACCCTATTAAACTTAACAATTTACAGGTGCTCAGAGGGAGCACTTGCATGCAATTAGCCGAGCAAATTCACTTACTTCAAGAAGCAGGGCCCTGCTCTTGGCTGCTGCAGTTTGGCTGTGCTCTGTTGGCTCTGTGGAGTACTTCCAAGTTACTCCCAATGACGGGGCTGGCTTGTGGATGTTAAGTAAGCTGGGAAAGTCTTGCTCCACAGCATGTTCTTGCAAATGATCACAGGTGTCTCAGGAAATATAATACACTTTCCTCACTGTGCAACTGCTCTCTGCTGATGGAGGGTACTGGTGGAGTCCATTAGGCCTACAGTAAAAAGAGAAAACAGGACTCCATCCCACATAAGCCTTTTCGTTAGTGTTAATTCAGCCAGCTAACAGGGATGGGAGAGACACAGAAGGGTACATTTGGTGTAAGTAATAACGCTCCTATGATTGCTTGAAAGCCTAGCATGGGCAAAACATCTGCATCCCCATTGACTCAAGCCAGTGCTAGAAATGGTCTGATGATACCTTGCAACATGGGCCGGGCCAGGTCTGACGGCAGCAGGCATCATGCCACTTGTGCTGGATGTCATGTGTGTACACAGGGAGCCCTGGACAGGAAGGCTGCAGCCCAGACAAAGGAAAGAAGAATTGTAGAGTCAAAAACACTATCCCTGAAGCCAGGAAAGCAACCTGCTCCCACCCTGACCTTCAGTCTAAAACCCTTCCACCTTTCCTCCATGCCTGTTACAGCCTCTCCTTGCTTTTATTATTTGACAAAAAGGATGATCAACAGCAGTAAACATTGTCTAGTAAAGCCACAGCTACCATGAGGCCTAATATTATCAATTCTTTGCTTACTTGAGCTGGAATGAAACATGTTTGCATGCAGTCCTTTGCAACTCAGTGGAATTACTTGCATTTATTCCTGATGAAACTCCAGTCCAGTGATTTAGGAATCAGACAAAAGAAAGCTGGGATGATTGTTTCCATTGTGGAATAAATAAATAAGAACACTTCATGATATGATGTCTCTTTTTGTGCCGTTCTTTCTCTTTCAATTAATCTCATTATTGCAAATTAGGGAGTTTCTCTAGCAGTTTAAAAGGTGTACTCTAATGCATACAAAGGAAATAAACAAAGTATTTTTCTTCTGATCTCAGCTGCAGTCAATTTATTCTTTGAGCCTCTTGACTTAGAAACCGTAAGACTTTGGTCTCTTTGCCTGTATCAAAGTCACACACAGATTGAAACAGCCCCTGTTCACATCCACTCAAATTCAGCAACACTGCTGCTCTGATTTTGCAATGACCTGAAAATACTTCTGTATTCTCTTTGTTTCTACCTGCTTCTTTATTCCCATTTTCCAATTAAACGGCAGAAAAATTCAAAGTACCTTCTAATTGAGGGTAATCCTAAATGAAAGCTGGCTCGAAGGCAGAAATCAAAGAGCTGAATAAGACATCTTTACTTACACCAAACAGTCTCCGATAGCATCTAGGAGAGAATGAGGCTTTCCTCCATAAAAGCCAGGGTCTTACTTGTTGTACAGGAATGCAAAGAGCACAGTGCAATAAAAAATGTTGTAGTATGATCCTTGGCTACTGCAAACTGACTTTCTACTGTTTTCTGTATGCTCTGTGATGATGTTCCCAGTGCTCACAAATGTCCTTTGGCTCTGAAAATTCCTCAAGTTGGGCAAGAATGGTGCCTGAGAGCAAGATGTTAGAAACTGATGTTGGAAACTCCTTGCTAAATCAACATCTCATTTAAAATGATAACTAGAACAAATATTGCAAAGACTTTGGATGATGTTACAACTTTAAAAAAGCCTAGAAGCACTTAAATTGCATGTTTAAAATTGTCAGTGCTCAGAAAACAGGCTATGATGCTGTTTTGAAGCTCTTGTTAAGCACCTTTAGAGGGAACATGGTTCTTGGTCTCTGTATGCTGTACATTGGTGATTGCCTGAGGATACTGTATGGCCCAAGAGAAAATACCTCTCTGAAGCCATCAGGGATGTGGGCTGAGAAGAAAAGCAAAGCCCTCCACTTATCCATAAGGGACCAAAATTAAGAATTTCATCTCCCTGTGCTCCTGCTCTACTCAACAGAGGGAGAACACTCCAAAGCATGAACCTGGCTCTCTAAGGGTGTCTAACTCCTACAAAATACAAAAAGGATGATGACCAAGACCTACATTAGTAGGTACCTTAATTAGACACCTGAAGCTACTGTATAGACGCAGACTAGGTGCATGGGAACTGTTAAATTTAGCAATAATGCTGCCTGGCTGCATGACTGTGGAATAACAGGAGAGCAATAAAGAGTGAAGATTTTTGCTCTTTCTGCTATGATTTGTGCAAAGAATTTTGAACTGCACTAGCCATGGCAAGCAGTCAGTCACATACTGCAAGAACACTTTTATGTGTCTCAGCTCTATTTATTATAAGATTCAAAAATCAGATGATTGTTTCTCATATTGTAACTCTTAACTGAACAGTGACTCCCCAGCTTCACCTCCTATTTTCATTCAGCCTGCTGTTTATTGCCAGAATCCCCACAAAAAATCTCGCTTTATGACACACCAATTCATTTCTAGACTAAGCCTTAGGGCTCCTGAGGTATTAACAGAAAGATAAGATCCACTGAGAGATGTGTTGGCTTAGTCACCCAATAAACAACCTTTTACCAACTGGGCATCATCCCCTTATCAGATTGTGCCTTATGCTTTGTATTCTCTAGTCTGCAAGTGCTTTTCTGGGATCAATTAGAAGCAGCATTAGAGGAAAGAAAAAATCCTTACTGAGGAATTTCACCACTAGAAAGATTTCTTGGCTGTAAACCAGATAGACTGTTAAAAATCAGGTATGCTTACAGGAGAGCAGCAGCTCATATTATTTGAGCAGACATCCTCCTAAACTCAACTGGGCACTGCAGTTTAGCCCAGAGCATTCAATTCATGAGATAAATTCTGTGCAAATAGCAGAGAGCCAGGAGAGGGTGCTCAACAATAAGTAGAAGATCCTGTATGCTGATCATGCCCTGGCAACAGGGATATTTGCACACAGCTACTGACACGGAATTGCCAGAACAACACGAAGAAGAGAGAACTTCTTAATTCATATTTTAAAATTTTCAAAGGAATTTTAATCTAGCTCTTTACAAAACATGTCTAAATACAGAGAAGTTCACTGGATAAGATTTTGAAAATGTGGGATTCTGTCTGCCAGACTTTAAGCATAAACAGTTAAAATTTCACCCAAATCCCAGCACCCACGTGTCCTTTCAGCAAAGACTATGAAGGTCTTCAGTCAGTCCACAAAAAAACATCAAGAATGGAGATCTTGAGGCATCTGAAATAGTTGAATTAATGCTTAAATTGCTTGGACAAAATATAACGTCCTAATACCCAAAAATACTGAACTGCTCAAGTATTTTTGTCAAGCAAAGCTTTCCTCCCAATTTGAACAAATTTCTTTAGTTGGATGTTAAGTGGAATAAATCTATGGTCTTCAACTTTTGATAAATAAAGCAGTGTTTCTTATGTATAGGAAATGTCACCTTTTTATAGGGAGTTTTTAAAATAGAGAAAAAATCCCCAAAATTCCTTTTGAGATTGAAATATCTGATTAGAAATAATTACTATTATTATAGTGCTTGTCATTAAAAATTATTCTTCATCAAAAAAGACAGAACCTCAGGTGTCTGCATAGCTCTGCAGGTATCAGACAGGAACCAGGACTCCAAGTAAAGGTTATGTCTATATGTTGATATGTGAGGTCTACCAGGATGGGACTATGGGGTTATGAGTTTACTAATGACACATCCTTTACCTTGCTACCTGCAAAGGTTATTATGCAGTCTGTGCTGTTTCTAGCACAAATAACTAGATAGAATTACATTTGCCATAGCAGAAGAGAAGGAAAAAAACAAACAAACAAAGAAGGCATGAATTTATTACTTAAATGTGTGAGGCTGAACTTTTCCATGGAGTCTGCCATCCCAGCTGCCAATTTATTGGAAAAGGGTAAAAATTCAGGCTCTCTGGACTGAGTGAATGACTATAATTTGGATTTAAATGACATAGGAATCAAAAGTTGACTCTATTTGCTGATTCTATAGCCCTGTTTTTCCTCATTGTTTCTTCCTGAGCCTCCTACTGTTTATAAAATTGAAAAATCAAGCTGAGCTGAATGTCCAATGCCTTCACTATGATTGAATCTCTCTTTCTGTGCACGTGATTGACAGCAACAGAAAAGAATGTTTCCTTAGCTAACAAACATTCATTTTGGCTTCATTTTATCTGCCCTTGCATGGGATAACTCAGCCCTTGAAAAGAACACCTCTGGGAATGACCTTCTCATTGGTAACCTCCTAATAACTCAGACAGATATTAAAACCATTTCTACCAGACAAGTGATGAGTTTCATACATGATACTTGCAAGACAGCCTTTTGTAGCTCTAGAAATTGGCAAAGCACTTCTTGAACCCATCTGACAAAGTCCCTGTACGAGGTTAAAGATCCTTGTTCACTTTATTTTCTGTGTAGGGGAAAACACTGATCCACACAGACATTATTTTCAACACCAGTTTTAAGTCACTGTAACTTTCTAGTGCTCTATGGCATTACTACTGCTTTATTTGCATGTATTTTAGCATTGCTACCTAATGTCAAAGTTTATTAATTTTTCATACAAATAACTGACCATTAGATCTGTTTTCTTCATGATTGCAAATGCTGTTACCTTTAGAAAGGCCAGTAGAAAATCTTAGAAAACAGAAGGGAAATTTTTCCCTTAGAAAATGAAGGGACCTCAAGAGAATATCTGTTCAATTCCCCCACCCACAGCAACATTGAGTAAACTAGTTGTGCAGGATCAACACTTATTCAGACTGTTCATAAAATAAAAAAAAAGAAGCAGCTAATAAGAGTCAGGTTTAAAGGACTCCAAGCCTGCTCTTTGGGTGATTCTGAATGACACTGAACTACCTTATACTGTGAGCTGCACATCCTTCTTGGGGAAAAAAAAAAATTGTATTAAAATATTACATTATAGATGATATGCCCTTCTCAGGATTCTCCAAATGTGTATTACAAAGTCCCAGATATATAACATTAGTGCACTGTCTGAACAGCATCCACCTTCACAGAATCTCATCTAATGACTTTTGAAGTCAGACACTGCAAACGCTGGCATTTGCAACCAGGCTATTTTAAACACTATAAATAAGACTCAGAAGTGAGATAAGTTTCTGTTATGTATGTTAGCTAAACAGTATCTCCCAATTAAGCCAGCTAAGGGTAAAAGACAAAGAGAAAACACAACACAAATCAAAACACAAAACACACACACAAAACCAAAAAATAACCCAAACCACTTCCAAAACCAACCCAGGAATACTACACTCTCCAGTCTCTATCATTTTTACTTGAGGGATCTCAGCTGTTACTGCTCAGTACTTTAGGAAATCTGGCTATTTAAGCCTTTATATACAAACTTCAACATGCTGAAATATATCCCTATAAAGACACTGATGGTAGAGGAAAAGGCTGATTTCCACAGAGAAACATTATTATCCCTTATTCCAAGCTAACAGAGATATCCCTAGGCTAACAGTACATACAAGGCAGCACAATTATACTTGAAACTGGGAGGAAGAGCTCCCTTTGCTTTGGCAGCGCAGTGCCCAGGCAGAGGATTTGCAAACTCTGAGGTAGGGGGAACTGAGGGGTGACCACCCATTTCTTTCTCTAATGAGTACCCAGAAACAATTTGATTCAAAGTGCAGTCACTGCTTGAGGAAAGTTGGAAGAGATGAAGGGAATATTAATGGCAAGGCTGTATTTCAGCAGCTGCCCTTGTTTTGCTTCAGATGCCCAGACATTGTTAGGGTGTAAGAAAGTCCATGAGGACATACAGCCACGCAAATCAGAAAAGTGGAAGCACAGAGCGTAACTTATGAGTTGGGGAGAGTAAGTAGTACAGAATGTGAACATGAAAAATACTGACAGGGAAAGGTGGTGGTGATGGTAGGATGGGAAGACTCAAAAAATGGAAACTGCAACATCAGGAATCAGCCCCAACCCAAGGAGCGATGTCCCCATCCTAGTGACCTGGCCAGTAAAGACTTTGAATGTTTTATTGAGGTAGTGAATGGGTTAAGGCTCAGACTGTTAGCTGAAGTGTTTTACTGAATGCACTAGCCTGTAAGTAATGCCTTCCATTTTTCATTTACGCATATCCTACTTGAGCACAGCATAACCCAGAGAACAATGGCTATGACACATGTAAGAAAACTACATAAAAGTGTAGTGGAAAAGAGAAAAAAATACGCTAGACTAATAAATAGCACATTCTAGCTTTCTAACTAATCATCAGATTTAATCAGATAACAACTAGTTAGCTCTATATTTTCTCCCTGCTGTAAGGCTGGATCAATAGTAGATGAATATTTCCCATCTGTTTTCAAAATATCTGAAGATTGTCTTAAATATTCAGGTCAACAGGATCCTTACCTGGTTGCTAGTGTTGACAACCACAGTTCTTTGATGCAGAGCTTTAATTGAATTAGATGCTCCTGCAGTCACTGATTCGTCATTCTAGCATTCAGTGCTACTCAGATGAAAAATCTGCACATTGCCAGTCCTTCAGGGGTGGCCTTACTAGGATGAGGATTCCTTCCATCCCAAAAGCTATTAAAGATACAAACATCTTGGCACTGAATCATTTTTATGTGACTGCTGGAACACTAGTCTGAATTAGGGCTGTATTTACATAAATCAGTGTGGTAATGGTCTTCTCTGCCCTTTTTTTTTTTTTTTTAGTTAAAAAAGGGAGAGGGAGGGAAGGAAAGAAGACAGAGTTTGATAAAGAATAGAAGCTGCAGTGACATTCAATAGAATAATTTCGTACTGCTACAAATCACTGCCTAACCACTAATGACAAGCTATGGATATATGCACAAACAACCCAAATAAAAACAGCCCTATTCCAATCACAGCAAGGCGTTCAATGCCCAATGCTACCAATTCAATCATAAAAGCTTTCAGCCTTAATTTGTAATGCTGGACTCATTACTCATAAGTGCTCTGCTCTTTCTATTGTCTTCTAATTGTGTTTCTGGGGTAGCTTTCAGGTTTGGTCACACCATGGTCAGATCCTTCAAAGATGTCTTGAAGAGCAAATTGAGAATGGCATTTTCTCTCTCTCTCTTTTTTTTTTTTTTTTTATGTATGCTAAAATATGCCTAAATTGGGCTAGCTGTTGCTCCTTTTTCAAGGCAGGATCCTCTCCAGCAGTCCCACCAGAGAACAATCAAATCCCAGCCACCAAAACTCTGCACTTAGGTATCTGAAAGCAGATGCGCTGGGCACTGAGCCATTTCCAAGTCTGGCCCACCACCAACTCCAGGGCTATTCATGGCAATATGATTCATAACAATAAACGTTTTTGAAGTGCTTCTCATTAAATTATCCGCACAAGCTGATGGTAATTCCTCCGTGATGTGGAAAAAGGCTTTGCAGTGCTGGGAGCCTGCTAAGCGTGGTGCAGAGGAACATGCAGGCTCAGGCAGATTTTCGTGGCAAACTTCGTGCCTTCTTGTTTCTTGCAGCAAGACCATCAGGCAGCTCGTGAGAATCACAAGCCCAGAGGCCGAGATGCAGGATGATTTCTCTGAACATGTGCCTAAAAATCTGCCCCTTCTTTGCACTCTATGAAAACAAAGAACATTCCAGCAAATATTAGGCTCCTAAAGCCACCTGGTTTTGGCATTTTCACTGAGAGTAAACAAGGAAGACACTATATTTGCCACAGGCTCATGGAAATGCAGTAGGCAATACCCGTCCCCTCTAGCATGCCTTAGCCCTTTGCAGTAAATAGAGCCATATTTCAAGATTCTGCTATAGATGTAAATGCTCAGTCCCATTGCATCTTTAGAGGGATGTGTCATGATATATGTTCACATGAAAACCTTTGAGTTCCTTGACTGCAAGGAGCTTTATAGCTCGCAAGTGTGGTACTGTTATATACTGCATGTCACGCCAGGATACCAGAGTTTGAAGTGTTGCTACCAGCCTTGTCTAGCCTAACATACTGGCCCTTAATATGGTTCCCCTATGAGGAGCCCTACTATCATGTCCACATGTAATCAGACCTGTGCAGCTGCCTACATGTTCTTTTTAATTGGATTGAAGTTAATCACAGTAGGATTAATTTGAAGAGATCAAGGACACAGAGTGATATTTTGTGGAAAGCAGATGGTTTCTTCTGGATGGAATAAAGCTCTGAAAGCCGTAAGAGGTGTTTAACTTCTCAGGTTTACCGAGATTAAAAGCTCAGGGATTCTGTAACTTAACTATAATATATTTAATCACATTTATGCCACGTCAGTGAAAGAAACCTTTGGAACCTAACTGAGTGGTTTTGAAAAGGAAGTGGCTTACTGACAGATACCAGCATCTGATGATCATCCAGCAATCTGAAGGGAGGAATGAAAACATACGTCCAATACTGGCATAATTATTCCCAAGCAAACAAAAGCTAAGCACTGCTGTTTTCATGAGAACCAAGAGAATCCTGCCTCTCCAAATGGCATAATGTGTCATTGTTAAAAATTAACCATAATAAATGGACAGGCAATTCAGCACTGCCTTGTGATTTCACAGCTGTTTCCCTTTTGCCCTCTAAACAGAGTTTTTGTAAAGCAATCCAGTATCTAAACACAGAGTAAGTACACAATAGGTAACTAAAATTCAACCAGCTAAAACCTTGGGCACACTTGAAAATCTAGACTTTAAAAAGTCAAAACAAACTTATAGAATCATTTCATTAACAAGCTGCAATTCTCTTTCCATCTCTTACATATACATGTAAAATACATTTGCCCATTCCCACGCTCAAACACAGAGACCCTGATTTCTCTACAAATCAGACCTGGCTGAAGTGCCGTAATTTGTATGTGACATATATGTTAAGCAGGAAAGAAGCATATCACTACAATGAAGATGTAAACTAGATGAAACTGAACCAGGAATAGCAAGAGCAGGTCTGCAGAGCAAGGAAAATGGGAGTCTGGGGAAAACACATTCAGGGTAACATTGGCATGTCCCTCAAACTTCAGAAAGAAAGTTTTCCAAACTTGATGGGCAGATGTAAGAACCTTTGGTCTTCAACCACTAAAAAGGGCGCCTAGAGCTCACTCACACTCTACTGTCACTGACTTCATGATTCTAGGTGTAAACAGAGCCATTTCACGCCCACACAGAAAAAAAGCTCAATCAACCACTCTGTAATTGAAACATGAGAAAGTGCATTATCTTGGCTTCCACAATTCCTTTTCACAATAAGTCTTCCAAGGTTATGAAAGTGGAATTGCCATGTACAGAACTGGGACCAGCTAAAGCAGGACTAATGAAGAGGTCTACATGGAGATGCTAGATTTTACAATTTTTCTAAGCAAAAATTCTCCCAAATCTGATCAACCAATTAAATTCTGCCCACAGATTTTCTGTTCTACTCAGTTTAGGGCAAAACACAGAAATTTTATAGCATCGCATCTCTATTTCATTTCTAAGAGCACTGAAAACAATGATTACTCAGCTAGATTTGCCCTTTGAAAAGAGTATCTTGACTTACTTGAGAAGTCTGCCCACTTTAGTTATATTCAATTATATTGTGTAGGAATGTTAAATCATATACATCACAAACATTAGCAGGGTCAGAATACCATTAGGATGAAATGCATTCCTTCATCCAAAACTTCTTATCAGACCTTCTATATGATGCAAAAACTTTCCTATAGGCATGTTCCCTCATCTTTCACTAACTGTAAGTACTACAGCCCCCATTATCAGTAGATAAGAGCCTCACAAACAGCCACAAGTTTACTTTCACAAAAAAACCAAAAAACCCAAAACAAAATCCCAAAGACATGAGGTTAGTATTTGCTACTTAGAGCAGAAGAACAGAGAGATGAAATGCCAGAGCAGATCCTCACCTCTTTCTCTGCCAGTAAAAACAGAAGCAGGTGGAAGAATATCACACTTTGGAAAAGGGAAAACAAAGTCACCAGTAGAGAAGGTGGCACAGCATTAAGACCATAAGGTTACTTCTCTATGCCCACAGGCTTGCAGTGTATACCCTACTTACAACTACGTACAACTCTACGCAGAGAAGGCTATAAGAAGAATGAAATCCATTAAGATGTATTTTAATCTGCTTTAAACATAACATAACTATTCATTTGCTATAAGCATGTCTCATTTAAACCCCGGGGTCTAGTTCTCCTCCCATTATATGCATTTATTAAACATTTCATAATCTGCTAGTGCTGAGAGGCAATTTAGGGCAGGACCTCATAGTGATTACCACTTAGTGCAAAGGAGCTTATTACTTTACACCCACACTCCCGAGCAGTCACTAGAGATATGCCAGAATTTATATCTGCTGAAAGTAAAGCTTAGTTCTGGATATTAATAGCTATACAATCATACTTTCCAGTTAGATTTACGTAACCACAAACTTGTTCTATTGTAAAGTTTTGATTTTGATCATGTAATTAAAGGTGATATACATGAAGCAGAAGGTAATAACAATTTTGTATATATTACCCTTTTGACAAACTAGAAGATATGCTACTAATAGCTAACTATATTTACTCTGCAATTGTTATAAATCACGTAGGAAAACCTTCGGTTATATTACTGTATAATTACACATATGAAAAAGAATAATTAGGTAGTTACCTTGTAGCAAAAACATAATTACATTGTGACTGTAGCAATCACTTTGATTTTAACCCCCAAACAACAGTCTTTCTACTCAGAGTGCACATTTTGATTTGGGGGTACTAGGATTAGCAGCTAAAAACACTGTACTTCTGGTTGGCCCTGGATACAAACAGCTAGTTCAACTATGAGCAAAAGTCATGTCATCCCCACCTCCCCTTCTCTTGTAAGACTGCAGGTTTGCTGGGACATAGTGTACTATAGTATATACCTATACAAATCACTTTGCATAGCTCAGAAGCTGAGGACTGTGTAAAATGGCAATGAAAATTTCCTGGAATCATACTTTCCAATATTTATGACTTCTTGTAAAACTGTGGCCTACAAATGTACCATTCCTTGTGAGCATAAATTGAAACAAACTGGAGCTATTACTGATGACGATAGAAGGGAGGCTTTCTCAGCAGATCTCCTTCTAGTCAAGCTGCAGAAGCTCTCAAAGGAGGATGAGAGAGTTAATTAGAAAAGAAGGATCAGAGAGAAAAAAATAAGTAGAGTATAAATGAGTGATTAGGGGAGAAAACGAGAGATCAATTTTATAAAGGGAATTGTATTCAAATGCCAGCTTCATCCAGCTGTCTGCGTAATTCATGTAATACCTCTAGCCCATATATGTCAGCTGATATCTGTACCTGTTTGAGGACATTAATCACACACCAGAAAAGTCAGTTATTGTATTGAAAAAAAGATTGGCTAGATAATAACAGATACTTAGCAGGAAGAACATTAACTGATGCCAAGACACCACAGACATAAGTGGATGGAGAATCTAACCTTCGTTCTGTATCAGAAACAAGCAGTGTCTTTTTAGAGAATGTTATTTTACTGTGAAAAATTGAAATTAGTCCAGTATAACCTCTGGGCTTTTTTTTCCTAACTTCAGTTTTAGGAACCAAAGATTAAACTAATTTGAAATGAATAACTTTTCAAAGTTGATTTTCATGAGAAAAAAATATCAAAGTACTTTCAAAAATGAAGTACCTTCATAATGTGAGAATCAGGCATCAGTTGTTTTATAAAAAATATAAAAATTGAAAATGTCCTTTTGATTTCTCAGAAGCTGTAAAAAACCTTCATATTGAACAAAAAAAAATAAATCCCACCGAAGTCAATGAGCATTGAGTCACACCTTTTGGGACAGTCCTTGTACACCAAGTCCTTTTACACTTGTAGAAGAGAAAAGTAAAGGCCATCTTTATTCTTATTATCCACAACACACCCATTTTAACACATAAGCTAGGGTGGTTGGTAGCCACAAGTAGTGCCAGACGCCAAGCTGCCAATACTATCTGCAGCTTGGGCAGGGACACATGGCATGGATACCCCGACATGTGCCAGCCAGGGCTTACCTACTTTTCATAGTGGGTGCAGCTTGTCCTGCAGCACCCAAGCTGCTCATCACGGCTCATCACTTGTACACACGAGATAAGAACCCACTCAGGCATGCCTTACATTATATTTGGTATCAGCATGGGTGGTCTAAACTGGCAGACCTGGGGTCTCCTTTGCTGGAGACTGAATCCTTTTCCCACAAAGGCAAAAAATACTTGTTGTGGTCTGCCTCTTCAGCAAGCACAAGGACAACCAAACTTTGTATCCCCTTCCAGTTCATTTCCCATCCATCTCCATGGCTCCTATGCTGACGATCTTGCAGTGTACATCATTCCCTACTCTCCCTGTTGCATTTACCTCCTCAGTCTGGTAGTACTCAGAAGCAGGTGTGCTTCACAGATCTCGCTACCTCTTTGTTCAGCTGCTTCTGTAATTTGCCATGTTTGCTGCCACCTGTATGATGAGGACCAGGATCTCTGTACATGAGCAAATACAATAAGACAGTGTAAGAACATTTAGTAGTCAGTTCTGCACGCTGCAACCAGTTGCTTCCCCTTGATTGCTCCTTTTGTGTTAAGAGCTTGTCCTTCACACATCTTCAACGGCAGAGAAATTCTGCAGCTAATCAGTGTGCTAATGAAACAGTTGTTCTGTTAATAAAAATTTTTAGAAACTGGCAAAGAAAGAGGCAGCTTTACAAATGAGTCCTCCTCTTCAGCTAGGGATCCCATTCAACTCAAGTGCCACAAAACAGCACTTCAGCAGTGCTTAAGCCTTACTACTTAAACAGTTCATTTCTTTCTCCCCAGGATCATAAACCAATTAGAAATGTTACAGGAATTTACCAAGAAAACCAAGTCAATCCTAAGAGTTATTACCATAATAAAATCACACCTGAATAGGCCAAATCCCAGTTGAGAACAGAGCCTGCTGTGTCATGGTCTGCACACACAGCGAGGGTCCTCACTTCTGACACTGACAGCCCATGCTTTATGGGGACTCACTTGTGCGTGGCAGTGCTGACAACGGAGCCCCCATGCCAGGAGCAGGGCAGCCAGATCACACAGGAGCTCTCAGAGCCCATCCAAGGTAGTGCTGGAGATGCAGTACACCTGGCTGGGGTACTGGTGGTTTCAGCCTTCCAAACAGGAACTGGGTGCTTCAAGCAATTTGTGTTGGTGTTGCCACCAAAGTCATCACAGCCATAGGTCTGAGGCAGCAAAGACAACAAGGGAAAAATGAAATTAAAGCATAGGCATTTGCACTGTTGACTGCAAAGTCCCTGGTGATTCCCTGAAGAAATGAGGCTCTAGAGATAGGAATTGCTCTCTTGTCTACAGATGAGAAAATTATTTTGGTGAATATCACAGCTGCGCAAACCCCAGCATCTTAATATTTAAGAACACCAGGGAATAAGGGAGAAGTGAAAAGGAGGATGGGAAACTGGGAAATGAAAAGGCCAAGTCACTGCAGAGAAGACAAACAGCAGCTGAGGGCAGCAGAAAAGCTATCAATGAGCTTATGCCAAAGTGAATGACCAGTGACTCTCCATTTATTTTTTTAGGAGATTGGGAATCATTCAAAATGTGTTGCCTAGTTGTTGGCTGATTTGGTTTTCCTCTGGTGTTTTGTTTTGGTTTTTTTTTTTGTTGTTTTGGCTTGGTTTGGGGTTTTTTTAATTGTTTTTTAACATAAGAAGTTGTCAACACACTGGCAAGAAGTTTTGCCAAAACCCCAGGAATTCCTTGCATCTTGACACTAGAGAGCCCCTGGGCACTGACAGAAAAGCCCATCTTTGTCCCACAAAGCAAAGCTCTAAAGCTCTCTCATTGCCAACTCAGCGAAATTTCTCTCTGCTAGAGGACTTGGCCAGGACATTCAGGCCACCTGGACAGCAAGGTTTGCTAAGACTTTGACATGCATGGTATGTCAACATCAGACAGAATGTCTGTGGGGCTGTGGAAATCCTGCTCCCAGCCTGGCTCTTTTGACAGCTACTCATGAAGCATTTGGTAATCAAGGGACTACATGTCCTACCAAAGTCCTCTGGCAAAGAAAAACAAGAGTTTGTACTCGGTATTATTTCAGATGTGAAATTATAAGCTGCTTTTGTGCAGTATTAAGTAAATAGTTAAGAACAAAGCAGGTTTTAATAAAAAGAGATAGTGAGATACTCATGGATTAGTTTTGCACTTCAGCAAGCCTCAAAGAATTGTCTATAATATCTCACAATTCTCAAGATGTAGCTTTTTCTTTTCAATGAGCCTGTCACCTCCTGTCAGCATCCCCTCTGCCTTCCTTCATCCTCTTAATTAGTGACTGCGAGCTCTGCCTTTGTTCTCTCCATTTGGCTTTAAGCTAGAGAAATTAAATCGAAGGAATCCTCCAGAAGGCTTTGTACCTGCACATGAAGGTGTCATAAATACCTTGTTAATGATTTGAGAAGTGACTAATAAGTAGCTACATTGGTTAACCTTTCAGCATGCTGAATAATTTGCTAAAAACTTAATCATTTTAATGAAGGATAGTTCAGTACAAGTATGGAACAAGGCAAATTAAAACTCATACCAGCAATGTTTTCTGCGCCTCTCCTACCGAGAGAGGCTTCCCCCCAGGTGTCAGTATTGGGGCAGAGACAAGAATCAGAGGAAAATTATCTCAAGGGCCAAAGCCTAAGGCAGGAGTTAGGACTGTACTCATTAAGCTTACTTACTAGAATACCCTGTAAATAAACCAATCCAGTCCAAATACTTCAGCTAAAAATAATTGTCATCTTCAAGGGATACCTCCATATCTAATAAATCCAATAAAAATTAATTCCTCAATTTTCTGCCCCTACGCTGTCATTACAATCTCATTTCTAATCCCTGTTTTCTTGCAGCAGGTTCAACACCACGGTAGAGCACTGGAAAGTTATAAAATACTTCCTCTTCTAGCTGTTTCTGCCAATAAAACAAACAACTTTGAAACTCTAGCAATGGCAAGACCCTGATTTACTGTTCACATCCATTGCTACATCGGTCAGTGCTGATTTTCATAACTGAAGATTAAGGCAAAAGTGTAATTAAAAAAATGATAAAAAGTTAACAAAATTACTTGTTTGCAGAAGATACGTCCATACACCCACACTCCTCAAACACATTAATATCTCATCCCTAAAGGGAACACATATATTAACAGGAGTTTCATTTTTATAGATTTTGTGCATTAATGGGGACTGAAAAATGTGCTACTGGGACTGGCCACATCCCAACCTGGGATATAGCAAGACTGCAGTTGAACCACTGCATGGTTCTGAACATTTCTGGTAGGAAAGTACCCAATGTTAATTGTTAACTGATTATAACTACTCTGGCACTGACCTAAAAATTTAGTAAGATTTTAGGACGCTTGTGTCTGAATCTAACTCTTTGTATATACTCTACAAAGAGTAAGCCTGCTAAGAGCTCTGTGCATATATCATTATCAGACATGACACTGTGAACAAAATAAAATGTTCCTATGACTAATGACGAGAAATCAGAGTGCTTCTCTTTCGAGACGGGCCAAGCAAAGGTGTTTTTTTTCTTTTTCAACCACAACACTGCAGATTTCACAGGATCAGCAAGCATGTCACAAATCCTTACCCTGAACCAGACTGCTTGCTCTGAATCTGTCTGAGAATCTGTGATGAAACATCTAAATTTTTCCTTTTGAAATGGTTACGCATTTGGAAATATCCTTGAAATTTACTTCTTTTCAAATATTTCAAGTCTTATTCAAAACAAAGTAGTTCAACATGGGCTTTTGCAAAACATATATGTTGGGGAGAATTTTGATAGAAAACATCAGAATATTTATTTCTTTGAGCATTTCCCAATCTCACCTTTTCTGAATCTGGCAGGTCCCCTGCCAAATCTCCAGTTTCCCTTTTTTTGACTCAGCCATAGATCTCAGCTGGCTAATTGATCATCACAGCCCTGCAGCCACAGATCAGGGATGCTAGTCTCACAGCTAATAGCACAGTGGAGTTCTTGAATGTATAATGGTTGAGCTCCAGCAGTGAAAACAATGTGCAAGCCTTCACCTGGGAGACTGATCCAAAACTATCAAAATGAATGGCAGGACATTTCTGTATTAAAATCCAGGGCATGGAATCAGGTCCAACCCAAACAGTAGCCCCAAGAGAAAACAAAGTTAAATACTTTTCTGGGGTGAGACAGAGGGATTTTTTTGTTTTGTTTGGGAGTTTTTTGGTTTAGGTAACTGGTTTTGTTGTGTTGCTTTTTCTTGCAGGACAGTGTTAGAAACCAGATTTCAATTTCATGCTTCAAATGTAAATATAAAACAGTGAGGAGGAAAATATTTGAGTTACAGCATGAAAATGTCATAAGGGTTTGGTTTAATTCTATTTTAATTTCATGAGCTTGAAGTCCCATTTAATGGTCCCTGAGACTTGCATACTCAAAGGCCACTGACAATTTATTTAGAAGGCATGATGCTGGAGTTCTTTTTCTGCTTGGGAATATGCTTGCTCTTCTGTTTCTCCCCGAGTTATGTCTCACTAGCCTTGACTAACCTTCAACTCTGTAACTTAAATGCATCACATTTACACTCTGGGGTGCTTTGTAAACCTAGACAGCCACCTATAAATGGGAAAACATGACTCCACTGTAGTTTCTTGCATTTGTAGGAAGATAAATGTATTTGGCATCAGTGCTTCTTGGCTCTCTGACAGCAGAGCCGTCACCTCCTGATCTGAGGCAAGTTTTAATGATGAAAATCAGTGGTGCTTTCTGACTTGGTACTCACAGAGAGGCATTAGTGAGACAGAGCTCCAAGTACTTTTTGATGAGTGCATTTCTCCAGGCAAGAGTCTGATTGAGTAGTAATTTCCAGGCTGAAGCCCTTTGGACCATGGGGGCATCCTTTACCCGTCAGAGCAAAGTCAGTGGCAAATAATTCCTTAACTTCAGTGGGCTGAGACCTTTCAAAACTGTTTCACAGAAGGGATACCAACAATTACGTCAAATACAACAAACCAAAAGCAGTGAGACCCTAATTTTGAAAAGGTTTCTGATTAGCCTAAGACTTTTGCACCTTTATGTCCTGCTATACCTGTATTTTGTGGGAAAATAGCATTAGAGAGCCTATTTCTAGGTTAATTTTTACAAATACCAAAAATCCATGTTGCTACTCCTGAACAAAGGACACAGTTCAGGCAAAGAAATTCCACTTTTTAAAGCATGCAGTACAGGCACAAATCTACCACTTGAGGTCAATTTTACGAGAAATATAGTGCAGACTACATTTCTCTCATTTCACTGTCCATGATATACAGTTTATGCAGAATCTAGTAGAACAAATTATTGGCTTATGTGTCTTGCAAAGGTAAAATCCCTATGGATTTCACTGGGAAGATGACAACTCTTTTGAAGATTGGCATTGCTGGTCCTTTGTATGAAGACAGTCATTAGAAATTAGAATCTCTGATAAACACACTTTTTTTTTTCTGTTAAAGAACCATGGCAACAGAGAAGCCAAGATGTAAATGTGTTATTTTTCCTAGTCTCTTTATTGCATTTTTATTTATGCATTCAGTAAGGTTAAATGTGTACTATGCAAAACCCTTTACAAGCCTTTTTAACGTCTGTTCCATATAGTCTTTAAAAGCTTGTATTATTTCTCTTGCTTTGGTGTATGTATCAATGCTTTTTAGTGTTTACTGGACACATTTCCAAAAACAAAAATCTATGATTCCACTAAAAATATTTGTTTCACTTTTCTGTAAATAACAGCAGCTTTCTATTTTTCTGTAACCGAATAAATCACTGCCAAATACCAGGAAAAAAATCAAACAAAAACAAACCATAAAGCTAGATCAAACTAAGTACTTATTACTTTCTGTAAAAAATAGAGACCAGGCTAGAGTTTGCTAGTGGGTGGGGGTTCTTTACATTAAAATAGATACTGTAGAAAGAAGTGCTTTATGGCTTCAGACTTTTTAAAATTCTGACTTGAAAATGTGGCCACAAAATCTTCCCTCACAAAGCAATTTTATCTCACTTAAAATTTCATCTTTGAAAGCGGTTGTCAGTATATTCTGAGAGACTGTGTAAGTTAAAACCTGCTGAAAAAAATATTAGGCAAATAAAGTGAAATTTCTCGCTTTTGTGTCCTCCCAGCTTGACGGTATTACAGCATGGAGGTGCACTAGCTGTCACATGAGCCTGTATGTGCTGTGATGTGCTGTACAGATTCCTCCACTAATGAGACACAATGAGCACACTCCCATGTCCTGCTGCATTTTACTCAGCCTTGCCTCTTTGCAAGGATCTCTTCTCATCACTTCTCAGCAGGAATTTCTTTCTTTCACAGAGGAAGATAGAGACAGCTTGGTGGGTGTTTATCTGTGAATTGGCTTCAGAAGAGTATCTTTGAAAGCTGTATGTTGCAGAGAATAATAGCAAGCTGCTTAGCCTCCGTGTCTCAGTTACCCTCTAAACAATAGGAGCTGTAACACAGGGAGGTACAAAGGTAATTGTGTAGAAGAAAAAAAATAAATTAAGAAAGCTGCAATGCTGGAAAAGGAAGATAAATATCACAGGCACTGAACACAAAATACTTGAAGAAATAACATGCATGCCTGACAACATGGACAAGTTGTAAGACTTCTCTCAGGTTTGAACAGTAACTGAACCCCAGTATCTTAAGAAAAACATTTGGAACCTCAATCCCAATCTTCTGCTCTCACCACTTACCTTCCGCTTTTCCTTAATATCTGACTCCTGTAAATGACTTCAAATGACGCAGTTATCTCTGGTTGTTTTTGTTAGGTTTTTTTTGTTTGTTTGTTTTCGATAAGTGAGAAAGCACAGAGGGGAGCTAGAGAAGGGATCTCCTCTGCCTTTCATGGGTATTTGCCTCAAGCACAGGCAAATATAAAGAATCAGCTCTCCTCAAACAATTATACAAGACAGGGCTTGGAGTTCTTGCAGAGAAGGTTGTCTGGTATAGGTGAGCCCTGCCATCATTCCTTTTCTAGGGAGCACAAAATCCAGTTCTGCCTTCACAGCCAAGAAGCCACGTGCTAGCACTGTGTTGCCAGTCACCCACTGCTGCTCCCTGAAATTTGCAGTTTCAAGTGAGTGATGAATGGACCCAGAAATTTCAGCCTTCCCACCTCTCTGACTTGAAAAAGGGAGACACAGTCTGGACCAAGCTCTTATGCTGCTTTGCTGCTAGTTCTCCAGACAAAAACATTTCAGGACAGCTCTGGCACCTCATAGTTGGATCATAGGCGCAGGACTTGCACTTTGAAAGAACTCAACTCTAAGCTTTCACAGCTTTTTGAATGCATTTGGAAAAATTTCAGGTTTGTAGTTTGCCAACTCCCCTTCTTTGAGCTACCACACAAGATGGCTTTTCTTAAAGATCCCCATGCTGCTAAGCAGCTCCACGACTGTTTCTTCCCAGAGCATGCTTCCAAATAGGAAGTAGGACAAATATGAATTTTGCCATAGGTGGAGCACAAGCAAGTTCAAAGAGATTTAGCTAGAGGATTCCACAAAGGCTGTCATTGGAGGTATATGACTGAGTGTAAAGGGTTAAAGCTGTGAAAGCTGAAGCCTGTTCCAGCATCAGCTGAGATGTCTGTCATACAATGAATGGCATGGCTGTTTGGGAAAAATGGCTGAGCAAATGTTCTCTGGCAGACCTCACTGGAGTAGTTCAAGATCTCACCACCCTGACTGGCTATAACATCACAACTAACATACCTGAGTGGCTCATGCAAGTGCTCCTAATTTGTTTTAGTGCAAACTAACATAGATTGATTTAAATAATTCCCAGCACTGAAGCAGATCAGAAATCTCGAACAAGTTTGGGAGACACCATAACTGTGAGGACAGGCATCACTCCCGGAAGGATGAGAAAGGAAAAATAAGGAGCAGATAGTGATACAGCTTCTTCAAAACTCCCAGCAGACCCACAAGAACACCTTGTCTAGACCCTAAAAACCAGGGGCAAATAGTTGTGCAGGGAGCTGGAGCATGTTCAGAGAAGGGCAAAAAGCTGGGTCAAGGGCACAAATGTTATGAGGAGCAGCTGAGGGAGCTGGGGCTGTTTAGCCTGAAGGAAACCTAATTATAAAATATTGTGACTAGGAAGTACCTGGAAAAATTCATCTCAGAGAGAAGAGGGAATAAAGCAACAATATACCTGGTGGAGACTGGCCACTACTGCCAATGAGCAATCTCATTGTAACAATCCGCAATGTAACTCCCTTAGTCCAAAAGAGCCTCCATTTGGTGCCAAGATGCATATTACGGGCTGGATTTTTTAAGCTTGCAAAGTTCTTGGGCATTTGTTACTTCCAACCTCACAGTTTGCCTAGTAAGCTTATAATAAGATCATTAAATAAGCAGGTGATTCTGGGCTTCTTGCAAGACAGGAGACCTTCCTGCCTTCTCTCCTCAGCCTCTTCTCCAGAGATCTCCGTTTTACTTTCTTCTGTTGCCTTCTTGTTTCCTGTTGAATCACACTGAGAAATAAGTGTTTTGTGATCTCTTGTAGTTTTCTTCTCAACTTTTCTTTCAAAGACAAAAGAACCACAGGGGAAAAACCCCCACTCCTTCAGAGGAGATCAGTTTCGCATGTTACGAACTGTAGGACAAGGTTTGAAGAGAGAAGGGCCTTCACAGAGTAAAGACGTTGCTATCCACCCTGCAAACAGAAGGTCACGGTCATTCTCTGTAAGATAGTCCTCACACAGACTTCCTGGAGGGACACAACCAGCTTAAGCATCTCTCCATGATGCTGAAAGGGAGAAGAAAAAGCTGTCTTACAGATCAGAGTAACGATAAAATAAAGGGTTCACATGGAATTCAACTAGAAGCTACAGACTTTAATGACACTCCCTCCCTGCAACAAGTACTTGAAGCTCAGGAGACCCCAGATGAAGAAGTGTTGCCTTTGTTTGAACAGTTACCTTTTCACATCTCTCTTGTGAATTTTTCCAGTGGATAGTTTTGGGGCTTCCTTAGGGGTTTTTTTAATGCTTATAAACTTTCAGTGGTTACAATATACCGCATCCAGAGTTTCCATAGCTGAACCGTGTGGTTTGTAAAAAAAAAAAAAAAAAAAAATATTTCTTTGCCTTGTTTTAACCCTTTGTGTGATAGTTTTTTCTCACTCTACACTCCAATGCTTGAAGTCCTGGAAGAAGCACTGAACATTCTCCACCATGAACTCATTTCTCAGTCCTCTAGCTGTTTCTTCTCCAATTTGAAAAGTCCTAAGCTGCTTGATCGTTCTTTGTGCTGAAGCTCTTCCATATTTTCATTGTCCTTGGCACGTGTAGCTATCCTTCCCCATAAGGGTGGGTCATCACAGTATGTCCCTTGGATCTTCTCCAGTAATGTTACTCAAATGTAAGGCTGCCAGAAATAGTGTTCAGGAGGCGGGGGTCATGAATTTATACAGGGCTATAACAACAACTTCTACCTGTTATCTATTCCTTCATATTAATTCCTAACCTTAAGTCTGCTTTCAGAACTGTTACTGACCATTAAGCCAATGTTGAGGCAGAACTGTCTGTTTTAACCCCAATATCTTCCTCTTGAAAGGCTAGCAGGTAGCTGCATGTACACTTAGGATTGTGTTTCTCTCCGATATCCCACGCTTCGGTTTTCTTTTTCTCTACACTGAATTTGATTTTTTACTATCCAACCACCCGGAATTGTGATGTTAATGATGTTTCCCCCCATTCACAGGTAAGAAACAGAAGAATGAAGATTATACAGGGATTTCAACAGTGCCGAGGGCAAAAGGTGGGTCTGCCACATCCTCATTTTTCCTCAATGTGAGAAAACCTATTCTTCTAAAGCTGCTTTAATACCCACAGTATTGCAGGGGTCCACATTAAAGCAACCATTTCCCTTTGCTTCCAGCAGTGGGGAGTGCGTATGAAAAAGGAAAAAAATTCCACAGCTGAACTCAGGGAAGAAAGAACAGCCAAACAAGTCCATAAAGTGCCACAAATTGGCTATAAGGAGAGTGGTTTATGTCCTTAATGCCAAGATACTCAGAAGCGTCTGTCAAAGCAGTGAGTGAATCTAAATCTAAAGAACTACCTAAAACCTTGATATTTTGTAACCAGATTGGTAAGTATGGAGTGCCGAGTCACAAGCCATAGGAAGGAGACAGGAAGACCAGCACAGGGCTCTGAAGGTGGAGACTTGCTGTTTCATCCACCATGCCGAGAGCAGGTGTGCGCATTACTAATGTCCCTGGCAAGGCTGCTGTGGGCTGGCATGAGATACCCAGCTACAAATGGACACACATCCTGTTCCTGCAGCTTGATCATGGGGAGATCAGCAGCTGTGGTAGTCTGGTGCTGCTGCACATCTTTGTGAAAGAATACCAGCTTTCAATATTGAAATTAATCTTGCTGCTGGCCCAGCTTCATGTTCAAAACCCCTTTCAGATACAGCACTACAAAAGATGTGACAGCATTTGGGGAAGTAATTGAAAACACTGCACCCTGGACACAGGTTTGGGAAGCATATGGGCAATATCCTGCAAATAATTTCCATTCATAGCTGCTATCTCAGACCAGATCTTGGGTATGCAATGGCAGCTTCTATTGTCTCCTTTTCTCTCCTACCTTCTCAAAACCTTCCATCTGTTTGGCTCTCAAATTAACTGGGCATTTTTGCACAACAGACAAGCTCCTTAAATCTATTATCTTGAAGGGAAATTTAGTAACTCAGATTTGCTGGCCTGTATGTTAACTCTTAGTTTTCTGCAGTTTGCTACAATTCTCTACAAAACAACTTGCTATATGCCACACCTGGCATAAGCCAGACTACCATAAGATTTCAGGTGCATGTCCCTGTCTGACACAGACACCAAGGACCAGCACACTCTTGGGGCAGCACAGTCTCATTAGCCCCAATTATTAATTAAGCCTATTCTTTCCAGTTGGCACTATCTCTGTGCACTCAGAAGGCCTCTTGGCCAATCCTTCCTGGATCCCATGAACTCAGCTCTCTCACAGGCCTGCTGACCCTCAGCTCCACTCCATTTTCATGCGGACATAGACAAGACTCCAAAAGTTCACTTACCAAACTTTTGCAGAGCCTTTGGTTCTTTAATACCTTGAGAGAGTCTAAAGAGAGAACGTCTCACATGTTTTCTCAGGAGAAGTTTTAATTTTAATTTTAGAAAGAAAATAAGGATCTGGGCAAAAGTTTAAAAGGGGTAACATACAATCAAAACGAAGCATTCCACAGAGCTATGACTTAGTATAGGCACCATCAGCAAGTTTTCAGATGACACAAAACTGAGTGGTGACATGACAGAAGGAAGGGATGCCATCCAGACAGACTTGGACACAGGGAGTGGGCCCATGAGAACCTAATGAAGTTCAACATGTCCAAGTGCAAAGTGCTGCACCTGGGCTAGGACAATCCCAGACACAAGTACAGACTGGGAAAAGAAGTCATTGAGAGCAGCCCTGCAGAGAAGGACTTGGGGTTTTGGTGGGTTAAAAATGACATGAGTCCACAGTGCAAGCTTGCAGCCCAGAAAACCAACTGCATCAAAAAATGCAGTGCCAGCAGGTTGAGGGAGATGATCTGTCCCTCTACTCCACTATTGAGAGACCCCACCTAGAGTACTGCATCCAGGTCTGGGGGTCAGCACCACAAGAAAGACAGCAATCTATGGGAACAAGTCCAGAGGAGGCTGTGGAGAAAAATCAGAGGGCTGGAGCACCTCTCCTATGAAGACAGGCTGAGAGAAATGGCACTGTTCAGCCTGGAGAAGGGAAGACTCTGAGGCGACCTTAAAGCAGCCTTCCAATGCCTAAAGAGGGCTTATAAGGAAGGAGAGCAACTTTTTACATGGGAAGAGAGTAATGAAACAAGAAGGAATGGCTTTAAATTAAGAGGAGAGATTTAGTTTAGATATTAGAAAGAAATTCTTTACTGAGTAGTGAGGTACTGGAAGAGGTTGCCTAGGGAAGCTGTGGATGCCCCATCCTTGGAAGTGTTCAAGGCCAGATTGGACAGTGCCTAGCAGGTCTCTGGCAGTGGGGTTGGAACTAGATTATCTTTAAGGGACCTTCCAATCCAAACCATACTTTGATACCATGAGGCCTGACACGGTATGGCAGCTGCATTCCAGAGTAAAACTGAAACTGTTATATCACTGGCTTCTTGATCACAGCATTTTGCAGAGCTGAACTAAAAAGGATCTCTCCAGCGGAGAAATTCCTCTCTTGCTTGTACACGTTTATTAAAATGTCTGTTGGACAAACCCAGGGATATTGAGTATGTTTCTGAAGAATATAAGCAAAAACCCACAAGCAACTAAAGGTCTGTATTATCCATATTGGAGATTCCTATCAAGGACACAATCTAGCCCAGCACAGAAAGGAGATTAGTAGCAGGCTTTCATGTCTGGAGGCAGACAAACATTTGGTTGGAAAAGAGCCCAAGGGCTTGACTAAACTGACTGAAATGAAATAAAAGAGTCTTTGGAGACTGTGAACTTGGGCTAGATTCCATTGTGAGCTTCCTGCTCTGATTTTCATCATGGTGCAAAATTTATGCTGCTCTCATACCCATTGTCAGGGAAAAAAAAAAACAAAAAACCAAAACACGCAAAAAACCACCAAAAAACAAAAACAACATCCCCCTCCCCCCCCCCCCCAAGAAAAAACTTCCATAACCAGAAATGCCTTCGGCTACATCTGCCCACATTGGTAGTACACAGCTGCCCCAAGCCTATAAAATATATTCCTGCCTGTCTTTTGCTCCTTGTTCTATGGGTTTCTGACTAGGAAATGCCTCTTCATCATGTGCACAGAGTCTGACAGAGTAAGACTTTGAGACGCAATCAGCACAATCTCAAGTAGCCCCTACACCCCGAGACAGAGGCTACAGCACAGTCTCTTTTAGTCTGCACACTGGATGATTTGCTTTGCTGTGTAACATAGCCTAGAGGAGCCACCCCATGGCCTGGAGCTCCAGACAATAATTAAGTTGTTAGTGGGTCGCCCCAGCATTACAGTAATTGATGATTAAAGTAGGTACAGGACACCGCTGAGGCCTGGCACGCAATAAGGCTGATCAGTTGCTCTCCTCCAAATTCACACCACTGAGCAATTTTTGTTACATGCATCATTCCAGCATGCTAACAGCTTTGCTGTTTCCTAATCAGCTGGGGCAATTTACCCAGTTTCTGGCTGTGTTTTACATCATAACTCATTTGATTCTCTGGTATGTTGCAATACTGCTGAAGACAACCTTCAAATACGCTTTCCGCACACATCATTCCCCTGCTTTGCCAGTTTTACGTGAAAAGGGCAACACACAGCTGTGTGTGCTAATTAAGAAAGTCCTTATATATTGCACTCAGCATACTTCTCTGCCTTGTTTCCCAACAGTTTTCTTCTCTAACCCCACAGATGATATAGTAAAAGACTTATAATGACAATGGTATCACTGAGCACGGGTTTGAGATGAAAAGGACGACATTTTGTCTTGTCTCATGCAAACAGTGCTACATCCAGCCAGCACACACACAGGAACCTGACCACCAGCTCAACGGTGCACCAGCGGATCTTTTTACATACACAGAACAGAGAAGGGACTTGTGACATTGCTGTGTGTAAGCCTGTCTTGCTACTTTATAGCTCACTAGCTCAGAACAGATCTCTGATAACAATGACCTCAGATGAGAGGGAGAGATCTCCTTCAGTCTGAAATACTGCCTAATTGGAAGAGAAGTGCCTCATGACACATTCCAAGCAAATATATTTGTATCATCAAACGCTTACCCATAGGCAGATGGCTGGAATTGCACAGTGGGGTTCCTTCTTGTAATGTGCTGCCACTAAGAGCTGTTTGAGTCAGATCCAAAACCTCTTCAAGTCAATGGGAGTTTTTTCAATTAACTTCAATAGAAGTTGGGTAGGATCCAGAGAATTAAGGGACCCTGGAGATGTGTTCTGGGTGTCTGCTGACACCCTCCAGGAGGGAATTTCCAGCTCCTTTGGGTTTCTTTTTTTTTTAAGCAGTGCTGAAACAAGAGAGGTTTATTTTAAATTTCCAGAAATTTATAATACGGGAAAATCCTACCCTTGTTGAGGTGAGAGGAAATTTTACCATTTATAGGAATTTATACTTATGACTGCTATACACTCTACCCTAGGAGTTTTACCGGCTCAGAAAACTGCTCAGTTTGGCAAACAGATTCTCTCAGTACCAAACAAGCAAGGTCAAAAGTAAGTACCTAATTATTGGTCTTGAAATACCCCCTAAAACTCTCTAGTAGCTGGAAACTTTCAACCACTCCATTTCTTGGGGGTTTACAGCAACTCTACATATGAGATCTATTAACATCAGCCTTTCCCTTCCTCCCACTTTAAAACAGTCTGCAGTTTAGCTGAAGACTCCCGAAGTTTTGCATTAACCTGGTTTACACTTCTCGGATGTGAAGGGTAGCTATTCCCTGGCTCAGTTTTGCTTTGCACAGAACAGAGGGACCTCCTAAGTATTACTAAGAGCTATGTCATGGCCCATTGACAGTAATGCAGCTTTGACAAATTTATGTGCAAGGCCATGACAGCCAATCCTGATAGCTTTTTGAAAGAAAAACAAAATTAAGCATAACTTTCAGTGAAAGAAAGCAGCTTGGATATTCAGGACTCAAGTATTTCAGATAGCTAGCAAAGAGGTCTAGTGGGAATACACACAGTAAAAGTTTCCTACATTTACCTCAGGGAATTCTATGTCTCCAGTTAAAAAAAAAAGGGGGAGTGGGGGAAAGCTTGGTCAGTGGTGAACAGAATTAAACTGTTTCTTCAAGGTCACATCCCACAAAGAAAATCTAAAGCCCATTCTGAAGCCCTACCCAGTGGGCTATTCTTTTTCCCAGTCCCTGCTGGTGACCAAGGGAATTGTATTCATCGAAAAGGGGTGCAGGACACTGTGGTGGAAGGCAGGCAGCACAGGGCATGTTAAGGAGGAAGTCGGAGGAAGTCGGAGGAAGTCAAAGCAAGGGGGGTGTTTAGATAATCTCTACCCCTCCACTTCCTTTATGTCCTCAATTGCTGTGCCACCTTAAGTACTAAGGCTAAAGAGGTGCAACCGGGTGACTCTTCCATATACAGTTAAAGAAGCTCATCCGTACTCACAGAGGTATATATACCAACTCAGTGTTCTGCTTATTTACCTAGTATATCTGGTTTTGATTTAATCTGAAAAATGCCAGACTCTGTCTTGGCATTTGAAGAATGAATATATTTCTTTTTTCTTTACAATCTCATATTTTCCCATTTTTAGAGATAGAACAGTCAGAATACTTAGATCAAGATATTTGAATTTTTGAAGAGGTAAAATGCTTTAAGAATTCTCTTTCGAAAAGTAAAAATTTGAGGGTTTTTTGTTGCTGTTGAAACTGAATGCCTGTACTGGCCATTTTTAATTTGTAAACTACTGGAAAGACTGCACAATCATCTGGCTCTGGCTGGAAGACCTAACTTCACGCACTGCTACACTTGCTTTCCAGTGACAGGTCGTGCACATTTCTCCCCATCCAGCTTTGTTCTGTGCCTTCCACAGGGAGAAACACTCCCTGAGAGAGAGCCCTGGAAGACTCTGGGCCTGCAGATCTGGTAACAAGACACCTACAAGACCTTCTATCAATTTGATGATCTCCATCAGTTCAAATAATATATGTTAATTCAAGGCTAAAGCATTAGCAGAATGGTACTGAAGAAGTTAATATTCTGTTTGCTGGCAACATCAATGGTAGCATAGTCCTGGCATAAGTATCTCTGTAATGTAATGTGCTCCACAGAATCTAAATCTGGAAATTCCTAGACGTATAAAAATAGACAAAAAGGTTCAACACTAAAAGGAAATTCTACTGGAAGCTTTTCAAATCAATCTCAACCAATCTTTCAAACTGTGTCCTGAGCTATTGAAAATATTTTTGGGCTCTCAGGACAAAGTCAGCATAAAAATCTTACCATCAGTTAACTAGTTCAAAGTTTTTCCTATATTTTGTGTTGACTAGAATGATAAATAATTTATTTTTGGAGTACCAGATCACAGAAATAAATTTCTAAAACAAAACTCCTGCAAAACACAATTACTATTCAACTCATTTTAGCAATTCGATAAATGCAGTGCAATGGCTTCCGTTAGCTATTCTCTTAGCCAAGGTCTACTACATCATTAAATATTATTGAGTTGGGTCTGCCATTTTACTTGAAATTATGCGCCTGGCATTTTAGTCTATGGCCATAAATGCTGCAAATGTCAGTTATATAAGCATCCATCTTTTTCACTACTGTCTCCCATCAAACATTAATGGTAGGAGCTTTAATCCATTCTACACAGTCTCAGATATCTACATTTGCTAGCAAAGGAACTGTAACAGAGTGCACTGACAACTCACAGTAAGTAATTACTCTTAGAAATATCTCCGTAAACTCAATTTGCTCCCAGAGGTCTTTTAAATTATATCTAGTTAGAGTGCAATGTTTTTTTCAAATGACAAGGTCACACAAAAAAGCAAAACTCTATTTTATCTTTATCAGAGCTTTACCCCTCCACCATAAAACTGTTAAAACACATAATTCCAACCAGATAGAGATATTGTGTTTTACTGTTGGAGCCCAGGAAAGCCATAAAGCAAGCAGAGTTGTTGTTTACAGTCACAATAAATTTGGAATATTGTATAGCATTCTAGGTGAGGCAAACATGTCTACTGATGTCAGCTGAGTGGGAAGAAGCAATTTTTTATTATTATTTTTTGAACTTTGCCAGTAAAATAATTTTATTTTGGATTTACACTAAAAAACTTCTCATGAATCAGAAAAGATTCATCTCAAACTATATTAATATAGCAGAACATGCACTTTATCTCATCATCCTAGTTACCTGCCTTGGTGACTTTACAGCAAGAGGTTATTGAAAAGCAGCACAGACTATGTAGCTGACCAATACCTCTAATTTTATTATGAGTTTTGAGTTGGCATTCCTTTATATAATTCCAGCTTATGTAGTCATGCAATTAGGAAAGTAAAACAAAAAAATTACATTGCAAAGACAGCAATATGATGGCATTTTAGCAGCAGTCACTGTGGGTAATAAAGCTGCATCTCGTATTAATAGAGATTTCAGTTTAACCAAAGATGAGGTAGAAGCAGCCAAGCAGGCCCTTCATTAAGAACATCCTAAATTTTGTTCCCATTTGAAAAACTACACTCTGAAGTGAGTATGTGCTTTTATTCTTGGATCCAAGTTATTGGTACATTAAAAGAATGCACCAAATTCTACCCAGAAGCACTGGTATATCTTAGCATGTAACTAACTCCAAAAAATTCTCCAGGAAATCCAAACGACAACAGTCTGCCATCACAAAACATGCGCAGTCCAGTTTGAGAGCCACCATACAGGGGATGGAACACACCATCATTCTGCAAGCAGAAGTAAGCTCAAGTCTTTCCAGGCATGTACCTAAATGAACTCACCTACTCATAGCAGAGGTCAGAAAAGCAGGTATAAATTTGGAAGAATTGATGTCCTCATAGTGGTTTGGGGTTTTTTTTAATCCTTTTTGTTCACAAGGATATTGTGCAGGAAGGATTTGGAAGAGACTTGCAGGAAATTTAATGGGCAGAGCAGAAAGACTGTCATAACAGTCAAGAAAGTAGTACTTCCAATTCTATAAACTTTACCATCTTGCATCTGACTTATTACCATTTTGGTTTTTTGTTTTTATTTCTGTGACCATCACAGGATGAGAACTGCAAAAGGTTACCACCAACAGACAACCATCTTACTGTCTTTCCCAGATAGTTTACCTTCTCCAAGCCCTGCCAATAAAAATGGGAGACTATTTCTGACAATAGATCTTCACATTATTGTTATATTTCCTTGCACTGCATAATCAAGACAATATATAAAAGGCAAATACCTAAATTAATGCTTAAAAGTACAGACCACAAAGCTATAATTTTAGCTTGGTACTATAATGGAAGAGCTGAAAACCTCATTCAGATGTGGGAGAAAATTAAATGAATAAATTAAATTGCACCAATTTGATGGGATGTGAAATGTGAGCTTTCTAAACACACCACAGCTCAACTGTGTGGTCGATGAGCTCAGCCAAAACAAGCACCCAGCACCAGTACTTTAGACTCTCAGTGGGCTTTCTGAACATGGGTTTTTCTGCTCGGTTTTTGACAGCTAGAAAACCATACCTCTCTGACAGGGGACAATAGAAGGACTTTAATAAAATCTGGCTGACATGCCATGACTGCCTCTTGCTGCTACAATGGCATCTCCTGTTATTTGCCAGAGGTAGAAAGGAAACTATATACAAGCTTTTTCTATTTCCTCACAGACAGAAGTGAGTCACTACTGCCTAAAATACAGAAGTATTGTGTATGCAGGGGAGGAAGGAAGGACTCAGCAGAGAATTAAAACTGTCTTAAATGTATCTGGCATAGTCCTATTAGAGGTGTTAAGGGAATGTAAGGATACCCAGTCAGGTGCTACAGCACTATCTTTTGAGAAATCTTTTGAGAGAGGCTCTCTGGTCATGTTATGCCAGTGAGAATTATGAAATTCTTTATAAACAGGATGATGAGAGAGTTAGGAACTGGGGCGGGAAAATAATTTTCTCCTCTCCCAATATTTCTTTGATTGTCATTAAGGATTTAGGGCTATGAAAAACCTAATGGATGCAAAGCCTCAGACCAGTTATTAAGTGATATATGTCCACACTCTGAAAAATCCCTTGCGAGGCACAGAAGGCAGCTGCTTTGGCACAAAGCAGAAACCATAGTGGAAGAAAGCATCTTTCCCCTTCTGAACTATCTCTGCAAATCAGGGTACGCAGTCAGACTTGTGACTTTCTGTCCCTCCACCCCACATACATAACAGTGTCTGTGGGTCACACACTGCAACTGTAAAAGTCATCCACAAGAAAAAAAAAATGGATAGATAGATTAGATAGATAGATAGATAGATAGATAGATAGATAGATAGATAGATAGATAGATAGATAGATAGATA
>JAWWMP010000132.1:18145834-18268999 GCA_035047865.1 Dendrocincla tyrannina | reverse complement strand
GTTTGACCATCTATTCTGGCTGAACCATATGCTATTTTTTCTCCTCACCTACTTGTGTGACAGAGTATGAATCAAGCAATACTTCCTTTTGAAATGCAGCCTCATCCTGGAATGCTCTTACCTAAACCAGGTAACAGGGGATATCATTCCTCACCACACCCTCACAAAATATTAAAGATGTGGGTTCCCCTAACCCTATATGGTGCTACTGCAAAAAATAGTCTCTGTCAGCGCTTTCAAGGGGTAATAAACCACCTGATGATCAATCTCGCACACCGGACAGGGCACAAGGCACAAACCTCAGGGAAAAGTTAATGACCTCTCTGCTTCTGCCTCCTGTGCAGGTCATGTTTGTAGTCAGCACCACACTCTTGAACTCTGGCTGTCTTTAGCTCATCGCTTCCCCACACCAGGAACTGCAGACACTGCATAATAGAGCTCAGTGAATTATACTTTTTGCCTTTTTTACTTTTTAATTCAAATGAGATTCATGGTTAAATCAGACTTTGGAGAGAGGTCCAAGGTTAAGTCTTTTTCTTTTTTTTTTTTTTTTCTTTTTAATCCAAATGTGGCTCTCCCATCCTTTATTTCAACCTGCAAAAATACCTCTGCTCTGCATTTTCTAGAAGTTCTGGCTTTACGTTCACCAGTTGCTGCGTTGCTTTGGACATACTCAGCCTGTATGTACTTTCTTTCAGCTAAGAAAGTCAGTCTTAACAAGAAAAAAAGAAAAAAGAAAAGGAAAAGTATGAGAAACAGACAAGTGAAACAGTCCTGATCTCAGGCATTTTTCTACCCCAGCCACTGGTGCAAGGTCAGCCCATTCTGAGAAAACAGCTCTCAGATACCATGGAGGTGGCAGCTCTGCCATTGACTAAGTTACTCTGCCCACCAGACATGCTCTGCTGCATTAACTAAGCCCCTCTACTCCTGTCAGCCTCTTGTCCACAACAGCTAGTCTCACACAAGGGCGGGTTGGCACCTCTTCATCCATGCGCTGGCAGCAAGGAGAGGGAGGTAAAGTCACACTTCTTGCTTGCTGGGAACCCTCTAGATTTGCCCTAATTTCCCTAGTAAACCTAGTGAGAGTAATTTGTTAGAAGATGGCAGAAACCCAACCATCTGTCCCTGAAACAAAAAGGCCAGAAATGGTTAACAAATGATGCCCTTCTAAGCTATGGAAACCACCACGGGCCACATATAAAGGAATGCTGTGACCGCAGACTCCCTAACTCCGTGCCCTTATATCCATTGCTGTGGGGAAATCACGGTACAGCAGGGAAAGTGTGCTATGATGTACTGCATGCACCAAATACCCTCAATTTGGTTCAGCAAGTGGATAGATTTGCTTTTGGTTGCATAAATTAGGCTATCTCCTTTATCCTCAGTTTCTCTCCTGTCTGAGAACTGTCTGAGTTGTCTGGACAACTAAAGGAGAACTACTCCACAATCTTGAAATATCCAGCTGCATGGTGCTGTAACAGCTCCAGATGCTTGCTACTATGGCACATGGAGGATAGGAAGGTGATCTGAGACAGTCAGCACAGCTTCACCAAGGGGAAGTCCTGCCTGACCAAACTAGTGGCCTTCTATGATAAAGTGACTCCATCAGAGGACAGGATAAAAGCTACTGATATCATCTATACAGAATTTTGCAAGGCCATATCCTTCTCTCTAAACTGGAGAGAGAGGGATTTGATGGGTGTACAATTTGGTGGATAAAGAATTAGTTGGATGGTGGCATCCAGAGGATAGTGGTCAACTAACCTATGGAGAATCATGACAAGTAGTGTCCCCCAGGGGTCTGTACTGGGACCAGTGGTCTTCTGTATCTTCATCAATGACACAGTGGGATCAAATGCACCCTCAGCAAGTTTGCAGACAACATCAAGCTGAGTGTGCAGCTGACACACCTGAAGGATGGGATGCCACCCAGAGGGACCTGGACAAGCTTGAGAAGTGGTCCCATGGGAAATTCAAGAGGTTTAGCAAAGACAGATGCAAGGTCCTGCACCTGGGTCAGGGAAATTCCCAGAATAAATACAGGCATGGGGATGAACAGATTGAGAGCAGCCCTGCCAAGGAGACTTGGGAATGCTGGTGGATGAGAGGCTGGATGTGACCCAGCAATGTACATTCAGGGCCCAGAAAGCCAACTGTATCCTGGGCTGCACCAAAAGAAGCGTGGCCAGCAGGTCAAGGGAGGTGATTCTGCTCCCCTACTGCAGTTTGGGGAGGCCCCTCCTAAAGAATTGCATCCAGCTGAGCTCTGGTCCCCAACAGAGGAAGGACATAGACCTGCTGCAGTAAGTCCAGAGGAGGCCACCAAGATGATTAGAGGGATGGAGCACCTCTCCTATGAAGACACTTTGAGGGAGATGGGGTGGTTCAGCCAGGAAAAGATGGCTTTGGTGTGACCCAACTGCAGCCTTTCTGTACCTGTAGGGAGCCTACAAGAAAGATGGAGGTAAACATTTTACAAGGGCATATTTTTACAGGACAAGGGAGAACGGCTTCAAATTGAAGAAGGGTAGATTTACATTAGATGAAGGATAGAAATGTTTCACAATGAGTGTGGTGAAACACTGGCACAGGTTGCCCAGAGAGGAACTTGATGTCCCATCACTGCAAACAGATCTAGTTGAAGATGCCCCTGCTCATTGCAGGGGTGTTGGACTAGATCACCTCCAAAGGTCTCTTACAACCCGAAACATTCCGTGATTGTACTATAGAGGCAGTCCCAGCTCAGCCACAGGGAGAGGAGGGAAGTTGATGGACACATGTATTTGGTTGGTTATGGCAGCATAAACAACAAGCATCTATGAATTAAGCTACTGTAATTATGGGTTCCCTCTTAGGTAGGACTGAACTGAGTCCAGCAAAATGAAGCTGCATATGACTTAAGTATTTAGACAGATAAATGTGAATATCTGGGCTATAATAAAGGAGCAATTTGTGTGAAGGGAAATTGCATTATGCTTATTCAAAGTCAAATTTATTTCTTCCCTTTCTTATTAAGAATCTCATTTTAAAAATCCCAGCCTTAGGTCAGGGTTATACTTATAGGGCTGACTTCATATCTGGCAATGCAGAATTCAAAATTCCTGCAAAATTCCTTGCTGTAGTCAATCAACAGCATAAGCCCCCTACTTGGGACAAGAATTTTTTTAATTTTTCTTTTAATTAAAAAATAGCCAGAGGGCATGTACCACTTAAATTACTTGCACAGAGAAAAATGCTTCTCTAAGAAACCCATTAGCAGACATGGCTTGAGAGAAACAGAAGTCCTTAAGACTAAACAGAAGTGTAATTTTTTTTAGGTAATGGAGAGGAGGACAGATATTCTGAAGAGTTTTCTTTAGCTCATTTTGGACTGTCATTTTCTGCCCCGAAGCCATAGTTGAGTTACCTCTGAGAAGATCAAGAGAGAGCTGTTGGAAGGAAGAGTCAGTCACTTAGCAGAATGGTGGAAGGAACTTGTCTGTGCGTGGCTCTCTGCCAGTGTGGGGTTGTCTAAAATATGCAAACCTTGGATCCAAATCAGTTCCAAAAACACAACCCAATGATAACTACAGCATTTGGCTTGCACATCAGCTGGCATTTTTATGACATACATATTGTTAGTTGGCATAAAGTTCTAATGCAAACAAGAGCAGCAAACAACCTCCACTGCTCAAAAAAAAAAAAAAAAGGAAAAAAGCAAAATCCCAGAATCACACACACCTTTTGGCTTCCCAGAGCCACACTCCACTGAGGATCTGGAGTCCCCCTTGCCTGCAAGCAAAGTGACCACATGCTCTAGCAGCCTGTCTGCCTGCCCTAGGGGGAGATTCAAAAGCCCTGTGCCACCTGAACACAGAAACAGAAAGATCGAAGCCAAAGAGCACCATGAGTTGTAATTTTTAGCTGGTGGGTGGGCAGTCAACAGTACCAGGTTGTGTTGAGTCAGTCAGAGCCAACAGCATTTCAGTCAGAGTCTACACTTACAAGGGACTCAGAGTTAAGTGGCACATACCCTTCCCTGGCTAGGCTGGTATGCAATTCCAGCAAGACAGAAGCTGACAGACAGGCTGTTCCGCAATTTCTTTTACGGAAACATCAGAATATGGCATACTCTACTCCACCCCTCCCTCTCCTAATTTTCTTCTGATATCCCTCGTTTTCATGTAAATGAGGCAGAATCCTCCTGCACCTCATTCTGCAGTAGCAATATTGGAAAAAAAATGCCATGAAACGGCAGATTACGTTCAGATTTATCCTTCCTTTGAGAGGCAATGACCACATAATAGTGTTACACTCTAGTTAGGCTTAAAAGCAAAGCCTCCAATTAGAGAACAGATCATTTCAGTGACCAGACACGAGGCTTAAATAACTGAGAATTTCATGCAAAAATATGGATGGGTCCATTTAAATACTAACAAGCTGTTGTCTTGGCCTATCTGCAGAATAACTGAAAAGGGATAGATGAAGTCTCAAACAGCAGTTGTGACTTTTGAACTACTCTTCTGCGAATGGATGAGGGAGACAGCGAGTGGGACAGAAAAACCTAATGAGGGTAATGCTGAAGAAAAACATAATGTCACACAGAAGGAGGGATTCTTCCCTCATCACCAGGAGAGCAATTTCTTTCTTCCTTAGCTGCTAGATGAGAACTTCCCTAGCTTTGTGACAGGAGCCTTCTGCAGCTCTCTGGGCACAGATGAGGACCAAGGAGTACCTAATCACTACCAAGTCCTGACCTCTGGTTTGCTAAGGAATATGAAGGAATTCAGCTCAGTTGAACACAGAGCAAAACAAAAGGGAATTCAAATCTTATATTGAAAACTGTCACAGTCACTTATGCTTTACACCTTGTGACACTAATAGATTAGAACAAGATTTCTCTACCTTTGTGAATGTGTGGATCCTCTTTTAGCTTATCTTGCTTGCATGTGATTGTGTCAGCAGCAGAGAAGTTCCTCCAGGCCAGGAACACAGGCTGCAGTCCTAGACTGTGCACATTTCCTTCCCACTCCAGCACACTGAAATTGTGAAGGGAGCAGAAATTGAAGGCAGTGAGCAGCTAACAACCTAGGGTAGGCACTTAAGAGTTTCTGACTTTACTTGGATCTCATGGCCCTGCCCTGGACCAGGAACCAATGTTGCCAGCTCAGAGAAGATGGAGTTGATTCAGACTGCTGTTGACACTTTCATTGTTCTTTTTTGACTTTCCCAGCTACAGGCAACAGCATCATGTAGATGGCAGTGATGGCTGAAATAAAAGAAACTTGACTGCACTAGGTGCAACATATCTTGGGGTAACAAACAGTCTGTGAGAGAAAGAAGCCTTGACTGTGACTCTACCAGGGCTTGTGTCCTCTGGCCAGCCTTGCCAGAATGCATGATTTACAACTGGAGCTGAGTGCAAGGGAAGTGGCCCATTAGAAGAAGAATAAAGCTACATCATTCCTTAACTGACTGCATGTTTTATGCCAGTTGCACATGCAGTCATATGGGGAGTGGCAGCAGAAAATTGTGTGATGGTAAACTTTAAAAACTATTTTTCAGGTGAAACTGCCACCACAGCAGCGGTGGTTTATGCTGACACGTTAAACTTCACATGGAGCGAACAAGAGCTGCACCATAAGCTCTATTCAAAGGCAGCTGTAAGAAGCTGTCACCTTTTTATTGTCAGTTACTAGCTCTGATCTTACCCAGGTGACCTTAACATTCACTAACCTATCAAAAATAATACAGATCTGACCTGGCAAGTTTGATCCCGTGACTGCCAAAGCTGGATTTTCCCTCCACACCTCCTGCCACTAACAACCTCTGGGATATAAAGAGCATTTTCAATGGTTCAAAGAAGCCTTTTCAACACAAGAAAAAAAAAGAACAAGGATTTCTCAAGCTGAACACAGAAATCTTGCAATGTGCTGAAATGTCTTTCATTTATAAGTATTTTTTAACTACAGGCCTTTAGCCATCTAACAGACCCTGTAAAATGAGGTAAGCATGACCCTTTCTTGACTGGTATCTTGCCATCTCTCAAGCTCTATGTACAGTCTCCAGACCTCAACTCTTTTAAGGCATTAAACCTGATGTGTAGAGGAAATAAGACCAAACCCATTTCCAAAAGCACAGAGCAGCTCCTTGTACAAGGTGAGGCAGAAAATGTGCTAGCAGCAGCCACTTTAGAGACCCATGGCACACACCTTATCAGTTAGAGAAGAAAAATATATTCTGCTGGGATAATTAGGAGATTAAGTGAAAGTAATGCAGTCATGTTGCCCTGCTTGTTTAAAAGAGTGGAAGCTGGAGAGAGAATTTAATGTCGGTTTTCACTACAAGAGATAAAAAGCGACAGGGACATAATAAATATAACACCTTCCGCCTGGGTTGCCTGGGATACAGCATCTAGGAGAGATAGACAGAGTGGGTGAAGTACAAACCAGTCCCAATTCTCACAGCAATCATTGCCACCAGAATGCATTCATGTTGTACCACTTTCCATCTTGTTATAATCTTTGTCACAAGAATGAGGTTATCGGACAAGAAAGGCTTTTCCATATCAGCTTTAGAAGCATTGCTGCCATTTCCTTGATCTTTTCAATATTCTGTAATTGATCTGTTTGCCATCCCAATTTCCCCTTGTTTACAGCCTCTGTACCTTGTAGCTGACCAGGCAATTCAAGCAAATAAAGGACCACCGAAAAATCCCTGACTGGTATCACTCTCTTATGCCAGAGTAATTAAAGAGCAGGGGTGACATCTTTCTGCTGGTATAAATAGGTGTAACTATGCCAGCTGGGTTTATTCTCTGCTGGAGGCCTTGAGCGAGCAAGGTCCATTCTGCAGTCTATTGAACAGGTCTACAGAAATGCCAAAATAAACAAAGTTTCCACAGAAAGATGCATAATTACAATGACTTGTTCTCTCTATGGCATTTCTGGTGAAATAAAAAATTTAAATAGATTCTGGCGCCCAAAAATCAGAAATAATAAAGAGGAAAAATCAGTAAGATTTTAATTCTTTAAAATAGTTCTTAAATTCAGCTTTGTATGTACCGGAGACAGGACTCTGAACCTCTTGGCAATGCTGAGATCAGCCTTTTGCAAAGGCACACAATCCTAAACAACTTGTTAAACTCTGGCATAGGTTAATGCTGCCTTTCCATCTACTTCACTGGGTCTTTAGAGTACTGCTTTAGCCTGTAACTTCATTTTTCTCCTGTAAAAGGGAAATAATGATATTTTTTCCCATCTCATTTACTTACATGAAGAATTTCTAGGACAGAGGCTACAAACTCTGGCATGCTTAACACTCAAAATAGGCAAGTAATTTCAAAAGGTATTTTGCCCCAGCACAGCCTGAAACCACTACTCGCTACCAACGGCAGAAGTTGTTAAAATAGATTGGCTAGCCAGAAGCATGGGTCAGAATTCCCTGCAAGGAAAAAAGGTATCTCTTTCTATATTAGGTAGCATGTAATGTATGGAACACATAGCCTCTGTCCCTTTAGGGGAATAACAACCCTTTCACCTGCTGAAACATGAGCTTCTCTGAAGAACTAACACTGACAGAGCCCCTCTGGCAACATGTGAACTGCATTGCCCCTCCCACTCATTTGGGCCACTTCCTATGGAGCACCACAGTGATGTGAGCATCCTGGGGAGGCAGCTCTGCCCAAACACATTTGCAGTGAGGAGTCCTGGATGGTGCTTCAGCACCAAAATTGCCATCACGAGTCCCGTGCGCCTCTTCGGCAGCGGGAATGTCATTTGTGCTCAGAGAGCAAGGGATGCAGAGTCTGCCCTCAAGCTCCAACCCGTCAGCTGCTGTTGCAATTATCAGGCAGCTTGCAAAGACTGTATGGAAATTTATAGCAAAATAATCAACTGGGGAGAGCAAAGCTCTCCTCAAGTGAGTGAGACACTCACTGCATTGATTGCATTGGGTATGGATCCAGCACAGTGAAGGTCAGCACAGAGCTGTTCTATAGAGGCTGCTTCTTTTTTCACTCTGCAGAACAGTGTTTTCTGTTTGCAGTCCTACAACAGAGATTTGAAATGGTTACACTGTGTAAACATGCAACATACTTTCCACCACATAGGATAAAGCATAAAAGCTCAAAAAATTACAATATCTTTGAACTTCCCAGATCAATCTGATTGAACTACATACATCATTTTAAGTTTACAATACACTTCTTGACTTCAAAGGAGGGGGAGAAGAAAAGGATAGTGTGCTTTTTTAATCAGGCGGATCAGAAGTACTGCTGTGACATCTCTTCTATGGAATTTCAGTAATTCAGTGATTTTCTTTTAAATTGCAGTATTTTGTATATTTTAATCTCTTGTTTTATTTGGCTGCCTTTGAATTTGTTTCCAGGGAGCCCTTGTGTTAAAATCTTGGTACTATTTTTTTGCTGTTGGTTTGCATTTTAGAATTTCAATGTTCATAAGAAACCTGAGCTGGGAATAACTTCATTTCATATTAGTAAACTCAATTGATTGAAGGAAATTCAGCAAAGAATCACCCAAAAAAATCACTTCATACTCATCTGACTTATTATGGACCTGTCTCTCTCCCTCTGGAGTTAAATTTGAGATCATTTTACTTACTCCTAAACAGCTCATATCCATTGAATAGAGCCATACAGTTTAGGACCAGCGCACAGACTTGCCAGGAAAAAGCTGCTTCACTTTCTCCAACTACATTGGCTTAGTGAGTGGGGAAGCCATTGATTTAGAGGCACATGTTTAGCTTTTGTAGATCAGTTTAGCTGCCTTGATATCAGATGGGTTAGGCTGCTTTTCATAGAATCATAGAATGGTTTGGGTTGGATCTTAAAGATCATCTAGTTCCAACCCCCTTGCCATGGGAAGGGACACCTTCCACTAGACCAGGCTGCTCAGAGCTCCATTCAGCCTGGCCTTGAACACTGCCATGGATTGAGCATCCCCAACTTCTCCGGGAAATCTGTTCTGGTGCATTACCACCCGCACAGTAAAGAATTTTTTCCTAATATCCAATCTAAACCCTTTTAGTTTGAATCCATTCCCCCTTGTCTTGTTACTACATGCTCTTGTAAAAAGTTCCTCTCTGTCTTACTTGTAGGCTCCCTTCATCAGTTAAGATTCAGTCCCTTGGTTTTCCTTTAATTTCCTAACAATTTCAGTAATGTGCAAATTATGCTAGAATACTAAAGTAGCACAGCTTCTTTTCTAACCCTGTGCAGCAAGCAGAGGTCACTAGGTAAGCTTTTTCTTCTTTGCTCTCTGAATTTTAATTGTGGTTATTTCACAGCCTGGCTCTAATTTCCAACACTAATTTATAATGAAATCTCTGTATTTTGCTTAGCTCCTGGCTTTATATTTCTTGCCTGCTGTGTTGCTCTGGATATTGTTAGTTGACTCCCTGCTGAGAAACTCCACATAATTGCAAAAAAATTTTGCAGTGCCCTTCCCCAAAGGTTTTCCAGGTAGAGTTAGCTAGAATCAGGCTTCTGCCCCACAACTCAGCACCATTTCCTCTTTTTGCCTCATCTCTGGTTAACACAGTCAATAAACCAAATGCACAGATCCTACAAAATATGTAAAACTTACAATAATCTGGGTCCTAATTATGAAAAGAGAGTTGGCCAAGGTTGCCACCAGAGCAGTTTGTTGGAATAGCCACTAAAGGCAATGGAATATATACATGATGGTGGCATCTAGAAAGACCATTTGCCATTAAATGGTTAGCAGTCAGCATGAGGTACCAGATGTTTCCATGCAATTCTCCTGCCAGGAGTTCCCAATGCTTTGGTTCATTTGCTAAAAGGGAGGCTGGAGACAGACATCTTCCCCAGCTCAGTGCACTGTGAGCACTAGGAACAGCCAAAATGCAGGCAATGGGGCCCTTTCTGCAAGTTGGGAATTATTTCTGCAAGAAAGAGTTTCACAAATTGGCTCTGAATCAAGGACATTCTTAACATCAGCCCTGCAAGCTTCACTTAAATGCAGCAAGTGCAAGCCCAGCCATCACTGAAAGATTTTTACAACAGAAGGCAGATAGGAGCAGCAGTGACATTGCCTAACCAGGGATGAGATATCCCCTTCACCAGCCTCTGCAGTGTGACAGGGCTGCAAGGCAACTGGGAACACACTCAGCAGAGCACACAGCCATCTCACATGTCACTTGTTCAGCTCTATCGCTCCTTCCTAGTTTTAAGTTAAATGGATCATTGCTAGAGCTCCAGCCTCACCAACCCTTGCTTCTGTTAGCCAATGGAAATATTCCCATGAGTAAGGTCTTAGCAGTCTCGTCTTCAAGATCCCGCCTTTCACTCTAGCCCAGCACCACCATTATGCTGTGTTTGATTCATGGTTAATATTCCTGTCAGCACTACAGGCCTTTGACACTCAAACCACATTACTCAATTCCACCTACCGCTGCCAATAACAAGCACTGAAGTTTCAGTTCCCAGAAGTTTGATATGTGAAGCTCAAGAATAGTTAGATTATCACCAGTTATGCAGACAGCACATTTGACAGCCTCGCAATGATGTTTTCAGCTGTCAGTTATTGCAGCTACAGTGTGGAAACCACAAAAGGGGCATGCACTGAATATGCACTACGAAGACATCTACTTTGGAAGAGGCAGGCTTCTGGATAAATACATTTTATAACATAATTGTGGCAACTCAAAATCATCATCTTTATGTCTTGGCAGAGAGGTAGCTTTCCATGCAAATTAATTATAGTAAGCTTGACTCACATCAACACTAAAAGAGATGGTGGGCATGAACATTTTCAGTACTAATTCTGTGTTGTAGAAAACTCTCACATGACAAATGTCTATAGTGCTACAGCTTACCTCTGCAGTCAACAGTTGTAACTGAACTGCAATATCTGGTTGATTAAAAGAAATAAATCTTTTCCCACTTAAAGGATTTGCCAGTATAAAGGGAAATCACAATTACAGAAGTCAATATTTCAACTTATATGGACACATTTGCAGTTTCTCAAACCAAGAAATCCCCATCACTAAGCTCTTAAAAATTATGGCTTAAGTCAATTATTGTTGGGGTGGGGCGGAGAGGAACGTCTTAAATTGGACACAGTTTATTCTGATCACTGTAATGAAAAATAGAAGACACACATCTGGATTGAAAAATTCCTTGAAAATAGCATCATAGTTTCTTTGAATCCTACCTTTAGATAACAATCCACAGTTTGTTTGCAGATACTATAAAATAAATAACATAGAATACTATTGCTAGTCACTGGTTTTGCATAACACATGCTGGTAGGTTCCTATTTGACTGAGCTGTCAAAACTACCATTGTTTAATTTTTTCCATTGTTCCAATAAAATGTGGAGCAAACACGCAAATTTTAGGTGGCCAACAATAATAGTTCAGGGGAGTTTCAAGGACACAGCAAGCTTACTCTGGGTGCTCTGCCCCCATTAAATTATTCTACTATTATTTAAAAAGCTGGCACGTATTTTGAGTACCTACCAGGCCAAATATGGGATATTGTATTCCAGCATAGCCAATATTGATCTCACTGAAGACATAAGCATAGATACTTGTCTTCAGTCCTGAAGAAGCCTGAAACATTTCAGCACAGACAGTAGAAATGCCAGAGAGCTGATAACTATTTTTGCTTCCTCTGCTACTAATCCTGCAATACAGAGGAGTTATCCTGAGTTAAGCATGACCAAACATTGGCACAAACATCCAGAGGGACTGTGGGATTTTAATTCTTGGAAATACTCAAAACTTAACTGGACAAGACTCAAGTAACCTGCTTTTATAGAACCTACTTTGAGCAAAGAGAAATGGACCAGAAACATCCAGAGACAACTTCTAAATTATATTATGTCCAAATTTTAGGAAGGTTTTGAACTCAAAAGGGCTCTCTGCTGCCACTTCTGTAACTGCTGCGGAATCAACAGCATCACAAATCATCCTCATCCCACAGTGAACGGTCCAAGACACGTAGATAAACAGCCTGTGCATTACTCTTCCTGATACATGTTTTCCCCTGTGAGGAAGGGCTCTGATCTTATTCAAATACTCAGGAACAAGTTTTAGAGAAAAGGCCCACGGCCAGTATTATCTCACTTGTGCTATTTGCTCACCACGGTGTGGATTTTAGACCAGGACACTCAAGAAAGGTGAAGGTGAGTTTCCTAATCCTAATTTCCTGTAAAAACTAATAGAGAAAGAACAGGTATGTTCATTTGGGGGATGACTGCATGCATTTCTTATCAGCTGCAACGAAGGTTTTGACAAGAATAAACAGGCAAACTTCTGCTTTATGCAGCATTTCAGCTATTTTTCCAAGATTTTTTTTTTTTTTAATGTGGTCATCAGAAAAAAAGCCTACTAGATTCATCACATGAGTAAAAGGGAGCTTAGGGCACAGTGGCTGAGTAATATAAATCCATGCTTGGAATTCTGTGTGTTGTACTAATGGCTCTGCCACCCACAGCATTCTGACCAGCAGGCCCTGGGCATGTGGTGCTACTCATGTGACTTCAGCAGCAGCAAACGCGGCTGGAGATTTGCACAGTGGGGACTCATCACTTAAAAAATGGAAATAAATCAGGCAGCAGCAGTGAGAATGTTCCCATTGATATGGAAAGTAGCACAACATGAAGAGCAAACATGCTAATAGCACAGGCAGACAGGTGTGCAGCACAAAGAATAAAAATAGTGCAGCCCTCTGTTGAGCAACTTTTATTCAAGATTTATTGATTCTATCTTCCACCAAATGAGAAATAAGTGAAGCAAATCAAAGCATAAGCTAAACGGAGCAGAACAACATGAAACCTGTGCGGGATGAGCAGCTCAGTGCCCATTGCCTGAGGCAATCTGCTGCTGAAGGATAACGTGCCAATGCTAATCAGATGATCAGTTCCCCTTCCCATTAGGCATTCTGCTAACACAACAGATAAGCCTTCACTCTCCTGTGGTTCCTCTAGGAATGCCAGCTCAACTTGGGAGGCAGTTCTGTTTCCCTTCTGAGCTACATTTTCATATTCATGTTACTCCTCGGTCTCCAGTGCAGTCCTGGAGATGCTGACACCACCCCCACTCCCCACCCCATGGCACTGAGCATTAGCCAGCCCACAGCACTGCACTGCCAGCCTTCCAAATGCTGCCAAATGTCTTGCCCTTTTAACAAAAAATATGTGATCCTGCAGAGCATGGGCTGCCAAAAGACTGTGTGCTGATCCCTGACCAGAGAGAAGACTAAGTTACAGCAGGGATGGTAGAGTCTGCAGTGGTCCAGAAATGAGCTACAATGAGTTGATAGGCTGAGAATCTCCCCTGTGCTCAGAGCCCAAAAAGCCTTCAAGCAGTTTCGGCTGGTCACGTGCTCATATGCGCTTTTGTTTTATCCAGCACTAATGCATTTAAAAAAAATCCCAAAACGCCCAAAGAGGTAAAAGATCACCACAGCAGACGCAATTGGAGACTGCATCAGTTTCAAGGCCATGAAATTTCCCAGCTCATCTTATGGAAAAGTAAATACAACACTGTTTTCTGGCAAGGAAAGGAGAGAAATGTTCTCTTTGGAACACCTCATGGGACCACAGAGCAGGAAAACACATAACAGATTTTACCCATATTCCATGCTGCCTGCTGAATGACTGGGCTGGCTTAAAGGGCCCAATGGAAAGCTTTTGGAAGCCAGTGGCTTCCATTAGGTTTTGAATACATCCTAGTAACTGATATGTAAAATAACGGACAAGTGAGAGGAATGACGTACAGATTAAAAAAACCCTGCTGCATACTCAGTAGGATTGATTCATCCTGGTATGTGGTCAATCATCTGCGAACAAAAAAATATAAATATATGCTTGTGTGTATATTCTCTATTGAAGAAGATATATTCCAGAGTGAGTAATGTTATTCAACTGCTGAGACAGACATGTCACTCACCATGTCAGATATATCACATACAAGCGCTGACACATTGCCTGCTAAATGAGACAGATTAGCCATTATGCTGAACACATCAGCCCTTAACCGGTTGTACTCACAACTGGGTCAGACAGGCAGCATGCTCAAAGTTACCACCTACTGATTCAGAGATAATTTAGGAAGCTGCATCTACACAGAGTGCCTTTCCCACCACAATCCATAATAAGGTAAGCTTGATACAATGTGCCTGCTTGGAATCAAACTCATTGCTGTGAAAATATATCACCTTTGAAAATTTGGCTTTCTGGGGACACAATAAGCATGCGACCAGGTGAAGTCACTGTCAGAAAAGATTACAGTCTGCATCAGCTACACAGGAATAGTATTTTCTCTTTTTTCTGTATAGTTGATTATTACTCTTCAAACACAGGAGACACCAGCAAAACTGTTCAAGTAACTGGAACCAGGGATTCAGCACTGTTGGAACAGAAGTGCTCTCTCTAGCATAAGAGACCCAGCATCAGTCTTTTGTATCAGCCCTAAGAGACATTTCTGAAAAATTTAGCAAGCAAGCAAACAAAAAATTCCCCCCAGGACAAGCAGAGCTCAGATACTTGGTCAGTGCTGATGCCTGTACTACAGGATAAGGTAGTTATTTATCCATGTGTTTAAATACCTACTTTCTCAAAGCTCAGCACAGAATTCAGATGGCACTGTAGTTCTTTAAGGAGCACAGATTTACCCACTGAATAAGATGGCCTGGGATTGACTTTTTGCTGATATCGGGCTTTTGTGAGTGAGATAAAGGGGATTATTGAACATTAATCCGCATTTACTTTTCCACCCATTTTCAGTAGTGACAATGCAAATACACTTTGGGAAGGAAAGCAGAACATAGAGACTAGAGATGAACAGGCTGCCCAGCACTTGTGTTTCTCAGTTCTGCATGATTACAGACACTCATGTTTTTCTGTGCCTACCTAATATAGATCAGTTAATAAAACATGCTTTCTTTTCTTCCGAAGCCAGTCATTCAAAACAACAATTATTGACATATAAACAGGAAACAAGGGACCTTGCACTTTCTTACACATTACTCTTATCCAGTTCAAACCACCCAAGAATCTGAGCTCTTCATGACAGCGCTTGCCAGATGACATCCCCCTGATCCATGTCAGCACACTTGCCTTCTCATGGCGCCACAAACTGAACCTCCAGGACAGGGAACAGTGCTGGATTACAGATCAGACCTGTGTGAAGGACAGGAGAAGAACAGATGAGGCGCCACAGGACTGCATACAGGTACTAGCTGTCTTTTCAAAGTGGTAATTTTGCAAATACAGCCACAATGAATAAAGGGCCTGTTCAGTGCCACAAAAAAGAATGGAAGTAGCCAAACCTGAATGCAGGAATACCTTAACCTTCAGACAGCCCTTCTTCCCCTCATTTGCAGGTTTGATAACAACTCACCCTGCCAGGCTTAAATATTCCCTAGTATCTAGCATACCTCTCACCTCAGGGTCACTTTGTTTCACCTGAAGTTTCAAGCAACCACCTGGAACTCCTTCTGAACTGTTAGCCGACTGGCCTCTCCCACATTGCACCCTAACAGTCACACATGCTGTGGTTGTTCTTTTGTGAGAAGCAGGAGAGAGAACTGTTCCTTATCATCCCCTCACGCAGGAAGGAACAAAGCTGTAACACCTGAGAATTGAGTCACAGTCCCCAGTACAATGAGAACATAGTTTTGCTTTTGCGGTGTGGACCATGTCTGTATCTGCTGCGCATTAAGACTGATCACACCGGAAACTAGCAAGGGTCTTAGGTGAAAGAGATGCTTAAAGAGGAAGTATAAATCTATCAGTTTTCAGGAAGACACTAAAATATATACATTGCAAGTAGACTACAGCCCTTGCTAAAGCTTTCAGAGTTGAAACCAGGGCTGTTCTAGGTTAAGACTGTACCAATGCTGTTGGACCTATTTCATCATCAATGCTGGTTTCCAGAAGGGACCTGCTCCAATGATCCCACCTCATCTCGGCAAACATACTGTATTTCACACACAGCATTACCTCTTCTAGATCTCACTATCTGCATCTCATCAATTAATGATGAACTAAGACAAGTAAATCAAGTGCAAATAGAAAAGTGCAGAAGGGCTAGATCTAGAAACTATGCCAGTTGCTCCCACAGAAAATCATGGGAACAGGGAGAGGTTAAGCCCTCCCCTGCCTCTGTTCATACAGCTGGTTAATAGGAGCTGAGCTCCATGAAAAATCTAATTCATGGTCTATGGTTTAATTTTGTCCATTCTTTTCCTTTCAGTAAGTAATATCTCTTTTGTTATTTTAATTTAGTCTTTGAGGTTTAGTCTTTTACATTAATTTTAATATTCACTCCATAGAAACAAACTGATATGTCAACTGTTAAGCACCTAGGGTTCCAACTAGAGAGGTTTATAGCCGAGGTTTCTCTAAAACACAGAACCCTGAAAAGAGGCATAGCAAAAGCCACACAGGTGAGGGGAGCGAGACAATGCAAGCGATGATGACAGTACACTTTTCTGATGAGATCTAATATTACTAACACAAATAACATTTGCAACAGCTGCAAAAAAAAAAGCAGCTGTACTTGGCTTCTCTTTTGTTTGGATTCTTGGTGATTTTTTTTCCTCCTAATAGCAGCACATTTAAAAACCTACCAAAAAATCACAGCTTCTCTTTGGCACCTCTGCCTTCCCAGAATGGTGGTGCAGTGCAGAAAGCCCCAATGCCCCTCCAGCAGCCTTCCTCTGAAATGGCAGTCTCTTCCCAGCACCATCTGGAGCTATGGAGACTGACATTTATTAAACCGTTTGTTAGCCAACATCAAGAAGACCACCAAGTAAAGTTGCCCAACAGACATTGCTGAGATACTGCTTTCAGCAGCTTATAAATTTACCAGCATTTTATCACTTGAACTAAATTACATTGCATCAGGTGTTTTCCTTGCAACAAGCACTACTAAAAAAAGCCAGTAGGAGGAGGGAAAACTTTTATTTTGCCTGCACTGAAATTTGAGAAGAAGATCCACTATGACCTTGGTATGGGGATTTGTCTCTTTTTTGGGATCTCTGCTGTCTAACATGCAAAAGCTGTTCTGAGATGAGGACTGTGCCTCCTTCCTGTGAGTTCTCTAGAAGGCAGTAACAGGCAGATGCATACAGCAAGCTTAGCTATGGATGAGCAGCAGGTAAAAGAGAGAGATTCTTATTAACATGGCAGTAACTAAGCCTCTTAAAAACCTCTGTCCTCTATGTGAGCTCCGGTTAAAACTGGTCAGTAGACTCAGAATTTACTGAAGCACAGTTAGAGCAGGTATAAAAGGGACAAGCAGACTGTCATTTCAGTAGCTTTACGTTCTTAAGCAAAACCTCTCAGGCTTAGAAAGTCTTTGTTTTCTTTACTTAGTTGTAGCTATTGTTCATGTGTTGAAAGCTGGGGCTTTGCACTTTGTGGAAAAATTGTCTGTGTGACAGAGATGGGCTGTGACCAAGTCAAAAAATCCATGAAAATTTCAGCAAGGTGCTAAAAGTCAAGAGTTGAACTGAGGTAGAATTTATGAAGAAATCGAGGCAGAGGCTAAGTTGTTTTGATGAGATGGGACAGAAGAGAGAGACAGGGCTGGCGGGGCAGAGGCTACTGGCATCCAGAAATGCATGATTTTATATGAAGTCAAATCTTGTATGAGACAATTTTTTTACTAGAAATAATACTTTAAATGTCATGCCTGGTGTTGTAGTTCTTCATACCAACTAAGAACTTGTTTCCTGGCTTTTGTTTTAGGGCAGGACACATCCAGTATTAATGATATGGTTTAGCTTAGCAAACCTGATGACACTGTAAATAACAAGATGGAATCAAAAGCTCTCTTTGTGAACCTTAATGAAAACCTTCAGCACAATTCCCATATGCTTCACTGCAGCAGGTTCAATTTTTTAGTAGAGGATAAAACTCAGCTATTTTGCACTGTGATCTGTTGTGTCATACAGTAAAATTGCCAGCCATGCAGAAAACATGACAGCAGGTTGTATTTCAGACTGAAGTCTAAAGATATATTTCAGAGCACAAACTCTTCTCTTAGTGTAACGGGTTACTTCTTGTTACAGTAGATCTGTTTGTGTGTCTCACTGTGTTCAGCGCAATAAACAACATCTGTAGCTATTCACTGGGCAATCTCTGGAGACAAACGGTTTTGATAGTTGCATTTAAGAGTGGGCAATAATAGATTTTATGGTGAGATGGTAATTGGAAAAAAAGCTTTGGAAACAACACCTACTCAAAGTTCAGCACTGTGGAGTATTTTAATCAGTCCCTTGAAAAAAACATTAGCTTTTGCTTGCTTGAGCATTTAGGGGCTAATAGAATATTCCCCCAGATAAATTGGCCAAAGCTGCATTTATGAAGTAGTCAGGACTTGCAGAAGCCATGTTCTTAGTCTAAATCAAGTTTGCATCAAATAAGGTTACCCAGCTCAGTCTGTGACACATGAGCCACCCTGGCATAACCTCAGCCTTACTTGGCTGCTACATCCCACACTGTCAGAGGCACTTTGGCTGCTTTGGCAGGATCAGGTGTGCAGACTGTGACCCATCTCTGAATCACCAATAAAAGTAACATCTAGGGAATACCACTGCAGTGTTCAGCTGGCAAAGAGCTGCCCCAGCTCCTCCTCCTGGTCACAAGCCCCATTTCTCCTGCCTGCAGAATCCTTTGGAACCATCTACCTTTTTCCATCCCTTTTTGTCAAAAGAGTTGGAGAAAAAACCTTCAGAAACTGAGACAGTAAAAAAAGGAATAGCCCAGGTGCCATCACCTCATTCAGCACCATTGTCTTTTCAGTCAACTCACTAATCGTGGGTCAACTCTCATCACGGTCCTAAGGTGGAAATATCTTACTTCTTACTGCAGAATTTGGTTATAATGTTTTACACTTTCTCAGATGCATAAGACTTTCTTTGCTTCCTCTTTAGAAGATGCAAATGATGCCTACACTTCTGCACCTTCGTAAAGGGTTGGCACATAACCTATGACCAACATGAGAAATCTGCCTCAATCCCAAATACACAATTGCTGGCACTCCCACACAGTCCAAGAAGCAGTGCCTGTGAACACTCTGCTCAGGTTTTTCATAGCCATACCATATATACTAGGAATGAACTGCAGGTCAAAAAGTCTGGCAATTCACTTGCTAGCTTAGCAGCTTGAGGCTCTGCCTCAGGGCCTTTCACACCAGCAGCTATTAACTACAAAGAAATGTCACCTGTGCTGGTTATTATCGTTAATTATGGAATTCCTCTATTTACACATCCCCATACTAAAAGCTTTTCCTACTAGACTCCTTCCCCCATCATGCAGGACCAGGTTGCTATGATTATTATACCTGTAGAAGCTCAAAGGAGTGCACAGTAGAGCCTTACCAAAAGTCAGAATGCTACACTTTATCCACACTGCCTCCAGTAGCACAGACCAGGCAAAAAGTGCTAAAGCCCTGCTCAGTGCTGTCTTGCTTCCTTATTTGCAGGTTACCTGGGATTCAGACTGCCCACAGTCTTGATGTATATAGAGCCAGAACTGTTCACCCATGCCCAGGCAAATGAGATCTTACTATCTGGTTAAGAAAACACAGGATGGATGGTATTTATGGATTTATGCAAGACTTTTCCTCGAAGGGCAAGGACAATTTGAAAAGAGAGGAAAAGTGACAGTAAATCCACAATGTTCAGAGCAAGCTACCTACATCTTGTGGACAAAGGTTTTCTATTGCATATGATCTGTGAGCTGCCTGATGTGCTGTCTTACAGCACAAGCAGACAAGGGCTGAAGTGAAAAAGGGATGAAGAGCACTTCCCAGAACAAGTATGTGAAAGCTGGAAATTACCACAGTGTAGCACAGAGTCTTGATGCATACTACAAACATCACGATAATGTGATACTTGTTCATATTTTGCAGGTTTCTATTAAACCAGTAAGGCCAAAGAAACCATTTCCTGCCCTTACCTAAAGGCAGTTTTGATTCACAGCTCTCAGCTCACCCAGGTGGAAGATCTTTAGAGCTCTTCTCACTCCTGTGCCATTTCTTCACAATATTCCTCCTTCAGGAGAGGAATCAGCTAAGTGGATGCTACTCAGCAACATCTGCATATGTCATAAAGCAAAAAACATCCTCCCACTTCCATCAGGAATTGCTGCAAGATGCAACTATCCTTGCAGATGGTTATCCCTAATTGCCCCTGGAGGATACACTAACTCTTAGGTATCAGTCAGCAATTCAAATCCAGAGTCTTTATTTCATCAAAACTTGATTTGTCCTGCAATCTGTAGTGTCTTTAGGAAAAACATTCAGGAAACATCTCTCTTCATAAATCCAGTCTAAAAGGTCCCTGGGGAGTGATATGATTGCAGAGTGTAGCAAATAATTTCTAATAATTTATGTCTATTATGACATATGGTTATAAAAGCCAAGGAGTTATCCTGAAAACTATCTGAAATGTGAGTTCAGTGTGCCTTTCACTTCTTGAAAGTTTTATATGTTCTGTTACTGTGGGGTTGTACTCTACAGGCTAAATAAAGCTTCCTCTCACTTGTCCAAACTGAAATGTAAAATAACACAGGGGAAATAAGCATTTCTCTTCTACACAGCAGCACATACAGAATTTTTTTCACTGAAAAAGAACAGTAACAGTCAAACCTTTGGGTCATTCTCCTCTCTGTGAAAAGACTGGTTAAAAGTATATGTTAATGTTCCCTGTCAGTTTTTCTTCTCTTAGCCTCTTCTTTCCAGGGTTTTCATTATGTTCCCCCTTCTATGTAGTTTTAAAAGATTTCCTTGTTTGACAATTTTGCTGAAGGCAATTATGTTACTTGCCTTCTCCTGAGCTCAATACATAACAGCAGAAGTGGTACACTGTACATATGGTTAAGATCTGTTTTAAAAACACTTGCAGATTGCTATCAAATCTTTCTGTGTGGCTTGTCATTTACATTTAGCAGATTCTGTGAAGCTCTAACACTCCGCTGTGGGATCGTCCCTTATTTGAAACTCAAGAGATGAAGTTCTTGTTGTTCAGCAGAGGAGACTGTTCTGTATTAAACTGAAATAAAAGAAATATTTAGAAACTAGCAAGGAAAATATACATCCTGGGATGACAGCACAGCTTCTTGTGCTTTGTTAGGAGACAAGACTATTCAGCTTTCTGATGAGAACATGGTTCTTATTTTCAGTTGATAATTACAAAAAAGGCACATTACAGCTCATAGAGGGGGGTACATCTCCAGGGTGCTCCACTGTGTGCCTAACAGTTCAACATTGATCTGCCACTGCCAGCCAAACTGCAGTGCAAGTCCTGCTGCAGGACTCAGCTGCTTTGGCTAAACACAAACCACTTTACCTGCTTTGGAGTTATCAAAGCCAACACACAAGTAATTACACAAGCTGAAGAGTTTTTCAAGTGTGGTTTCTGAGTACATCTCTCTCTCACGTGCATTCAGTGGTGTACAATTATACAGTTGATCTCAAATTTCAGTCTTCCTCTTTACTGGGGCACTGATAAGGTTTGAGTCCTTGACTGTGTATTTTCAGAAAGTATGCAGAAACTCAGCGCATTCAAGACTCCTCTTCCCTAAAATTAGGTTGAAGTAAGCTAATAAGTTAAAATATTACCAAGGCGGAATATTATCAAGCCAAAACAAAGGCCATGCAATAAGTGGAAAATCTAACAAGTTGATTGATATGAGAAAGTAAATAAAATGTAAATAAAAGTAAAATTAAAAAAAAACTAAAAGGCAAAAAAAAAGTAAATAATATACTGATCATGGGAAGGTTCTCAATCCTCACGGGCAGCCAATGTGCTTTCCCTAGCCAAGCCCCAGCACTGCCTCACTGCCTGGGTGATGTGTATATTCAAGTCTGCATGTTCGTACTATGTCTCACAGATTCTGCTCATGGTAGGAGGAGAGTTATAATACAGGATGAATTCACAAGACAGCAATGCTTTGTCTTCAACCTGAGTCACTCTCTTGCTGCTGTCCGGTTACCCTCCCAAATAGTACTTAAAGAAGTATTCTCTTTCTCAGCCATCTCAAAATATCCATTCCACTGGGAAAAAAAACCCCAACACTGTGTTTACAATATAAGCACATCTCATTTGTACCCTTTTGGGAAAAGGTAGTGCAGTCAGGCCTTTGGCATCAGCCTGGTCCACAACAATCCCACAGCAGGGAGTGTGACACAGGCATCCCCATCTCACCTGATCCCAACAAAAAACCTGGGTAAATTTAAGTGAATCAAAGGAAACATAAGAATATAAATTGCTTAAATTTTGAGAGTTTGAAATGATAACTTTAAGTCACATTGTCTTAGTTTTTTTGTTAATTTCTGCTTCTTCTAAACACTTTCTTTGTCAAACAGACTTTCCCTATCAAAGGAATTTAAAATTATACGCAAGCCATTTAGGTGCACAGTATATACTGCCACAGCACAAAGGACATTTGGAAAGCTGAAATTGGCTGAACTTTGCAAGAAAAAGCTAGCTTGGGGAAAGTTATTTCTATATATCACTGACAAGTTTAAGTAATACAGTAATGATATGGGCCTGGATACATAAAACACCATCTGTGTAATTAAAATATACACAAAGGTGGTATACAGACAAGTATCATCTGAATATTAACAGAGTAAAAATGGTAAAAAAAATTTAACCTTTCGTGGACACATTGATATCAGAGACAGGTGTTATGGAATAGGGAACTCAGCTTCTTTGAGACTCACACCACACATACCTCTCCTCTGGCCAAGCTCACGCTGCAGGTCATAATAACATTTTAGCTGCAATTTGGTAGTGCCTTTAATGCTTACGTAACTTAAAGTATAGGCTCTGTGCTTGTAAATCCCTAAACTCCCATATAATGTGCCTAAGTGCTTTTCCTCACTTCAAACAAGTGTGCTGCTGTCTCTCCCATCACTTACAAGAAATCATACTGCATTTTCCTTATCTCTTTATACTCCTGTATATGTAGTCTCACATAGAGTGAAAGTTGGCCCTGCAAAACGAATGGTGCAACATGGCTCTAACATTATAAAATCAGGAACTGAATTATTACTGTTGTTAAAAAAAATTGTCAAGTTCCTTGTAACTCAGTTCGCCATCCCAGACTGATCAGAAGGTGGCAGTATTTCAAAACATTACTTTTTGGTTTTACCAGAGGGGCATTTATTTGTTAATTGACTAGTCATTAATAATGAATTTTATTATTCCTAACATTTAAAGGTCAAGAGCTATAGCTCCTTGTGGCTGAGGTGCAGTGGAAGCAGTAACCTGCATTACACTGCGCTTTTGAAAAGAGTCTGGTGAATCCATTAGTATGGGGGCATAAAGACGGCTGCTCTTGCTTTCAAACTGCTTTTATTTGTGGTAAAATATTTGTTAGATTCTTTTATAGAAAAAAATACTTCTATGAGATACGAGATAAGAATTTCCAAGGTGTTCAAGGCTTGTTCTGGTGTCCCAGAGCAGACCCTAAATTCAACAATGTTACTGGGAAATATGTTGCCTGATTTGTATCCCGTACCTTCTACAGATTTATATAAACTCCCTTTGCACATTTCAAAATGCCATCCTTTGTTTTAACAACAGTTGCACATGCTGTGAACTGCTCTTCCAGGAACAAAAAATAACTGACTTTTATGTTTGAGCTGCCACTGCTTTCCCTTCTACCCCTGTACAACAGAAAGCAGATTTTAACACAATCCTTTAGCACCTATCACTTTACATACACTTTACATACAGGAACCTTCACACTCTGCAGAAAGACATCCACTGAACAGCTTCATAGCAAATCTACCTGTGGCTTGAAGCTCCATATAATAGCTCTGGATCACCTAGGAGCTCGTGTATTCAGGAAAACCACTGCAAAAAAGGTGTGAGCCTACAGTCGAGCTTTGCCACGTACATGGCCCCACAGTGAAGCTGTCTGATTGAATTAAAAAGAAGGTGACAGAGAACAGAAAGTCTGCCTTCACCTGCCAAGTAATACAGAAAAGATTCCTACAGAAATAGAAAGTATGACAGAAGAATCTTTGCCTCCAACATTATTCTTCCATTATATACTTCTGTTCACTTTTAACATGGTTCTGTCGAGTAACTCTAGAAATACTACTCCAGATTACAGAGAGAGGGAGGGGAGAAGCTACAGACTGAAATATGGTTGCTCAGACTAATACACCTTTTTCTTTATCTTTCTCTCTGCATAACTACAGGAAACATGCAGAAAAGACAAACATTTTGTTGGTGATATGTTGAGCCTACCTACTGTGTCAAATCACCTGTGCCAAGATATTTAAGGAAATTATTACATACCATAAAAATCACTCATGAGGTCAAAACACAGTGAAAATATCTAAGCCAACAAAATAGTTTAGCAAGCTGAAATAAGAACTAAGAATACTGTAGTATTCCTAAATCAGTCTTAGATTGCTATAGACTTGGGCTAACATTTCCCAGTGTTCATGGAGGATTTTTTTCGATTTACAAAAGCTATATAAAATCATGGAATATCCTGAGTTGAAAGGGACACACAAGGATCATCAAGTCCAGCTCCTGACACTGCACAGGACAGCCGCAAGAATCACACCATGTGCCTGAGTGTGTTGAGCTGCTATGAATACAGATTCTCAGCTTCCTTGGAATAACACTGATCAACATGACTATTCAATATTCTGGGCTTGCCTGGGAAAATTATTTCAGGTACTGGATGTTGAATATGGTTTAAATTTTACTCATATCGAATCAATGCAAAATAGAGACATTTAGTGGATCTCCTTGCTATAACAAGGCAACTAAAAGGAAGTTTTATCCACGTTTACTTTGATAAGGGAAAATTAGGCAGGGAGTCATGGAGTTAAAATGCTGAATGATTTACATCCCCAAATAACAAGAGAAGAAAATAAAATTCTATTTCTTCACAGCAATTAAGACTGCCAGCTGCCTGGGCAAAAAGACCAAGAAAGCCTGCTATCTCCAGCTAATGTTTTGTTATAGTCACTGCCTGACAATAATTTTTGTCAAAGAGCCACATTCTGTAAACACTTGACAGTGGTCTCTGCTGCCTTTCTTTGCTCCCGTGGCGAAGCATGAAGTGAAACAGCAATGCAGGAATAATACCACAGTTGCTTGCTCTCCTCTGACAATAGCCAGGCTTCTTTGGAAGGACCTCGGTGTTGGCAGGCTGCTTTTCATTACAACAAGGTGGCCAATTTTGGATATCACATGCAGCTGGAAAATTGTGAGTAAACTGCCATTACTTGCAGTAGGAACTGAAAGGGCTTTGACTTGCAGAAGGCAAGATCACAGGCCAACAAGAAATTCTTTTTTATTTAGGTGGACTGGAGAGAAAATGAGGGTTCATGGCCTCAAATTGCAGCAATCCTTTGTTCCGTTATCTTCTTATACAATAGTGGGAGAGCCAAATACATTTCATTTATACTCAGAGATGAGAGTTACCCCCGTGCTCAGTTATACTGGACAAAGCTCTATTGAATTGGCTGGGACAAAAGCAGGCAGTTTTTATTAAGCACAGATTCGTCTTACAATGCCATCTGGTTTCTGAGGCACAAGTTTTACAAGAACTTAAGCATCATTTTGTTAGTGCTGCAGTGTTTAACTGATTGAGTAGCTCAACTCTTACAGTGAAGTTAGGCACACAAGTCCAAGCCCTTTTGTTTCTGCCATTGCTTAGAGGTTTTCTATACAGCCAAGGGCAGACAGCAGTTCACCACCTCTCCCCGTGTGCAAAGTCAGCTAGGTTGAAACCGACAGGAATCCCCAAGGCTCTATGCATCCATGTTTAGGAACTCAGATTCTTCAAAGTCTGGCTCTAAATGACTAAAGAACAAATCTCATTAGGGGTGATATGACAATAAAAGACAGTTGTGTTCTTTTGAAAATCCTACATACCTCTTGGTTTCACAGCCATTCTATTTTGTGGCCAGGAAGGAGTTAAAGTACTCTCTGTACAGTAGTTAATACTAGAGTGAGTTTTCCTCATACTGGTTTCCAATACACTTAGTTTCCAGAGAGGGATGTTTTTGCATTGGCATGATGCAGATTAGAAGAAAACAGCTCTTCAATGGCTGTGCCAGGCGAGGCGCTGCCACGCACAGCTTGACTGTGCTGATACTAAATGCTTTGATTTTCCTCCTAAATAACAGTGCTTAAAAAAGCAAGAGCAAGGTGAAATCTCACTACACAGACAAAAGGAGGTAGAGGGAACATGAGGCATCTTACTGGGTGGGCTCTCCTTTTTGCCCCCTCTTTTCCTGGATTTGAGTTTTAAAATGGGTTATATTTTGCCTGCAGCAATTTCTTTTAATAACTGCAATTATTCTCTCCCATTGTTCAGACTCTCACAAGCAAATTAGGGATATTTAAAAGCAATTTTCATGATTGTTTGTTGTCAGGGTCTTATGAATGGCTGTTCCATTTCACTGGGATGTTTTATTAAATAAATAATGAGTATGGCATAAGAGTCATAAACAGTCAGAGATCAGTTCATTTAGGGACAGATGCTGCTTGATGCTTAGGTGAACAGGCAGCAGACAGAGCAGGACTCCTTCCAGCTAGATATATTTACACCTTCCATGTTTAAGAAAGGGCAATAGGGCTCTCCCCACATGTAAATGTGCATCTTTAAACATGTCATTTAGCATGCTTTTCGCACCCTACCCAGAAATTCATGCAAAGAGGGGGTAGCATTGGGAGGTTTCACATCCCCTCCTCTTTCAGTGCCTGCATAGCAGTCAGAGAAGTCGTGGGCCACACAAAGCGCAATCTGAATAAATAGCACCAGGACCTCATGATGTGGGAAATAACATTCACAATGTGAGCACAGAACAACAGCAAGACTACATTTCTGGAAAAAATCCAAAGTCATAGCCTCTAAAAAAGACTCAAGCATCCATTTATCCTGCTCAAAATATCATGCAAATATGTTACTAAGTGGCATTCATCAATGACAGAGGATCAGGAACACATGCCAAATCATTTCATGTTCAATCTGGCTGGAGGAAAGTGAATGTACAAGGCAAACTTAAACTAAAACCTCCCAAACGCTCCCATATCTCTAAGGTTTTTAACATATAATAGGACTAATTTCCACTTGCATCAGCATGTGCATACTCCTCTGCTTGATCACTGTAGAGACAAGCCCATTATAAAAGACAAGGCTAATGTTTTTAGCCTGGTTTAGTTTTTTTAAACCTCTGATCAACTGCAATCAAATCCAGCTAAGTGGGAGAAATCTCAGCCTAAATTGCATAAAAATAAATTGGATTCAATACATCCAGCATTGTGCTGATGTCCTAGTGGACTGTAGAGGCTCAACAGCATCAGGTATCTTTATAAATGTTCCCAGTTGGCACTCATAATTAGCCATGAGGCAGGCATCTGCTTGATACTGAACTTAACTCCAGTTCTTGCTTTACTACAAACTATTTGAATATTGATGACGCAAGACAGAAAAATGAGAAATTTCAGCAAAACACCTGTAACCTGACAAACAATTCACATGTGGAGTCATCTCTGGTCATCTAATATCACTTGTGCATCACAGATTTTGTGCAATCCACCTTGGCTACAGAAAGAAATCAAACCATTCACCTCCTCCTGAATGACTCAGCAGGGAAAAAGTCAGAGACATTGCTAAAATATCTATCAAACGCTGATGCTCTGAAGAGGTTCTACTTCATAGACACAGCTTGGCAACCCATGTCACCTAGAGCTTCTTCTCAGAGATCTATGCTTATGAGAATTTCTAAAAACCTGGAGGCAAAAAATTAAGTCTGGCAGGAAGAAATTATCAAACTCTCCTCCATCTGCTTATCCCAAGGCAACCTGAGCTTGGTTCCGGAAACCTTATTCTATTCTCAGCAGCTCTTCTCACATAAGGACTCTGGACCACAATCTAAATAACCACTTTTTATAACTTTTACTTCAGTGTTCAGAATCTTCTTTATCTCTGCAACAGGCAGCCATGCAGAGTTTGGTCTATAAACTTGCTTAGTCTCATGTTCTCCAGGGCTATAGACTGATGTATAAGAAGAATTTGCTTTTCACCTTTTGGGAATAAAGGTAGAAGTTCTGTTCAGAAAATGGTTATATATGTGTACACTCAAAATAATATATAGGCTACTGATATAATCTACAAAAACAACATTGGTACAAAAAGAAAAACTGATCTTGTGACTCTCAAATTTTGACTGTGAGGGTCTGCATCACTCCTTGCAGCAGTATCTCATCATGCAAAAGCACCTTACAGGTATTTTTTTTCCCTCGTCGCCTTTGGCTCAAATGTGTGCTACAGGCAGCAGACATGCCCCATTCTCCTGTGCTCTCTCTGCTTACAGGTAGCCTCTTCCATCCAGGCATGCTCCTGGCAAGATCTCCTTTCTCCCTTTCTCCTCTCCATCCCAGTGGACCCATCTCTGCCAGGGAGCAGCAAGCAGAACAAGATAGACAAGTACATCTCTTTTGACCGCAAAACCTTCATGAGGCTATACTAGAAATAGAGATTTTATCCAGTAGCAGGGCTTTGCCAACCAACCTAAACACCAAGCTGTGGGCTCTGCAGCCTGATGTGTATGTTTTGAGCTAGAGCAGGGGTGATGCCAGATGGTGAGACACAATAGGACACAGGCAGCCTTGGCACAGCCTTCCCCAGTGCTTTCTACGTTTGCCTCAGACAGCAGGTCAGGCTGTGACTATTGCAAAACCCCTTTGTGTGACCCCAGTCCTCTTTAGACAACGAGCTCCCATTCTCTGCCTTTAGCACAACATGTCCCTATCATCTTCTCACACTCCAGAGATCACAAACCACATGAGTAAAAGAGCACTCTGCACACTCTCCTACGCAGCCGTGCCAAGAGAGGTGACTGGACATGAGTCACAGGGATCCTTAAACTTTTTGTCTGAAAATTTCTAGCCCAGTCTTCTGCTAATATTTACACAACTATGATATTATTCCCTTTTCTCTGTGTTATGAAGAAATTAGTAGAAGAAAATAAGAAACTGTACTGTTTTTGTGTCTATTCCAAATTTTTTCCCCAAAAGTATCTAAGCCTTCATGAAGGAGGAGAGAGAACCCTAGGCAAAACAAATCAGCAAAGTTACCCAGGGACACCTAGACCATTCTATACTTTTGTTTTGTTTTTATTCCCTCTCTGGTAAACTGAATTTATAAATTGAAGTGAAGGCAGAAAAGTAATCAATGCTTTCTAGAGCCATTATTGGAAACACCTAGTGATAAACAACTCTGTTAGTAAAAAACCCCAAAGTCTTAACACTGTAGCCTTCTGCAATGGCATTCTCATACTGGCTTTGCTGTCCCTAGTCAATAGAAAGTTAGTTTATGATAATTTAAAAAAGATTACAGTGTCGGTTGTGAAGAATCATAAACAGTGGTAGAACTGAAAGAAAACAATAAGGCTGGGGAGCTAAAGAGAAATAATGATTTTAAGCAGCCTGAATGTAACTTTTTTTATTCCAAATGAGACTTGCCCATTAAGCACGATGTTAAATAGCACATCCTTGCCATCCCAATATACAACATTTGAACTCCTAAAAGGATATTTTCAATAGAGAGCTTTATTTAGCGAAGGGCCTGATCCACAGCCACTTTATGTAAGGGAATTTTCCTGCTGATTGGAACAAATGAAGCCATGAAACAAGGACAACTACCAGAAGTAGACAGACAACTAAGAGGAGATATAACAGCAATAATCAAGTACATAAAAGGTTGCAGGAAAAAGGAAAAGAGTAATCTATTCTTCACTTCCGGAGTAGACAAGACAAAATAACAGGTAACTTACAACAAGAAACACTTGCATTTCACAAGAAAAAACTCCCACATTGTTAACAGTAAAGCACTGGACTTTGCTACAAGATGGAGTTGTCTCTTTGCCCACCTTCAGAACAACTACTAGATAACTGAGGAGCGGCTGAGGCACACCTGACTGCTTGGGCACTGAAAGCCCTTTACCTGCCTCACTTCTGGCAATTCTTCCATGCCCACTATTCCGAATTGCAGCAGCTGATTACAGGATGAGAAACCCCAAACCCTTCCATGATCACCAGTACCTAAGCTTCCTCTGTTTCACAGGGAAACTTATGGGTGATAACAATGCAGTTATTAGCATTAGTCTTATCCTGGAGCGTAGGAGGAGGATGATCATTATGGAAAGAGGGAGCTACAGAAAACTACAGGTACTGGGAGCAAGTAGTAAAATCTCTGCAGACCTCCTGTTTCCAACCTGAGAAACACTTCTCCTGGTGTAAAATAAATGCACCCAGTTCAAGTTCTTCAATCAGCCAGCAGCCAGACACTTAGGATAAGTGTAAGAATGGAGTATATTCACATAGCTCAGAGCTTTGAGAGACTACAGCCAAACTGCAGAATTTGTGCCAGGTTTACAAGCTAGGCAGAGAGGAGAGATAGAGCTGCCCCATCTTTTCTTGAAAGCACATGCACCAGAAGATCTGAAGGGACTTCTAGTCTTTTGAGCTGCATTGCACTAGATTGGAGAGAGGTACCTCTGGAGAGGGACAACAAAAATCTGCTGGATGAGGCAGATCAAAAATACGACAATAAACCTCCCCTTAAAAAAACTCACATGCTTTTGTCCCAGCTAATTCAACAGACCCTCCTCCAGTATAACTGAGTCTGGAGATAACTCTTACCTCTGAGTAAGAATTAAATGTGGTTACAGAAACACAGCTTTCCCTCCAACCCTCTTTTCAATGTGAGCAAAGACTTTGAACAGTGTGCTTCATATCGTCTCTGGAGCTTAAGGGGATTCCCTTCCACCCTTGCCTATGTCCCCATGGTCTGCCCATGCTCTTTTCCCTGAGACAAGCAGGGTCCTTGCCACGCCCACAGCTCTCCCACTACGCCCCTTGCTGCTTCTGGTAGATACACATTGCAGGAAAAGCTGTGGCCTTAAAATGGACATTCATCTAACAGTAAATGAAGCACACAGCAATATATTCAACACTGCCCAGGAGATTTAGAGGCCTAATTGTGACTGGAAATGAGAAAATCTCTACACAATGCCACTTCTGCAAACAGGACTTGAACCTCAGGTGGCATAGGCACCCTTGCATATCCTATTCCACATTAAACAAAAATAAGAGCTGATTCATAACGCCAATTTATGTCTGGTTTTATGGTGCTATTTGCCGTTTGGGTGCCAGACATATATATTTTATAAAGAGTTGATAAAGAGTTAATCTGCATGTTAATACACAGTAACTCAGTTGTTACGGAGTCCAGCCATTGTGCAGGTTGCTTGCAAGTTTGGCTTGCAGCCGTCTGCAGCACCTTCAGCTGATGAGCTAATAACCTCTGTAATGCACATCATCCACTACTGGAGCCACCTTTGCTTTCAATCTATCATTTATTACCTTTTCTAAACTACAGATAGACCCTTAATATAAAGAATGACCATTTTATGTTTGCTTGCCTGAATATATACGAGCACTCAGCCACATCATTAAAATAATTTTACTGCTAAGGCATACCTAATATTCCAAACAGATAGAACAGAATTTAAATTAGGGGAAAAAAGAGATGGTGATTCCTTACGAAAGGGTTTGGAGATGTGACAGGAAAGAAGAAAATGGATTTGTACAAAATAACAAGCCCATAAAAATATGAACCTTACAGAAAAGTTTTCTGAGCTTTGACTGAATCTCAGTTAACTTTTAGGTTTAATTATGATTTTGCATTATCCTTGAAATTTCTGTGTTCTCCTGGCCACAGGAGAGAAAGCACTGAAATACCACCACTAACATACCAGGTGTTTTTAGGTCAATGCCAAAGCTTAAACAAAGGACATGCTTGCTACAATCCTAAACTGCCTCACATCAAGAAAAACTGATAATTAAGGCAGCAGAGAGAAAAAAGTGAAGAAAAAGGCTCTATGTTAAAAATCCTATCCAAATACTTTTATTTTTGTAAAGGCTCAGGTTCTGGAGTCCTGGGATGAGAGAGACAAACTTCCTTTCTTTTCCACAAATTTATTTCTCATTTATAATTACAAAGAGAGTCCAAAATCTGTGACTCAAAGGGAAATAAAAATGGTTCAATGTCCACAGTGCTTTAAAATGGCTTTCCAAAAACAAGATGCTTAAATGTTTCGGTGGGGAAGCGTTGCAAACTGGCGCAGAGACATGAGAACATGGTAGGGTCTACTGCTCAGAGAAAGAAAAGACCATTTTTCTAGTCTCCCTTCACCTACCTTGACATAAAGAGTCCTTTAATGCAGCTAGAATGTTGCTCCTTTTCCATGGCATTCTGACACTACTGTGGTTTTCACTCAGATTTGTCCCTGGCATTAACAGACAGATTTTTGTCTTACCTGAAGGCTGGTCCATGAAATTCCTCTTGTTCAGTGGCGTGGTGGTGCTGGGCATCCAACTATCCTCTGGCAGAGGGAGTGAAGCTCTTTTCTTTCACCTGTAACAGTCTTGGTGGGAAACTCAGTTCTGGCAGTTTGGCCAATCTTCTGCGACTCCCCTCCCCCCTCGCAGCTGGAAAAGTGCTGAGCCTGAAAAAAAGTCAAAAGACATTATTCTGAGAAGCTGAGAGACAGAGGAGCTGACTTGGAAGCCCTTGGTGGGGGCTTGCACACCAAGTATGCGATTTGACAGTACCTGCCCTTTGCCTTTCAGTTTACCACCTGCTCTGCTCTGATGGAAGGATTCAATTCTTTTGCAAAACACAAAGCTGTGAAACTTCAGAAATTAAATCCATGCAATGTGATCCTCTTGCCTCCTTTTTCACAGAGCTGTCAAAATAATGATGTATTCATGGTGTTTTACTTGATGTGTGAAATTTCCAGCACACAGATATGAATCAAAGCATTCTGTGCTATTTATCCTCTCAAAAGGATTTTGAGCTGCTTTCTTTTAATAGATGGAAACTATAATTTTAGAAGGTGGGTAGTGAAACTTCTCTTTACACATGAGTGGACAGCTCAAGGTGATAAGGGAAGCGCTTGGGAAGCACAGCAAGCAAAAATGTTTTATGTTCAGTTACACCACGGCCATTCCATGTCTTGTCTGATTTAAGGAAGAAGAATCTGAAGTGGAAGAATGCATGAGGATATGTGCATACAGCCATGTACCAGCACTGTTCTCCTCTGGAAGATGCATATTAATTGCAATGTCACAATTCAGCAGTGGGGAAGTGGCAAATCTCTGCCATTATTTTATGTCTTTGCCTTAGACAGATGTAGCACCACCAGCTCAGCTGTGCTGCCCAGCTTTACTGCAGTGAAGCAGCCACCTTGTTCAAGGCTTGGCTTTGGGCTACCTTCAATTCACAGGCACATATTAAGCAAAAAATACTTCAGCAGAATTAGTTCAGACTGACACGGTTGGTAAAGAGGTCCATTTCTGTTCCTCACAGACCTTTAAATCACAGCTAAAACCAGTTAAGACTGGCTTTGTATGGGAATGTGTTTACTATTTCTTAATTTATTTATGCATCAAGTGCAGTCAGATTAGAGTGGGAAAACTCTAATCAGGCCATGCATACAAAATGCATGATGAATTACAAAGTTGGGCCAAAGTTCCCAGCTGGGTAAACTGGCACAGACACTTTGACTTTTTGGACTTTGATGGATTTATAGCCAGCTCAAGACCAGGGCATATTGCCACAGACATTATACTCTGTGGTAGAGTTTTTCCTTTTGCATTTGCTCTCCTTCTAGAGTTCATCACCACTGTCGGCCATAGATGGGACAGTGCAATGCTGGTGTAATCTAAACAGCATGTGTTAACACTGAAATTAAGATGGAGCAAACCAGCTTTTGCGTACTACTCTACTGCAGAGTTGTACTACAGAAATGAATCCCCATCAAACAAATAAAAATGTACTCAAAACCTATAGGAACCAATTAAGAAACTGCTCTGTTAGATGGGGGTGTGTGTGTGGGGGTGTGTGTGTGAACTTGAGTATTTTAAATGTCTTTTATAGAATCTGGACTTCAATAATAAATGAAAAGGCTACAACAGAAGTGATTTAAAATATCTGTCATGACTTTTCTACAAACAACTACTCATAAGTGTAAATATTTTTGGAAATGTGCAATTCTTACCAACAATTTATTTGCTATCCCAGAAAAATCTTTTAATACAGCTGCAGAAGATGCAACACTTTTTCAAGATCTCAAACCTCCCGAACAACCAATTATGTTGATTGAAAATTGGTTATTTCCTTCACCAATTTCCCACCAATCAGGATAACATCACTGCACAGGCTTCTAATCAGGATTCATTAGGGTGGATGCAAAAAAAAAAGTTTTACGAGGTCTCCTCATGGATTACTTCACACTATTCCTTAGAAGAAGAGATTTAACTTTTAAAAAAAAAAATTAAATCAGCTCAAAAGACCAAGTTATATATGAGTGATATACAGAAAAAAATGTAATTGCATTTACACGAACAGATACCTGAGGATAGAATTTTCTACAAAACATCTATCTCTCAGGTGTAACTCTTTACAGAATAGCCCTGTAAAACAGAAAACCAAATAACTTCCTAGAACTTCTCAGTCACATCACAGACTTCAAGAGAACTAAATTTCACCTACAGAATTTTGCATACAACAGAAACATAATCAGTTATTTACTCTAATTAACTCTGTTGGCTTTGTATTAACTTAAAGAGGACCTTAATGAATGTCATAAAAATCTTATGTATTTCCTCCCTGTCTTCAGAGACTTGAGTTTTAATAAAAAAACTTAGCATAACATTTAACTTCAGACACAAGGAAACTGCTGAAATGGCTTCTACCTGAGTTTATTGGTGCTCTTTCAAATGCCAATGCTAACGGCTATTTTCCTTTCATAAAAGATGGGGCAAATATCTTGACATGCTGCTGGAACTGGTAAGCAGCTCCCAGGCATGCCTACGGCAGCAGACCAAGTTAATTCTGTGCCTGTCATCAGACCTTGCAAAATTGGATGTCATGTGCTGAAGCAAGTTATGGCGTCTGCAGGGCATTTTAGTGCTGGAGATTGTGTCCTGCAGCAATGTGACATGAGACACACTGGGAATTACCCCCAGTGTGCACCTCACATGCTTTTCAGTTCCCGCTTTCCACCGTTTCTAGTGTAGATGCTTTAGTATGTTTGTAAGCCAGTATGACCTTGAAATTTTTGGAGGTTTAGTTCTCCAAGCATCCCCTCTCTAACAAGACTGAGGTCCAGGCACCGAGTTTAGCGATCTCAACTTTTCTATCTGTGAAAGAAAGAAAACTTGATTGCTTTTCACTATTTCACCTCTCTTTAAGACTATCCAAAACTAGACAGTAAACTTTGCCAGGACAGGAATTACTGACTCATCCTAAATGGACATGGAGAAGATTCCTTATAATGAAGAATTCCCCAGTAGAAAATTTATTTCTTTATTAAGTTAACTGGCCATTTTAAAAATTTCCATAGGCATGCCTTAATGATGAGCCATTTTAATTAATACAGTGCATTTTCTGATAAGATATTCTAGTAGTGTTTGATACTGGTTTTGCTCTACATTTTCTGTCTCTAGTCAGGCTGTTGCACTTTTTTTTTTCTTTTTATTTTGTTTCTCAACTTTAATTAATTTGTCACTTGTTATTTTTTTTAATGTGTCCCTTTCCTATGAAAGGTGATTAACAAAATACAACTTGTGAAGTTAAAGACATAATCTAAGAAGTAGATCACAGGTATGAAAAGTACCCAGACAAATACACACACACTGGCAGCAAATTAAAAAAAGATTAAAGAAGGTATTTATTATCCCTTGGATGCCAGGTATTAAAGTACTGGCCTCTGATAATCAGTGAGAAGGTAGATCATTTTCCTCATTTTAAACACATTTATCAGACTATTCTTTCCTCAAAATTGAAAATCAAGGTGAAGGTATGGATGTGTGGATGTACATCAGTGCAGATATGTCAACACTTGGCCATTTTCAGCTTGACAGATGTAGCCACAGACTCATCGCCTGCTTTGGTTGGCATGGCAAATTTTGGAAGGCTGAATTTCATGGCTTAATAAGAGGAACTTCAAGAGAGCAGAGGATAAAGAAAACAAAAAAAGGGAGAAAACCCTTCTCCAAACCCAACAATTCTCTCTCTGTAGAAAGAATTTTATAATCATGCATTTCCTAACTATGTGAACACCTTCCCAGGAGCAAGGAGTACATATGCTTTCTTTTTTTCAGCTGGAACAGTTTGAGATTCGGATTGAGCACATGACCCCAAAACTGCTAGTTGACTCCTTCCACCCATCACAGTCCCAAAGCCCTGCAGATTCACAGATGCTATCACTGCAATATTACACTGTTGATTAATAGGGACAATTTAGGGTGATAATCTTACTTCATTGCATTCATAAGAACTGAGTCATGGGGGTCTTTTCATCTGCTTTTCATCTCGAAGAACCTGAGAAATTTCACCACATTCAGTGCCTTAATAGATGTGGCTTAGAACTACATTGCACAACAGCAGAGCACCCTGGAGATACACTCACTTGTCATAATATATAAAGCTTCTTCCAAATCTGTTATATGTGGCTTTACACTGTTCAGTGCAGACCTTGAAGGAAGAAGAGAGTCTTTGCTTGTCTCATTGCTCCCAGGATGACATTTGAAAGCTGGCAAATGAAATATTGGAAAGGAGTCTCAGAGTTCTGTTATATATTTGTTTTTCTCCATGAAACAGAGTGGAAAATGGCTTCACAGAAAGTTACTTCAGAGCAGAATTATGAATGCTATTTACAGAATACCCTAGGCATTAATATTTGACTTGTACAGGTATGTTTGCTAACAAAAAAAAGATACACATCTCTTGTACAATATTAATCAATACAGCATGCCAAGATATGAAGTTGCAGCATCAGACTCTTGTGCGAAATGAAGAGAAGCTCAGTTACTAACTTCAAACAGGTCCCTGACAGCCTGGCTGACCAGCTCTGGTGCCTCAGCAGCATCAGGCACTCAAGTGAGCTTCAAACCATCTGTAAGCAGGTATGCCAATACTAAATATCCATAGTCTCTTTTTAGGGAAAAGAAATTAGTGAAGATTTTTCTCCTTAGAGACTTGAGTTTTCATCGGTCTTGGTTTTCTGGACGTATCATTAGAAAATTAAAATACAATACCAACACAATTTAAGGAAGATAATTTTTTTGAAGTGACATAAAAAGAACAGCTCTTTCTCACATGTTTGACCACATGGTAAGCACACAAAATGGGAGGTATTGGCTCTGATTCTTTTGCTTTTCTTACAATAAATATACATAAATGAAAATACCCTATCCAGCAGCAGCCTAAAACTTTTGGCTGCTGTTACTGCCACAAGAAAGCTCTTTCCAAATGGCTTATGAGTGAATGATATACATAGATTTAACCTTTATATATGGTAACACAAAAGCTGAGTGGCATTTTCATTTTATATCTGTGGAAACATGACAAGACAGGCTCAAGCTAGTCTACATACTTTCTAAATGTACTTAACTTGGGCATCTTAAGGATGCAAAATTCCACTTATCTTTAGGATTTCTGAGAGCATCTCATGTGAATCACCAGTTAAATCCTGCACTTCTTTCCTCCCTGAATACAACCATTGACATTATATGACAGTAGTAGTTAAGAACAGGGAAGGGAAATAATGTTATTCAGGTGATGTTTTCTCCTAAACATTGTTTCACTTTACAATGCTCAACTCACATTGTCTGCTTTTTCATATTTTCCCTTTCATTCATATATGGTATATATATATATATATGTGCATAAGTTCTGATATTTTAAAAATATAAACTGAACTCTCCTTCCAACCCAAAAAGCCAGCATGTGGCACCACACTGATATTGCTATGGGCAGCTGGAGGACTGGAACACAGACTGCCATGTGAGCCATGAGAATAACATGAAATAGCCAGACCTACAGGTGATACTCAAGAATTTCAGGTGTCACACTCCTGCTCAGTGGCTGGTGGTTGTCTTCTCCGGGTTAATTAAAATCCCAAGATACGGGAGGAAGGACGCAAGCAGAAAACCAACATCACCAGTTTGTCCCATTACACGCTCAGCTCAGACCTTCACTGGCAATGTAATGGTGGGATCTCCAAGAAACTGCACCATCTCCTGCCTCTGTATGACTCTAATGTCTCTGAAAAATGTGAAATGCCCCATGGCTGTCAGTCAAGTGAAGATATTTTGAAAGCAGCCTGAAGGCTTGGCGTGACTAATTCTGAAACATGAGTAGCCCTCTGCTCTTCCCAGTGAAGGCAAAGACGCTTACTTTGTTCAAGGCCTCGTACAACCTCACCTTCCTTCACACACCCCAAAATGGGTTGTCAAGCTTCTGCCTTTCTGACTCATTCCAGGTTGTGAGCCCAGATAACACCTTGACTCTTAGGTGCCAACTAGAGGTATTTCCACCCCCATGCATTTGTTACAGACCATCTACCAAACCAAGCTTCAGAATCACTGTGTATTTGTCAAAACTCCCTTAGTTAGTTGTAGAACTTGTAACTTGAAAAATGTTGTTATAAAATGTTACAACATACGTAAAAAGTACTCATTTAAAAAGCAAAGCTATAAATGTAGTAATTCCTAATAAACTGCATATTTTACTTGGATTCATTTGGAGCTTGTAAGAAACATGAGAAGCAAAACCTTTAAAAAATTGATAAATACCTTTCCAAAAATCACTTAATTAAGGGAAAAATAAAAAAGCCTGTACAGAAAACTTCAGGACGGTAAACAGGTCAGTGGGCTGTACAAAGGCACCACTACGCTTCAATTCCAGCACACTGTTACAACCTGTGCCACAATTGCAGGTGTATATTGATTTCCGCACACAGAAACATTTACACATTCATGAGGTGAACATCAATTCAATATCTAATACAGAAAAACTGTAGAAACACACGTGAATACATATCAACAAATACACAGATGTTCCCTCACTCATATTTTCCTTCTCTTGTATATGCTTTTAGAGAGAGCACTGGTATATGTGTACGGTGTGTATGACATGGTGACATTTGCTTCTAACAGCATGAGCCTTTTGTTCTCATTTTGCTTACCTGTCACTTCCTCTTAATCACGCGACTGATGCAGTTATAACCTAATACAACTAGAAGGCACTGCCAAATGCTTAATAATTTGCAGACTTCTCTTCCTTCTCTGCAGTCTTGGAGTGCAAGTGGCACAGAAGAAGCATGCTTGAACTCTCTTGACCTGGACAGCTGCTTGAATAATGGCTCAAAAATTAACAGCAAGTAAAAAAAGTGTTGAAGGGAAACTTTTGGCATGTGTCCTTCTTTGTTCCTTTGCAGATTTCAATTATGGTCTTAAGAAAATTAATATAAATAGAGTAGACTGAAATGTAAAGATCAGAAACAAAGCACAAAATTGTGTATAAACAAACTTCTTTCATACAATGAACCCACAGATGAAGAAAACTTATTTGATGTTAAAATAATTTTGAGGGTCTGAAAAATGTTCAGACAGAAATAAATACGTGCAAGGATGATTACTGTATTGCCTTTACCCCTGGAGCATCAAAACATTGCTGAATATGACTGAGGCAAGCAATGACAACACCAGTAATCGTAAACAAAAAATCCTACTCTCTTCTTTTATTCTGGCCTTGCTTCCACTTATTTCAGACCAGAAAATTATAAGCAGTTCAGTTCATTCTGATAAAAATACCATTCTCAAAAATATTAGTTCCACACTTTTCAGGTCTGAAATTCCACACAGGTACCTAACTCTACATCTGCTAAATGTCTGGAAAGCTGTGTAACCCCAGTGCCAGTGACAACAGCTGTCCCATATGTACCTTGCAGACGGCCTTCCCAGGTGAAATAGCAAATCTAATGCCACATTAGGGACATTCTAATCCTTTGAGCCTGCCTGTGGATGACAAAGCACAGGGACTCCCAACACCTTTTTCTAAGATATTTTTTTCTCCTACAGATAATGAAGATACCAGGGGCAAGTATAGATGCTACTTCCCGTAGCAAGGAAATGTGACATAAAATCCTTGGTGGGGGGGGTATCCTGAGAGCACCCTTATATGCCAATCCATTACCTGCAGAAAGCACTTCGGCACACAGTAGGAGATGCTTTGCAGATGATTTGGTCCCATAGGAGAGGGAAACTAAGGCCAGATGTCTAGGAGTGTTAGGACAGGTACAACAGAGCACATTTCACAAGTGTCTATTCACTTAACAAACATTATTAGACATCTCACTGGGTTTAAATACAATATCAGTCCCCTGTTCAAAGCTAGATGCCAAATTTTCTTTTCCCAAGCAAGCCAGACCTCTGCAGAGCAGGTATTCAGGCATGTGGGACCATGCAGTCAGGGACCCTGCAGGGTTACTCTGGTCACCCAAGCACTTGATAAAATTTCTCTTTCTTGTGTCTACATGTCAGTTTGAGCATCCAGTAGAAGACTATCAATACCCTGTTAAGGCCACATCTGAAACCCCCCAAAATACCTCTTCAGGTCTGCTAAATGATGAAGAGCTGGAGGGGACACAGCTAACTCCAAACAAAGTAAAAGGTTAAAGGTGCCATTGCAACTGTCAGTCATGCTCACATGCAATTGCTGATATCAATCTCCACTGAAAATTGGCTGCAGAGCAAGAGGCAACATTTCTGGCTGCAGAGAAACATAAACAACATTTTCAGCTGCAACTGGCACTGTCAGCCCTGTCTGCTTCCCCTGCCCTCTGCTGTGCTTCATGCAATGCCTTTAGGAATGCAAACAGTACAACTGCGTAAAGCTGTTTGTGTCACTTTATCAGCTTTAAAATATGTCCTAGGGAACTAATTACACTAACAGGAAAAGTAAATATATGAAAGATTGATCAGACTTAAAAAAAAATTTTAAAAAGTGTGTGCCTCCTCAATCATCAGGCAGTTTGAGAGGGATCAAACATAGCTACTGTCCTTCTGCCATGAAACTGGACAAAAATGGGATCAAAATACTGTTTAAAACCATTCCTTCTTTCTAAAGCAGACTCTACCTTTTTGCTTTACTTTCCATTATTGTTTTCTCCTATTTTGCCATGCTCTCTTTTATGGCCCTTTACTTTCCAATGAAAAATGCTTCCTGTGCTAAGCAGGAGGACAAAACACAGGTCCCACCAGACCAGATGCAAAGCCCAGACCATACTGGCAGGACTCAGCAAGGACAATGTCGGAGCGCTGGTGACTGAAAGCCATGGGCTCGGACCTGGACCAGACATGCAGTGTGTCTCCCACCAGCCACTGCTGAACCTTCATCTGGCCCCTTATGTTTTGGACAAATTTTGCTTCTTATGCTGAGAGTGATTATTAGACTCTGAGCAAAACCAAGTATGTAGGTATATGGGTTCTCTTTTAATAAACCTGGCTCTTTTCTTTTTTTCCTTGCTATTCTGGTGTCACCTGAATGCAAGCATTGTTATAAATCACAGCAAAATGTGCTATTAATCAAGGAGCAAGGATGTTCTACATGAAGAATCGCCATTCACAGAGCGGCCACTTGTTTTATTTTATTTTTATTTTTTTTAGTTTGTTTTTATTTGTAGTGCTTTTTCGTAAAGAGAGCAGGTAAAAGGAGAAACTCACAGTGGGTTCCTCCTTTAAATCCAAGCCCCAGGCTTTCCTAGTTTTCTCTGTCTAGCACAGAAATTAAGCATACGTAATGGTGCTTTTTCCACCATTGATATATGTCATTGACCAGTAGCTATTGCATTTGATTAAGGGTACAGGCATACAGTCACTTACACTCACCTGGAAGGTCCTTTTACATGGTCCTATTGACATAAGGGACTATGATTTATTAAAAAGAAAAGCTGTAGCAAAGTAATCACTGAAAGACAGAATTCTCTTCAATTTTTTTAATTTTTCCGGTTTGTGTGTGTGCATCACATGTGATTTTACACTTCATTGAAAGCACTTTACATTTTAAAATATGTTTTTTTAAAAAACCCCAGTAGTGGTAGTTTATGTCAGGACTTTCAAACTCCCAAGGCATTTCAATGGTAAATCCATTCTCTCCAACTTACTTTATATTACTGTCTAAATTACACCTTCCTATTCTGTTGTTAATTATTTCCTTCTTCTTTGAGGACAAGGAAATGGTTTTGGTGATTTATTCCTGAACACATTTATAAAACCTGGTAATAAACAACAAAACAGATAGTGGTCATACTTATGAAAGGCCTGTGAACATATTTTTAAATTTTTTTATTCAGAAGAATTAAAAGCTATAATATTACTTTTACTTTATGAAATTATTTCTATAATACTCAATGTTTGTATGTGTGTCAAACAACTGAAATTTGCACTGTTAATTTTCTATTTCTCAATTAAGCAAGTGGTTCATACTCAGTTCAAATATATACACATGGATGTAAAGTTATTTTTCATATTAATCCTTGCAACTGTCTCCGAAATACACTTTTTGTCTCCTCTTCTGACAGAAAAGCCAGAATGTGGTTACATTATAAATTTTCCTGGCATTTGCCTTTAAATCTTTCTGAGCAAATTTCATTAAAGCCATTTATTATGAGGTAGTTTACTTTGCAAGAAATTTCATATTTAGTTGTATATCTTTCTGAGACTGGCCAAAAAATCTGAAGCCTTATATGGATCTTTCTAAATAAACTCAGTGATGGTCTAATTCAATAAATGTTTTGGCCTGTAGTAATTTTTCCTGCAGATTCTCTTTGCCATTCGATGATTATATTCAGAAAACTGCTAAAATATGAGTGACATTTCAAAGAATCCTTAAAAATATATTCATCTATATTAACTGTATTAAGACAAGAAGTGAGCTCAAGGCAAGTGGCAAATTCACCATCCTCTACAACAAATAATTACAGGAGTGTGGAGTATATACAGAAAATCACATACCCTCCAGCAAAGCAGGATATTAGATTTGCCTGGTTATACGTAAGCCATCAACTGGCTTATGGCTACACTACTTATGAGTTATGCTGTCTTTCAAGATACAACTCACATTTTGCTTAATGCCAAATGACACATTCAATTTAAATCAAGATATGGCAGAGAAAAACGCTGTCCCTAACAAGTGACTCAAGTATCTAATATTTTTTGGGCTTCTTATTCTGAGTATGGGGAATTTAAATGCAGTTCAGAAGCTTTCATTTCATACATCTAAGATTTCTTTACTCACAGTGTAGGAAAATCACATCACTGTAAATCTCCCAAGGTGAACTATCAGCTCTGCAAGTAGCCAGGGGAAGGACTTATTTTTAAAACACGGATGATTATTGCTGATGACTGTGCTACAACTATGGAAAAATGTTTAGGGATGCACTCACTTGTGGCACTCATTACATCTCCATCTATGTTCCCAGTCCACCAGAATCAAGGCTTCAAGCACTGTTCTCACTATCCCATCTAAAGAAGGACACAGGCTAGAAAATAGAGATACCAAAAATAATAAAGACTGCTTCATTTAAGAAGAGGCTTTACAGATACGGATAGCTGAGGCCGGAGGGAAGATGGCAGAGAGGTATTTTAATAGAGGTCTGTAAGATCAAGAATGGGGGAAGATGAATATGAAGCTGTTTCTGTTTGCAGCTTTTCCTATCAATGAGATGGATGCATCCAAGGAAATGACAATACAGCAAGTTCAAAAGAAACAAGAGGTACTCCTTCCATACAGCACAATGGGATATTATAAAAGCTGAAAAATAAAGAGGATTAGAAAATGGATTAGCCAAATTCCTGGAGTCCAGGTCTCTCAAGCACTAGTAAATACATCTGCCCAGTTGCAACCCTTGATCTGGGCAGACCCTTAGCAAGAGACTGTCAGAAGTTGGGAAGCTATCCAAGGGGCAGGTCATTCACAACATGCTATGTTTGTTAATTCCCTCCCTGAGCATCTGCAAGGGGACCTCACTGTGGGAACAGGATGGGGTGAGAAAGATTTTTGCACTCATCTGACACAACCACACTCTATTCCTCAGCTGCCTGCAAAAACTGTTTCAAAGCTGGTTCTGCCACTGTTCAGAGTAACCACCGTTTTGGGCCTGTCAGAACTTGAAAAAATGCCAGCTTTGTACTTTAGAGAAAAACAAAGGCATAAAAATTAATCTCCTGGCAGAATTAATAGGATACTTCAGCCAAATTCACATGGAGCAGGCTATGCTTAGACTCTGGTGAGATTCTTTCAGCATTTTTAGAAGTTTCAGTATTTTGTGTAGTGCCAGGACATCCCACCAAGTAACAGTGATGAAGAGAGCGTCCCACTCGCTCTCTTTGCACCTTCACAGAGTGATTGCTTGGCTCTTACCATGCATAATCTCAGGGAAAGCCTTACAGAAAGCTCCTTGGCAATGGGAGAAGCAACCCTACCTAAAGTATTCCTCCATGGGCATCAGAGGAGGATGTTTAGTCTCCAAGTGAGATGGCATGCAGGGGTCATTGCATGCCCCTGTTCCCGCAGCTGCTTCAATTTTAGATTTGCTCTGCTCTCAGTGTGCTCCAGGCAGTCTTCTAGGGCAGGGGCATAAACTGAGATAGAAATTTCAACTCCTTACACATGCCTTAAGTGCTTTCCACAGTAAAAATATTTCTGAAACTGCTCTAGGGAAGCAACTGGCCCTACTTCTTTGCAAACCATTCTCAAACTGGTGTTTTTAGTTACTCAACTAAACTGATTTAGTTACAGATGTCAAAAGTCCATTGAAATACACTGCCTATATGAGCTCAAGCATCAATAAACTTTCCAGGTGGACTATAGCTAAAGCCACGGCTATGTCAAACCAAAACCTACTGAAAGAAAGGAATCTCTGGATGAAATATGGTGATATTCAAGTGATGTGACAAGATTGCCATAACACTCCCAATCAGCTTCAACATGCAGGAAGTCAAAAAACCCAAAGGAATACAAGAGCAAACCTTTCCAGTTCTTTGTTGTCACTGGGGCTTGTCACAGCTACACTTTCAAATTTAAAGTAGACAATAGGCAGAAATCTGCAATAGGCAGAAATCTTCCACTTTGTATCAGGGCTGAATCAAAAGCCATCTAGATATTTTTAAAACATTACAAATCCCATTCAAAGTTTTAAGCACTGTGTGCCGATCAGCCATCTGCTAGTGTTGGATAGGATCAGTAGGAAAATAAATATTTTAGTATGAATTCAATTACTGGCTCTTTTTACCCCAGCAAAATAAAATCTCTTTATAATACTATGAAATACAGCCAGTTGCAATGGGTAATGAGCAAATTCTTGCACTTAAGGGACTGTGGCTCAATTCCATTATCTGCCAATCAGGATACTAATCACAGAGCAAATGTCCTGCTACTGAGTAGGAAGGAAACACACAAAAAGGAAAAACAACAACAGAATCCCACAGCTCAAGAAAACAAAAAAAAAAGACAGGCAGAAAAAAGCAATTGCTCTTTAAGTGAAAACTATGCAAAGCAAGAGTGCAAAACTGGTAACAGCCCTAGAGCTGACAGCTTGCCTTAGAAGTGAAAGGAGATTCCAAACATTACCTTGAAGGAATAATACACGATTACAAACACATCAAAAGCACAATCTGCTGGGAAGGAGAGAACAAAGATAATCAAAAATACTCTGAGAAATGCATTTTCTAAAAGAAGCCATGAAATAAGTTCATTGGTAACCTACTCCAATATATCTAGCAGGCACTTAGTGGAGTACATTAGTGAGAGAAACACATTCACAAAAGAATATAGGTAAGAAGAGGTCAAATCTTAAATCAGTGCCAGTACACTGACTTTGGAGGAACATCACTGATATTTATCATGATGGTTTCTGACCCAGAAAAGCTCACTAATTGTCTTCCTAGGAATCCTGAGTCCATAACAATGAAAAAAATCAGGTATTGCATACAGAAAATGTGTGTTAAAGTACACGGGACACACACAGAAACCACCCACCCCATCAGCCACATGCAGCATGCACAGAAAGCACTGGCTCATGAACATGGACTAAACACAAAACATCTACTCATGAGCATGTAACATATACAGGGATGCAACTCACACTGTTGGATTCTGTGTGGGAAATGACAGCTTCATACATGTGCAGCAGTTTCCATTATTCGCCAGTGGCATTTTCCACAGAAGCTGCAAGTCCCTGTGTGTCGCGTTCCCCCACACCTGTGCATTCACGTTAAGCCTATTCACATAACGCTTCCTTCTTTCTGTTGGTTTTTGTGGATCTTTGGACAGGTTATAGAACCCCAAGGAGACGAACACCACAGGCTGAACACTGTCAATGTTACATATGTGGACCAGCAACTTCCACCTCTATACCCACGCTGTCATCCTAGCAGTGTTGCTGTCCACCAGAACTCACCTTTCTCTTATAGGCACCAAAGCAACTTGAAATCACAGACTTGCTAAGGTACCCACTGTTCCCTCAGCTCTTTCTGTACTTCTTCCATGCAGGTCAGAAAGTCTCAGCTACTCACGATTTCACAAAAGCTGGTAGTTACCATATATTTTTTGTGACAAGAAAACTAAAAACAATACAGAATATCCATAACTGAGAGGTGCTTTCTCTTGAAAGGCACTCCTAGGTCCTGGTGAAACAGCTATCGAGCAAATCTTGTGATAAAATTCAGCTGTGTCACTTCTCTAATAAAAATACAACAGTTGCACAGTTCATTTTACAGCGCAATTGATAAATCGATTGGAGCGTTTCCTGCAGAGTTAATAGTGCCAGACACAACTTCTCCAAACTTTTCCAAGAGAAACTGTAGCATCAGCACTACCCACTCAAAGAGAAGACCAAGTAAGTTTGCCAATAAACCTGAACAAGCCAAAGGAAAAATCCAGCAGCAGGCAAGACACTCAAGAAAGCTTTAATCAAGTCGATGTGCATGCTGGACCTAGTGGGAATCTGAGTCTAGTTCCTGGCTCTGCTGTAAACTTCCTTCGTGACCTTGGCTAAGCTCCCTCAGCAAGCTGTCTTCTCAGCTGGTAATGAGACACTGAAATAGGAGGATGAATGCCTGTTGTGACAATATCTTGCTTGCAAAGCAGGCAAGAAGAATGAGAAAATGTTTTCTGCACGGAGTATCCAACTGTACCGTGAACTATCCCTTCACTAGCAATGTGCAGCACAGAACACATGTTGAGGCTTTGAAGCTGGTCATGGTCCACTGACTGTATTTTAATACAAACAATAATGAACAAAAAACATTTTTCAAAGAGTCTTTTTCTGGTTCAATGTAAAAATTACAAATGCACCAGACAAAGTCACAGTGTTTTTTAAAACATATCTATAAAATTACTTTGGAGTAGGAAAAAGTGGTTTATTATTTCAAAGCGGTACAGCCTTAAACACTGGGAAAATATTCCCCATATTTCCCCCCATCCTCTAACAATGGCAATGAATGTCATAAATCTCATTTTAAATCTAGTGGTATGTATACATAAAAAGTGTTACATTTATTCTGAGACCACAAAAGATTACTTTGAATGAGTCTCAGGCTAAATATATTTATATGCAGTGATAAAGCCTTGTTCCACATTAAAATCACACAGACAGCTTATGAATTCAAGGTTTCACCAATGTAAATAAAAGAAAGTCCTGTTATTATAAAAATGGAATTGAAAATAGAGCAATGATGGAATAAAACTTTGAGGTAAATTAAAGACTTGATAAAAGTCTCCCATCTTCAATGAAAGGTACAGTGACAGACGTGAGATTGTAAATCACTTCATGTGGCTACATTTTCTAAGAAACTTTTTAAATGAATTATCCTTTGAGAGTCACAGTCAACCATACATACATAAGAAAAGATTATATTAAAGAGGAAGGTAACAAGGTGTTGCTTTTCGGTATTGCTGCTCACGGGTTTGCCTGTGTGATTCCCACTAAACAAAAGAGCCACTCTGTTCAGATCTTATTCAGCTCTGAAAGGTGCTGGTGTGGTCCTAACAAGATCAACTGACAATGGCAGGCTGCCAAGGATGCTTGGCCAGCAATGCAGCCCATGGTGAGAAGAGCTGCAGGATCCCTGGAGGCTGCCTTTCTCCTTCTCCCTTAGCCCATCCTCTAAGCCCTGAAACGTTTGCAAGAGAAAAATCACACCAATTCACAGTGACACAGAGCCTGATGCATTGCCAAGCAGCCCCTGCATGCAGCTTCAAGCTCCAGCCCTTCCCAGGCCCAGTTCTTTGCTGCCCCACATGCCACACTAACGTATTTCGACTTTCAGTGCTCCGATCCAGCCCCTACACACATCAGTAGCAGCATCTTCCCTGGTAATGACTCTTACCTGCTCCATTGCCGGTCTCCTCAACTGGTCACTGCATCTATCCCAGCATACTCAGTTACTTTCCCTCCCTTTCCTTTTCCCCACCATTCATCTTTCAGCTCTGTGAGAAATAAAAGAACATGGTTTTATGACAAGCAAATTATTCATTAACTCGGGAATTATTTTCTTTAGGCGCACTGTAGAAGTTGTAAGGCACCAGGTCCTGTCTGGGGCTAGTACCAGGGACAATTTGCATCCGGGAAAAGGGAGTTATCAAAGTAGATAAAGATATGGCCAAAACAAGCCTTTGCCAGGTGACAGGCCCTTTGTGTGCAGAGGAAAATGGTCATTCTGACAAGGAGACCCCATCTCCCTGCACAGGGGGGGCATACCAAACCCAATCAGTAGAAGAGGCCCACTCCTCTCATTATGCTAACAAGGCAGAACTCTTGGGACAGGGACACAAAAAAAGCATGATTTTTGGAGGGGGGATGTTGCTTTTTCAGACCTTCCTGGCCGGAACACCCAGAACGTGCTGAAATAGGAACATTCCTTTTCTGCTAAACTTCTTTATCTCACAGATATTTCTATCTTAACTAAATTGAATAAAAGAGAGGCAAGAGGGCTGAGCATCAGAAACATCTGCAAAAGCAGTCTGAAGAGGCACATGAAGAACAAAGGAGAAAGCAGAGAAAAAGTAGACAAGAAAAGTGGGTGGGAGAAAGAAAACAAAAACAAAGACAAAGAACAGCAAGAACAATGCAAAAGAGGGCAGATAAAGGGAAAGAGGAGAGGACCAAGACAGAAAATCCATCTTGCCAGAAGAAAACATTTCTTATCAGTTAGAGGAAAGTGGTACCTCTGAAAAATCCAATTTCAAATGTCAGAAGAGAAGTGATAGGGAAGGAATGAATCACCTACATAAAGGTACAAGTTCCTTAATGATTGAAAATCAACACTTGGAGGTGCAGAGAAGTCTGAAGGACATAGGTTTTGAAATGAAGGTGGGGATAGCTTTAGGAGCGGGAAACCTTTCATCATTTGAGGTAAGGTACTAAGTAGATTGAGCAGCTCTAAAGCTCTATCCACACCTCTTCAGGTTATCCAGCTGTAGTCTGCTGTTGATGTTCACAGGTATTTTTGCATGCAAGAAAGAGATCAGTGATCTCAGCCTAATGCTAAGTGAAAGTCCTATCATGCAGGTTTAGAAAAGCCAACATCTATTTCTGCTGTTGTATCAACAGGTACATCTACTTGATGATGTCATATTCCAGGGGAACTGTAGTCACCCTGTGGCACTTACTTAGACTTCCTAATCCCCAGTGCTACAGACATTGCACACTGGCAACAGCGTTCCTGTAAACTCCACCAAGGCTCTTCTCACGGTGCATTAGGAGCATACACCCCTGCTTTCAGCTCATACCCTGCACATGGCCGCTGAAAGGAGAAAAACCTCATAATTAGGTTCTAAATCAGGCCTTAAAAATGGTACTTAAGCACTTCCCTGAGGCTAGAATTCCCTGATGATGAAGAAGGGATCATTTCAATATTTTCATGTTATTTCTTGTACACAATGAATTGTAGCTATATAGCTAACACTATAACCACTACCCAAAAAGGGCTGGATAGTAACAGGGAGGAGAACAAGAGAGAGACAGGCTAAGAATAGTCACTGAAATCCTTTGTTACCTATATCTAAGGTAGGGAATGCAGACCTTTTCTGGTGAACCCTTTACACCCAAAAATAACAGATATCAGAAAAAATCAGCACACAGAATCAGTGGCATTCAGTAACTGTACATAGATTTATCAAATAATCAATAGGACCTCAACACACTATTTATCCAATAACAGAAGGTTTTTGTTTGGTTTTTTTTGTTTGTTTTTAAGAAAAAAGTAATATAAAACTGCAATTTTAAGTCTCATAGTTGAATTTAGATGAGAAGAGGAAGGCATATTGAATGAATTGCCCCTTACAGAATCAATCTGCAGGAAGATTTTAAGACACCATGTACCAGTTAGTTGGGAAACAGCTATACAGTTTCTCAACCAGCCGTAAGACCAAAATACGACCATGAAAGAGAGATAAAGTTTTTATACTCACTGCCTATACTTCAAAACTTATAGCAGCAACAGTGTTGAGTTTGCTTTTTCCCCCCCAAAACTATTTTTCTTTGGAAAGATAGCAAAACACCAGAAAAATCTGCATGTGGCAAAAATCCATATCACCACAGCATAGACTGCTGAGTGGCAGCAAACTGGCTGCCAGCCCTTCAGAATAAACACATGCACCATCTGCAGGAGGCTGAAATATCTCTTCTGGCCTGATTTTTGGAAGATGCCTAAAAAAGGGACAGCACAACTTGGAAAAAACTCTTTGTCCTATCTATGGAACGGAATGAAAGATGAATGGGATTTTGCCTGTGGGGAAATTCTGTGCTCAGCAACACAATACTTTTGGCTGCTAGACAGACACCAGCAAGGCGATGTTACGAAGATGACAGCCAACTGTGCCCTTTAATTGCTAGGCCATCATGTAACATAATTTTTCTACGTTATTTGAAGCATACACAAAACACAACTAACACAGAGTTTTTTAAGATACTGATGAAATGGCATTTGTTCCTTTCAAAGCTTCTTTGACAAGACAGGAATACTTCATGCTGGGAAGGCTGCCACCATGGGTTCATGGCTTTCCAGAAGTGTAAAACTCCCATGTCTGAAAGTGCAGACCTGTCACACACCAGACTTGAAATTTTATGACAGTTTATCAATTTGGATTTTTTTTCTTTGTTTTGTTTTTAAGGAACAGAGTGGTACTCCCCTTACTGAATCCAACCTAAGAATTAAAAAAATTTTACTTTTCACATAAGACCCAAGGTTCTGATTATTGTGAGTTTTGATGATGAAGAAAGCAGATGCTTTTCTGCCCAGCTGATAGGGGTTCATTATTTTCAGAGGTTTACACTAGAAAGAACAAAACCACTAAAACAAACAAAACCAAGTTACCCAAAAATGTAAAATGTTAGAATGAGCTTTTAAAAGCTGCCAGTATCTCCTTGGAATTATAAGAGAATTTAAACTGAGTTGTCACTGATTTGGATTATTGTCTCCTACTCAAAATGACCATAGTGCTTGTAATTTACTTGCAATGGGACTAAAGCTCTGCAGTGGCACTGAATCAACTTACATCAGTGGGAACACTCACTCTTACTGTGTATATAAGCAGCTACCATTCATAAGGTAGTGAGAGGGCACACATTTGAAATTAGATAGAAAGCAAGGGCTGCTCTCATGAAACACAGCCCCATCTAATACATTTGCTGTCCTATTTTTCAGTTTCAAAGCTTGCAAGCAAGTGACAGAAACCGTAAAAATGTGTGACAGATTACCAAAAGGGAATGTGCGCTTTGCTAAGTGTTATGACACAAGATACAGGTTACTTTTAAAGGTTCAATTTTAATATGAATTAAATAAACTTATTTAAAAACACTTCCCATCACTGTCAGTAACTCAGTGCTCAGTATCCATATACGTTCTTGATACCTGAAGGACACAGTGGTGCTGATGGTTTACAGAGAACATCGGCCAGGTGAGGAATGCTTTATGTTTCTTTTAAAACACTATTTAACAAATAGTTTCCCATGTGAAGATTAGCATATTGGGTGAGCCAAAGGAAGCACTGGTAAAAGAATTCCCTTCAAGAGGATACCAAAATACAGCATGTGCATTTACTTTCTAATAAATATCCTTCCTACAGCACCAAATACAATAGTTGTAGAAGATACAGAATCAATGCTAATGAGATAAGACTGTTTCATCTTGACCTAACTCCCACATAAATTTCTGTCATCCCCACAGAATCAATGGGAGCCACTCAGAGGCAAATATGGTTTTGTACCACTTTAGGATTGCACAGCTTGACAATTCCCAGGCCAATTAGTTTAAAACATAACATCTACTAGTAGCTCTATGGCCTTAACAACAAAGTGACGCTCAACTAAGTGCCACAAAGCTCTGCCTTGGTCTGGGTGTCACAAAGGAACAAGTTCTCCAAGCTCTTATTTCATAACATATTGATACCAAATCAGAGCTCCAGAGAAAATTACTCAAACACAAGTCAAGGAAGGTCTCAGCAACTTTGCCTTGCCACAGGACTCTGCACACCACAACTGGGAGAACAACTCCTGTATTGTCACAGCCACTATGGTAGAAGTTTTCACCAACATAAAGGCAAGTAGCAGAAAACCTTTTAAGATGATCAGGGAAAAGACCACTTTGCTGCAGCAAGAGAATGAATTCCTATGAACTTTCTAGCTGTGATGCTACCTATAGCCGAAGGTATTAGTTCTCTAATGATGCCTTGAACTTCTTACAAAGTTGAAGAAACTTGCCCCAAAAGCTAGTACTGCTGCTGTTTTGCGAATAACTATTTTCTAGTAATGCAGTTCAGGTTTCCAAATCCCCCAATCAGAGTATTGCTAAACAATAGTCTAATCCCCAGAAACTGCCTGCAGAAACTGATAGTTGTACACTTTGAAGCAGAAAATTTCTCTTTATCCACTTTCTAAAGCTTTCTGAATAAAAAAAAAAAAAAAGTAAAAAAAATAAATTAAGGTCTGGCAATCAGTGACTGAGGAAAGCATTTTGCCTCTGGCTAATCCAGTTTAAAGAAAAGATGGTCACTTTGCAATCTCAACTACTTCCATGGATTTGTTACATTAGCCTGTTATTTTCTTCCACTTTGGTAGAGTGCCACTTCAGGCTACTGATAAAGTTTGCTTCTACCCCTTCTCATTGACTGATCACTGTAGCTAATGGCTCTCTCCTTGTCATAGCAAATGCTGTCATAAAGAACTGTCCTAGGATTTTGTTCTCCTGGGGATGATAATATAACGTAGAGGGATGATTAAATCTTCTCTCTTCCTTGATAGCTTAAGGTACTACTTTACAGAGAGATACCCCCAAGCTGGACATCTGTTCAACCTTTCAGAGTAACCAATGCAGCACTTATTTTACTTAAGGGTTCCAGAATAAGAACATATTTCTCTTAGGATGTCTATGTCTTTTCTTGTTTTCGTTATGGTACCTGAAAACATTTTAGGGTGCCAAAAGCACACCCAACTTGCAGGAGATGAATTTCTTAATCCATGGTAAGGCCAGTCTGCTTTTGAACTACTAAACAGCTCTGTCAATCTTGTCCAACATCCTAGAGACTGAGAAGCTCACTTCTCTGACAGACTACAAGCACCTGCTTAGTTTCCAAACCCTGAGCTCCCTATGGCACACTGAAGCAGTGGGAGGTGCAAGCACTGTTGCCAGTGTGGCATTACAGCAATGGAACTTCAGAAAGCTGTGCTTTCAGTAGGCTCCTTTCTGGAAGAGTACTCTAGCAGCAGTATGTTAGCTGTAACTGCCCTTCAGGAGTTCATCTTCATCCATAACATAGGAGTAATAATTTCTACCCTCTGCTGTTTTAATCTGCACCTTATAAGTAGCTAGGTTTAAGAAGCAAAATTGCAAATGTTCCTATGCCTACAATTGGAACAACTTTAAAGTTGAATAAGCATCTTGCTAATAACTTAGCGACAGTATTCAACATGAACGTCAGGGACACACTGAATATCAGGGAGCAAAAATATAATAGACTCCTCTTTACAGTGAGGGAAGGGAGCGGAGAGCCATGAGATCAAAATCTGAGTCAGTTGGAATGACGCAGATATTGTTCAGAAAATGCCCATTATTTTTCTTGGGATATATTAAGCATGTAGGATTTTTCTACTTATACGGGAGTTGGTGGTTTTAGGGGGAGGAGTTGGGTTTGCTTTTGCAAATTAGGACTTTTCTTCATTCTAGATTATGTAAAAACCAAAAGAGTTTGCAGTTTTTGAAAACTGGAAGCCCAAAAGATTTGCAAGAAATACACTTCCATAGCTTGATAGTTTTTCATTAAAATTTGTGCTTGGGGGCAGGGAAGCCACTAAAATACCGTTTTCAGAAATACATTGAGCAACTTCATGAGGGGATATTAGTGAAAATAAAAACCTGAAAGAAAAAACACTGAAACAGACCTTAGATGGACAATAGCACGAACCTAGACAGAGAAATAACAGTGGGCTTGCAGGTCAAAGTGTTGGCCTGAATTTCTCATGTGCTTCTCAGTGACATATCTAGGAGGAGACAGAGTTAGAATGTGGTAATAAGGGTTTATATCTAAGCTGCTGGCACCTCTGAGAAAGCATTCAGCTGCCCCAAAATCTATTGCAGGCTATTAGCTACAGACAGGGAGAAAGTTTTCTTATCTTTTAAAAAAAAAAGCTTCAACCTTTTATTCAGGAAAAAAGTAAACACAAAATACTTCTCGTAAACCCCCACAATTTTAAATAAGGAGTAAATATTTCAGTTTGGGGGAGAGAGAGTGGGAGGGCATGGAGGAGGTAAGGAAAAACAGAGAAAAAAAAAATTCCCAAGTTTGGTTTTGGTGGGATTTGTTTTAAGAATTCCAAAACTTCCTGCAATAGGCTTTCACTAAATACTAGATTTTAACAGGACATTTCCTACCAGCTTAAGTGTGATCAAAGATAAGCACCATTTTACAGATAAAGTCCACATTAACAAAACAGTTGGGAAAGACTACAAACCCAGAAGTTATGAACATGAGTGCTAGGGTGAACTATTTTTGAACTCTCAGAAGGAAATAATGAAGACAAGCTCTCCAATGAAATTGAGAAAACTGAGTTGAAAACTTAAGTTTCAGGGAAAACATTGATAGTGAACTAAGACACTTGCCCATCATTTTCTCTAGCTGTCATAGACCCAGATGAGCACACATCTTAGCAATTTCCCAAAGTCTACATTGAGAATACGATCTGCTAGCAACCAATGCTGTTTTAAAACTAATGTTTTAAAACTAAGGTACTACACCTTCTAACCTATTAAGAACTTTACCTCCAGTAAAGCAGTGGATGATCCACCACATGGTGTATGTAATACTACAAACAAGCACTATGGAGAGAAAAATTCTATACTAGAGGGGAGATGGATGGGGGGCTCAATAAATCCTTTTCATCTGTTATTTCTGTAATTAAGCAGAACACACTGCTCATTCTTACGATTCCAACATAATCCTGCTGTTGTCTTGCCTGTACAGGATTTGCAGATTCTGACTGTTTTAATAACAATGCACCAAAGAAAGCTTTTTCTTTGCTTTCACAGACAAATCCAGAGTCCACATCAGGACGGAAAGAATTCAGTGGTGTGTGAGGGATTTTGGCCTCATAATTATCTTTTCAATTCTAGCATATTCCTTTATTTGAGTTTTACTTAAACAGCTTTAAAACTGTAGCTAAGGTGGGAGGGAGGGGAGGAAAGGCAAAGAACACACATCTTTTCTTTTGCAAAGAGAGATGCAAAAACCCATCTAATACCATGTAGCTTCAGTAACTCCAATATATACTAGCAGAGATGCATGCATCTATTAGAAAGGAGGTACAGAACCAGCGAATGACAACACACTGTCTTCTGCTAAGTATTTACCAGTGCTAGCCTTTGCTAACAGATGTTCGTGGTATCCAATGAAAGCAAAGCCCTGAACAGATACTTACCATCATATTAATGGTTCTCCTGAACTCATTTTATCTTCCTTTTCCAGACCTGAATGAGTTCTGCCCTTTCCTCTTTTTCTCACTTTGAAATGAGCCAAGTAAACCTGGATTTTTGGTGTTCTGAGGGTTTTAAGTCAGGCTCCCTAAGTCACATAGCTCTGGGATTCCCACAGCAACAGCTTCCACTGAAGGCTGCCCAGCTCCATGACCCATTGTCTCCTCTAAATGATTGTAGTATCAGTGACTGGGGAGGGAGGGGAAAAAAAAATCTATCTTAGTCGTGCTGCAGCATGAGAAATTCCAGAAACAACGTGCCACTGAGAGACAGTTGGTAAACACCAATGTGCTTCGAGACTTTCTGTTGATTCCTGCAGATCTTGTCTCTCACTATACAGACAGAAATTGTAAGATCTGTTTATTGAGAATTTCACATATGGGATAGCCTGTCTTTAATAACACCTATAATTCACTGTCAGAAGAACAAATTTTCTTCATGCTTTTCTACACTCCAGCAGAAGTGTAGAAATAAGGGTTTTCCTTTATATTTTTCCTTTTTGCTATACCACAGAGATGGTAAATCTTCTCCTTAGTGAGAGCCCAGACTTCCTTCTAACACCTTTGGCCATGATAATAGTGTAGATCTGCTACAGCATAGAAAACTAAATCATTATAGGCCACATACAATTGGATGGCAGGCTGCTCCTGGGCCATGACCAGGAATTTTCCATCCTTGCTGGCTTGTAAGGAAGCTGAGGACTTGCCGTAATGGAAAATGCTGTTTTGGTTCTAAAAAACACCAATAGAAAATGAAATATTTGACATCTATGAGAACAGAGCACTCTTCACCTGCCACTGCCAAGCAGTTTGCTCACTGTGTTTCAGTTGTTTAGCAGCTGCAAAAACATTTAAGTAAAATGTGTGGCATTATCTTCTCCTTTGAAAGTTGGCTTAATCTGATCAATAAACTATCACAGTTATGATTCACAGCAAAAATTCTCTTGAGGTAATATCACAAAATGATAGCCTCTTTTAAGATCTTATCCCAGATTCTCCACAACTCCATGTGAATGCAGGCTGATGCCAAACACTGACACCTCTAGAAATGTTTGACAGTCAGTAAACCTTCCATTTGAATGGTAAATGCAAAGAATTCCTACTTAGTGCTAAGATGCTTAAGTATTATTAAGAAGCCTACAACGTTAGCCAAGTTACTTGAGTAAGCTCTAAGAGATTTTTGGAACCACTGAAGAAGTGGCAGACTATGGAAGGAGAGATGTGCTTCTGTTGCGATGGCTCTGCATCCAGCAGCCTGCTAGACATAAATTCTTACTACTCCAGGAAGGGTTTGCCTTGGGAGCATCAGTGTCCTCCAGCTTGAGACGTGCAAGGTTTTTTGTCCGACTTCCACTGCGATCCAATACCCAGCAGTACTTGTACTGCCAGCAAAGTGTGCTGGAATGACATTTAGTAGGCTTAGAAATGTAAAAAGGAAACAACCTCTTTCTTCAACCTAGATAGTGTTAAAAGCAAAATGAATCTCGTAATCTTTTCTTTTTTCCCTCCCAATGGATACACAAAAAGTCTCTGAGTCCTCTGCTCTGAGCCTCATTTATTTGTTCCTCGGTGTAGAGTAAATTGCTCCTTAGTGCAGAGTAAATTGCATACTCTTCATGGAAGGCCACTGCACTAACTCATGCATCATCTTCTCTTGCTCTCGAGAGCAAGACATCAAGGTAATTTATGCACTGAGCCCCAAAACTGCAGCCTAAACTTGATTTACCTGCTCTTGTGCCAGCTGCTGATTCTGGATCTCTGCAGCCGCACAAGGTAACATATTGCCTGAAGCTTGTCCTATAGAAGCATCACAGAAAGCCATGAAGCACAAAGGACTACCCTTATTACTCCCATCTAGTACTGCTTTTACCCATTTCCTTCCTCTCAGTTCAAGAAATTTCATCTGAAGACAAGAGATTACAAACCCTTCATCCCTGTGATACCCTTTTTGTGTATTGATATGGCACCTAACACCTCAGATCTCAGCTGGTAGTTTTTCATTGTAACTAATACTCAAAGTTTGGCTGGTGGACTGCAGAAAACCACAAGCTACTTTCACTTCACCTGAAGATATCATCAATCCCATGCAAATGAGGGACAAATATATTTGTTTATCTACACAAGCAAGGACTTTAAATTCAAAGGAAGTGACAGTAATTCAGATAATACACAACCACTGTGCAAAATTATGTGGTGAGGAGCTGCCATTACTCTTTCACTAATCTGCAATATGCAGAAACTGTGAATTTAATGAGCTTCATAATTATTTTGTTCTCAAAATTCCTTCCTTTTTGGTAATGACATTATTTCAAATGATATTTTTTACACCGTGTCCCTAGTCAATCATGTAAATTCTCTGAAAAATGTGCCTCAAGTAAAATAGTAAAACACAGAGAGAGGAGGAGAGGTTGATTTATCTCAAGGGCTTTGCACCTTAAATAGTCAGTAAAATATTAAACATCCCTATCAATAACAGGTGGACCGTATTATAAGCTTCCTCATAACTGAAGTTCTTAGGAACAAATTGACATCTTCCTGAAAACATGTCAAGAATTTCATTTAATCCTTTTTATAGTGGTGACCATCAATCTATCTTAATGTTTATTGGAGAGAAAATAATTGTCTTTTCTTTTTGGCAATGGTATTTCATTATATGCAGTAGGATAAATAACTGCAATTCAAAGCAAAATGAGATAAAAATGTCCCTGTATTTTTTCTCTTGGTTTCTTTTCTTCTTCTTTTTTTTAATTTCATGATAAAAAAATTATAATTAAATTAAGCTTGATTCTCATTTAAATGTGCATCTTAAAGTGAAAGCAGAGAAATTACTTTCGTTTTCAAAGTTGTTATATCCCAATTGATCTCCCTCACATTGGCATTATTATCTGATTGTGAAGATATATGCATTTATCAAAAGCTGGAGCCATCTGTCTCAATTCTATGTAATTTCATTACATATTCATCATTTATCTAGTCTGAGTATGTGACATGAGACCTTACCGACTAGCAATTCTATACTTATTATCACTTCACACTGTGTTTGGATGGACACAAGGCTGTCGACTTCCATTAATCTACTTTTGATGTAAAAATCATCATCTTGGGATAAGCCTCAGAGCTCCTGCATAATCAGTCCACACTGCTACATAAATGTAGAGACACCAGCATTTTTATAAAAGAGCCTGAAGCATTTATTCGTGCTTGTCTTTCACAGCGTGCAGATGTCACCCTGCAAATGCATCTGGGGAATGGAAGTATAAATCTCAGCAGACTGGCACACCTGGGTATGCAGGCGCTCACTGTGCAAAGGTTACTGCAACTCTGCCAAGTGGGACTCTCACGGATGTGGAGATGGGCAGGAGTTAATGGATGCAAGTGGCGTTTTCTAACTTCAGTCACAGTTGCTGGAAGGTCCAACATAATTACAGAGTAGGGGCTGCAGCAACCCATCACAAAGCTAAAAGTATTTACCTTTAGCCTATCAGATTAACTTGAAACTGCTTGTTCACTTCAACAGACTTTGGAAGAAGTCATTGTCTGCATGATAATAATTTGAAAGCTTGGTAGTGTAATAAGCCATCTCCATGGAGAAGTGGTCACAGCACCAAGCCTGACGGAGTTCAAGAAGTGTTTGGACAATACTCTCAGGCACATGGTGTGACTTGGGGGTGGTCCTGTGAGGGTTTAGGAGCTGGACTCAAGGATCCTTCTGGATCCCTTTCAACTCAGCATATCCCGTGATTCTGCGATCTTCTCAACCTCTTTATTTGCATAATGCGGCCATTCCTTTTGCTCCATGTGTGCTTTGAAGGGGAGAGACAGGCTGTGAGACAGGTTCTCCCTGGGCACAGGCAACTGGCACCAGCTGACAGCCTGAACTCTGCATGCTTCCCCTGTTCATCTACTGCATTGAAATAAAGATAATAGAGATAACAAAAGATGGCTCATTTTTCATGTGGACCTGAACTCAGATTTTGAAAATTAAGTAAAGTGATGGTAACCACTGCACAGACAATTACTTGCCTACTTCGTGTGAATTTAATTTGAGTGTATCCAATTCCAGGTTGCCAATTCTTTTTGTGAGTGTTGTAGTGAACATGCTACCAGGCAAGAGAGTGTGCTTAAACCTATAGCTACTGCAGAACGCTTACGTAAGTGGAATTGAATTTTGTGAACATGAATATTCACACTGCAAATGTCATTTTAAGAAGAACCAGGCTCATTCTATCTGGAAACACAAAGATAGGCTATGATTTGTCTGTCAAAAGGATATATATCAAAACATGTCTCAAGCTGTACATTAGGCACACTTGAAATTTATGAAGCATCCACAGGGATGGTAAGAGACAGGATTTTATTCCCAATGGCTAACTATCAGCTCTGCTGCTTTTCAGAAATTGGTTTTCATTGCTGTTTTCCCATCAGTTAAATGGGGATGAGAGCACTCACCTTCATCTGTGAATTGCTCTCTACCAGGCAAAAAAGTTCTGTATCACAAATCAACAACGGTAACAGTCAGCTCAGTTACACAAGTGACAAGGACTGATTAACTCAAGAGCAGGAAAAAAAGGCTACAGTTGACTAATGCACCCTGTCAATTACCAGAGGTCTGCTTGAATAGTTCAGTGCACTGAGACAGCGCCTAAATTCCCAGGACAGCTGTTGAACCCACTGGCCAGATACTTATGGTGGCTGGCATTCTCCTTCTGTTGTGTGCAGAGATTTGCACAGGGAAGGAGAGTGCACAAGTTCAAATGCGGTAAATTCACATCTCACTTGATGGAATCTCACCATCCATCTTCATGCAGACAGACGTTATGCTGACAGCTTCTTACCCAAAGCAATCACAGATTCACAGAATCATAGAATATTTTGACTTGAAAGGGACCCACAAGGATCTTCTACCTCCAACTCCTGGTCCTGTGCAGGACAACCGCAAGAATCACACCATATACCTGAGAGTATTGTCCAAACGCTTTGTGAATTCTGCCAGTCTTGGTGCTGTGATCCCTGCCCTGAGGAGCCTGTTCCAGTACCCAATCACCCTTTAGATGAACAACATTTTTCTAAAATTCAACCTAAACTTCCCCTGATACAAATTCATGCCATTCCCTCAGGTCCTGTCACTGGTCACCAGAGACAAGAGATCAGTGCCTGCCCCTCCTCTTCCAGTGCTTCCAAGGAGGCACAACATATTTTAATATGTAGAAACCATGTCCAGGAAAATCTAAGTGATGCTGAAAACAGTGATGGATCCGACTCCCAAATCACAGTGTGGGAAGTCATGAAAGCCCTCTGAAAGCATTACGTCAGCAGTGAAAGCAAAATCCCATCATCACCTATACTAGGTGGATCCAAAAACTAGGACTTGAGTTCCAGAAAGAAGTATTACCTGATGGTGCACAAGTTGGTAGGATATGGTGGCATGTGGATATATACAAGCATGAGGTGTTTGATCTCAGAATTCAGTCAGAGAAGACAGTGCTATGGGGTGAAAACCATCACCGTACCCAAAGCAAATGGGCTGTTCCTCTGGAAAGCAACACAGGGCTGCATACAGTCCTTTAGGTAGCTCTGAGCCTGCTAATACATGTGCACAGGGTGAAGGGGCTCAGGGCTCACTAGTTCTGCAGCAGTGCTACCAAGACACCTCGGCTGTGCATTCAGACCTGGCAACAGAGCAGATGATGATGGCTTGAGGCTTTTAGCACCACAACACACTGTGCAGTCTACAAATGCTGTAAATCACTCAGATGCTTTGCATGGGTAAGAGTTTTCTCACCCACAATCTTTCTAAAACCAACTTCCTGACCACTGAAAGCCATTAAATATTCCATTACACCACAAATTAACTGTAACAGCTAGCTTGGATAACTAAAATACCTTTCCTTTCCTTACTGTATAGGGAAAATGTCCCTTTCTGTATTTTACCAGTCTTATACAGTTCCACTGAATGGTCCTATTCTGCCAAATAATGGTTGCCCTTACCTTAGCTCTTTAGCTAAATTTTCATGTCTGATCAATTTCTCCTCTGTTTAAGTGGGGCTTCACTGTTTTTGCAAAATACATTGCAGTTCTGACTGCATAAAGCATATTCTAACAATTATTTAGCTCAAAGATCTGGTTCACTTTAGTTTAGCCCACTTGTGCCAGTGAATATACACTGCATTTGAAATATCCTTCCTTTAAAAAACTCATGGATTCTGGCAATAAGCCTTCATGTAACTGTAATTTTTAGATATGTGTTGGTCAGAACTAGGAGGAGAACATGTGCCAAGCACCTTTGGAAATTTAGTAATTTGTAATTGTAACTGCTAGTGCTCACCTTCAATTTAATTGCAATCAAAAGATTTTAGTTTCCCCTTTGCCAAGCATTCCTGTTAGTTCTGATCATTATAGTGAATATTCCTAAAAAATAAGCCACCTACACAAATCTGTCCCCAAAATAAGTGGTAGAAGCAAATTATAACATCTCCCTGTCACTTCATGGGTATCTGTATCGTCACTAGATTTATGTTCTAATGCTACACTATTACCTATTACCATAGTTGTTAAAACCTTACTTTTCATGCTAATGAAAATGATGAAAGACAGGGGGTTTGACATAAATACTGTAATAAGAACCATATTAATGTGACAGACGATTGCTCCTCTGTGACAGACTATGAAATCCTGTGCAAGAGTTACAGAAGGTTCATTTACATGTCTGTTCATCTATCTCTCCCTACAGGCAAGCAAGGGACTCATGCTCAATATTGGAATGGGATGAGAATCAGAAGATGGCTAAAAGGCACAAATGGTCATCCTAAAAAGAAATGCATCCCAAGACATTCTCTTCCTAAGTGACCATAAGCATAAAATGTCAATTAGAGGACCTAAGATCAGAATTCTAGCACATCTTTTCAGGCATCTAATTACACACCTCTAGGCAAAACTTCAAAAATTTAGGAGAGAAGCAGCTCTAGCAGCAAGATGTGATTTGTACTCCTAAGCCACATCCTTCTGTTTTGAATTTGCAGCATTTTTTCATTTACTAAATTTGACACGAGTGTTGCCATCTTCCACTCATGCTATACCATCCCAGATTCTTTCCACGGCTCTCCTAGTAATTTTTCACAAGCTGCATGTGTACTCTGTTTCTGAGGAATATGTCCTGATCATCCTCAAAGAGAGACGTGAGTAACAGGCAAAAAGAAAGACAAGATAGTTTTATATTCCTAAGCACAGATGATCAGGAAAAGGGCACTGAAAGGCAAAGTGCAACCACTCACTGGCAATCTGCCTTTTGGAGTACTCTGTTTAGTCACAGCAAATACAGAAATATCATCATGTCATACAAGAACCGTTTTGCTGATCACATTCAAGCTGATTTCAGCCCAACCACTGACTTGGATTAGATTATAATTTTACTCCAACTCACACTGCTACCTGATCTGCTACTGTTTACAATAACTTTGGTGCCAGAGGCAGACTACTTCACCATGGGACAACAATTCTCCCTTCCTATCCCTACAAAGAACAAAAAAATTAAAAAAAATAATCAAACAGAAAAACTACAAAAAACAACCAAAACAACTCCCACAAAAATCTACATCCCCATAAATTAATGATAAATCCAGACTTGTTTCTATATCCTTTCCACCAGTAAAACATTTTACTTACAGAAATCTGTATTTTTTAGAGCCTCTCTCATTGCCAAGAGAAAGAAAATAGCAATCACATAGATAATTTATTATTAAAACTCTCATTTACTGATAACATGCAGACAAAGATTGCTTTCCCCATTTTGAACAAAGTAAACATGGCATCTGTTAGAGGGACTCTCTGAAGGTTCCTTGTCTTTTCCCATCTTTGCTGTCTCTCTATCCCCTCTTGCTTTATTTTGATTACCTTTCTCCAAACTTGGTTATAGTAGCATACTTTTCTACGCTTCAAATGTTCGTGTGTTTGTTCTTTGGCCCTCCTTGGGCAGGTGGCTAGGACTGATTTCTAATTTGTCTTGAAAGGTGAATTTATTATTCTCCTCAGCAAGGAAAGTAACTAGAAAAAGAAAAAAAATAAAAAAGGTTTCCTCTCATCTGTTTCCTATCCTTGAAAAACCAAATGAAGTGAAATTTCTAAGACTGCTTGTGGCATCACCTTTCACTCTACGGTTTAGCACATTTTGCTTTAGCAGCAGTTCAAAAGTTCACTATCCTACATCTGATGCCTTCTGCTCGCTACAAATGTCTGCAGTACAGCAAGAAGTTAAAAACATTAAAATATTACAGCACAAAGGAACACCCAGACCCCATAAAGTTCATACTAGCATGCTTAAGCTTAAACAGCATCACACAAAATTCTCCACATACTCATTTGCTGTGTAACATATGATCAGTTAAAGTTGAAGTTTAAGCTTTTCTGGCCTTCATTTACTTTCACCAAACATGTTTGTATTTTTAAGTTTTCCTCTGCAGGGTGCCAGATCTGAAATTTTAATGTTTGTGAAAAGGGGCAAAGGCAAAATATTTAGCAATAAACTAACATCCTCTGAGCGTCTAGCAAAACCCTCAAAGACTGAGAGTGAGGTTATGAGATGCAATACATACTGTATCCTTTCAGTGCTCTGGGGCAAACATTGAGACACAGAAACTGGCCCCAAGACTGTCAGAAAAAGAGTGTTTTCCAGTACAGCTTATTAGCACTATTTGCATGAAATCAGTTAGGTAGGAAAACCTAATACTAAGGCCCTTCTCTTTACTGCAAGTATGCAGCCACTATGTCACAAAACAAGAATGGAAAATGAGCAATAATTACAGGACTCTGCTTGCTCAGGGTCACAGAGAACATCCTCAGATATCGGTCACCCAGCTTGTTCTGCAGTGCTTAACCCATCAGGTCACGTGCCTTGCAAAATGAGTCGCATTGCCTGTGTTAAATATTGTATTTGTATGGAACCTTTTGTTCTAGTCTAATTTTGTTTTGAGTACAGATGATACTTGCGTTCTCTGTGGGATGCTGCAAAGTCAGCAAGCTTTGATAAATCTATGAAGGACCTTTGCACAACTGCAGGGTTAGTGTGGGACTCCTGACTCTTGTGCATTGGGGAACAGAACCCTGACAATGATTTATTTGTCAGTGCACTATACTGACAGCAAAATCAGACACAGAGCAAGTAAGAAATAAAAGGGCAGAGGGAAAAAATTCTGGGTCTGAAATTGTTTTGAAAATCTCTCATAAAAAAAAAATCAATTACAAACAAAAAAAATGTTGCATATGTCTAAGGCTATGTACACTGGCCTGAAGCAAGGAGCAAAGTAATTTATCTTTAAGGCAGTGATCACAGACAAAAATAGGCATGCCCTTTTTTGCCCCTCACTTGAAAATCCTAAGCAAATTGAGTTGCTAATTTGATTTCACGACTTTCAAGAAACCACTCAAGTTATTGGTCCTATAGGTTTGTGATATCAATTTTCAAACTGCTTCCAAGGCTTCCTCCTCAGACAGGTTCCGTGTCATGAGTTTAAAATTGCAACTAAAAAAAAATCAGCTCAAAAATAACTTTAGAAAATAGCAGAAAGGGGGGATGCTGCTTGTGGAAAGCTGAGGCCGCAGCAGACTAATGCTCAACTCCTCTGAAACATTTAGCAAAGCACTTTCTCTATTTTCAGCCACTCTCTGTAGGTACTGACTACTTGCTCTTTCAAACACGGATCTGACTCTCTGCTTACAGAGATGGGGAAATAACGACTTCTACTGCCCTTTGGAAAACTAGAAATAACAAAAAACCTTGCCTTAGTGGTGGACGCAACCCAGGCAATGTGACTGGTTGCAGGCTTCATCTCTAAATGTCTTTTCAATGTTTTCAGCCTCACCAGTGAACCAAGTATGGTGTCTACTTTAGTCAGCATGTTGCACATCTCTGACAAACACCTTAAGCCCTGCTAGCTCCCTGATTATGGTCTGGAGCTCTTGGGAAGGAGGCATAACTAGGAGTAATGATTTTCTCATTTTTAAAGCAAAATATCAAACCAGCATAATATTAATTCACAAAAATTAATACTTACTGGGAACTTGACATTATTTATCTTATTAAAAAAAATTGTCTTCCCAATTTTCAACCAGAAGACTTACATAATATGTAACTCAATGAAGCAGTTGTATTTCTCATTATGAGTTCTTAAGCTAAAAATTCGAACACCAACTGACATGACTCAGTGTTTATCCTTCCAAAGCACAGGAGCTAAAGGCAGAAGTGATCCATGCAAGATCCTTAAAGAAGAATTTGCCCTGAAAAATGGTCACATAAAATCAGGATCTTATTCAACAGATTGGTTCACTTCATGTATTCAGACACACCTGCTCATTTTCTTATGGAAAACTGACTTTTTATCAGTGTTCTCTGACAACTACTGGCACAGCTCTCCAGGAATGAACTATCCTTTCCTGCAGTCACATGAATCCTTTCTATTTTTCTATCCATCCCTGTGCTGCCAGCTATAGCTATTCTAAAATTACAAGTTGGTCTGTAAAATTACAAAACTCACTTTAAAAAAAAAAAAAAGGTCAAGGACATGAGAAAAGAAAGAAATAAAGAAAAAAGTCCTTTCTTACCTTTTTTTTCTAATCTTTATGTTCAATGTAAGGTGATTTCCAAGCATCTCTTTGGGGCTACAGACTTTGTTGACTTCATTTAGAAAAGACAAGATCAAGGGGGCAAAAAGGTACTGCAAGAACCATAATAAATTCAGTAGAGATGGGAACACTTCTCAGAACAGTGTATACCTGGAGAGGCCTGATCTGCTAATCCTGACGATATATTTAAGTGCGGCACTGAATAAGTAACTTTCAAAGCACAGACGCATTTTGTAAAGGAACTTGGTCCTGTGATGTGGCCTATGTAAAACAATGAGTTAAGATACCTTTTCAAGTAAAGGACTTGATCTGGTATTTCTCACCCACAAAACTTCCACCCGAAATGATGCTGCAGAGACTGTTGAGTCTGATCGCAGCCTTCCACTGAAATGTAATGCCTAAAATAGCAGTCCAGGCACTATACACCCAGCAGACCAAGGAGAAGAAAAAACATCTGTTCAGGGTGAACTGGCTTTCAAGTGGCCTCTGAATACTATCCTACCTTCTGTGAGCAGCTGTGGAGAGAAATCAAGGTGTGATGGCTCCAAGGCTCATTGCTCTATAAACACAACTTAGAGTAAAATCTATTGAAATCAACACAGCCAGGAGCTTACCTTGCATAGCAGAATTTTCTGTGCATAGAAATACTGTAAAATAAACTTTTTTTGATGTGAAAACTGTTTCTATAAAAGGTAAAATTACTATGTTTATATGCAGGTCATGACAGAATAATGTTTTTGACTAAAACAGTTACAGTAAATTTTTATACCATAAAATGTTTTGCACATCAGACAGAACCGTAAGTTCCTCCCCTTTCATGTTTGTGAACTTCAGTATAGAAGCTAAAAAGCAAGCAATTTGAACAGATGTGGTGCTGATGGGACTCTTCTCGTTCTAGAATTACACATTGTGCTATCATAAGGGAGACTAAAGAAACAGCTTTCAAGATGAAATTCCTTCAGCATGCTGGTATATAGCATGTGGAATGTACCGTTCTTGTACCACATTTCTTTTTTTTTTTCTTTAAATAGCAAAGTGTAACACACACACAGAGAAAGGCCCCAAGAGATGCAGAGCCTTGAAAAGCAACATGAAATAGTTTCTGCTCAAAGCATCAGTGAGCAATTTCCATCACCCTCACATAAAAATGGGAAAAGTGTAATCCCACTGAGCAGAAATATGGAAATACCTCCATTATTGGCAAAATAACTGCAAGAGTACTTTCTCCCCACAGCAACAGATCTTCCAAAAGATACTTCAACATCTTAACTAAGTATAGCTGACCTGCACAACTATTTACATTACATGGTACCTAAACTTTCCAACAGACAATCAGATTACCCAGTATTGTCAGTGTAAAAAGATGGGGCATGAACTGACTACACTCTTGTTAATGTGGCCTCAAAACTGGAAGATTTGGAAAATTCCCCAAAAGTGATTATTTGTCAGGATTTCTAGGTGGGCACTGCACTGATACAAATTTACACCTACCAGAAAAGTACAGAGAGTGTGGAGATGGTCCTCATTTCTAATGATTAGTGCATTGTGGTGACCTGTCTCATTTGCTTCCAGTGAGTTGGACAAATAGACATCACAAAAACTCAGAATGTTAAAATCACTGTTAAATTATTCACTGGATCAGAGGAGATGTCTCAGAAGAAAATCTGTGAAAACTGTACTTTGGTTTGCAAACCCTTATTATTGTAGGGTTAGGAGGAGTTCTCCATCTTAACATATAATTAAACTTAATGGGAAATGTTTAATTAAATTAAGAAACATGAGAAAATTCCCTCAGGCAACAAGATCTGTGATTACAGTATTGCAGTAAGCCTAAACAAGGCTTAACACATTGTAGGGCACACAGGGCCAAAGCTTTTGGACTATTTTTAACGTGTTGCAGAACACTGGTAATTAGTAATAGGAAATGTTAAGTACACTCATACCAGGTTCACACGAGGAACCTCATCAAGTAATAATTGAACAGCTTCCACTACTACAGGGTGATACACGCTCAGTTTTAGGAAAACACCAGCCTACGTCATTAGCATCTGGATTCAGATTTTGGGAGCCTGGAATTTCTGGATCATAAGAACAGGGCAGAAGGCATGTCATTATTACAAACAAAACAGATCCAAACGGAGAGCCTACTAGCTTCCTAACACTCAGGCCTGTCTCTTAACACTAAGAAGGTTTTATTTTTCAACTTCGTGATCTCCTGAAATTTCTCATGAAACCTGTGTATAATATACATATGTATGAGTTAAAAATGCCTAATAACTGTGAGATGGAAAGAGAAATGTGAATTATTTGTAAAGCAGTGCAAAAGTCAAAGTCAAAATGAGTTATTAAATTACCCATAAAAAAAGATAAGCAAGCGTATTATAAATGGATATATAACAAAATTAATAGTAACTAGAAAATCTACAGATAAAAAGGTCTGACCAAAGATTCCTGTAAGGCAACAGGTTTCCCCTTGGGTCAAGTGGCTAAGTTACCCCTGACGTAGCTTCACTACCACTACAGCTTTCTGTCCTCAAATCCTGTGGATTGCATACAGACCTAATGTCATCTCATCTTGACCATGTTACATGCTGTGTAATCACCTGTGAGCCACTAATTTCTGTGAGGACTGAAAACATCCCCACAGCAAGTAAAAATCCCAACCCAACCAAAAACATATCTGAAACCTAAGCAAAATATTTACATGGGCAAATATACATTTAGCACAGAGATAACCAAAGATTTGTATCCCACTAAAAGACTGCATTCACTAATGCTCCACAACCTAGAAAAGTATTGCCAAGCAAAGCTATTGCTATGGACCCCTTGGTCTTTTAAGGGCAATCATTCATCTCTCATTTCACCAGAATTCTTCTTACTCTGTGATTTCACAAGTAGTCATAAATCACTACAACATCAAACAAACCCCTTACTGTTCTAAATGCAAAGATAATAAAAGGAAGAGCATTTTAATGAGACACATAATTATATGTCTGTAAAATTCTGTAAAATTCTGGAATGGCTTCTTTTGATTTTTTTTTGTTTGCTCATCTTCCTCCTATAAGCTGTTTGGGGTTCAGGTTTGTTGTTTTTGGCTGCTTCCCCTAAACACTCTATTAGAAGAGCCTCCCAACCCTGAGAACCACCTTTTTCTATACAGGAACCTATTTAGCACCACTTCCTCAGCATGAAGTCCAGGGAAGCTGACAGTCCATGAAGGCACCTAATTCAGATGGACAAATCTCCAAAAGGATGAGTAAACAGGGATAAAGCATGTGGAATATCTGCATCTGAAGACAGAAAAAAATTTAAAGTATTTTTGATAATCTAGTTCTGTATTCTCCTTTTACCACCTCCTTTTCTGGTTTCCTATCTACTTGTTTCTTTTCTTCAGTATGGTAGGTAAATGAAAGAGATGTTAAAGCATCAAGGATACATTCAGGTTTCAAAACTACTTCATTTAAAAAGCAGTAGAACGTGTTTGCAGGGAGAAAAAGTATCTGTCATCTTTAAACAAGAATTTGCAATCATTATCTCTGGTTAGAACATTACACTCAAAAGTTACTTGAATGTACAGTAAGCAGGTACAATTATTTTGTAACAATAAGAAGAGGGGGAATTAAATTTAAGGTCTGCCTCCAGCAAAATTATCCTAAAGTAGCACAATTTTCTGCAGAATTACAGTTTTGGAACAAGCTGTGCTACTCAAAAGAACAGGTTCGATCCTTTGGTTTTTAAACAAAAACATAAGCATTTCTATTCTTCACTTGGACAAATTCTGTACCCTTCAATCTTTTGTCCTCACCCCATACCACACTCAAATAGGAGGAAAAGTATGAATGCTCTTGAACTTGGGACAATATGGTATCAAGATTACAGAATGTGCTGCAAAAGCCTGCTGAGTTTGAGCCTGCAGTAAATCTTGACTGACAAACCCACTTCAGCCTCAGAAACTCTCTTCCAATTATAAAGTCCCCGGAGCAAAAAAAAAATAGCAAGGCCATCAAGTGTATTAAGACATCTCCAGATGTTTTGGGTTTGTAGGATCTCAATAAAATGCGTTGCACAAGCTGGTGTTAAATTATCACTTACTTAAAGTCAGACATCGACAAAATATTGCAGTTTGCATCCCCAAAGGTCTGCAGTCACCTGTCCACATCAGGGGTACTGTGTGCATTTCTAGAGTGCAGACTCCCCAAACACAATGCACAATTTGGTGACGTGTCAAGCAGAACCCATGTTGTTAACAGATTTCCCCAGCAAAAACCTGAGTTTGCTACCATCACTTTCATCAGTCTTTTCTTTGACTAATATATTCTACCATCACATTTTGTAACATGCAACACAGACACAAAACAATACACACTCCTAGCAAAACAAAAATGGTCAGGGATGCAAGAATTGTCTGTAAAAGACTCTCAGTCTCTATGTCCTTCCTGGCTTTGGTACCTACATGCACTAGCTAAATGTTAGGTTTGTGATATTGTGCCACAACTTAGAGAACTGCCAAATTATTTTGCTGGCACAGCATAAGACAGCCCTAATGGTTCTGGACACATTCAGAGTGTTGTGCTGGCTGGAAAATCATTACCCAGGCTCAGCTTTTAACTCATTTCTTATCATCTCCCCTGCATTATTGAGCTTAAAATGTCCTTATAGTTCTCAAGGAGTAGAACTGCTTCTTGTCACAAAAGCACTGAAGTCAGAGATATGGTAAAGTCTAGTCCAAACACACTCCTCATTAAAATGTTCATCTTTCTATTAGCTTTAATAGCGATCAGATTGATGCATGAATGGGGTCTTGTCTGATGGCAGCGTGAGGTTTCCGAAAAGACAAGAGACAGCAGCAGCATCTTTTGAAGAAAAGAGGGCTGTGCCTTGCCTCATAAAACCTTGGGCTTCTAAAATATTAACTTTACTTGACAGTATATTTCCAGTTTGTGCAGCTTTAAGCTTAACTGTCTGTCAGAAAATTATATAAATCTGATTGCCTCTGTCAGAGCCAGATATGCTTTAGCTCCCAGACTTTCCAGAAATGATGCTACTTATGCTTTAGAGATGGAAGTGGTGTACTGCCAGTACAACCAACATCTCATTAGGGAGCCTTACGCAGTTAATGATGTTTTGCACAACACTGCATTCTTTTGGGAACACACTAAGAGCAGAAGAGGCAGCAACAGGCACCTGACACACAGGGGAGTGGACCTATGTGTGGTCTGCTTGGAACCATGGAAGGCAGGGGGAGAGATTGTTGAAAGGTCCAACCTGGACAGGTAACTGTCGTAAACCTGGAACAGCTCCATCTGCTTAAATCAGGAAAATTCCTGGAGAGGGATCAGCTGAACCAAAGCACATTCCCATGGGGGCCATGGCACAAACCACGGCCTCTCCAAAAGCTAGGCCTAGATAAGACCTCCACATGCTGGCTAGAGTCTGATTTGTGTGGAATTTTCCATTTGGTTCAGCAAAACATACAACAAATATTTCCATTCAAGTTCAAATTACATTTTTTCCTCCCAGTGCAATCTTAGTTAGGTCCTGTTGCACATACACATTTTGACAGCCTTTAATTAAAAGAACCATATGTTGCATTTCTACAGTGTCTCAAATATTAGCTTATGTAGGCCCCAAAAATTCAAAAGCTTGGTAAAAAGCTGATTGAGGAACCTACATAAGCAGAATGATTTACTGCAAAACTGTTTGACTTACAAGTCTGTCTTGTCAGAGGGACCATCACATATAAGAAGGGCCCTTTAAACCAACCAGTAAGTAATGACAATTGCAACACTAATAACCATTCTATGCAAGTTTCTTCCTAGGAATAAAAATAACATTAGTTTTTATCACATGCTGGCCTTTCTAGCTTATTTTTTCTGTCTTTGAGTAATGACCTAGGTATAAAATAAAACTGGTAATTTGCTACGCTCAAGTTTTCACACTCACAACTGCTATACTTTAAGCTGTGTCTGCTGAAACCTGCATATGGCTCAGAAGTATGCCAAGGTATTACTTTACTGCTTCTGAGAGCTTTAAAGTCCTCAAAAATGGTTAAGGTCCTCCAATGACAAGCAATACCACATGAATTCTCCACATGCTGGCAGAGCATCTGCTCAAACCAATTAGGTCATTACTCAATTTCTCAATTTTTCCTTTAAGATGAGAGAAAAAATACAAACCTTAAAATTTTCCCATATTATTCCAAAAAAAGCCAGTTCCTTTAGCAAATAAACACAATGAAATTAATGGAATGAGGCCTGTCAACAAGACCTTTACATTAAAACAAAAATAAATAACATCAAGATGGCATGTAGTTATGAGAATGTCCTGGGCATTTCATCTCAGGACTGCTCTACTCATTTTGAACAGGTTCTTAGACTCATTTTAGGCTGTATTTAATCCTGCAATTCCTAGTGCATTCTAGTGTAATGTCATTGAAACCTTGATTGTTATCAGCATCTCATTTCCCCACCTTAATTTAGGTCTAAAAATAATAGTTTCACAGCCTTAACAGCTCAAATATTTCCCCATTAGCAAAAAGCTAATTCCTGAGCTCATTCCAGGGGCAATTAAGTCGGAAAAGCAATTAAGGTTTCAGAAATCCCTGACAGTAGGAAAGGTTCAGCCTAATATTCACAAGTACATGAAAACAAAACATATTTTAGGGTTATTAGAAGAATATGGCCTCAGACTGTGACCAAGAACTCACAAAAGCAGAGTTATTAATATCCTTGTTGTGTGAAGTGTGTTTCCACCTCAGGTTCATGTAGGTCCTGGAAAGCAAACTGTCAGCTCAATGTTGAATTAGCCCATGCCACAAGGTCAGCTGAAGAAATTTGTTGCTCAAGAGCAGCCCTCTAAATGGGCTGTGCACCACTCAGACTGTCCATTTAGCTGAAATTCTGCAACCTGTTCAAGAGCTCCTATCCTTTTGCAAGGCCGCCCAACAGAGGTTCCCTTCTTCAAAAGGCCTTGCTAATGGCAGAAGCTTTTGGTCCTCAGTCTCACCATCATCACCAGCTAAGCTACACCACGTGCAAATATTGGGGTTATGCCAGTTCGTTCCACACTTTCTGACTCAGATACTCCTTCTCCCAAAGTAGGATGAAAAAGAGAAGGGCCTGGGAAGAGGAGTGTAACAGAAATGAGAGGCTTTTATGCCAGAAATGTAAGCCATCTCCCAACAATAACCTGCATGATCTAAGAGGTGGGGAACAGAAATATGAGGTTTAGTGGGAAAATCCTCAGGCACTTCACACAATTTTTTTTTTTTCCTGAATTTTCAGACACCTGCAAACAGAGTAATTGATCTTAAACCTTGTGTAAACTCCCTCACCAGTCAGCTTAAAGTAAATTTGGATGCTGGATTCAGTTAAACCCCCTTTCCTTGAACCTTGCAGTCAGCCTGACCTTACAAGGTAAACTGAGATGGCCACATGAATGAGCTTTCTTGCAAGAGTGTCAGTATTTCACATTAGTGGTCAGACTAAGAAGCCAATGAAATATGCTTCACTCAGCACTTTTGCCCTTCTGCAGTAGGTTCCAGCCAGCCGCTGCAAGGGCAGATGCACACAACAACAAATTAAAACCAGGAGGAGAGCAGTTTTGGATTTCAGCTGCAATGACACTGTTATAAAGCACAGGCTACAGAGGCACGTAAGATCAAGAACTCCTCATAGCTTAACACGTCATGAATACAAAGAGAAGTGTATCCCAACCCAAGTTGCTCAGCAGATCATAAAACCCAAATGTGTATGGGAAGAGAAGAATACTTGCAAGAGGGGTGGTTGTTTTTGGTGGTTTGTTTGGCAACAAAAAAAGCCACAAATCCCAAACCCCTTGCTGTTTGTGTCAGTACTTGCTGGCAGTTCTCTCTGACCAGAACCTCACGAGTCTACCAGTACTTTCCCTGTATGTCACACTGTCAGTTTTTGCACTGTTGATGTAATGGTTCCTTTATTGGTTCCAAGACTACTAAAAGCCCCTCCAGAACCAGGCAGTTATAATCTAAAAATAATCATGACCAGCATGCACCCGTGCATTGAGCCACATTAGAGCACATTGCAGAGTAAAGAGATGCCATCTGTGAGCCCAAGCCAGTTTATGCCAGCTGAACCTCCAACACCACTGTGACTCCCTGTCCCAAAACATGACTCTTGGCACTCTTTACTGTAGGGTTTCCTTTGCAGCACTCATCAACAGCGTTTAGAAACAGAAGAAAAAAGCTCATAGCCTAGCTGATAGCATATAATGAATTAGTTGTGCTTTTAATCTTCTTGTTATGTTTTCTAATTCAGGAATCGGCTGCTGGCACAGCTGTGCACAGATTTAAAACATTCCAACGTGTGCACGTGCCACCTCTCCTTGCCTTGTTTGCAGCTAAGCTGCAGTCTTCCATACCTATCAGCCCCAGAAACACAATCAGCAGAAAGGCACCTCCATGCTCTCCACACAGGAATAGAGATGTTTGAACATCCCCTCGGTATCCATGGATGACCAAGAAGTGCAGATCTTATTGTCACTTCTTGCTCAAGTCAGGTTCTATAGAGATGATTTGAATGAAGATGCCAGCCTGCTTGGCAAGGATAATAAAATTGATGAATAATGATACATCTTCTGTGATAGCAATTTCATTCACTGAACAGATTTGACAGTACAGTAAGGTTATTATGCATTATTTTTAGTACTAGAAATCAATAGTACTATTGTCCTTTTCAGTTCAATTTGATATAGATGAAGCTGAGTGTGCAGAGCATAACGAGGAACACTGCCTCACATTAAACTGGAAACAGAAATCATGTTCTTAGCAGGGTGTGTTTTATGATAAGGTGATCATTCTGCAAACAGCTTCTTATTTCAATATTTTGGATGTTTAAATAAAGAGTGTAATTGAGACAGATGGAAGTCTTCTAGGAAATATATCTCCCCAGCACAAAAATGACAAATGCTTTGTGAAGCGAGCTACTGTCAACATGACTCTCGAGGGCGTGCTGTAGAGAAGATGGACACCAAACTCCTGAGGGAGGAAGACTCCACTGAAGAATAATTGTGTGACCTGGGCATCTTTCCAAGCTTTAATTTATACTCCTTGTTCTAACAAGGGCTTGAGCCTTGGGCTTCCATCATGGGAATAGGTACCCCAGTTTATCCTAGTGCCTCATTCGTGGTGAAAAACTTTGCAAAGATGTCACTTTATTTTACTAAAGAATGGATTTTTTTATATATATTCTTTTAAATGTCAAACATTTTTGAAAGGAAGAAAAACCACTTTCTCCTAATCAAGGGAAGAAGCAGGACAAATTTTCCTCATAGAGCTCTGTCAGAGGACTTCAGTTTTCATCTGTTGATGCAAGCAACTAAAAAGGTCACCATTTCACCCTCCACAAAAATAAATGCTAGTTAACTTCTCTTGTCTTCTGAACAAAATAGATAGAGCCACTCTGCACTATAACACTGGGTGACAAATTGCCCAATCATGACCTGTCTTTCACAAGTCCTAGAAGACCTGCTTGGTTCCTACTCAGGCTTTGCTACCACCATCTTTTGAAACTGCACCTGTGCTGCACAAAAATCTTCTCTGCATGAAAAGTTAAAAAATGAGGGACCTGCTGGTAATGATTACACCAATCTGGCTCCTATTTCATTAAATACATTTATTGAATCAATTAAACAACAATAACAAAACTTCCCTGCTGTGCACTCCTTTAGAAATACAACTCATTTCCCAACTTCTCCACCTGAGGTTTATAAAGACCCAAGAGAGCCTAGGTGACACTCGAGGACATGTGGAAGAGCGACAGCACACGCAGTGTTTCTGGCAGAAGCTAGCTGAATGTGCACACCCTTCTGTGAGATACTATGACACTTAAACAGGGTCTTTCAACAGCATCCATTGACCTGTTCCATCCATGCAAGCCAGTCATGTAGCAAGAGGTCATTCTAGTCCAAGAGCTCTGCCATACAGACCCTGTGGGGATTTCCACAGATTTTGAAAAAGCTGGAAAATGAATAAAAGCTGTGGCTGGTTAGAGCTGGGCTGGCACCCTGGATTCAAGGCTCACCTGGAGCCATTCAGTGTGAGCTGCAGCACTCATTTCACGGGTTAAAGCAGCAGACAATAAAGACCCCTTGTGCCAGTAGATGGCACTCGGTTAATGACCTACACTGAACAGCCAATTCTGCAGTATTCTGCACAATTTCTGCAGAAAATACAGAGCCTGCAGCTCTTTCTGTCTGCTCTGTGGAAGCAGCATTTTGTTGACAGAAGACACCCAGGTCTCCCTAGATCCTTTGTTTCATACAAGTAAAGTTCAGCTCCTCTCTGTACTGACCTAGGCTGTGCTGGTTGATGCACATCCTGCCCATCTGCAACCCACTCCTAGGCGCAGGCAGGAGGATAACGCCCAGCTTAGCAGACATCCATCTCCTTACATGTTCATTTGCAGCACACAACTGATGAGGGACCATTTTGCTTTGGAGATGAACAGAAGATTGAGGAGGTTGGACTTGGGGGAGAAGTTGCACAATTACTGTTCGAGGGAGAAGGTGGCAACTTGTAGAATAACTCCTCAACACAAAACATCTGAAGAAACTCTTGCTTCTAAGAGCAAAGCAACATGCTGTAAGTTTTGAATTACACAAGGCCATCAGCCAACACCAGTACACCCCAAGGATCCTCTGCAGGAACCCAGCCCCTACACACCAGCAGTGTAACATCTTGGCAAGGCACTTTGTCACTCTACTAATACATAAGCACAAACTACAAGATGATTTCAATTCTGTCACAGAGATTCAGAACAAAACAGGTAACCAATGCTTTTGAAAACATGACACAAAATCAGAGCTCTTCAGTAAAAGAAAAAAAATTAGCTTTGCAGCACTCATTCTCTTTAATACAATTGTCAGTCCTACTATGGCTTTTCTCAGACACTCAGCACACCATTGAAGGGCAAGTTCATAGCAATTCTAAGTCACAGACACACACTGTACTTGAAACATTATTATATTCTTGCTGGTATCATCCTAATTAAGACCACTTCTTCCCTCACAAGAGGTAGCCTTGACTACGGGCACTACTGGATGCCTTCATATAGAAGGCATTTCCTCTGAAAGCAGTATTCCTGTCTCACAGGATGGCAGACATCTCACTTGTTTGCTTACAACACCTTTCTCCTTTTGGTATAGAAAGTAGCAAATGATCCTCCTTTGCTTTGATCCCACTTTGCTATACTATCATGCTTTAAATTACTTTCGTGGTAAGTATGTAGGACAGGAGAAAAAAAAAGTAAAAAAAAGAATGAAAAAAGGCTCTTGGAAAATAGGACACCATGAGTGCCTCCACTAGGATGAATATAAACTAGGCATCCAGAGGCATGAGGAGGTGACAGTTTCCACATGCTTGTGCTTTTTTGTTTATCCCAATAAATAGGCTCACTTTGAAATTCCTGCCCAAACCGAGGTGCCCAATAACATACCGCAAAGCTGCAGCCCACCAATTATGACTGCTAAATGCTTCTTTAAGGAATATTGCCCATGAAACACAACTCGGGGCACATGGAACTGAAATTCCTGGTCTGTCATAAATGGATGAGAAAATTTATTCATTTCTCAGTTTGGAAAAAGCCAGCCTCAAACCAGAAAGCTCATTTTTCTCTATCGGAGACTGAAAGCACATATTTCTGGTAGCTATAAAGCTTTCAAGTAATGAGGCTTCAGGCTGCATTACCAATCAAAATCCATTAAATGGTCTACTTAATATAGCATAAAAAATGCATAAGCATTCAAATGAAGTTTAACAAAAATCTAACCCATTTGGAGTTACTGAAATTCTGCTAAGGCTTTAATAGAGCTTGAACTTATTCACTCCAAGTCAGTGAAAAGCTACAAACAATGTTGTTTACAGCAGGAATGAAAAACTTTTTCCATTAGACAGCAGGTGCCTATTTGAATTTTCCACTCCTGTGAATATATGATTTATGGTTGGAGTGACAGATTCAAAATCTGGCCTGGAGAGTGACTACTGTATACAAATTCCACTTTGTGGAAGTAACTTCAAATTCTAAGTACTGGCAAAGGCTCTCCCCCTCCCTCAGTCTGCCTTCTGTGCATGTGTAAAATGCCCTCTAATGAGCACAGATTAGATCACAAGCTGAGCATGTCAACAGCAAAATTGTTGTGAAAAGGCAAATGTCTAAGACAGAAAAAGGAGGCAAGTCTATGTAGTGCAAAACCTTATCCTTCTTCCCTGCTCCACACTAGTTTTAGCACTGTTTCTACTTTTTGGTGCCATAATGCAAGAAAGCCAGTCACCAATATCAAGCAATCCAAAATAAGTTATTAAAATCATGAAGGGTTGGAAAACTTTCATAGAAAATACACAAAACATGCCACTGTCAGGTATAATCTCCACAAGTATTTTGATAAAAAGCTATTTTCTCACATGCATTTTCCACAAGGAGGTGTATAAAAAGTGATAATCCCAAAATTCAGACAATGTTTTTAAATATAAAGGCGAGCTTATACAAAAAAAACCCAAAACCAAACCCCGTCTATTTAAAACCTTTGCAGCTTCCCATAAGCATACAAGTACTTGAACATACAGAAAAAGACAAATATGAATGGAACATCATTATAAATCTTTGCAGTGGACCATGCTGCTGTTAAAAATACAAAGAACTAGCAAATACAAAGAAAACTGCTTCTGCTGTTCAAACAGTACCCATTTCTGGATAAGCTACTACTTTCTCCTGTGTAACTGTGTTGCTCTGTCATTGAGGTATATGATAGGGCAGGGACTTTGCAAACACAAGAGAGCACAAAACACAGGTATTTTAAAAACTGCTTTTGCAGCTGAGCAAGCTGAAATACTGTACATACTGTCACTACAGAAATTGTTAGTCAAACCTCAAATTCTGGAGCAGTTTCTCTTATTTTCTCTAAAAGTTGCTTTTCCCCTCTTACTTGCTATTGATTTTGAGTGACCTTAGTGTCCATTTTTGAAAGAGCAATGATGCCTTTCATCCCACATCCATTTGAAATGGCTCGTATCAGCAAGCTTATACAGCTGTAAAGCCATACATGGCTGTGCACTTTTATTTGTGGATTTGTGCATTCCGTCAAGTGGCTTTTCATGCCTTCATAATGACCCTCAAAAATTCTTTGTGACTGTTTGTCTGTAAAGATCCCCATGCTAGAAAGCAGAGTAATTTGTCTAGACCTCTGGGCAGTGTCAGAGTGATTAACAGGACAAGGGTGGAATAAACAACCGTTATTGAGAAAATGAACCATGTTAGTAAAGCTGACTGCATCCAGATTTTGGCATCTCCTTAGCCATCACTAAGGCATGATGTACCTTTATCCCCTCAGTAGCATCATCTTCTGCCTTCCACTGCCAAGCAGTATCCTCTTTCCTCCCCTTTCTTTCCATCTTCCAAGCAGCACCAAGCTGAGAGGAGCAGTTCTGCCACCCACTGCTGGCCCATCTAACCCTGCTGTGGCAGCAGCAGTATAGATTTAGTCAAGCAGCTCCAGGAGAAGGAATCTGGGGCTTGTTGTGGTTTAACATCAGCTTGCAACTAAGTACCATGCAGCTGCTTGCTCACTCTCTCCCCACACACTGCTGTTGAGGAGAATCAGAAAGAAAAGGTAAATCTTGTGGGTTAAGAACAATCTAATAATTGAAATAAAATATTATACTAATCATCATGATCATACTATACTAATAATACTAAATTGTTGTAATCATGATTTTAAGAATAAAGAGAGAGAGACTAATAACACAGTCAAAACAAGAGATGCACAACACAGGTGCTCACCACCTGCTGACGAATGTCCAGCCAAGCCCTGAGCAGTGATCAGCAACTTCCAGGTAATTCCCCCAGTTTATATACTGAACCTGAGATTCTCTGGTGTGGAATATCCCTTCGGCTTGTTCAGGTCAGCTGTCCTGGCAGTGGTCCCTCACAGCTTCTTATGCACTTGCTCACAGGCAGAGCAGGGGAAACTGGAAAGTCCTTGACTTAGGGTAAGCACTACTTAACTAAAACATCAGTGTGTTGTCAACATTATTTTCATACTAAATCCAAAATAAAGTACTATACTAGCCACCAGGAAGAAAATTAACTCTGTTCTAGCTGAAAACAGGGCAGGGCTCTAGTCAATGTCTCCCAGAAATTCTCTTCTGACACTGCTCATAATGGCAGCAACATATAGGAGGGATACCCTCTTTAAGTTGCTTCTAGGAGTACAAGGAACTAGGTCTTGATTTCTGAACTGAAGGCTTTCTACTCCTTGCCTTCACTGGCTGTAAGACAGCCCTAAATCCATACAAGTCACTCAATCTGGGCCGTTCAGAAGAACTAAAGCTCTGTTTGCTAGATCATTCTAATGAATGGCTTATTTCCCTTGTCCCACTATACAGTTTCTGTACAACATATGATACCCATTTGCTTTTTCCTCTTAGTAGGTCAGACCAAAAGACTAGGATAGTAAGTTGGTTTCAGAAACCACTGACTTGCAATCTTCTTTGCTGAAGGTTATTTGTACCCACTGAACACAACATCCATGCTGCAAAATTTGACAGATGAAACCTGTTATGTTGACATTTTAAAATGAGTTTTCTTGAAGAGGATGAGCAAGCCAAGAAGCACTTAAATTAGCACATCACTGAGCTAATATACTACAATTTCACCAAAGCAATTAAAGATGGAACAATATGATGATCACATTAAGGTCATGAGCAAGACGAAAGAAATAAATCAAGAAGTTCAAGCTACTAAATGATCAATAGATCAGAGTAAAATCAAACAACACATATTACAGTAAATGTAAACTTTTTTGTTTAAATCTTTTGGAAGAGGCATGAAAAAAATTCTAGTTTGACCCGATCCCCACTTTCAATAGTAAGTGTACTGACCTCATTGAGGAAAAGCACAGATGAATGCTTATGTCCATCAACCTGACTTGAATGTTAGCTCTGGTCTAATGTCCTTGCAAGCAGCTTTAAGCAAGCACTGTGTTATAAAAACTTTTCTGCCTCCTCTCGCTTCCTGTTCTGATTCCAGAAGGTGTGCTGGAGTGCTGCATCCTTGTGGATGGGCCCTGGCAAAGCCAGGAGAAATGCCTTCTGCCACTAAACTCACCTAGACAATCAGTGATAAAAGAATGACCGTACTCCAACTTCTTGTACTATGATTATCTCAAAGTGGTTCCTCTCTCTTAAAACCTAATTTGTCGTCCTGCCCTGCCAGAGAGAAGTCCTCACATACAACTACATTAGACTTTGGATAATATCTATGAGGAGCTCTCAAATACAACCCTCCTACTGGGAGTTCTGTAGCCCTCCTACTCAATCTCTCCTCTCCTCTTCACTAAGGGATCAAGATAGCTTTAGGGATACAGACTGCATTAATATTATCCATTTCTGATTCATGGGATTCATGTCCATTCTTTCTAATAAAAATGAACAAACTTTCCTCAGGTAAAAAGTACCTCTGTATTAAGCAGTCACCATCTTCCATAGCTCACTAGCAAAATAGTAGCAAATCCCACTCGTCCAAAGAAAAATGTAATTCATTGGTCTATTTCACTGTTAAACATCTCCAACCCAGGATATTATTCATATATCATGCCCTTTGCATCAAGTATGTTTGCTAATGAACAGACTGACACAGAATATATACAGCTGTATCAGACACAATCCCTCTATAATGAACCATGCCAAGGAGACTGATGTCAGCCACTTTCTCTGAAGCATTCTGCAACACAAGCTAACTCCTCCAACCAAATAACCTCCCTGCAACCTGTAACTGTTTAGTTTAAAGGTGCTGTGCCGTTGCCTGCATCTTGCTTTATCACTTCTTCATTCAATTTCTCTGACACTGCAAGTCACTTAGAATACTTATTATCATCTTTGGCAGCATAATGAAGAATTTCAAATCATACACAGAAAGAGTTTTGGGTAGCACTGCTTTTTAACACAGCAGAATCTACCACTAATTAGGTCACAGGACACCATTTGAGCCAGTGAGCTTGTACAAGTTGCCAGTCTCAGAAACACACACTCAGGCATTGGTTTGTTCCACCAGCACCTCAGTAGCAGTGGGACTCACGAGTTCTGCAACCAGCAATATGACAACAAATTATAGACTGTTGCACACAAAAAGGGGTAGGTTCAGATGACACACAAAAACAAGCCCACAGCATGTGAAGGGAGTCCAGCTACCCACCAGCTATTGAACCACCTAGAAGGCATGTGCAGTGATGGTTTGAACTGTAGTGACACTCCTCACTGTGAACTTTCATTCTGGGACAGATCTTTGATATACCATTTCCTTTCAATTCCCCCCCCCCAAATGGTTTTATAGCTTATAAGTAACCACAGGAGTAAAAGCAACATCTTCCTAGCGATGAAAGCTTCGTTTTATTAATTTTACTCTTTGTTTAGCTATGCATCACTGACGTGATTTTCACGCCATTGCTTGCTTTCACAGGAGAGGTAACAAGAAGCCCTGTAGCCATTGCTTAGCTCTGCAGTACTTATAGTTCTGCTGAGATGCTTGGGGAAGGGCACTCATTGCCCCTTGGACCAACTTCAGCTGCCAAGTAAGTACACCCATTAATCCTCACTGGAAATGAAAGGGGTGGACTTTTGCTACTGCTTTCTTGCAATAAGAAAAAAAGAGGGACCCTAGGAGAATGCTGATGAGTGGGGTGTTTGTCTGCCTTGTCATACAGGTCCCCTTCGTATAATCTATAATTAACAAATGAGGTATAAAGCTGTTTGAAAGTAGTTTACAGAAGAAATAATAGATTGGGTAAGACCAGCGTGCCCTCAAGTCCATCATCTTGGGTCTGGTAATGTCTAGTCACAAGACGCTCAGAGGAAAGTGAAGGAATACTGCTGTAGACAAATTTGGCTAAAATTATAACACTTCTTCTTATCCCAAGTATTTTGTTTAACCTTGAAGCATGTGGTCAAGCAAGTCTTCCATTATTAGTTCTGCACTGCTCATAAAGCTTTCATTTTTAGGACTGTAAAATTTTGCTACTTTTCCAGCATTTTTGCTAGTCTACAACAGCTTAAGGTTTGGTGAAGATGAGCATGCACTCCTTAAAGTAACTCACCCATTACTTGTGGTAAGCCTCTGCATTCACAGTGGAAGCCACTATCTTGGACTACTTATATTCTTAAGTCACTTTTTGAGTTGTGTGCTGTTTCATGAATGCATTACCACATAGAGAACTGCTAGCTGGCATATACTGTCTGTAATATAGGCATTTCTATATTTCAAATATGCTGCAAATTATCAACATTCCTGGTTTCTGGATAAAAAATGAGGAATTAATCTGATGAAAGTCACATGATGCTCTGGGTGACATGATTCATCCTGAAAGATTAAACAGAGGTATCCTATGAATCAGATTCATTTTAGTCAGAGATCATGATGCAAATTCTTTCACTGAATAAATTTACTCCACCTGGGCTACAGTAGATTTCTGTGACCAGATCTACTTGTTCTGGTCATGGCTACATGTCCTGTTTCTGATCATATCAGAACCAGCTGTGTAGTTATCACACAAAGTAAATGCTATACACCTCCCATTGACTACAGAAATAACTGTGCCTTTCAGCAAATCAAACACAAGGCTACAGATATTAACCCTGCAAGTATCCAGCAGAAATATTTTTTAATCTAAGGTGAGACAGGCTCATAAATAATTTACAAGGAGTTATGACTTTATATTATCTGAGTAATATATCTGGGGGGAAGGACTAGAATCAGTGGTGTGGGCTATTCCCCTCTGAGAACTGTAATAAATTTCTTACATAATAATCTGTTGTGAAAAATATTCTGGTTGTCACGCTTCATACACTGGAGGCATTCTAAGTGGCCTGCCACTGAGTCCCCATTGGATGATAACACTGTCCAAATTTCTCATCATTTCACACTTTCACTCCATAGCTGTGTGCTTGTTTCAGCCTGCTGCTATAAAAATGATTTTTAATGGAAAAGATCTGACAGAAACTTTATGCTTTCTTGACAAAATTTTTATTGGGCTGAATACCGGAGTATTACTGACGTAGCTTTGGACAGGCAGCTATGAACTGAGGAATTGCTTTAGGAGGAGGGTAGGGAGGAAGTTTTTATTACTCCCCTTATATCCTGAAATTAAATGCCCTCACAGTAGAGGAGGGACCTTGGATGCTGCTATCAGAGAATGGTATGATCCCTTGGGGCTTATCAACACACTTGCATTATCAGGGAGAAGTGAAGCCACATATTTTTTCTCCAGAAGTTTAACACACCCCAAAATCTTATGGCCTTTATCACCAGAATACAGATATACCTCCTGGTCTTGTAGTCATCCTCAGCTGATGTCTGCAAAGTAGGAAGTGGATAGAGACTAAAGACCCCATTCTCTGCCCCCTTCGTGAATGTGGGATTTGGGCTCATTGCACCTCCTTGCCATCAGCAACCTGGGGTACCTATGCAAGGCTAGATCTCATGTTGTAAGTATGCAAACTGAAGCCAAGCAGCATAAATCATCCTAATTACTGATAGCCACAGTCACTCCCTCGTCTTTGTGCTCTCCTCACAGCAGCATGCCCTTGAACACCTTTCTGTGCTGATAGAACTGCCTCAGACCACCAAATAGGAGAAAAGACCACCAAAAAAAAAAAAAAAGAAAAAAAAAACCAAAACCCACAAGCCATTTTTGCAGCAGTAGTGTCTCAGCAGCCATTAGTTAACTTGGCTCAGCTGCAGTGAAACCAGGACCTGCCCTGTAAAACCAGGAGAGTACAGAGGTGAATTCCAGAAGCCAAGCCACCTGATCAGCCCGGATTCAGTGCCTTTGCATGCCCCCGGTGACAGATAGTTCAGGAAGGCGCTGCATACAGTGAGCCATGGTCTTGGCAGCACAGGATGATCAAGGACATGTTCATCTATTTCCCATCACCACCATTCTTAGGACACATGTGCAGAAGCTTCCTCCCCTGCAAAACCCACTGCTCCAAACCCTTTGCTCAGGGCAGGTATCTAGGCCACCCTTCCTGCTGAGTGCTGAGGAAAGAGCCATGATTGTTCAGCCTCTTAACAATGCCATGTTGCACCATTGCACAAGGAGAAACCAGGACTGCTCTATGAACTCTGCCTTAACATTTCTGCTGTTTTAGTAAGCAGCAGCACCACAAAGCAAGGAAGTTTTACTGCAGACAAACTCAGTAGCAAACCTCAGGGAGTTATGCACATTAGTAATTATAATCTGACCTTCAGAACTTCTGACTAACTCCTGCAGACTTCTGAGAAGTAGGACAATTGTTTAGTTTCACCAGGAAATTTTTCATGTTGAAGTCTAACATTCAGATGCAGCCTAAAGATGTTAGGTCTGGATTTATGGAATTATTTAAGGGCTTAAAGATGCAGATACAGACAGTAGCAGAATTTTGAAAAATGCCTAAGTACCTAATATTATGAAAATCCTCTGAAAATCTTACTAGCTACATATCTGCATCTTGAAGCACCTATTGCTGAAATGACCAAAGTTCGCAGTCCCCCAACACTCTCTTACAAATACTACTGACAATCTGGCCTTAAGGAGCCAATGGCTTTTTAAAAGACTTAAAGAGTTGGACTCAGACACTGAGCAGGATTTACATGACTATAGGACATGTAGGTACTTTCCTGTCTTAAATCTGGCCCTTCGTGTACATATTGCTGTTTCCCTGCTTTTTTATGGTTGTGCTTCTCCATAGCTGATATTGTGTGGTATGAAAATGCCAATGCTACTTTGCTGACATCTGTAAGCTGAAAAAAACCCCACTTAAAAGAGCTTTTCGATAAAGCCAGATCAACAGTAATTGAAATTACGTGCTTAATCAAAAGTACTGCATCAAGCAACAGACTATATAGAGGCCTCTTCGCTAAGTATATGTTGACCTAGTAGAAATCAGTAGCTATTGAAATAAAGATTAATAAAAATTTATAAGCAGAATTTACAACTGCAAGCTGTCTCTCAAGGGGCTCCTCAGTTGTATGAAAAGTAACATTTACCAGGAAAAATATTTCAGAAACTTCAGCTAAGAAAAAGAGCATGCAGCTCCATCCCTTAATTCAGAATACGACCTTTTGCCCTAAAGGCTTCTGAAGTGTCTCCTAAGACTCGCAAAGATTCACACTCTTCGCGCTCAACATTGGCTCGGCTTTGCAGGGTAAGGATAACACGGTCATTTGATTCACTCTGTGCAATTCAAATGGCAAGAGGACAGTCATTTATCTAACAAATTACTTGATGAATATTAACACAGCTTCCCCAAAAAACCCACTTACTAAAATCATTATTTCTCCTCTTCTCTTATGAGCTATGGCACAAACCTGTTTACCTTGCTTGCCATACTGTGGATTACAGCAATACAATATTGTTGGCAGTTAATCGAGGCACTTCTCTATCAGTAGTAAAGCTTGCTCATTCAGTACCTATAAGTAAACAGGGGTATGTTACTGCTTTAAGGAGCATTAAAAAGGAAATTGTCAACTGCACACTGCCCACAGAAAGAGCTAGGCACTGAATATTTAAGGCTGCCTCTTCCTTCTCATAATAACAGTAACAGCTATGACAACAACACACCATTTGCATTGTCTGAAATAAAGCACTGGAACAGCACTGGTAAAACAAAAAAAAGATGTAGCAGCATCTGACCATATGTGAAAGGCCTTTGCTCTGTGTTAGTCTTGTTACAGGTACTCACTGGATGTCAAGCCTCTTTGCTGTGAGTTAGTGGTGTGAGGTTTTATGGATACAAGCAGACTGGTCAGGCAGCAGCCACTCGGACACCTGTCACCAGGAGCCCAGAGTGGTGAAAGCCCAAGGCCCAGATTTACTTTCCTGACAAGCTGTGTCATAACAGTTGCTTCATGCTGTCAGCATTTATATGTCACTGGCAGGTCTGTCTGGAAAATAAAAACTGCATTTCATCACAAACACTCAGACTCTGACATTCGGTTCTGTTCCACCTTCTTGATATCAAGAAGTTTCATGGGAAAATTCTGAAGCAACATGCAACCTGAACCTGCTTTTCCAGAATAGGCAAAGCAGTTTCCTGGAATATGAAAGACAAAGGAAAACACATAGGACTGAAAATGCAGCTGAAAGCAGTCATGCTAAATGCTCACAAGCTATCGAACAACTAGCTGTGTAGAGGGGCCTCCTTTCTGTTATTTGCTCTGGCCAGAAATACCATATTGAAGCAAACCTGATTTTGAAAAAATTCTGATTCAGAGTCTCATCAACGTCTTGGATTTGAGATAAGATTTTCTCCTGTTCTAAACACCAACTGGAACCATTAAGAAATGTCACTGAATAGACTCAAAGGCGGTCAGGAAGAGAAACCAAGGCTAGCAAAAATCTCAGCAGCAATATAAAAAGCAAAAGAACAGCAATTCAAGGAAATTTATGTTTTCATTTATTATCATAGTACCTTTCTCTACTCAGAGGAAGATTGAAAATAAATGACATGCTCAAGTGAAATACTGAATGGATCAGGTTTTTGTGTTGTGAATATAAAATCACATCTGCTTTAAAGTACTGTGGGAGAACTAAAGCTTCAGATGAAATTCTGTTTTCATTTTCACATGAAGATCCTGCTGCAATACCAACAGGATATACACTTTGGAGATCAGAGAAGACAGTTCTAGGATGATTTACTTTAAATCGCTTGACTCACCAACAAGCCTACAGCCAATCTACTGGCTGAGAATTCAGACCTGTTAGAGAGTTCTGTACTGTTAGGTTTAAGCTACAAAGCACCAAGCTGTACAACCCATGTCTTAATTCACAGATGGATCAAAACCTGCTTAAAACATGGAAGAAACTATACAGATTTAGACCAAGCTAGGATACCCAGGATACCACCTCTGACAACAGACAGTACTGATGATTAGGAGTGTAGATGGGGTTACTCATCATGTTTAAGACAGATTTCACTTAATAATAGCCATGCACAGTTTAAAAAGTCTCCTGAACCAGAGGTTACATGGGGACTGCACTGTTTGCTGGTCCCATAAATGACAACAAATTTCTCTAATGCCAACGCTGTACCATCCTGAAGCATCAAGCTGCATGCAGCTTAATTATAACTGGTGTAGAGAAAGCCTTTGTAATTTCTCTCCCCAGCTAGAGAGTCATAATCAAATTATTCTCTTCTCAGGCCATTCAGCATAGTATGGAGCCTTTTACCACCTGGTAATCTGGGTTAATACACTAATAGAGGTTATTTGTACATGTTTCACAGGCTAGAGCCAACCTGACCTAAATATCAGCCTCAATGTCAAATAGTGAAAGGGCTGAGTGACATGGAGGGGTGACCTCTGCAGACCTTGAGCAATGGGACAGCTCCTTTGTGGCTGAGGAAGAAGCTTGAGACAGCAGGGCATGGTGTGAAGAGGCAAAATGTTTCAAGATGATTTGCCATGGTACAGCTTCTGTATATTGTGGCCACACCAAGGGTAAATGTGGTCCCCCTCCTCCTCTACTGGTTGGCTGAGCCACTTATTACCCTGTTTATGCTTCAGCATAAAGCCTTGCCCTTTCGTGGCTCACAAATGCCCTGAAAACCCTCCTGCTGTTGACCCAAGAGAGGTGACTCACAAAAGCTGTCTAAAACAGGTTGAATTTGATGGCCCTCCAAGCCCTCTGCAAGAGCCATTTGCTGGGCAAGTTGGCAGGTTTTCAGAGATAATGGCGATTAATGCAATGACAATTTGTGTGTGTGTAACTGAGTCACCAGCTGACCAGTTTCATTTGCTGCTGCTGAACATCCACTTTCTAGAGTTGCTGAGTGTATTATGTTGTTTGAAGGTTTAGTACATGTCATCATGCCACGAACTCCTGGGTCAGCATTGTACTGTGATACAAAAAGGAGCAGCACAGAAACAACAGTCAACACAGGCTTACAAATTCAGCCTGTAAATGCTCCCAGGAGAAATCAGCCCATACTGAGCTCTGGACTACGGTGACATGACAGCTACTGAGATCCCAAAAGACACCATTTGGGGGATCTGGGCCCTTCTGTCACAAACTGCTATGTGTGAAAACCACAGGAAGGATTAACAGTCCCTGAAGCACTAACCATTAGCAAACAAGGACTATAGACTGCTTGGCTTCTGTCCAACAACCCCTGAAACCATGCTTAAAGGGATGGAAATCCAAGAGACATTGTGCTCCTTAAATCCCTGCTATTTTCAAGGAAAGTCTTGTCCCAGTACATATGAAATCCCACAAAGCTTCTAACTTCCCAGGTAACTTCAAACACTTTCTCTCTCCAACCCTCTTCCTCTGCCTCCCACTCCCACCCCACCCCGCCACTTCAAAAAAAACCCCAAAAACCACTCCTGAAAAGTTCTTTACACAAATGACTCTTTTTTAAACACATCATAGTTCAAAACATGCAGCACACTGAGGGGTCTAAATAGATGCAGAGGGAGCTAGACAGGGCATCCAGATGGAGAGGTGGGCTCACAATAGGCTTGCAACATTCACATACCACCCCAGATTTTACTGATTTAGGAGTAAAGGATTCGTTACTCTACCATGATGCATAACCAGCTGTAACCACTGTCAGGACCTAAGAATACAGACTATGGGCAAAAAGGAAAGAAAAAAAAAACCAAAATCCAGAAAGCTTACCTACCCTCAAGACTGAGAACTTGTTCAGAATAACTTTATTAATGAACCCAAAACACCCATGAAGAGTCAATAGTCTTTTTATTCCTGCTCAAAATTTCATAGGAGGAGTAAGCAGAAAACAGAGGGTGACAGCATAAATTAACTTTCACCTACCCCACACTGCAACAGAAGGTTGCTTTCCTCAATTTCCATTTAAGAAGGCCCCCATGTGATCAACTGAGCTTACTGCCTCATTGTGACCCTGAGGTGCTGTGGCTGATTTAACAAAATGAAAAAGAAAATTATGTGTCTAACTGTGTGCAGCAGATCAGTAGCAGAACTGAGAGCCCAGACCACTGCCTCCCAGTCCTCTACTAGCAACAAACCACCAGCACTCTCGCTGGCTTTTCCTCCTGCTTCATGTTCTTGCAGAGAACGAGCTATAGAGTCCTTGCACTGATGCACACCCATCTATTTATTTTTTTGCCAATGCTTTGCACTGAAGAAGGTATGTCTGAAGTTTTTTCATATGATGAATCAAAATCCACCCTTGTACTCCTTACCAGGTAACACTGACTGGAAAGCAAACCCACTATTTTGATATACTTGATGTGTTTGTGTTTATAAAAGTCCACACAGCCACACCTGGAACATTACAAAGAGAACCTATTTTCCCCTTGCTTTCTGCCAGGTAAGCAAGAGTTCCCTCTTCCTTAGTAAACAGGTTGTGTTATGATCAGCATGGGACATGCATATATGCATTTTATAGCTTTGGTGATTTACTTCCAAATCTTTTGTTATTACATTAAAGTATCACTGAAAGATCCAATCGTTAATATTTTTGTTTTATATGATTGTTTAAATTAAAAACACTTTCTTGATTACAATTTCAAACTCTGCAAGAGAAACTTCACACTACTGAAAATATGTCTCCAGCTATTATGAAAATGTGTCTTTCACACACTACACATACACTAACAAGACATTCTGTAGCAAAATTTCACTGTCAGGTGATAACTGTGAACACAGTCCAAAGACTATATGTACTAATATAGTTAGGTACATGGTATCAGTTATATTAAAGCTCACTGAAACCATGTATGCAAGTGCAATCCTTGAAATTAGAGTAATTATAGAAATATTCTAAATGAAATTGCTTTATGGGAGTAAGGTAAGTCACTGTAATATTCAGTTGGAGGTGGTAGCTTGAACTGCCAATCCACTGGATAGAAATGCAAAAGCAGCAGATCCTACCCTCTCCTGTCTGGAAAAAAAGGTCTACCACATGCCCTTGTCTTTTGACAACACCCTACACAGAAGATCTATCCCCTGGCAGATGTCAGAAGAAATTTCATCCCCATCTTCCAGCTCTGACCCTACAATGAACTTTCTGTACCTGTACCAAGACCTCCATCACCAGATGCTGGCTTGGAATGCGATTTTAATGAGGTCTGAGCCCCTTTGTATGACAAACTGTCTTTCAAGGTTACATGGTAAATGTCATTGTCAGTGCTGTGGATTGCATTCCTTAAATTACATGACAAAACCAGGCAGCATGGAAGGAACATGGTCATATCTGTCAATATGTGTGTGTGTAATTGATTGAATCCCATTGCTTTTTAAAATTTCTTGTTCTGATAAGAAGGAGAAGAACCTGTCTATAAACATCGCCTTATTTTGTATGACTATAAACAGGGGAGAAAAAAACCCTAGAGTTATCAAATGCACTCTATATTTGAGAAGCTAGATAATGTATGTAAAAGTGCTTTTATTTTAAATCTTTAGTTTCATGGATGATATACATTGTTTAGACTGTAATTCGACTGGAATTGCACCTCCTTCCCCTGTCTATTCACTCAAATAAAACCAGCACTTGCTGTGGTTGCATTCACATTCATTTTCTGCTCCCTCTCTACAAATACTTCTGGCAAGTGAATTTCCTGGCAAGGATGTTATGGAAGCAGCAAGCTTTAATTTAACACCAGAGAACATAGACAGAAGGTGTATGTTAAACTCATAAACACATCTAGCAGAAACTTGCTTTAAAGAACTATTTTCATTATACTCTGGACTCAGTAAAGTGCTGAGGAACATACTTACCTTTAAGCATTTTATGAAGTCCCTTTGAAATCTCTGTTTTAATATTTTCCTGAACTGGAACCTCCATCTGGGGAGAGAAACAATACCTTGCTATAAGTGATGTGTCTAATAAAAATGAAGCAGCACAGCTTGCATTTTGATTGCCAATTACCTGCAATCAACTGCTTAGAAAAACTCTACGATGAAAAAAAATGCTTAGAAATATTCATTAAAAATATTTGTGAACAACTTCAAGTGTATACAGGAAAGAATGTCTATAAACAAGTTCAATTGAATACAGAAAAGAAAACATAAAATTGTTGCCAAATAAGCCATGAGGTGAGACTTCAGGTAATTTATTATTTTCTTTTCTATCAGTAATTTACTTAGCTCTTACTGTAAAGCTATACAAACTAAAAATTCAGTTTGCTGCTTGAATCACTAACAGTGCAATTAATACCACTGGCTAGTTTTGGAATATATTACAATAAAATGTTTTATTTGAATGCATCTATATTCACCATCAAAAAACTTCATTAAGTCTCAGTTACAACTGCTACTCAGAATTGAAGTTAGGCAGAATGTATCATAAATACTGAAGAAAAATTAAGCCTATAAAAAGTATGGCAAGTAATAGAAAGGGAAGCAAGATAAATATTCAAAGACATTTCCATTTCATGCACACTTCTGAATAACTATGAGAGTGGAAAGTACCAAAAATGCTAAAACAGGCATAAAAAAATAACTCTGACCCTAAAATCTCACCCTCAATCAAGCTGAAAGAACACGCTTACTCAGCATCTTTGTTATGAGAGGATATTTAAAAGGTTCAAAGACAGAAACATTCAAGTTCCAGTGAAAGCTGAGAGGCTTTGCAAACCTAATTCTCATTTGGGTCCTAAAAATCTTCCCCTGCTTCTTGAGAAGCTGGATAAAAGATTAAAGACAAATTAAAAGTTAAACTGCCCAGTTCCTCCAGAAACCTCTTTTTCAAAAAGCATTTTTGAAAAAATGAAAGTTTCTAAGAGAAAAATTCTACTTTAATAGAATTGTTTCAATCTTTTCATGAAGGCTAAGAAGAAATGGAATGGGCCTTCTAAAGTCAAAAAAATAGAGGGTTTGTTTCATGGAAAATAAGTACCACTCCGTCTCAGGGATACTGGATCATCTACTAAGGACACTACCTAAGCAAACAGCTGCTAGAAACATGCCACTGTTCAGTTCAGGGGCATATCCATCTGAAAGTCACTCCATCAGCAAGACTGCTGCCTGGGTTTTCTGTCTGCTATTGCTAATTGAGCAACATTTATGAAATCACTTCACTTGCATCCATCTGCAAAAATTTAGCTGATATTAAGGGCATATCCCCTTTCCCTCAAAGTTACTAACAGAGATCCGCTTACCATGTATATACCACTGACAGACAGAGAGGAATACTTTAGTAAATGTAGTGTTATGGGAGCTGTGTCAACAGTTTCAGAAAGTATTTATCCAATGGATGCATATAAGAGGTATAATTCGCACATTTCTTGTTCAGTCACAAAGTAGATGTGAGCATGGACAGAAAGATCAACAGAAAGGTTTTATTGCTGACTCCAAATATTGTTATTGTCTGCTAAATGTAGCAGGTCATGGCACATTACAGTTTCATTCTGAAACCACAGTCAAATTCAAGGCATATTTTACCACAAAAGTCAAAAAGGCTTTCACTGCTGCTCCTAGTGACTTTCCTGTTGTTGTCTTACAGTTTGGCACCATTTATTCTTCTGTTATTTATTTGCTAAGAGAAAAATATAATTTATATTAAGTGACAAAACCTTTTACTTCTTCTAAGGAGGAAAATGAATTTAGGAAGAAGGGGAATTGGATAATGGCTGTATTATTCATAGGAATGCATATCTAATTTATATAGTGCTGCTAGTATGCCATCTAAATTTGCTATAACTCCAATTAAGCCCATTTAAGTAATGAAAAGAACTACTCTACTGTGTCTGAATATTAATTTCATGGTCTGTTTTACATATCAGAGAGTAAAAACATATTCCTAACTCTTATAATCATTTTACAACTAGCAAACTAGTTGTAAAATTACTAGCAAAACTTTTCAAAGTGCAAAGGTCCACCCGAATAATATTGTTCCTAGATCCTATGATCAGGTAAGTACTGGACCGGACCTTGGGACAAAAATATCACAGAAAGATTAAACCCGCATAAAAGCATTTAGCTGTCTATCTGGAGGAGATGGAATTTTAGCCACATTAACTAGCCCTCAAGACCCAGAATTTTCTGCAAAAATCAAGCCCTGTAAATGTCACTAAATTGAAAACCCATAAAATCAGGTAACAGCTTTGAAAAACTTGGGCATTTGAAACCCTTTATAAAATACAAAATAATTCATAAATAAAAGCTTACTTCAGGTTTTTCTAAAAAAACGTTAAAATGAGGTTAGACAATCTCAGTTCAAGACAACAAATACCATTCAACCAATTTTTCAGGTAACCTGTGTGTTTTTGAAAGAGAGGGTAAGTAGACTGGAAAATCACTAAATGAGATATTAAACCAATGTTTATTTCTACATTTTAACCAACTTTAGAATGTATGGCATGTATATATCTCATTACTCTTTATGCTCCCCAGACTGGTGTGTGTGCTCAGCTAAAAGCAAGCAACTCCCACACTTACCACCAAAATGAAGTGGGTGCAAAAGCCTTTGCAGAATGGAGTCCAACCTCATCAAGTACACAGAAGGACTGAAAAAAGAACTGCAGAAGGAGTGATAAGTAATTGTGCAAGTAACTCAAAAAAAAAAAAAAAAGGTCATGTAGTTAATGACTCCAGCCAGGTAGAAACTCAAGCAGCTGTTATTTGTATTGGTAGTATTCACACACACAAGCATTTGCACCTCTTTTTCCAACCCATTAGTTCTTTGCTAAGTCATATGCAATTAATTCTCTTTTACTTTCTCAGTTTTTTTATCCCTAAAGCTACCCTTAGCAGGCCATTTGTCCTCTTCCTAGCTAGCAATAGATAAAATAAATCTATTGAGCACAGTTACAACGACATTTTGGAAAGCTTGAAAGTTACTCTACCAAATATATCACAACAGTAAATGTGATATCCAGCAAGCAAGGGAAGAAAGAAGCTAAAGATAAGATTGATGTCATGGGAGTGATTTATGCAAAGAGTTGGGAACTCATCACCTGCACCACCTGTGTAACACAGAGACTGTCCATTTGACTCTTCTTAGACAGTCCAGCTCCTACCAGGAGGTTCACAGGAAAGTGAGGTAATTTGAGGGTTAGTGCTGACACACTGCTTGCCCTTACATTCCTCAGGGAAATTAAATCATCAAGACTGGAGAGGCACAGGCATGTATGTTCCTCATTGCTTAAGACTTGATATTTCTGGATTGGTACTTTTCCAGACACTGAAATTGTTAAATAGCAAGTAAGAACAATTTTCTTTGAATTTTGGTGCCTCAAAAGATGCCCTTTTTGTGCTTTATAATCTGTTATCAAAAAGAAAGGAAACAGACTAAAGAAGGGAAAAAACTGACCCCAACATAATAGACCATATAAGGAGAGATGGCATTGTACAGGTCATCACCTAGAGATGAAGAAATCAGGGAACAAAAATGCATACATGCCATATTTTTCTACATCTTCTAGTGCATACAAAGGCTGAAGTTGTCAGGTCAGCTTTCAGTCTTACCCACTGATCTCAGAAATATGCACCCTTTCTGGCTTTCTGATTAAGATCCCTTTCCTCCCAAATCCTCCCTGCCATAAGTTGTTTGGCTTCATTTTTCTATTGTCCCCCCTCAATTACTGCTTGTGTATGGATGCAATTCTCCTACTACTTAGGTAGGCAGTCAGGAAAAAGTAGCTTTTAAAAATCAGGGACAGTGTTCTCAGACATGATCTCCCACTGGTCAGGGCCTACAGTCTCCAGCTCCTACAGTCTTGGTTTTGTTGGAGCAAGTCAAACTTCCAAAATGTTGCAGTTCAGCCATGCCTGGAGGGGGATTGCTCTAGCCCTCCTTTCAGACACCAGACTGGGAGGCTGAGCTTCTGATAAGGGCGGTATCTCCAAAGGAGGATGTGCAGAAAAAAATTCTTGACAAAACACCAATTTTTATGAAAATCAGAGGACAGCAGAGTCGGCATGGAAGAGTATGGGTTAAAAAATACAGGTGCAGCCCACCAAGAATTTGATGATTTAGAACAACAAGGTCACATGCCCAAATTTCCCAGTTTCTCAGGGTGAAGCTGGGACCAGAGAGCCAAGAAGGGCAAACACAGCCAATACATGCCCATAAGACATAAAATATCTTAAAGTTTAAAGCCTAGTGCCCCAACCATGCACCAAGAATCTAAAGCCCTCTTCTTGTCCACCTAAGACATTTAAGCCTCTGCTGCTTCTTTGACTCTGGGCTTGCCAGCAGCACAACAGTGACTGTCACTGTTTCCATCACCAGCTCCGCGCTAATTCAAGCACTGCTAGCAACAGTGCAGCAGCAGGGCATACCAGAATACAGACTGACAAATGGGGTGTTGTTGCAGTCAAGTTGTCACTGCCATTGCAGCAGCCAGAGTGAGCAGGTTGAAAACAACAGCGTCATGACTATATGACCATCAGATGCCTTACTTTATGCACAAAGGCATCAAAACCCACAGTGAGTGCCTTAAAGGATGAATTAGCAAGATTCTGCCCGTATTGCAAAGCCTTCAAGCATTCCCAGTCATTCCCTGGATATTGCTATCCAAGAGAAGTGAAAGGTAATGATGACTAATGTAGAGGAAAAAAACAAATCTTAACAGCGTTATATATTAAATATCCATTAAAACTCACACTTTAGAAGTACAGGAGTAAACAGTTAAGGTCACTCAAGCTGCTAAAAAATGTGACTGTCTCACATTTGTGCCAAGAAAACTTGAAACAACACTGCTTTGTACAGTATTAAAGAGGTCGAGAATCAGATACACACGTTCATCAGAAGATGAATGGATTATAAATAGACTTTTAGGATGGCAATAAAATCATTCATTACACTTTTTAAATTAAAAGATGGAGTGAAAAAAGCAGCCAATCTAATAATTGCTATGAATAGCCACAGCTGGCAAGCAGCTGGATTTCAAATGGGCTTTCTTTCCCAAATGCCAAAAGCACTAATTCATTGCTGTGACTGCCTGTGTGAATTATAACTTTCGCAAACACTGTCTATTAGCATGATATACACAGTCCCTGCATGTTCTGTGCAGAGCACACTGTATTAATCCGGGGAATGGCAAAACAGTGGGAACTGGTATGACCTACATCAACTGAGCCATCTCTACAAGCACAACGCTGACATACCATTGCATCCAAGATAAGCCCATTTCTGCTGGAAACAGAAGGTTTTGAAACAAAAGGTGACCTCTAATAAAATTAAAACCTGCATCTGCACTTTGGGGAAAAACACCTTGTTTGTAAAGACTTTGATTCTCATGCATACAACAGTTGTGCACACAAGCCCAGATTCCCAGTCGACCTCAGAGAACAGGATTAACTTAAACCAGCAAAGCCACAATGATTTACAGTGATGTTTTCTCTCCTTGCGTTAAACATCTTTCTACAGTTACCACTAAAAGTATTTATCAGTGTCTATAAAAGTGAGAGGTAGCCAAAATGTATCACCTTCCCGCCTTAATTGCACAAATTAAGCTCCATGTACCTGCTGGCAAAGGTCAGTGTTGTTGCAGCAACAGTTACAGTAGCCCCAGGAGCTAAGTTCCACCGTGTGTTCTGGATAAGCAGCAGAACAGATTGCCTTGGGCATCTCCAGACCTAAGGGGTCTTCAGTATCATCTGCCAGAAATAACATCACAATAATCGTGCTGCAGCAGCCTAAGAATACAGAAACATGATAAAGTTTGCAATTATAGATCTCAAGATCTATGTCTATACTTTCCAATAAGGCTCCCCTATAATTTTTCAGCTGTGAAGGATAATAGATTTAGCTGGCCCTGGACTGTATCAGTGCAAAGATTAGAGGAACTCTTGCAGTTCCTTCCAGTCCTAATTTCTGTGAATCTCTGACTTTGAAATCACAACACAGCCTTAACATTTGAGATGAGGAGTATTTAATAGAGCGTAGGATTCAGAGGTTCTGAGGAAAAGGCAGCACAGATCAAAGAATTACACCCTCCTACCTCACAATATCCATGTACGCTGATGCAGGAAAGTTACTGTGGCTGCTGAGATGATAGCTGAAAGGCAGGGTAGGCACAGGATATAATAGGCACAGGCACATTATTCCATCAACCATGACAGGGCCTGGGCATCTATGTTCCACTGCAAACACCAGTGGGAACATCTTTTTAAAAACAGAGCATGTGGGCATATTTGTAGTGTGGCAGTGCAGTGTGTTCAGGAAGAATGACAAATATAAAGCTATCTTTGAGGAATAAAAAGTCCTCAAAATAAAAAGGAGTAAATAACAGGCATCTTCTGAAATTAGAGTCTGAGTTCATGTTTGGTCAAGACACTGAAAAAATTCCTTCTTTTGATTGCTACAAGCTGCCCTAAGAACATTAGTTTTTGGCTTGTCAGTGAAATCTGCCAACTAGTATAATAGTCCACCTTGACAAAACAGTAATAATTTATCATAATTATACTCAATTGGTAACTTTTGCTCCAAGCCAATGAAAACTGTCTATTCATTAAAGAATACTACCCCTAGAGGTACTGAACACACAGAGACCCACACACAGAGAACCAGGCAGTGTACTCTTCATTCTGGAAAGAGAAGAGCCTTGCACTGTTGCCTATACTGTCTGTAGTATTTGCATATTCATTAACACAGTACTAGGGCACCCTGTGGTCTTCAGCCTTTTTCTTGCAGGACTGATGCTTATATTGCCACACCACTACTGAAAGAGTTAAAGCACAGGCAGACTGATTTGCTCACATTCACATGACAACATTGCCTGAGCATGAAGTTAAACCTGCATCTCCAGCCTGCAGATAGTGCTGTCTAGCTTCCTTTCTTCTTAATAAGTGCTTGTGTAAAACCTTGTCACTAGGCAGCTGCAGTGATGGGAATTACTGCAGTGTTTATGCAAACCTTGGGCTATCACAATTTCCCCGTCTGGCCATCAGTCCATCCTCCTGGATAAGAAATGGTTTAATATCTGTTCTGCAGTAGATATCAGAACTACCAAGTAATCAGAAGGCAGATGCTTCAGTGAGCACTAGAACTACAGGGCTACCAGGAGAAGCCGGAAACACTTTCCATAGACTGCAATACCCAAAGGCTGAGCATTAAAAGTAAAACAGAAAACACAGGTGTATTTTAAATTTGTTCAGTATCTTGAAGCTAAGGGAGAGAGAGAATAGCTTCCCAGACAGCATGACTCATTGGAGGTCAGCTGGTCCTGCTCAAAAGGAAGCTGGCACTACCACCACATTGCTATAGTCACTTCTGGATGCATCACATCCCCTGAAGATTAACTTGGATACAGCTCACATTCTTCCCAAGCTACATTCCCCAAAATGTACTCTCAGTCTCACACCATCTCAGATCTCACAGGTGACTCATAACTTCCTGAGTCACAGGTGCGTATCTTAGCCCCATAAATTTCTCCAGCTATTTCTTTTACAATTATGTAAACTTTCAGCATTTATGTTGAAGCAAGAGTTCTATGGGAAACCACGATAGGAAGTCCATATTATATATGAGAACCATGGCAGGGGGAGGGAGGTTTATTTTTATGGAACTTGCTTTGTAGCTTCCCAGTTGTAAAAAAATCCTTGAAGATGTTACCACAAAGGCTATTTCACTAGCTTTAAAAGAACTCATATATCCTCTACAGTAAAATATTACACTTAGCTGATTTTAATTTTTTTTAATAATTTTTTTTTTTTTTTTTTTTTTTTAGTTTTACACCTGAGTCACTCCAATTTTCCGATTTCTAGCGTGACCCAACATGTATATACCAGGCAAACAGAGTGTCTTTGTTCCTAATACTACTTATTAACTCTGCTCGTCCAGGTTTACACCCTGTGGTATGTGGTAATAAGAACGGATAAACCAATTCAAAGCTGAGAGTACATCAAAAGCCATATACAGCCACAGGATAGAGAGAAATCAGAGTCCAACGAATCATATTTCTCCTGTCAGAATTTTCTTGAACCTTAGCTTATTGGAGATCTTACTGAGACTGAAACATGAAACATAGTCTGCAATCCTGTAAGAAAGAGCTGGGGGAAAGGCTCTAGACTGTATTTCACAATAATTTTTTTCCCATTAATTACTACTAATTTTGTAATCTACAGACTACATTTTACAGCATGTTTTGGGGTTTTTTTTGTTGTTTCTTTTACTCCGAAAGCAGACTTTACAAGTGAAAAAAGACCTGCTCAGCACCTTAATGACACAAATTTAGGTATATCATGCATTTGGCATCAAAACGGTTCTCTCTCCTTACATACTGAGCATCAACAAAAAGAAAACTAGAAGAAAGACACATGCATTCTTATGCTTCTTTTATATCATTTTCACAACTGAATTTCTTGGGGACTAGAACATCTAGGAACCAAGCAAATCGATGTTATGACACAGACCTTACAACAACAATTTGAACCCATCCTTCGTGCTCAGATTTTTTTTTAATTTCCCCACCAAAGAAAGCTCAAGACTGACCATTCTTGTGTTAGAAAAGGCAGACCTTCTGAGGTACCTTTAGCTGACAGCAAACATGCATGTGGCAAGGTGTGAGGTGCAGGTAAGAAGCTCAGATATCTGGTTGCTTGGTTGGGTTTGGGTTTGATTTTAAAGAGAACACAAGCACTCCATCATGACAATTTTAGGCTCAGGGCCTTGCCCCAGCAACTGCCCAAGTTTGGGGCATGTGAGTTTTTCTCCCATTTGTTTTGTGTTTGTTTGCTTTAATGAAAACAAGCTCATTAGAACTGCTAATGGAAACTGGCACCATGGCAAATTTGTAGTGGAAAGTGTAAGTCAGTAAAAAACCCCCTCAACTTGAGAAGGGGATCACCAAGAGTTACAGTGAAAGGTATTTTCTCAGTGATGGGAAGAAATGAAATGTGCAATTTGGAGTAGTGGTAGTGCAGATATTATGTTGGTTAATGAAACAGATGAAGTGTGGTGAAGCTTTTGCTAGGCTGAAAGTTTTAATTCCTTACTTTTCTGCTGGTTCACCACTCACAAACCCCACCCTCAGCATGGAACCTGAACCCATCGAAAGGGAGTTGAGACTGCTTGTTTATTTGGACAAGCCACATACAAAGAGAATCCAGCTGCCTGGAGACTCAGTGTGGTCCTTCTATAAACTCTCATTCATTCGGTTTTTTTAAAAAGAATAAAAAGATCCTAAATAAACACCCTGTACATGAAATTCTTCTCAAGGAAAGGATGAGCTGTAAATGAGAGATATTAGATACAGTACTGGAGTGTGGTAACATGTAAGACTTCAGAAGGAACATGTACAAAATACAGGGAGAAACACATGACTGTTCAGGTCAACACTTCAGCGTAAATTTAAGGACACTTCAGCACTGCATAGGTTATAGAGGCTTTCTTCACCTGGAGCCCCCCGTAATGCATTATTTTATGCCAAGCAGAAGGGGGAACACTGTGAAAAATGCCAAGCATTCCACACCTAGAACAGCACATTTAGAAATTTAGACTCCCTGAGTTTCCTACACAATGAATGAAGATTGATTTATATAAAAAACAACACAGAGAGTGTTTCCCAAAGTTCCCTTCACAGTAAATGGAGAAAAATTAACCTAATTTGTGAACAAGAAAATTCAAGTGCTTGCGTTAACTACAGTTATGAACCTCCTTCTGCAGCACTACACACAAGTCTTTGAGCATATACATTTTGGAAGACAAGAAACAAGCTCAAATATTTCAAAAAAGTAGTATGGAACATGGTCCAAGGTAGACATACCAAAATAAAGTGGTACCAGGACTTCCAACATTTGCCTGCCTTTTCACTGGGTAGTATCCTCTCTCTACCTATTTAGATGGGATAGAGAAGGCAGAAGTGTACAGGTTTTGCTCATCTCCAGCTGAAGCACCTAATTCTCTTCTCTGTATCAGCATCCAGCTCTAATGACTGGTGTACAATAAGTAATTGTTACTTCATCAGAGGAACCATTCAGGAAAAGAGACACTACCTGTGCTTAGAGGATGGAGTTAATCAGGAAAGCAACAGTTCTTCCCAAACGTGCATTGTTTATTGCCCTTATTTTCTGTGCTCTTTGTATTCTAATTCTCCCATTTGCTCTACTTTCATCTGCCACAGATGACAAAATTTTTTTTTGCCTTAAGCAAAGCTTTGCAGGGCTCCTTGCACCAGCCTCCTCTCTTGGTTAGGAACAAAACTCAAAACTCAAATATTTTTTTGCAGCTGTACTTTTTTTACCCACAGAGCTACCTCTCAAGGATCAAACCAACCAGGTTTGAGAAGTTGCATAATAAGAGCATAACCAGCCACTGTACAGTGTTTAACTGTGCAAAATGCAAACCAGCCTGGGTCCTATTGAATATTGCATGTGCTTCACTCAAAGTAACCCACCACCTCATTGGGGAGCACTGGGACCATACGTACCCACAAGTTTTTGCTTAGTCCTAGCCAGGGTTGTATTTCCAAGAGCAAATCTATAGCACCTCCAAGAAAGCTAAACAGAGTGCAAATACCTGCACATCCTTTAAGATTCACGAGTACCGCCTCTAACACATGGCATGAAGATAGAGAGGACTACAGAGAAAACATTCATCTTCTCTATTGCAAGCTTGCCCATTCTGAACACAGAATAATTCAAATATAGATAGTTGAGTCCATCTTTTAATAAGCAACCTGTAAAACAACTGCCCAGTGCTTTTTAGCATATTTAGCCTTCCTTAATACTGGAGATTTGGAAAAACAAAGCACATCATCACTGCACTCAAGTACATTTATGTTCTGTCAGAATCCAGATTCAGCCAACTTCAACACATACTCATCAGCTCCACTTGGCTGTATCGGTTACATTTTGTCAACTCACACTTTCAACTGTCTGCAGGCAGAGACTTTAATTCTCAAACATGGACACAGTAGTACCCAAGTGGGACAGATAGCTCCCCATTTTAAGGGGAATTAATAGACCAAATGAAAACAGAAACGGTTTCCAAACTCAAAAAGTAGCCCATAATTCGTTGGGACTTTGTTCATTCAAGCATATAAATAAATTAAAAATACATGGGTTTTGAAAGAGAAAGGTTAAATTTGAACCTATATTTCTTTCCCATGGGACTCCTGGAAAGAGAAAAGTAGTAACATTTAGCAAGTCACACCAGAGTTCTGTCACTCTGAGGAGCGCTGTGTAAGATGCAGAGCAAATCAGAAGATCAAGTTCCTGGCCACATTATCTAGCTGTTTTATAGGATCCAAATAGAGCATACAAAATCCCCCAAGTTAGCAAGCAAAAGGAAGGGAAATAAACTTGGGAGGCAAAAATTCAAAATGCCACCTTAAACCTTTACTCAGTTCCAATTTAAAGCCAGTTTCAAAGTATGGGAACTGAAATTACATAGAAACATTAGGTAGGTCCTCAAAGTAACAAACACCAAAAAAAAAAAAGAAATAGGAAATATTGGTTTGGAAAAGGTGCATTGCACTGAGGAGACCTCAGCTATTATCAGATAAAATCATCTCTCCCCCATCCATTTCCCTGTCTGGTTTTTGTCATCTTCAGTTGATTAGTTGATTTGTTCTCCAAGACCACCTTTTTTTTTTTCTTCTTCTAAATAAACAAAGCAATTTACACTAGGTCGCCCTGTTCCCTTGGAGACTACAGACATTACCTTAATAAATTGATTATATATTCATATTAATGAGAAACTGTTTTATCTGCCTGTAATTGCTGCACTATGGACCATGGCCCATTCCTAATGTCACCTGCGCTGAATTAATAAAGCAGATATACTCAGCTTCCAAGGTAAGAACTTCAGAGGTGAGAAAGTAAAAACATGATTTTGTTAATGCAATCAGGAAACTGAGCTGGAAAAAAGGGAAACAAATTATGTAAATTAGTAGCTGTTTATTCTGCATTATTAAATGAGACACTGCAAATTGTAGAGGTACCTGGAATGAACTGGACTGTTACTCAAGTGAATATAAGCAGAACAAAGCCCCAGCAGCTTAAGAAGCAGTGCTTTAGAAATCAGAAAAAAAATTCAGAATCAAAGGAGGGGAAAATGCTTCCTGCTGTTGGTTCAACTTCTTTCTTTCTGCTTAAAAAGGTAACATAAACAAACAGCACAAATTGATGATGACTGACACAAGAAATTGAAGAAAAAAAAAATCAGGAACTCTCTGAACTGCCTGTGTGTTGCTGATGAATTGAAGAGGGGCATTTCAACAGATGAAATCCCTGACCAGAGCAGAGGATTGTTCAAGATCAGTATTACCTGAAAGCCCCTATTACAATTCTACATCATAAATAAAAATGAGACTATTTTTTTCTAATTAAGTTTACCACGGAAAATTGTTGCTTTATATGAAAGAAAACCTTGTTTCCATACCAGGAGTTAAAAGTCTGTTTTCAATAGCCAGGAACTCATTTCAGTTTGGCAGTTTAGGCAAGAAATCAACATTTGCCTTATTTTTTGTAACCACTTAAACTTCAAACATTGCACTTCTCCAGAGGTTACTGTGGGGGTGGAACTACACCTCAATTTTTAAAGAAGCCAGGGAAAGTTCAGCAGTCCTACTTGGTCTGTGATTCAGTACTGTGGTTGTAAAGACTTTTTTCCTCAGATGAATCTTTCTTCACAGCTTTCTTGATGCCTGCAGGGTGCCTCTTCCAGCAATCTTTAGACATTCATGACTCCTCAAAAGATATTCATCCTAGCACAAAGCTTCCAGCAATTCCTACAAAGGGACACACAAGATGCTCTGAGCATCATATGAGTGACCAGCAGCCTGCGGCCTTTGGTTCACGTGCCAGTGTTTTGGGGAGCGGTCTGCTCTTTCTTTCATGATAGCTTACTAGCCCTGCTTAGCCTAGGAGCCATTAAAGCCATTCTGTCCTAGGAAGATCTGGAATACCTAATACCAAGTCTCAAGCACTGGCTTTACTGCCAGACAGAAACATGCCCTCTTGTTTCTACAGAAACCTGAGTTTTCCTTCATTGCACACTCTTGCTTGAACACTCAAGGTTAACCAGCTTGAAAAGTTTGTGGTTGCTGTCTGCTCAGAACAGTTTATTATTTGACTTGCCTTCTTTTGCAGCTTGTGGCATTTTCCATTGTCTGGATCACGTATGTGTTTTTTGAACCAAGAAAGACCTACAGGGATACAGGTTCCTGGCAGTGCTCATACGTTTTCTTATTGTTTTAAAGTGGTATATGATTTTGGGTATGGCCAGAACATACATGAACTTTTTCAAATGTTATGTCTGAAGGCACCAGGTTTGAGGATATAATTCATATGCAAGTGTCCTAAGAGGAGTCCACAATGTGGGCAGGTTCTGTTAATTTGTCCTTGCTCTTAACATCTGCCAACTTTTCAAATGCATTCAGAAAACAGTCTTCTCCTGCCTGTGAGAGTGTGGTAAGCTAAGCACAGTTCACTTATAAGTTTATGGTATGCTTTACCAGGAGGGATATTTTGATGTAATCATAGAAAAAAATCAGATAGGAAGGTTGTCACAATGGCACCAAACTATGCAGAGGCAACACAGCAAAAGGAGGGTCTTTGCTTTGTCTGCCAGACCTAAAATACATTTCAAGCTATCCCTGAAGGCCTCTGCTTTGACCTATTACCCAGATAAAGACAATCTCAACAGGAGGAGGAAATATCCTACCCAGACTCTGGTGGTTTAGATGCTTTGTCATAAACAAAAAGAATTCAAAGATAGAATTTCATTTTAATTTTTCCCATGAGATTTTTCAAATGAACATCAGGACTCTGAGGTTAAAGATTTTAATTAAAGAAGTATAAATTAAAATCTAACAATTCACTACCACTTGTGTTAAATCTCATTAAAAATATCAGGCTGCCCTTTGTCCCCACCCAATACCTCCTGGCTTCCTACAGAGCCACTTGCAGAGGAGATAAGAAGTATTCCTGGACATTTTTTCCTCTACATCACTGTGTAAAATATCTATTCAGCTCTTTCTATAGGGACTTCTGCAGATTCAGGGATAGCAAGATCACAGCCACATACAAATGATATACATAATTAAACACAACATTCTAAGAGAAGCTAAAACCCCACAGTGATTTACTGATCAATTTCAAAAGCAAAAAGGCAGAGGTGGATGGGAATTTTTTTCCAAAAAAGAAAAAAGGGGTAAAACATAGATGGATGTTAAAGAACACCTGTTGCTACTGACGTTACATCCCCTGATAATCATGCCCCACCACGGGAGGAATGTTTGGGACTGAAGATCCATGGATAACACACCTACATGCATATAAAGATGAGTCAAAGATGTGCACCCAGAGAACAACTTTCCAGGATTTTTACCCATGCTCTAACTTGATTTCAGCTTTCCAGGGTGACATAAGCTTTATCAAGCTTCCCTGAACAAGGAGAAGATATAACACATTCCCATTATGGCAGGCAGAAGATAGTCCTGGAGAAACACCTGGAGGACCCCAATTGAGAAAGAAGAGTGTACTAAGCTGTGCACCCTGGGCTCGTGCCCCAGTCTGTGTGCTGTTGCCAAGGAGAGCTCTTGGTGAGTTTATCTGCGTGTGACATCAACACAGAGTGCAAATTTCTCTAGAAGCCTTTAAGTGATTCAATTATTTTTCGGGGAGGACCAGAGAGGGACTGAGAAGATGGAAATTTTATAGAATCATTAAATGGTTTGGGTTGGAAGGGACCTTTAAAGGTCATCTAGTCCAACCCACCTGCAATGAGCAGGAATATCTTCAACCAGATGCGTTTGTTCAGAGAACTATCCAGCCCAACCCTTGAATGTTTCCAGGGATGGAACATCTACAGTCTTTCTGAGCAACCTATTCCAGTAGTTCACTGCACACACCATAAATAATTCTTCTATCTTTTAGTTGACAACTATTACTACAACTAATCTCTTTTAGTTTACAGCTATTACCCTATGTCTCATTACAACAGGCCTACTAAAGATTTTGTCCCCTTCTTTCTCATAAGCCACTTTAGGTATTGGAGGGCTCCAGTAAGTTTTTCCTGGAGTCCTCTCCTCTCCAAGCTGAACCACCTCAACTCTCAGCCTGTCTGAACAAGAGAGGTGCTCCAACCCTCTGATTATTCTGGTGGCCCTCCTCTGGGTCCTCCTCAATCAGGTCCACCTCTTTCCTGTACTGAGGACCCCAGTGCTGGATGCAACAGTCGAGGTGGGAACTCACAAGAGTGAAGTGGAGGGACAGAATCATCTTCCTTGACTTCCCTCACTTGCACATCCTTTGGCCACACTGCTTTTGATGCAGTCGAGGACACAATTGGCTTTCTGGGCTGCAAGTGCACATTGCTGGGACTTATCCAGCCTCTTATTCACCAGCATCCCCAAGTCCTTCTCAGGAGTCTGCTCTCATTCTGTTCATCCCATAGCCTTTATGGATAACAGGGAATATCCTGACACAGGTGCAGGACTTTGTATCTGTTTTTGCAGAACCTCATGAGCTTCCCATAGACCCACTCCTCAAGCTTTTGTCCAGGTCCTTCTGGATGACATCCCTTCCTTCAGGTGTGTCAACACATCATACAGCTCGGTGACTTGTGAGAGTGTGCTCAATCCAATTGTCTGTGTCTTTGATGAAGACTCTAAACAACACTGGGCCCAACATGGATCCCTGAGGAACAGCACTCATCACTGAACTCAAGCCAGACATCGGGTACTACTCTTTGGGTGTTTGCACTCTGACAATTTCTTATCCACTGAACAGTCCATACATCAAATCTGTATCTCTCCAATTTAAAGAGAAGGTTAATAACATTCCATTTCTTGCCCTCAGTTTCTGAGGCTGTAAGAATTTATAAATATCACACAGACCATGATGCAGTCCATCTGTTCAGAACATAAAAGTAATACAGTGGGTCAGGCCAAAAGTCTATCTGAGCCAGTGTCCTCTCACTGACAACTAGTAAAAGCAGACGGCTAGGTAAAAAGGGTAAGAACAGATCAGACATATTTAGTACTTCTCCTCCATCAAGAAACCTCCCCAGGACTCTGGGGAACCATTTGTTTCCTGCATGAATTCATCTAGTCTTTCACACAAACCATGATATTTTTAGTATTCATAACATCCTGTTACAAAGACTTTTAGAGCATAATTAAACCTCACATGAAAACTATACTTGTTTCTTTAGAACCTGGACCATTGGTTCCTGTGTGAAAGAGACTGTACTTAACTGAGCGCTGTCACCTTTCCCATACCACTCAGCGTTGTTACCCACCATCATATTCCCCCCAACATCTCTGACAAGGCCTAACCATTCTCTGAAACTTTTTCGGGCTGCACCACATCCTTTTTGACATGAAGAGCAGAACCATAGAGTTTTCAATATGCAAGCCACAGCTTTGTACACTATCATGATTTTGTTTTCCTTTCTATTCTACTTTTAATGTTACAAGTGCTGCTCTGCTTTTTGACTTCTGAGCTGATGTGTTCAGAGAATTCTGTCATGAGCCCAGATCTACCTCCCAGAGACTAAATGACCAGTCCAGAACCCACCACATAATATGCGAAACTAAGATTTTTTTTTAATCCCACCCATGCATCACCTATCTATGTTTAATTTAGTCTGCTTATCTATTGCCCAGCCACTGAATCTCATAGGGTCCTTCCATAATTTTTCAGTCAGCCTTCATCTTTACTACTGTGAATAATGTTTATTGATAGCACTATTTCATGTTCTTATAAGAATTCCCCCCTTTTCCATTTCATTTATGAATATATTGAGAATGAATAGATGAATAGGAATATCAGCACTGATCCCAGCACAAACCCTTTGGAACTCCACAGGCAATTTTTTTACTACTGTGAAAACAGATCACAGAGTCCTATTTCCTTTTTATACCTTTTAAAATTGTCTGTGTTGCTAAATTAATGCTCAGGTACACAAGCCTCAGATGTAACACCTGCCCTGTTTTCTTAAAAACTTTCAAGATCTTGTTGAAAGGACTGTAAACATCATTTCGCTCCACCTTCAGCTGGGGTGAAATGCAACTATGAATTTTACCTTAGTTGTGCTGCTGGTTTGGAGGTTTTTAGGTTATTTTCTGAAACAAATCAATTAGATCTAAGAAAAGATGTTCTAACTCATCAAATAGAAACTTGACTTAAGCCTCTACAAGAAGTTTTTAAAAAATAAATCAAATTCACAAAGTCATGCACTAAATCACAGTACACACCCAAAACTATTGAAAATAAACGAAAAGAAGGCTGAGGCTGCCCGCAACTTCAGCAAAGACTTGTATTTTGTCACGCATGCAGAAAACCGTTCCTTGCTTACTGCATTGTGCTTCAAGATATTTCAAAGTGCAGTATTGCGTTGGATGTCATGCAATGAAACAAAAGCCAGGGTAAGTGGAAGCATTTATCTCAAGGGGAGTTAGCAGATTATTCCCAGTTATCAAAATACTTCAGTGAAGCAGAAACATACAATGACCAAGCTATAAAACACCAGCAATCAGTCTGATTCTCCTCCTACTCTGCCACATCAGGATCGATGCTAACAGAGCTGGAGCAGTACAGAGCTCCAGCTGTGTTAAATATTTAGGGTTATGGAGATTTTTTTCCACAATCCAGGAATTAGAGTCATGATGTTTGACCTCCTCCTGCTGCCTAATTGTTGTGTTTAGTTCACCCAGAAAACACATTCTCTTCTATGCTCACACAACAACATTCACCATCACATGAAGCCAAACAGTTAAACAGGGGGAGAAGCCTGACATGCCCTTCCTCTCCCATATGTCTGGACCCAGCTCAAACTAAAGTGTCTTAGATTCAGCAGCAATAGCACTCAAATTGATTGGGGCTGGATGTGGCTGTAAGCAACTTGGTCTACTGGAAGGTGTCCCTGTCCATGGCAGAGGGATTGGAACCAGATGATCTTTAAGGTCCCTTCCATCCCCAACCATTCTATGATTCTATGAGATGATAACAAGCAGCGCTTTGATATCAAACTTGAAGGAAGCCCTACTCTGAAGAATCTCCATGCTGTAAGCAGCAGCAGCACCAGAAGGATGAATGGCTGCAATTACAAGGTGTCTTGGGTGACAGTAAGAGCAGTCCAGTACAGTGTGGTTGAAGCCTACAGCGACACTGGGAGGGAAGCCACATGATGACCAGAGCGATTTTGTGGAAAGTGGATGCCAAGAACTGTGCTGCACTTTTGAACAAGGTCACAAATTCCCCTGTAACTTCTGTCATGAGGTGCATACGAGCTTCCAACACCAGATAATAATCATGGGGTCCACATTGCTACATTACATTTCTGGTGGTGCCGACCACACCCCATCTTGAAGGATTCAAAGGCATCATCCTGAACATGGAGTTTCAGCCATTAGGGAAGTACAAAACCTTGTATTTTACCAATTTCAACACAAAGCATCATGCCTTTTTATTGCTTTACATCAAAAGGTCAAAAAGAAATTCAAATAAGTTAAAAAATACTTGAGACGGATATGTGCAGCTGAAAATTCGTAACCTAAATCTGAAAAAAATGCTGATTCAAATTCTCCTGTACTTGCTTGCTCAAAGGAAATTGGGTTTGATTGTGCTCTTGCTTACACTACTCTGAAGTGTCAAGTAACTCAAAGTCAATGGAGCTATACTGAAACATATCCTCTGGGAACAAATTAGAGCTGTGATTTTCATGGCATGCAAATTTCCAATCTATTTCTTCATGATTAATCATATTTTAACATCTGTAGATAATTTGTTTCTTCCAAAACTACTATCATGGCACTGGCTATTATTATCCTTTTATAAACACTTTTTAGGCAGTTTTTTCACCTACACCTCATCAGTGTGGGAGGTGAGATATCACAGGCTCTGTGGAACCTACATTCCTGAATCCCTAAACTCTGAAAATCTTATACTGAAAAAATCATGTATTAAATTAATGAAAAGTAGCAGCAGCTCTCTTAAGGTTCTTTTCCAGCCCATCACTGTCAGATTTTTTAATATTTTAAAGGGAAAACCAGAAAATTTCAAGGCAGGCCTCAAAACTGTAATTAACATTAAATGCTTTGGGTATTTATAGCTGGCTATTCCCATTCAGGAGCCTATATTAATTTGACTTTTATAACATCAATCTCTTTTTTTGTTAGGAAGGAAAAGAGAAAGTTAATCTTGGTATTAATGCTATCAGATACTGGGGAGAGGAACAGTCATAACTGCATCTCCAAAGATGGAAATAATATTCAGCACAGCCATGCAAATCCATACAGCAAATTAAAGATTGCCGGTTAGCTTCACCACCGCAAATGCCTATGAGTTGTGATCACATGCTTATGTTGTGCAATCTTGGTAAAATATTGAAGAAAGCTTTGTTTCGATTAGAAAAACACTCTTTAAAGGGTCTGCATAATCTGTCATTATAGATTGTACCACTCCCTTGAAAAACATCCAAGAGCAAACCATGAAGATCCATCTCTTCTTTTTTTTTCTTTTTCCCCTAAAAGAAGTAACTACACTATAATTCTTTCTATCTGTATTTATATTCTTTCTCTCAGTCAGAAAGCTAATAGCCACACCAGTTCTTTGGGGGGTAAAAAAAAAAAAAAGGGAGAAAAACTCTGTCTCAGAGTATCTTCACACACTTTATTTCCCCCCTCTCTCCAAAAGCAGAAGAAAAAGAAATATGCCTGAGATTAATTCTTATCACGAATTCTGCAGGGCTGTCATGTTAGGAGTTCCTTAAGCTATTGCTTCTGGCTTTTCCACCTACTGACTCTGGAGGTGGGAGTAAGGAAAAAGAAAAAAAACAAAGGCTTACTCACCAAAGAGCAATTAAATACAAAGTGGCAGTGCCTGCTTTTACTTGGAGCGCCTGGCAGCAAAAGCTGAGACTGCAGCAGGACAGAAGTTTGCTTCCAGCACATAATTGCTCTCTACAAGCCTTTCAGAGAGTGACAGAAGACTGAACAGTAGCTGGTACCTTAACCCCTCCTTTCTGTCTGTACTTGCCTGCCTCTTGGCTTAATCCTCCTTTTCACCTCCTCTGGTTCTTTCTGTCTGCAGTTTCCCCTGCTTGTGCAGCTCACCCTCTCCCATAGCCAGGCTAGAGCAGACACTGATGTCCTTCTACAGATTGCCAGGCTGTACCAGACCTTCTTCAGACCTGGGATCACATGTGCCCAGGAACCTCACCAGGATCCTGGAGATCCTTCTGCTGAAGGCAAAGGCCAACCTGACCTCTGCCATAATAATGCTTTTTATAGCTGCCCTAATCCTTCACCACTAAAGCCTGTCTGTAGCCCTGCTGTTGCTGGACCAGGCTATGTAGGCAAGGGGAGATATATCTTGCACACCTTTAACCCAAGCATCAGGATATGCAGCTCTGACCCATTTAAAAATTGCCCAGCAACTGTTAAATCCCTTATTACCACGACCTGCCACTTAAAGAAGTCAGAAACACAGCCACACCTCATTCCCTGTCCTCATTATATTCTTCCTCCAATTCCAGAATTCCCTTTTCTGTACCTGATCTCAAATTTACGTGCTGAGTTATGACTGCTTACCCAAGTCCACTGCACACAGAGAACTCTCCAGGTTGACCCTAATGCATGACAGAAGACCCTGGGTCCTTGGGTCCTGACAAAAGAGAGAGACTACCATTTCTTCCGGCCCCAGATTGTCCTTTAAGGCCAAAGCTCTGAAACACCCACTGGAACTACCTGGATCCCTGATGCTGCCTGCACCTGCCTTCTAACAGCCCTCTTTCGCCTTCTACCTTCCACCTGAGCCAGGAATCTGTGTGGCAAGCCAGGTTTGAAGTCACTGAAAGCCAGCTAAAAACTTGCTGAGGGAGGTAAATGTTCTAAATGCTTGTCGTTAATTCATTTGCTTCAAATAAAAAGCAAAGCAGACAGACTGTACAGGAACTTGTGGGAGTGTCTGACTCCAAGAACAAAAACATCCAAGGAAAATCACATCCACAAAGTCAGAACCAAAGGAAGCCAGAAAGGGTTTAATCAGAGATCTTGTGAACTTTTTCACAGCACTTCACTCAGTCCTAGCAAGACAACACCTCTCCTGCCTCCCCACACACCACAAGGTTCCCAGCACCACTGGGCACAGAAAAATCTCCCTACTGGCCACTACTGTAAGACCTCACGGGCTAAATGCTCTGCAGCATTGCTGGTGTGAACAGGGAGAGCGGTCCCCACATCATTCTTGAAGCAGATGAAAGCGGTCTGAGATTTCATTTAGTCATCAGCAAACTTCTGAGGCTTACATATTGCAGAGCACAAGCAAAAGAAATGGTTTATTTTCGAGTAAGCAAAATAAGGAAGTGAGATTAGCTGTGCTGGGAGCTTCTATTAAGAAGGGAAGTCTGAGGAACAGGGGAAAGAGGGTATAACACAGGTCTCATTCAATAGCATCCGTGTCTTCTCCACCTGTTTTTTGATCTGAACTGCCTGCTATTCTTTGGGAATATTTCAAAACCCACTTTGGATGCATCCAAGAGGAAGTCCACAGTAAAGGACAACAGGACTCAAAGGAAGAGTTGGGCATGAGAACAAGACTAAACCACAACTGGGAAGCTCCAGTGGACATTTTCCTGCAACAGATCTAGAAGTTGGCCCTCCTCAGGTATCAAAACATCAGGGTAGGTTCAAGCACATATATAACAGCATCTCTCCAGAGACATTTCTCTCAGCACCAAGATTAATCAGGTTTTAAATCCGCTCCTAATCAGAGCCAAACAATCTGCCACATGAGGCAATTATATTTCACTTTGTGAGCACAGATTTTTTCAGCATTACCAGCACTGAGAAATCAAGACTGAAAGTTTTCTTAAATAAAACACGGAGAAAAATTCTCAGTCTATGCCAAAGTATTTTTATGTTTTCCATAGCTTCAAAAATATATGGGTAGCTCATATGCCACTTTGGAAAGGTTAAATGAATAGGGGAGTTTGAAACACCTCAGATTTCTTCCATTTCATCTCATCTCCTTTATCATGATTTCTGCAATGACTCCAAAATCCCCCTGGCATTCAGAAAGTGCTCAAAAGGGCAAGAAATGTTTTAAGACATTGCTCCTTGAAAATCGATTGAAACCAAGTGAACAAACGCCTTGCTTTAGCTTGGACAGTTGTTCAGAAATGTTCCTGGCCACAACTCTACTTACAGATTCATTGTATTCCCAAGAATGAGCATAAGCAGCTGGTAAAATGAGATTAGTCAGGCTCACATCTCTACTTCTCATTCCAGTATTATCACTTGGCCATAACCCCTAGGATGGAGGTGACAGCTCACATTCAGCCAAACAATCCTGGCCTACAGATGAGCTAAAGGATCAGATCCTCTGAAATTCATTAGCCAGAAGATGCTAGCTCTGCACCACCTTTTTTTAGATAGTTCAGAGAAGCAGAATACCCCACTGTCTCCTTCTTGAGACAACTTAAATACAATTCAGCTTCTAAATAAAATCTCTCATGTCACTTAGTAGAAACAAATGTGCTGAGGAGAAAGGAGGAGACAAAAAATAAAACACGGAAAAAAAGGAATAAACCCGCCACACAAATGGATGGCAACAGAGATGCAGAACAGGTAAGCACAAGCAGCAAATTATATGTAACCATTCAAGACTGAGAGATATGCTTATGTTTCACGTATTAGGTTTAAAATTAAAAATTAAAAAAGAGACAGAATCCATCTGATGGTGTTTAACAATTTGAGGTAACAGCTAAACAACTGAAAATCACATGCAACATAGTGAATTCATTAAAATAAGCTATTACAGCCAAAAATTTCCTAATCAGATAATTAGTAGCTTCTAGTGCAATTAAGTTTACACAGCCAGCTAGCATAATTAAAAAACATAACTGAAACAAAACCATTATCACAGGATAAGTGTCTTTGTCTGATTTTTATTTTTCTTTTGAAAGCTTTAGCCAAAATTGAATGTCCAAGGGAAACATGTAGACTCCATTTAAATGCTAGATGCATTTCCACAGGAGATCAGAGGTTATTCTCAGAGTGGAAGATGAAAAAATTCATCCAAGTGATACAGGAATATTTTAAAACTATTATAATTATGCTGTTCTACAGGTTTGTTGGGGCTGTTGGCTGAATTTACCATCTAACTCTCTGGTCTCCAAAGAGCTGGCACCTGCTCCCAGATTCCATGCCAGGGAAAGGCTGACACTACTAGAAGGCAGATTAGGCAGACTTTAAAGAGCAGCTTCTTCAGCTGTGGGACCTGTATGCACAGGAGATGTGTGTCTAGCTAGAGAGCACACACCACAAGCATCACATTCAGTGCTAAAACTTTACCACCAAAAACCTCTCGACAACAGCAGCATAGAGGAGAAATCAGGCAGCTTCTGTCACTTGGATTTTTTAAATACTGCTTTTCTCAATACCTGAACTGGCAACACTACTGAAATCTACAAGAAACGGGGAACAGACAGCCATAGGGCTAATTAAAGTTTCAGGTCCCTGCCTCTGCCACATACCCACTACTTCCATTCTAGTAGATCCTTGCAAAATGAAATCAACTGATTTCTACTGTCCTCTGTAGCTTAGGCTACAATCAGATTCAAAAGCACAGTTGGTTATTGCTTTGGTGATGAGTTCTGGATTATATTTCTCTTGGTGCACAGGGAGAGAATATGTATTTTCAGACTTCTATTCCTCTCAGAGGTTGTTTCCTGGTGCATCAGGATAATCCACCTACCTCTGACTGGGGAAATGACAAAAACCCTCAAAAAAGCAATCATGCAGGCAAACAATTTTCGTATTCAAGTCTACAATTGCAAGTCCTGAAACAGTTTCAACCTCTCTCATGAAGTAGAATTTTGTGTGGGTTTTTATAAAAAGGAGTCTAAACCTGAACTCATTTCTCTACACCTATACAGCCAGTAAACCAAAGACTTGAAGAGATGGATCCCATCCTACCTGCTGATGTTGTGAGAGAGCAATCTGACCCATCTTCTAAGTGTTCTGCCCAGGATCTCTGCAGAAACAGTCCTGTAAGGTGCAATAACCTTTGCCAAACCTGGATGCCAAACCACCTGGCCTAGAATAGATGCCACACTCGCTGGGGTGGCAGTTCAATGACTTGCACACTCTCTTTCCACACAGAAGGACCGAAGACTGAATTAAGGCAAGCAGACAGAAGCACCCTGGCTGCAGAAGAACATCCATAAACTCGTACAGGTATCTTTGCACTGTAATAAATAAGCAAGCTTTTCTTCTTGTCTATTTGTGAAAAACAGTAACATACTTTTTACACTATTGAAATATGGAGGCTTATTTACATTCCCCTAGAACTGAATCAGGCCCAGCTTTCATCCATGATAGTGCAATTTAAAGCTGTGGAAGGCTGTGCAATGCAAAAGGAAATAAAAGGGACCTCAATAAATATACAGTGCTCAAAAAACCCCACAAAAGCAATCAATCTCACTGGAGAAAGGGGAATCTAGGAAAATCACTTTTTAGACTTTTCAAGTCACCCAGCAGTGGCAACCAGGCTTAGCAAACCCAAATGAGGTAGAACTGGGCTAGACTGATGGACAGCATCACATTTTGCATTTTGCATCTATTCTGTCACCTGTGTAGCCAAAGCAATAAAAAAGCCAAGGAAATATTTGCACGGGATTCACAGCAAAAGATGGGACCAAAATTGAAGTGACTCCAACACCTGCAAATATTTCAACTCAGATGAAAATAAAACAAATACATTAAGCCACACAAGATGGTACTCAATAGGCTTCTCATCACTTTTCTTGTAGAGTACTTACAGTTAAAGGATCCGAAGAGCAAGAGAGGTCATGCAAACTCTGACACATAGAAAGATCTTATTCAAAAGGCTGTCTAGATGGAGGAACTTCCAGAAGTCACTAAATTTGGCCATCTTTCCTTCCCATAAAAATCTAGTTAGACCTAGAATAACTCAAAGGCACTAGGGCAATCCTCTTTTTCCCTGTGTGGGGTGAAAATATGAACACTACTTCCCTATTTTTGTACAATACAGAGACTTTACAAATGGTAGGGAATGAGCATAAGGTTGTAACACAAATCTTTGTCCATATCAAGTTTTCTCCGATCAGTCCAAAGGCGATACAAATCAAGAGCAAAACGCCTCTGATGACCTATACAGGACAGCACATGCACTGCTGCCATCAGCTCTGCTGTCACTTAAACACCTGTTCTCGTCCTGAGTGCGGAGAGATCAGTGACTCACCTTGCAAAAGCTGACACTCTTCTTGCAAGAAAGGGCTAGTTTAGGGAACTGGATCTGAACACGACCTCAGTGGCCAGGTGGCTTTCTGGCCCTCCTTTGATGGGGCTGGTACACTTCAGAGAAAAAAAAAAAAACAAACCAAACCAAAAAACCCCAAACTGACATGTAATTGACATAACTACTTGGTCTCAGCAAAGCGGCTGTCTTAGTTAAAAGCAGCAGGACCCTGATGAGATTTAATTTCATTTGCTTTGTTCTGGCTTCATCAGCAAATGTACGGAAGGATGGCAAAAAGCCAACAAATATTTTAGCTGTGTACCTGTCTGTACATCTCCTTGTTCTCTCCAGGAACAAGCCTCTATACATAAGACAACTTTCTGTCCTTGTGCTCCATTAGGAATGATTTGTCAAGCAACAGGAGCAGCTGGGAGCCTGATCCATCCCTGCTTTGCAGCATCCTACCTCCTTTGGAAATTAGCCTAACAGAGCCAGGGAAGCAGCTATCTTGCTGACATCCATTCTACCTGCTTTCTCAGACTAGAGAACCCCCACACCATTATCTGTCCAGCCCACTTGATTTTAACTCTATTTAGGATATATTTTGGGATATGGATGGGACAACCCACTGCTGCTGTCTTCCTTTGGTCCTGGTAGATGTCAGCTCCATTCTTCCAACAATTAAATCATGATTTAAGTAGGCCTTGCTTCACTGGAAGAAATTTGGAGTTGTCAGAATTACTGAGTTTCAGGAAACTAACTGGGGACACAATCTGCACTACTTCTTTATCTGTGGAATTTTTGCTAGACTGTTTCATCTGCAACTGTTTGGAAGGAACATGCACATCACATCCCACTAAATGAGTATTACACATCTTCTATGCCTTTACCAAACCCTTGGCTCTACAGGAGCTCGTAAACTTCTTATGGAAAATAGCCAGTCCCTGTTCAAATATTACATGAAGAAATTCAATGGAAAAGCAAGCCATTAAGAAGAAGAGGAAAAGCTGTCCCCTGGCCAGGGGGAATGTATGCTTTCCTCCCATTTCCTTCTGCCAGAAAAGGAAACACACAGGATCTTTAAGCTGCTTCCCCCCTTTCATCTGCCTTTCCATTGACCTCCTCAAGGGAAATGAGAGGGTGGAGCAGCTCTCCCTTCCGTTATCCCTTAACACAGTGACTTTCTGAACCATTATTTCCCAGACGGATTTCCTCATTTTGCAGCCTACTGCAGATGGCAATGACATTTTACGTTTTTCCATGCTGCTGGAGCAGTGGCATTTACTTCTGCTTTCTAATTACCTTTTCTGCTAAGCAGCATTCTCTAAGTATTTAATAGTATAACCTTCACTGAATAAAGAGCACTTTGAAGTCCAGCTGCTGATTTCTCACAAGCATGCACCAACTAATACTGCTAGCAGAGTTCTGATATTGATCTTCTTACTCTAGTTAAACCTGTGAATAAGAGACTGCAAACTCAAAATTTTAATGGGTGGAAATAATTCCTTTGCATTTTTGTACTTGTTTTCTTATCTTTTCTCTCATCTAGCAAAGCATCTGACAAGCAATTTTTTAAAGTATTTTTTTGCTCCATCTCAGCATGTGGCCAACTTCGAAGAAACAGCTGAAGTTTCATGTGAGAAAGTGTAAGCAATGTTTCAAACACATATTGTGTCAACACTTTCCTCTGTTCTTGGTAAACCTGGGCTAAGGCCCTCAATGCAAATCATCTCTCAAGCTGCTGAAAGAACTTTAATATGTTGACTGCAGTGCAGGCCTTCTCAGATTTGTAAATACAGATTTGTTATGCTTTGTTTTACTGCGCTTCAGAGAGTGTGCCCACACACCTGCCAAATAAATACCACTGCTCCCTCTTGTACAAACATTGAGAGATTAAAATTAATTTTGTTTCATCCAAAAGGATCATAGAAACCTGCATGATAGATTACCCTCTGCACATTCAGTTCCTTTTTATATTTATATTTATGCAAAAATAAGTTGCTCTAAAACCTCAGGGAAGCAGGATCATTTACCTATAGGGAGATTTTGCTGCCCTATCTCTTCCCATCAAGTTGGGGACCATAAAATTCCTGAGGAAAAATAGCTCTTTTGTTCTGACAAGACAGCTTGACAAATCCAATCATATGCGCAGGAGTGCGTGTGACCCACACAACTAACAAGAAACAATTCTCAGGTCAGAGACAAGGAAAAGCTGCAAGAGCAAGCAGGCAAGGTTAGGAGAAGAACAGAGGCCCGTGTGTTTAGCTTTGAGCCTGGACTGGCCCCAGCAAAGAGTTAAACCTGATTTCTAAGCCACATCCAGTCTTTCTTTACAGCAGATTGAGAGAATGTACTGCATTATAAACAAACTTCCACTGCAAGCCCCGAGCCCCTGCAGGCTGCCCTCCTAATAACAAGTAGTCTGTGAACCATCCAGCCGGCTTTCCTGCCGGGCGCTCCCATCCAGATTCTCCAGTGCCTAATTAAAGTAGCTGGGCTCCTGCTGCCCTCTTCTCCACTGTGGAGCCATCAATTTGGATGTCATTCTCCTCCACCATATCATGAGTTCTCAGTTATGTTTTAGGAACATTTTATTCTGCAATTCCTGCCCTTCAGCTAACTTTGGTTCTAAGTGGCAAGTGAATTCAAATGCTGCTGAGGGACCAGGGAGGCAAACAGCCTGTCCAGCCACATGAGCCCCGTATCTCCATGAAACTGCTCATATGCACGGCTCAGGGACCTGCCACCCCTCAACAGAGAGACTTGCCTTCTCTTGGCCTGCTTACACCCTCTGACAGACTTGTCACATTCTGCTTTCACAGCCCTGCTGTGTTTTCAGTATTTCTCTGTGCTTGCTGAAAGGCAGGGAGCAGGCAGGCCCACACCTGCTCATGGTACCAGTCTCTGAATGAATCATTTCAGCAAAGATGTTCTTATACAGTATAGGCCTTACAGGAGCAGACACCTGCTGCCATGCTATATTGGCCAACGGTTGGCAAGGTATCATAGGTTGCCCCAAGACATATTTCTTTTTTCAACCACCTAGTATGTTTTAGTACCTTCAGTCAGAGGTGGAGACACTGTTCAGTGTTACCATGTCCCCACCATCTTCTGGATGGCAGTACAGCTGAGCAGTCACTACAGGCTGGATCTAGCAGTGACAATAAAACATTATCAGTGTTTTGGGGAAATAGTGTGGCTCATACTTGAATAAGACTTATTTGTCACCTACAGCTTTCTGCATGAAACTGTTGATCTGTGCAGAAGCCAACTTAAGAGTATTTTCAGACTGAAGAATCCATAATTTAGCAGCCTCCTTTTCACAGAAATGTTGTTTCTGTGCCCACAAGTAAAGGTTTGCAATTCCCAAGATTAAAGACTGTTTTTCAAGTTTTACCCTGTCTGGCAAATCCTCTTCTCTGCACTAAGTCTGAAAAGTTTACCTGTAGGTATCTGAATAGTCAGAGGAATGGTGCCTACTGCACATACTTCAGTCCAGATGGAGAAACATGGTTACAAGTCTCAGACTACACTCTTCCGGCAGTTTCTGGGTTAGAGTTATTAAATTCTGACTTGGGGTCTCAACTTAATGAATTGTTGTGATATAGTTAAAAGGGCATTTTGCAATGGGATAACTTCACATCCCAAAACATTCCTCTCTTGCCAATAAATAGAAACTGCTGTGCCACTGCAAACAGTGACAGATTATCAACATGACTTGCTTGCTCTTTCCCCATGGTGGGGCGATACCACATACCCCCATGTGGTATCCATTCAATAACTAAACAAACAAGAACACAAAGGAGTTTGATTGAGTTACCTGTAATTGGAAGGATGTGCCTCTGACCCTGTGGCTCAGAGCTGTCTGGCTGCTTTAATTGCAGCCAGCGGAAGAACTCCCTTTGATTTTAATGGGAACTAGCATGACACTGATGCTGTACAAATTTCATCCTGGATGCTGTAATATGGTCATTGCAAATCATCTAAGATCTGCAAATGCAGTATGGGAGAGACTGTGCTACGTTAGGCAGCCTTTCATTACACATGTTTACAATACCAAAACAAAGTATCAGTATTATATTTTCAGTCCAGGAGTTTCTGTTAACCTCAGTTATATGACACAAAATCATTATTTAGAAATCACACAGCAATTTGACATGGGTAGGAGGGGGCCCAGTGTCGGCCTAATGATCTCAAACAGCGGGAACAAGAATAGATGAATAGGAATCGTTAGCTTATTATTTACACAGCATTTCTCAAAACACCAAGGAACTCTACCAAGCAAATGAAGACAGCAAACTATAACACAAGGAAAGGGAAAATAGTGAGTTTTAAAAAGAAATTTAAATTGTTCACAGAAATCTCAATCCTGATGCCTGCAGAGAACACAAATTACTAGTGGTTTACATGCACACAGCACACTTTTTGCTGTTCTGAAGCAAAACATGGCTCACTCAAACTCTGCCATCACCCTCAGTTAATACCTTTTTCCATAATACCTCAGTATGTCTTTGAAATTATGGCAACAATGAATTGCATTGCTGCACAGGAATTAAGCCTTCAAAAAGAGAAAGTTAGCTCATACAATGACTACAGTGCTCAGAAAGAAGAAACATTCAGAAGAAGCAAGCCATGCCAATGATTTTAAATAAAAGTGTAAAAAAACCCAAAATCTCGTTTTGCATAGTACATCCCCCAACAACGAAAGAGCGACATCTGAAATCAAAAATAAGCACAACATTATCTCCTTCTTTTGGACTACAGCTTACAGGTTTATAACACTGGATTGCAGGAAAAATGTTTCCAGCTGAACACGGGAGCCATGCAATCTTGGTGTAAAACTGAGGAAAAAAGCCAGTCTGTGCACCAGGCTGGCTGGGGCTGTTACAACAGAGAGAAATGCCATTGCCCCACCTCCATTACAAACAGCATAGGGACATCCAACCTACTGCTCCTCAGCTGCCTGTAGTTTCTTCCTCCCAAACCCTCCACAGGCAAAAACACAGGATATATTTGGGTCACTTGCCCCAAAACAGCTGCAATGACATCTCACAACTAGGTCATGTAGGTGCCTTATCCTTGAGTGCTTCATGGCAGGGGAGATGAATTCATAACTCCGGTGCTGTATGTCAGGGGGAAAATGGGAAGAAGAAAGTCTGATAAGCAATTCAGCAGATACAGAAGGATGGCCCCCTGCCAAAAAAAGGAGGTACCCAGCAGTGCCTCTCACAGCAGGAACCTGGCCCTGAGGTGCAAGCCAGAGTTTGAGCAAGAAGAGAAAGAAACAAGCAAAGCTATGAAAGCTGCCCTCCCCTCAACCAGTTTGCCCCCTAGCTAGGGCTCAGCTAGTAATTGATTTTTTTGGTTGAGTAACTGAACTGGAAACCTTTGAAAATGTTGGTATGTGCAAGCCTGTGTAGAAAGATGCTGATCCTAAAAAAAACCTATTAGTTTTATAATAAAAATATTTCTCCTCAACAATTAATAGAAAAAGCACAA
>JAWWMP010000132.1:18105323-18133774 GCA_035047865.1 Dendrocincla tyrannina | reverse complement strand
CTTCTCTCACTGCACATTAGACAAGGGTTTCAAATCTAAAAACTTTTATGACTGACGATGCGTGTTTTTCTACAGTTGCACACTGCAGAAAATATTCAGAATTGCAATTGTTCAAAACTGCTCACTGCCACCACTGCAACTTGACAGACTCCTTCAAAAAGACAGACTGCAGCGGGTATTGTGAGATCTCCCATATTTAAAGGATTAAATCAAGTTTCCTGTGCTATTGAAATAAAGAGCAAAAGGAGGATGCTCAGTGCACCTCAGTGTGCTCTTAAGAAGCTGCAAGGATCAGTCTCTCTAGGCTGCTCTGCTCTCTGGCAGGCTGCTCTGAGCAGCTCTACAAGTTCTTGGGGAAAAAAGGCACCAAATAACTTGAATTTTTCCTAAGTATCATTTCAGATATCCTGTTCTCAAAGGATATTTTTTTTATTCTGCTAAGAAACTATGTTCTCGAAATCAAACTAACAGATTTTCCATGCAGTGGGAATTCCTATTTCACCACACTCTAAGCAGTACCAATGCAGTAACACCAAAGGAGGCATAGAAGACTGACACAAAAAAATGCCAATGATGATAATAATAACAACAACCAATAAACTCTGCCCTCAAATCATTGTAAGCAGAAGCAACATTCATAGCAAGAGACCAAAAATTCAACTGCCTCAGTTTTCTGTGTCCAGCAGTGGTGAGCAGAAGATACACAAAAGGGAACTAGTATGAATTTGTTTAGTCATTCAAAAAGTTTTACTTTGACCTGAAACGTAAGAAGTAAAGGCTATATCTACATTTGGATTGCTTCCACTTCTGTGGTTCTGTACCACTTGTACAACCATTGTATGCTGGCAAGGGTACATTTTTAAATCATAGAGTTGTTTAGTTTGGAAAAGACCTATAAGATCATTGAGTCTAAATGAGTATGCTGATGTGGAGCTCACGCAGTCACAGAAACATCGACACAAAATTCTTTCTAAATGTAGAGAAAGTATATTTGATTTGCCAAGGGACAGGATTGAGGAAACAGCATGAAGTTCAGTTGGGCAGGGTTTAGGTTGGATGTTGAGGAAAGGTTTTTCACCTAGACAGTGGATGGACATTGGAACAGGCTTCCGAGGCATGTGGTCACAGCACCAAGCCTGACAGAGTTCAAGAAGTATTGGGACAATGCTCTCAGGCACATGGGGCGACTCTTAGGGCTGTCCTGGACAGGGCCAGGAGTTGGACTTAATGATCCTAATGGGTCTCTTCCAAATCAGCATATTCTATGATTCTATCTTGGAGTTTTATTAATCATTAAGGAATTAGGATTAAGAAAACATTTTTTTCTTCAGTACTAGTATGCTTCATTAACTGCCATATCATGTCTCCTTTTCACTCATAATGGAAAAGTGAGGTACAGCACCATAAACAAACACAGGAGAACATGATCACACTGCCAGGAAAAGGAGCACGAAGACAAAAACCTCTTGACTTCTGTCAACAGACTCAAAGCAACTGTAAGCAAAGAAGGATTCAAGGAACCATTAAGGAATCAGGTATGCTGTGCTTTCCTGGGCTTGGGTTTTTCAGTTGTTTATAAACTAGGCACTGCATGCACAAAAAAAAGAGATAAACAACCACCACCTCTGACTATCTGCTGGCTTCATAGTACGGAAACAAAAATTTTTCTTTACTCACATCGGGAGAATAGAGAAGGTAAGTCTATGGCAGTGTCATCAGATTTTAGGTATGAGCAAGAGTAAAGAAAGCTTACTTCCTGGATGAGAAAAAAAAAAAGTCTCACTATACAGAGGCATAGTGGTGTTAAATTATTCTAAAACAAAACATAGCCAAGTTTTCCATCAGCTGATATGAGCATACAACAAAACAAAAACAAAGCTACTCAGGAAAGCTTTTTTATCAGCTGGCCATAGAGCTGATAGAAAGTAGCAAGAATTGTGAGTAAAAGGAATAATAAACTGTCAGAAAATCAAATACAAAAATATTCTGTGACTGTGAGGGAAAGCTACCTTATTTTAATCACCATTTCAGGAGAAAGTCAAATTTCAGCAATTTGTATTCTAAGATCTTGGAGCAGAAACAAACACATACAAATTACTGAGCAGGTTTTAGCAAAACTGCAATCAGATATTAGTAATCAACAGACTCAGGTCTCTGAAGCAAACTCTGCCACTTAAGTACTAGATGCAAACCCCTATCTCTGTAAGAGCTTTCTCAATCTGAAAGCTAAATAAGGCCTTTTTTTAAGAGGTTTTGCATTTCCATGGTTTTGCATTTCCATCAGTAAAACAAAAGCCCCCAAAACAATAATTGGTTTACTGAATGTATTAACTGGAAGTTTCCAAGTAGAAATATAACAAATTCAAACACGCATTTGAAAATTAATAATCTTCTGCAACCCCAAGTTCTACTGCAAACCATAGTACTAATGAAACACAAAAACCTACTTTGGCAATTTCTGAATAATAAAAACCCGACCATATTCTAGCAAAAGTTTCCAGAGAAAATCCTGTACAGCGTTCTCAGGAATCTGCTTTGTCTTGTGCAGGTGCAGGCAGGCAAACAGGATGGGTGTGCAGACAGTCTGACAAACAGAAGGGTTTCAATAAACAGGAGTGTGCTTTTCTTTTTTCTGATATATAACACAGGAGCAAGTTTTGCCCCGACTAAGGCAGCCTGTTTCTTGAATCACACCCCTCTAAAGCCTAAAATGTGAACCGTCCTACTCCACTGCCAATCCACACAGGGGCATTAATTACAAAAAGTTTGGAAGGAAAGAAAAGAATCTGCAGTTGGGACAGGTATCTATTCTTGCAGACCTAATCTTACTGCAGCTGTTTTGCATAACTTTTTCTTTTTACCCTTGCTCCCTAAATGATCTCTTAAGAGACACTGCTTTGCCTGCCACACTGATATACCATCTTTTAGTTATCCAAACATGTAAGAAACAGACACACCTCCTTTAATAGACAATCAAACTCATCCTCTCCCTCTTGAAAAGCTGTTTGGTGAAGCGACAGTATCAGTTGTACCATCGCAGAAAGGAAATCAGCAGGTACAGCTCTTTCTCAACAGTAATCTGCTTGCCCCCAAATTACATGTTGATTAGGAAGAGCTAAATAGATTTCTAAAGAAACTTTATCCAAATTGCCAATTAAATGCCACCTAAGTTTATAATTTTTCACAAAACTAGGGCAAATTGGTTTTACCAGCTTTGTTCAGAGTCCTTTTTCTGCTTTGAGTTCTTTCCAGAGATAAGAAACAAAAGCAGCAAAAATGCTGTAAAGCGTCAAAATGCTGTTCTTGCTGAATTTATAATACCCAGGTGCTCGTTATTTCAATCACTCTCATTCTTTGAATGACCAGTCTCTACCAGGACATACCAACCTTCCTTCTAAATCTAATGTCTCTTAATTTAGGGAAAACTTTGGGGTACATCACCAAACTATAACTCCAAGGCTCCTTCTGAGAGGTTTTAAATGCAGGAAGACAAGGAAGAAAATTGTTCTAGTACTTCCTGATTGCTTTTTAAAGCAATTTAAAAGCATTGAATGGTATCTATTACCAATTCCCACCAAGAAGAGTAAAGCAGTGGAACTACAGTCCTACTTTTCCCTCTTTTGCTAAAGGAGCAGCTATTACAATAGTGATTAAGTAACCCTCACCCTAAGGGGAGTAGGCAATGCTAACACCTCTCATACATAAAAGAGTAAAGCAGCAGTGTGCTTAGAAAGCTGTGAGAAAAACATCTTCATGTTTCAAGGAAAGGATCATGAACTCAATATGATCTGCCACCCTAAGTAACGTAACAGAACCACTCACTGAACCAAGAAACTTTACTGCAGAAGAAAAAGAAAAAACCAAAACAAAACACAGATTTGAGGTATTTTTTTCCCCATTCATAATCTTTTCTCATCCTTCCATAAGCCCTTCAATTGCTGAACATCCTCACTCCTCAAACTCGCTCCCTTTACTTAATCTGGGTTTCTCCAACATGAAACTCCTTGTCTGTTCCTGGATACTGCCATACCTTTTCCGTGACAGTTTTCCCACAGAGACTGTTCTCCACAGTACAATTCCAGCTGGCAAAGTTTCAAGGGCACCAACTAGCCACGATCACAGCTCTGCCAGCTGAACTTGACGCTGTTTTCTTCTCTGTCTAGAAAAGCTGATAGTAGACCAGAAACTGGATTGATGCAAAATATGCTGAATTCTGGCATACAGAAATATAAAGCATTAATTAGATCAGAACAGCTTAAATGTTCCTTTTACCAGACTGTAAATTTGTTCACAATTCGATTTATTACAATTTGTGGAGAAAGAATTGAATTTCTGAGTGTTCAATGAACCTTGGATGGTCAATTATTATCATCAGATATTTCCCTTCATTGATGTCCGTTGTAGTGTTTGAACTGTCTTCAAAATTAAATACAGCTAGTAAAATATGTCTGCTAAAAAAAAGAATAAAACCCCAAACAACTAAATTAACAAAACCAGAAAACACCAAGCAAAACCAAATATTACCCTCCCCCCAACAACCCCAACATTTTCAGTTTAAAACAGCCTGGAAATCATAGCTGCATGAATCCCATGATGGGACCTACCTGAGGTTTAAGAATTATAGGGCACGTGTTCAGGAATCTAGCTCCCCATTGGAACACTCACATGACAGGGTATAAGAAAGATAATGATCATAATTTGATGCTAAATGCAACTATCCCATTTTCTGACAAGTTGAAGGAATTATAAGATCTCTGTATGCTTTCCTTAATGGGATCAACTACTGTTTAATTGTTTGGAGTGAAATTTAGGAGCACTTGTTTCCAACTTGAGGTTTTGTGTGAAAGAAATAAAAAATAAATTCCTTCCCAAAAGGAAAAAAGTGGTGATACCATCATCATTCTGCATATGTGGTAAGTGATGGATGTCACAAATACATTTTCTAAACGTGTTTGCCATACTTTAGTCCTGAATTTATCAGGATTTTTCAAGAAATGCAACAATTTTTTAAATCAGATGAGTTTAGGCTCATCCCCAGAAAACCAGAGATGTTCCACTGGTTAACCCCCAGAATGTTTCTGTTTCACAGAACATTTTAAGTTCCTAACACCAATCTTATACAGACTCTCTGCAAGTCAAAAAGCAACACAATGAATTTAAATAGTCCTTGAAGTGATTATTACTTTTTTTTAATTGCTGTTCCACAGCTGGAAATCTTACCAAGGTCACCCTGCTAATATTATACATGTGACTGACAAGAAAAACAGAAATAGCTAACTACAATAATACAAAAAAACCTCTAAGTAATCCCAATTAAGTATCTCAATCTACTTGAGATACCTAACAGAGCAACAAGCTTCAGGATCTCAGGAGACAGAAAAATAACCCAGTCTGAAGGAAGACACTCTACACAATAGAAACTGGCAGGTGATACCAGCTCCATTAGAGAAATGGCTTATTTGGATTCAAGTATCATACTAATGAAATTGTCCTCCAAAACAGTCAGCCAGTAACTCCAGTAAGGCCTGTACAGAATTTTCTAACCTGGCTTAATATTTGCAGTTTGATTGATTTCCAAGTCCTACGTTGACTTTCTAACCATTCCCTTCTGTAAGAGTACATCGTACATAGACAAAAGCAGAAAAAAAATACAATATAGAACTTATGTGAACATTTTTACTCCACTGTGACTGCACTTCCTTGGAGTATTGGCAGCAAGATGCTTGCCAGCACAAAAGAGATCTGAATGTACTACAGAAAACCAGCATGTTTTACCTGCACAGAAAAACAACTTAATTTTTTTTTATATATATACAAATCCAGCACTGTTCATTAAACAGCGATTCCTGAGAAGATGAAGGCTTGAAGGGCACAGAGAACAAAAAAATGATGTGCCTTCTTAGTGCAGCTATTGAATGGCAGATATGGAACTTCCTAACACATATGCAGTAAATCAGCATTTATGTTTCAGAGGAGACTCTGGAAACCCCTGAGTCTCACAATAAGGTTGTTTTACACCCACTGCATGCATATGGCTCTCGCCTGAAGCACCCTTTGAAGTCAGTGCAAGTGTTTGCTCTTTTCAAAGAGGCAATGGCTAAGGCTGTGGGGCACAGCTATTTATAAACAATATCAGAAGTTTGGTAATAAGAATAGAACTTGAAAGTTCTTTGTGGGTGGATAAAAGCATTTTAGGTATTTGATAGTGCAAACATTAGCCCATAGTTTTATACTGTATCTCATTTTCCACTAGGATTATCATATCATGATTATTATGAGGAAAATAAAGTCCCATCTCTAAAAAAGAATAGTTTCCGAAGAGGCTGTTATGACGAATCTTCCACTGCCAAAAGAATCAGGAAAAAAGTGAATCATTTCTTGGAACTCACATTCTATGTATCAGACAGGAACATATAAAAAATATATGTATCATTGCTGTGAAGAGTCCTTTGCTGTGTGCCATGGTTTCAAAAAGAGTTGGTTTCATCCTAATCCAACTTTTTGCTTTTTCATTCAGTTTCATCACTGACTTGGGCAGAAGTCAAGAAAGGGCCAGGCCTATCTCTGAATTCAGAGCAAAGACTGCTCTGTCTGGAAGCCCTACTGCTCCAGCACAAGTGTGCCTTGCCCACAACACGTATATTCAGTTCATGTGCCTTATTTATTCATTTGTTACTCTCTGCTGTTTTGACCCTTACTGCTCTCCAGGGGCACTCAAAGTACTTCCAAGAGAGAATAAGTTTTGAGGAGAAAGGCAGCAGCAGCAGCTCTGCGTTTCCAAGTCCCTGAGAAAGAATTTAAACTTACCTGAATTAGATGTCCAGTGAATTTTGTAACAAATTGAGTGAAACTGTTCATGTTCCTTCCTGCTGTAATACAGGTTTCATTTAAAAATGGCATCAGCCTGATTGTTGGATCATGAACGGTGTTTGGAAGAAGCCTCACTTACTTCTCAGAGCAAATCAAGGTCTGATTTCCCTCCCTCTCCCCTTTTTGTTTGTTTGTTTTGTATTTGGTGGGTTTTTTTGTTTTGCTTTGTTTTGGGATTTTTTTTTTTGGGAGGGAGGTTGTTTGGGTTTTTGTTTATTTTGGTTTTTTTTTTGTTTGTTTTGGTTGCTTCCCTCTGAAATTTACTTACAGTCAAAAGAAGAAACAAGTTAAACTACATCACTTTGGTCTCACTGAAAAAATCAGAGGGAAGAAGAAAGGAAATGGGAATCCCAACTCTTCGGCGAGAATCAAAATGTATCTAACCTCAATTTCTCAACAGTAACTCACAGTAAGAACATGTATTCAGTGACATTCAGAAAATAACATGATCCAGCTCCACAAACCAACGAGCTTTGCAGCCTACCATTTAAAGCCTGTTGTAGGCAGTGGGATCTAGCTGGATTACAGGAAGACGTTCAAGCCTCACATGAGATTAGCATTTCTTATTTTACAGTTCCATAAACACTCAGGCAGCAACTTCTCTCATCCATGGAGCAGGCATGCCCTGTAAGGGGGTGTTGGTCTCTTTTCCCAATTAACAAATGAAAGGACAAGAGGAAATGGCCTCTGATTGCACCAGAGGAGCTTTAGATTGGGTATTAGGAAAAAATTTCTTCAGTCACCATCGCTGGAGGTATTTAAAAGACTTGTAGATGTGACACTCAGGGATGTGGTTTAGTGTTGGACTTGGCACTGTTAGGTTACAGTTGAACTCAATGATCTTAAGGGTCTTTTCCAGACCGAATGATTCTATGACAACAAATTGAGCCAACTGCCTGACGACCCTTTTGCACTGTTTTTCAGTGAGCTCCTTTGTAGCTCACACACCTTCTTAAAGAGCTTTGCTAGTCAAAGGCCCTTTTCACAGATGGGGAACACCCTGAGGATGACACGGCTCATTGTGCTGTCCACAGGCATGACCAGCACGTCATGTCGCCTTGACCTTGCTCTGTGAAGCTCAGCTCCAGTCTCCTAAGGCCTACTGGGAGGTTCTTCCATTCAGGATTTGACACTCTCTATTCTGGAAGCTAGGACGCACCGGCAATACCCGTGCCACTAAAGGAAAACAAAGAGCCCTTGCACAGACAACAAACCATCTGAATAGTGCAGCTATTGGAATGATTTGGGCATGAATTTGACAAGGCCAGTTAGGACTGGCCCAAACAGTGTCAGGACACAACTGGGGCATTATCAGGACCCATTACTGCTTGGTAGATTTGGTAAGAGTGTCCAGTCTGTTGAGAGAGGAGGATTTAGCAAATTGGTTGTGAACTGAGCCATGCCTGTTTGCTTTACCTTTATAGCTAGGGAATAATTCCTGGCCTGATTTACTTAATAGCAGGGACAGAAAATTGGCATAATGAGGTGTTTTTTTGGCCCCTAGGCTCTAGGTCTGAGCAAAACCCCTTGCAATGTACCTGAAGTCAGCACTGCTACAGCTACTGCTCACAATTCTGCACCAATAGCAGCCCTTGATGGAGCCAGGCTGGACCTAGCCATCCACAAATATGGATGCTATATAAGTGGGTTTAGTGGCATTTCTCCATGGTCTGCTGTAGTCTGGTCAGACTTGCATGCTTCCTCATGCACTAGATCTTCATGCATATTCAGGCAGCAGTCTGGGAGGAAATTGTGTCCTCCCCTCACTGTCATATGATAGGGAGTAGCCAGCGGCAACCCAGAAACCTTCCAATCCTGGTAGAGTCAAGGTCTCAGGCATTTTCTAAGGCAACTGGGAGGTCCAGGGAGCACAGTGAGACATTTTGCTGCCTCTGCCCACAACCCTGAACACTGAGATTGTAGCTCCGCAGCCAGCTCCAGCTCATCTCTTCATCTCATGGATACTCTCAACCAACACACTTTGCTGCAGGAATAGCAGGGCCTCTGATCATTTCTGGCCCACATTCATTTCCCTTCAGAAAGATGCTGGAGCATAAACATCATTCAACATGAGCAGCCTTTTCTTTCCTTTCCACAAAGAAGCATTTAGCTAGGTTTGGCAGAAGGAGGTAAGCCTCCGGGAAGACATTATCCTGACAGCAAACACTGGCTTTGTGTGTATGTATGTGTGTGTTTGGCAGAGTCTGGATGCTAAATAAATATGGGTTATTAATAAAGTGCTAGCTGGAGATGGAAAATAAGATTGAATACTTCATCTTCCCAGAGCTGTTTCAGGATCTTAGGGGGAAAATAAAGAACAAAGACAATGGAAAAGGGAGAGCCATAGGGGAAGGATTGCTGGGGGGGTGGGGGGACGAAGTCAATAAAGAGGAAAATAGCAGCAAGGAGGAGACAGTAAATTTGGCTGAGTGTAAAAGAGGCTCAAGCAAAAAAAGGGTAACAAAATAGCACTGGTATAAACAAAACGTCAACCATTTCTTGCCCTGCTGAGTTTCAAAGCAAGATATGAAAACAGACCGCATTGGCCAAGAACACTTGCAAGAGGCTAAGAAGGAGCGAGAGACAAGAAAATAATCTGAAAGGGGGAAAAAAGGCAAAAAATACAGGCATAAATGCCCAGAGGAGGACCCCCATACACCAGAGTGTTTCAAGTGCTGCAGGATTCTACAGACATGACCATGGCTCCCAGAAGGGCTCCTACTTTCACACCCATTGACATCCTCCCCAACTCAGTTATGGGTTTCACCTACTCTCCTGTGCCCCAAGTCAATGCCTGTGCTTGAGAGTCACATGCCAGTAGGTTTTCCTTTCACTTTGTCATTTTCCTAACTTTGCCTTTTCCAACTCACATATTACACACACCTTGGAACGACATTTTTGTATCCTCCCATCTAGGAACTTACCACTTGTCACTTCTGTGGCAGTGTTGTGTTGTCATACAGTGACACTATGATAAGCTAACTTTGTAAATGTCTTATAAAAGCATTTAGTGCTACAACAATACTTAAACTTACACTAATTTATTTTAGCCTAAGAAGTTCTTACATTTTTATACTTCTTAACAGCAGGGCTACTTTTCTGGATCAAATGACACGCTGCTATATCTGCCTTTACATAGGTGTAACTCATTCATTTTTGTCAAGCAAGAAACCACCTCATTAATTAGGTCTCTCGGGCCTAGTTCTCTTCTACTTGTGGTACAATAGTCCTAAAGCTGTCATACAATTAATAAAGGGTACAGCTTACAGAGGGAGCATCCACAACTCCACTGGTTTTAGTGGCAAGCTTGCAGACATAAGTAATTCTTCATCTGGATAATTTACATTCCTTTTATGTAGGAGTGGAGCCTCTTACCTCCAAGGGCTCCTAAAGCCTAACCTGCAGCTATTTCTTTAAGTCTCACCAACATACACCACCAAACAAAACCTTGTTTTGGAAAGCACGTACTCCTTAGGTTTTGAAACTCATCCAGGCTTTGATCTATCACCTTTGTTCTTCAAGATGGGATAGAGAATGAAAAAATCTTTCAAGACAATGGCATCAGAAAAAGACCACATTGTAAAGCAAACTTATTAGTTCCATACATTCTTTTTCACGCATGACTCAATGCGTACACTACATAGGTGGACTTAGTTACTCATTTTGCAGAAATCCATATGTGCTGCTCAACATTCCCATGTGCAGACAAAGCACGCACAAGCAGCTGCCTCAGCAAAGCACACTGGTCTGACAGTCCATGAAAAATTTATACACACATGCACACAGAGGCCAGGACACATAGGATGCAATGTTCTTACTTCACAAACCTAGGTCAGCTAGGAAAATGCAATAAAAAATTGCCAGCCATCAGATGCAAACTATTTGCTGCCACCCAAAAAAGGCTTCAGGGGTTAAAACCTAAAAGGCAGGACAGTTGGAAACCTTCCTACTGCCAGCCTTACTCTAGAGCACTATTACCAGCAGCACCTTATTGAAAAACTTCACACTCCAACAAGTACTATTCAGGCAGAGATAATTCAGGCATGACTTCTTTGCCTTCCCCCTCACAGCAGGAATACATGATACCCCGGTAAAGGCAATGCAAAATATTCAGTATGAGGTCTCTTAAGTAGCTCTCAGCTTTAGATCTCATTTAAGCACTTGTTCCTACCACCATTACTGATGTTTTCTTCTAATCAGGTACTGGACCCTTGCATGAAAACACTATGATTTAACTTTGCAAGCACTATATGATGCAGCACATACTTCATGGATCTCCACATGGTTCTTAATTGAAAACTTATTTGTGGCTTATGGTAGCCTTGTGGAGAAAAGTGAGCTGCTTTTACAGAATAATATGACTTCCTGCATATTTTGATAAGTGCATCAGCTGAAGTAAACTATAGTGATAAGACAAGCGTTCGTTATCCCCTGCCAGCTAATTAAGTGGTCATTTGTATTTTCAATTAGATGTGTATACTACGTATCACTCAGAAATCAGTCTTATGCATAAGAGTTGTTTGAAGTGACATTAAAGGCCTGAAATCAAGGCATTGCTACATGCAGCATGATGGCAACAATGACAATTCTGTTTTGTTTTATTATTCAAAGAAGGAGTTTCCAAGAAAAATGCCACTGGAGGCTAAAACACTATTAGATATGTAGCATAGAAAAAGCTCAATCCTTCGGATGCTAAACAAGGCACTCTGCAAAAATAACTGTTAGCTGCAGAGCTGGCTTTAGTCTTTCAGGCAAAACATTTGAAATACCTTTTCCACAAAAAAATCCACCCAAAATTCTCATTGACAAGCAATCTCTTCTGCAAGCTTTACACTCACTTCTGTCCTTGTCCTAAAAAAAGACAGTTTCTCTCTTCAGTAGACAGCACAAGAATAGCTCAAAGCCCATGAAACTGGAAAAAAAAAATCTCTCCTTCTTATGAATTAACTATCAGTGTACTTCAGCATCATTGTATATAAAAATGTTTGAGCCCATCTAGTTAATAGCATGAAGGATTGCAGCTAGCATTTGTGTAATAGCTTTCCCTTCCTCTGAGTCTCCTTTTCCCTAAGGTCATCTGTGTTTCCAAAGGGGAGAATCAAGCGATCATTGCAGCTTAGGGAGCCACATCAGCAACCTACTCACCCACTGTGCTATTGCAGGTGGTTTTATTCTTGGTGTCCCCCTCTTGTTTTTTAAGGCAGCATGGAGAAGACTATCTCCTGTTTTTCTCTGCTTCTGCAGGATTGCTTTCCAGGAGAGAAAGAAAGGACCTTTATGTTCTCCACCAGCACAGGCAAGAGAGCTGTGCTACCCTGCAGGCTCCCTGCCACAGCAGTCTGGAGCAACTGAGGGGTATCAGCTGGAGTTCTCTCACCCGCCACTCTGCTGAGCTACAAGTGTTCCTGAAGCAAGCTAAGAACAAACACATCAAGCAAAGGGCCTGATCCCGGTAGGCAGTAATTCCTGCTGGCAGGATAAACCCTGCTGCAACAAAGGGATTATTCACGTGAGTACAGACTACTCCAGGGACAAAGAGCTTGCAAAGGGAAGAACTGTGTGAGACCACTGCACACGCCACATGTAGTCATTCTCAATTACCTTCACACCTGAGGACATGCTGCTACCATTGCCAAAATCTGTTTTCACTTCATGCATTTGATGTTACACTCTCTTCCTGCCAAATACTTCCTGCAGCCTAGGGAAGAGAGAGTCACTTTCTTCTCTTTTTAAGTTAATCTGGTTACTGGCAGAGGCAGGCATATCCCACAGAGTGACATGCAAGGAAAAAATTAAGACTGCTGATGAATCCCCAAGACACCCCTCTTCCAGGTATTCCACCCCAAATTTCAGCAGCCTTGGAGCAGATGCTGCCTGCAGTGGAGAGCAAACCTTCAGATGATTCATGGCTGGAGATTTCTGGCTGCCACCACTTGTCACCACATTGCTCAGAGGAGCTTATAAGCTTGCTGAAGGCAATAAATAGCTTCCTAAGCCCTGCTCATTCATATAGCTTCTACTTTGGTTGTATGAAGCAGTAAAATCTACAGCCAACATAACCCAAACAGAACAAATTTTTCTCCGCACTTTAACAAGAGTTTTTGGTGCTGGAATTTAAACTGTAAACCAAAGGTGATAGAATTTGCTAGCTGCTCGAAAGGATTCCCTGTCTCTGATAGGTTCGGGTTTGTGTCTCAAATCCATGCTATCTAATGTGCTGTGGCCTAACACTGTTCTTAGCCAGCAATGTTGTTTCTCTGCAATATGTCCTGACACTAAAAATCTCTACCTATGCTGGTAAAGGAAGCACAGGTAGAAGGACATAGGTGAAAGACAGAGATAAGCTGGTGACAGACTCATGGAAGGGGAATTGTGCATGGCACAGAAGCCCCAACCCAGCAAAACTTTAGGTCCAGGCTTCCCAAAGCATACCTACTATTACCCACAGGGTTTACTTTGCAGGCAATACACAAGAGACCAGGAACCAAGGGCAGTAGAAGAAATGCAATCACACTGAGCAACCCCCTTGCTTGATGGCAGACCCTGTGAGAAGTGTCATTTAAAAAAGCCCCTGGCTCCTGCCCCAAACACTACATTGCTTTGCATATCTCAGGAATCTGATCCAAAGCAACTAGGGGAGCCAACTAAACCAACTGCCTTTGGAAAGAGGTATTACTTCAAACTCCTTGGGGTAAATTATATTTATCCCCTTAGTACTGATGTTAGTTGACAACTGCAAGTGCAGCTGTTTCTGCTTGTTCCTCCCCAGTCCTGCAGGTACACTGAAGTCTTTGCAAGCAAGTGGCTTCTCTCTATTGATGGGAACATTCCTGTTATAAAACGTATCTCACAAAAACATGGCTGACCATGAGAAGCAGAGGAATAGCAGCATCTAAAAATCTTGTTCCTGAAAAGAAGAGCATAGGTTGTATGTAGGCTCTGCACGAAGCTGTATCTCAGAGTACAGAATATCTTGGGAATACAAAAAACAGTGGTTCAAACTCAGTCAGAAGTCAGAGCAGACACAAAGGCCAGGCTTTCCCACCAGCACTGGAAATATTAAGTCTGTGCTCAGGACTTTCAAATGCAAAATAATAGCTAAAACATTATAACAACATTCATCTACTCCAGCCTTCAACTACCTAATAGATCTTGAGTCTTTCACCCAGTCTTCTCTGTACTAAAATGACAGGCTTCATTTCCTGTGGATACTGCTACTCTTCAGCCAGCTGTCAGTCCATCACAAACATCCCACAACCACACTCTCTCCATGTGCTCTTCTCCTGCTGCACCACATCGGCTGGCCTCGTGGGCTACAACTTCCCAGCCTTTCTTCCCCTGTGTCACTAAGTCTAAGGCTCATGAGTACTTGTACTTCCAAAAACAACAATGCAGTTTGCTTAAGTCTGTATCTGCATGCCACCTACCTTCTGTTCTGACTAGGCAACTACCTTCTCTAAACCTGTGCTCAGGCTTGTGACAGCAAGCATCTCACAAAATGAGGACATTGGATCTCTGCAATAGCAGCTTCCCATGAGAATGGTCACCAAATAAGTTGGATGCAAAGTTACATCAAGTGAGCTCTTTGACAATGCCTGTGCACTATTATCAGAAGGACAGAACTATTGCTTACTGTGCCAGCAAATATATCATTCAACAAAGACTCAGCAGAAGAGTCTGCCAGATACACCTGCTCTCAGGGCAACAACACTACTTGTACACAAGATTAGATAAATTGAAAAGAGTGCATTTATTGCACGTGCTTCCCATCTCAGTCTCTGGCCTTATGTCTGCATCATCGGATTAAGTGACTGTTAAATAACCCAAGCTGCCAATATGGGCTTGGGAAAACTCTTTATATCTTGATCTGGAAATGTTGAAGTAATCTCTAAATATGAATTTCAACAATGAAGAGCGTATGTCCAATACAAACCTATTAATCAAGGCCTAAATGAAGCTCTGCACTAAATTAGGTCTACTTATTTCTGATAAATACAAGGGAAAAATGCTTCAGAAGAAGAGGAGCACACTCACTCTTGCATATTGCCTCTTATTAGCAGTAGTTAAAGCAGTTAATAAAACTCAGTGTGGTCCATGTTACCAATAAGGGAAACCAAAGTATAAGTAAAGGGAAATGGGTTGTAAGCAGGAAAAGGAATTAGATCCCCCAAACCACCCCCCATCAGTTGCTTTCTCTGTCTAGGGAGAGCACATCCTCAAATGTCATGTCTTCTTTCAATGCAGGCAGGAAGAGGAAAAATCCTCAAACCTTCTTCAAGAATATGAAAAATATCTTCAGAACATAAGTCAAAATATTCTTATTACCCATAAAAATGCAATTCCCTTTGAAATAGCATGAAATGATAAAACAGTATTAAAATATTAATGGAGCACTAATCTGGTAAACTGCTTCATTAGGAGAAAATAGCATTCATGGGAAAAAATATTTCTTGTTATTCCTCATTCTGAAAGGAATTTGAAGCATAGCTGAACAACTGGCTTTGGAAACATTTGCTCCACACCTAGCTCTAAATCTCTGCCTGCAAAGACACGGGAAAGCATTTGTTCTGTTTGTGAAATAAGGCTGAGGCTTTTATCCACACATTTTGGCAATGGTCTCTGGTTGTATAATGATTTCCATATGTTTATCACATCTAAACAAGAGCAAAACAGCACAGTACCAACTGGTTCTGTTTACATTATGATTTAGCCTTACATTTGGTTTTTTGTGGGGAGGTTTGTCAGGGGCAAGTGAATGCTTTTCAAAGTACCTTTCGCTCTTTGACACTAAAATCAAAGACACTGCCAGTAGGAAAGGGAAAAATCTGGATTCATTAAAAAGGAAGCAAGGTCAGAACAGCATGAACAGAATGCTGGATAATATAGAAGGAACTGGCAGTAACACCAATGTTTAAAGTGGTCTGGCATATCTCATGGCAAGGCCTTGTTTTCATTTACTTACAGCTTTGTCAAATTAACTGCTTTAGCAGCAATTGCCTTTGCTAGGTGTCTACCTCAGGCTGTGTTTTTTTTGTTTTGTTCTTCCTGGGCTTGGGGCTTCAGAGAAAAAAGATGTTTCATTGTTTCTGAAAGATGGAGACATTTTATTATAAAACCCACATTTGTTTCCCCTTTTTAAAAATAAGTAAGTGAATCAGATTTGAACAAGTTTCTGACTGAGCAGCAATAATGTGTTAGAACTAACTGCATCTCACAATTTTGTAGTGGTAGCTTTGAAAATATGAAGTTTCAACTGATATCACAGGAAAAAAACCAAAACAAAATCCCTGTGAAATAATGTACTTGGTTGAGTATTACAGAAATCCATCAGCTGTATAGCAGCATCTTGTGCAACAGAGGAACTAACAGTGCAATTAACTCAGGAATAGTAAAAGAGTTTGCCTGAAGGCAATGCTGAAACCAGGACTGGCTGTCTTAAGGGACTGGGACTGACCACCTCAAGAGAGGAAGTTTGCCAAGACTAACACCTATCTGCTGCAATCATCTAGAAAGGAAAACACAAAAAAGCAGAAAAATGGGTAAACTGAACAATCTTGTTAATGAGGAGAACTCAAGGAACAGGAAGAGAAGACTGCTATGACAAAATTCACCAGGTTGAAAGAATTTTTGGGAGAAAACTAGTTATAACAGTCCCAGAATATTTCTTCTGAATCAGGAACTGGGTCTTTTCCAGTCTCTCTGTTCCTCAGCTATGACAGCCAAAGGTCTGTGTGGTTCATCCAGCACGTGACATCGCTCTGTGGAATTTCAATATTTTATAGTGCTACAAATAATCATGGTAAACAAAGCTGAGGAAATGGCACACAAACACACCTTTGAGTTAAGCACTAAAAACCTGAGCAGTGCGTCTTTAAGCTTCTAAATGAAACCTTGACAAGGCTCTTTTGTGACACTGCCTTTGCTGTGCAAGGCACTATTACAGCTAATTTCTGTTCTGCAGGATTTCTGAGAGCACCACAGGCAATGTATTCCACCGTGGCAAACACTGAAGACTTCAGTCAACCCGTAAAAGAGGCTTCAGGAAATAACAGGAGCTTTAAACACTACAGCTCAATGGCACTACAATACTCAGGCTCAGGAAGATGGTTTAGCCATCTAACACAAAACACATCCTTTCTTTTTAATTTTTCTCTAAATAAAGTTATCGCCTAAAAGGAAGTTTTCACCAGCAAATTTATGTCTCAGCAGCAGACGACTTTGATTCTCAGCACTAATAAGCACATAATTATGACTGTCCAGGCACTGAAGAGTTGAGTCTAAAGGTAAAAGTATACCCTGGAGCAGAGAAGTGTTTCTACACTATGCAGCTTAGATCTGGCCAGTGACCACACGGGGAATGCTCAGGAAACATGGCTGTGTCAAATCAGGCACAGGACAAGAAGGATTGCTTCAGTTGCTGCAGAAAACACTGGCATTAGCACTTCACTCAGGAGAGTCCTCAAAACCTATTCTTTATTTAAATTCAAATGACACCAGCTAGTGAATATACCCCAACATCACCCTGCATTAACCTGAGGTGCCCAACAAAACTATAAAACATTTTTTTGTGGAAAGCTGGTGAAACTAAATATAGCACCTATTTCCTAGGGCTGGGCAACAACAGCAGACTTCTGACATGAGAATGCCAAGTTGACCCCCTGATCATCTCAGGCTGACAGAGGCTTCAAGGAACACCTAAAGGGCTGAGTCAGGTGTAATGTGCAGAGAACTTCAAAGCACTGCCGTGTTTTCTCCAGCTTGCATCCAGCTGGGACAGTCACAATAGCAAGAGGCACTTTCCCCAGACTGAGCATACCTGGATGTGGAGCTATGTTGCAGTAATCAGACACAGCTGCAAATGAACTCCCTATGCTTTGCTCTGTGAACATTGCCAGCAAAATTTTCTGGAAAGGATTAGAAGTGTTTGCAAAATGTTTTACGCCTAATGGCACGCGTCTCTTGTGGCAGCCTTTGAGCTACAGGAGGAAATAAACATACAACCAAAATCCTGTTCATCAGTTCCCACAGCTTCTCTGAGAAAACATTTTTCCAGACTGAAAGGGGAAGATCATGTTGTCACTGGAAGCAAAACACATCTTGTGTTTTAAAGGGCAGCACACACTCCTAAGACGGTTCTCAGTACTGCATATAAAGGAATAGGCTGAATCCAGCATTGCTAGTGCTGTGAACTAAGCAAACATTCCAGGATTTTAATTTCTACCAAGCAGAAATAATTACGGCAGCAGAGGTAATGAAGGAAAGAAAGCCCATTATCAGAAGGCTGAAATTTACTCAACTGGGGTCCACACCTGCACTGGAAAAATTCCAAAATTTCTGAAAATTGAGAAGGCTGAAAAGTCAACTCTCCAAAAAAAGCACAGGTGTAGAAAAAAATGGAGACAAATCTCCCAAAGGTCCTTCATGTACGTGAGAGGACAGCCCTGCTCCAGTAAGTTTAGCAAGCAACCAATCTGGTGATAGAGGGGAGAAGTGCTTCACTGAAGGTAATAGCACAGCGAGTGGCAGAAATGTGACCATATCTGTCCTGGGACTCTTGATTACCAAGTCAGCAATACTTCCATTAAATCATACCCAGAGAAGAGGACTCTGGTAAGAGTGTATATTCTACTGGAAAAGGTCTCACATACATGATTGTAATGTGTACATATAAAACAAGAATTCTTCTGAGAGGTAGGGCAGCACCTATTTACCGATCCAATGCACTCTCTACTGGTATGCTGTTTACCGGTGGCTCTTATAAGTGAGGTCACCAAGAGACTACCAGATTTGGTAAAGTCCACTGACTTACCCACTGCTGTTGTTTTACATGGGTACCGCTGTTACAGTCAGGAGCAGTTTGAGGAGAATCTAGAAGGATTACAGAGCCCTGAAAGTGGCAGTAAGGGACTCGTCAGTGCAGGTGTGTTTTTTCTTTCTTTAATCAATCCTCCCAGCCAGAAGGAAGGGGTTTGAAAGGGCCGGTTGAATCTGGTGAATCAACAAATGGATATGGGACTGATGGCACAGCCAGAGGTTCAGTCATGGGACTTGCTTTGAGAAACATGCTCTGTTAGGGGCTGATGGGGTCCATCTATCAGAGAAGGGAGAGAGCCTCTTCATTCATAGGCTTGTCAAGCTGTTGAGGAGGGCTTTGAACTGAAGTTGCCAGGGGAGGAGAACCACAATCCATCCCACTCCTACCAGTGTGATGTCAATGACAGCAAGAGATGTCCAGAGCATGAAGAGGGATTGCAGGTCAGCAGAAAAGCACCTGAAGTACAGCACAAAGGAATTTCAGCAGCTCCAGTCAGCCTCATATGAGGCCCAACTTCAACGCCGCTATGCAAACACACATAGTGTGGGAGTTAGACAGATGTGCTTACCTGCGAGGCTGTGTGAGCACCAGGGAGACATGGTGGGATGCTTCCTGTGAGTGGAGTTTTGAAATGGAATGATACAGGCTCTTTTGGAAAGACAGGCAGAGGAGATGAGGAGGGGATGTCATCCTCTGTGTCAATGACATTCTGAAGTGCATAGAATTCTACCAAGAGATGGATAAGGAGCCAACTGAGAGGTTGTGGGTCAAGATTAAAGGAGTGTAGGGGCAGGTGACATTGTAGTGGGGGTCTGGAACAGGCCACCCATCCAAGAAGACCTAGCTGATGAGACCCTCTATAGGCAGATAGGAGCAGCCTCATGTTTGCAAGCCCTGGTCCTCATGGGGGACTTCAGCTACCCTGATATCTGTCAGAGGAACAACACAGCAGAGTGTAAGCAATCCAAGAGGTTCCTGGATGTATTAATGACAACTTCCTTCTGCAAGTCATAGAGAAAATAAAAAGGTGCTGTGCTGGACCTTGCTCTCACCAACAAAGACTGGCTGGTGGGGAATGTGAAGCTCAAGGGCAGCCTGGGTTGCTGTGATCATAAAATGGTGGAGTTTGAGATCTTTGGGGCAAAGGAGGGAACACAGCAAGCTCTGTAACCTGAGCTTCAGAAAAGCAGACTTTAGGCCTCTTCAGGGATCTGTTTGGTACAGTACCATGGGATAAAGACCTGAAGGGAAGAGAGGCCCAAGAAAGATTGTTGATATTAAAGATCACCTCCTCCAAGATCAGAAGTGATGCATCCCAACAAAGTCAGTCAAAAAATACCATGAGGCCTATGTGGATGAACAAGTAGCTCCTGGATAAGGTTAAACACAAAAATAAAGCCTACAGAGGGTGGAAGCAAAGGTCAGGTAGTCTAAGAGGAACATAGAGAAACTGAGCAGCCACAGATCAGCTTAGGAATGCTAAAGCCCCAACAGAATTGAATCTGGCCAGGGACATCAAGGGCAACAACAAGAGCTTCTATAGGTACATTGCTGATAGAAGGAAGACTAGGGAAAATGTGGGCCTTCTCTGGGAGGAAATAGAAGACTTGGTTACCCAGGCCATGGGAAAGGTTGAAGTAATTCTATGACTTTTTTTTTTTTCTGTCTTCAGCAGCAAGAATTCCAGCCACACCACCTGAGCTGCAGCAGGCAAAACGAGGGACTGGGAGAATGAGGAACTGCCTGTTGTAGGAGAAGATCAGGTTCAAGGACATCTAAGGAACCTGAATGTGCATAAGTCCATTTCTACTATAGTATGGTCTTCTCTAGAAAGTTAATCAGAAATTAACTTTTGGTATTTGTTATATTACACTTTGACTTTAAGCTATCTAATTCCCAATTAGGTGTAATTATTCCCAGTTCTAATAATAAAATAAGTTGAGAAAACCAAGATATGAACATGCCTGGGAATAATCATAGTCACAAGTATACTGTGTTTAAATAAGAACCAAAACAGCTCAAAGCAGCCTGAGTAAACATAGATGGAAAGAATTCAGTGGGACCCATGTGCCGTTTGACAATGCATTCCTATACACATCAATGCAGATGATGAGTGTTTAATTTTGAAAGAAATCTGACATAGAGAGAGGGGAAAAAAAGGCAAAAAAACAGTGACACTCAACTATTCCCCCATTCAGAGTTTTGCTTTTCAACCACACTCCAGTGGGAAATACCTGAAGAAACACTTTTCCAGCTAGAGAGGAAACCTAGCTCTGATATACACACCTCTCACCCCAAACCAGCAAACTATTTCTGCATTTCCCAGAGCCATCAGGATCACACATTCCACTGCTTTGACAGCTGTCTAACACTGTCACACTGTTCAAAATTAGATATTCTACTGACTGGTTAGCTAGTCCTCCTCTAAAAAGCTGATAAAGATCACAAAGATAAACTTTTCCTGGAAACAACTCAAAGTCTATCTCTAGGTGCTTTGGAATGTCCTTGTAAAAATCTCACTCAAGTGTAGCTTAGGAAGGTTAGTTTTTTCTAAGCTAGAAGTAGTGATGTTTTAAGCTAAATATAATCTAACTGGCTCTACCATCCTTGCTTTTAATATTTAAGGTTATAAATAGTTTTGATTTAGAGAATAAAATGCAGCATTTTATAACAACATACAATTAGGTACCTAGATAATTAAACTTGAATTCAACAGAAAAATCAACAAGCAAAAAACAACAAAAAAAAAAAGGTGAAGGTTTTCAACTTCATAAGAACTAATTTTAAACTTCATAAGAACTAATTTTAAGAAATGAACAAAACAGAAAGTCAGCTGGACTGACAAGCAGAAGGATTGAAATGTGAAAGAATTCATCTCCATTGAGATGCCTCCCATGCAAGGCAGAAAAGCTGTAGGACTAGGATGCAGATCTGGGCAGATTTAAGTGTATTAAAAGTAAGTAGTGAGTCTCTGAAAGAAGAAAAGGGGACTGATAAGCAAAGTGGGGGGCTTATGTAAATCCTACCAGGACTGAAGTCATACTAGATCTTGAACAGATATTGAAAAATTAGTGAAAGTGTGTCAAGCTGGAGAAAGGAAGAAAAAGAGGGAAGAGTGTTTAAACATCTCTCCCCAAACTAAACAAACAGTGACCCAATTTTCAGGAAGAACAGTGACACTGAATAAAGGAAAGAGAATCGTGAAGACAAACTATAAAGGTATCTTTAACCATTAAATCTGGGAAGCTTTTCAACATTAGGAGTAATGGGATTGAGCAACAACGCTGGTTTCTAAACAGAGATAAAAGTATCAGAGAGCAGTAGAAATCCAGATTTCAAGGCCCAGAAAGTTACCTCCAGTCTCTCTTTCCCAAACTTCTATATCTACAATTTTCCTTAGGTGCACAAATGTTAATGTAGGACAGTACCTTTAAAAATAAATTACCTTTGCCCTCTTCTTCTCTTTTTATGTTGAAGAATCATTTCTCCCCCTAGAACAAACACTGTGCATTGTTTGAGACCTGATAAAATCACTAACACAGCAGAAAAGACGGGAGTTTTACAGCAGGTGATGATTGTTAGTACAGGGGGGCCAACAACTGCAATATGGCGATGTAACAATGCCTTACTATTCTATAGCATGAAATAGGAGGAATTGTGCTTTGTCCATTTAACAACAGCAATCACCCTTCTTTACAAAGATGAAACATCATGAAAAGGTGGCTATGGATCTGATTCCACAAGCCAAGGCAGGTTTGGGAGCCAACCACCAAGAGAGCAGCACCTCCCATGACGTGATTTTAAGATAAACTGATGAATCTTTAACAACTAAGTAGGCTTAAAAATCTGGCCCTTCAACTAAGTACAGCAAAGAAATGGCACACCTCCTGAGTAAAATTAATAATGCTATACTTTAGGGGAATGAGGGTGGTAGAAGAGGTTAATACACATCCTTCAGTCATCAGTGTTGTGACTCCTTAGCTGCAGATGCAGTTGGCAGATACCTGCCTCTTGCACAGTCAGCACGACGTAGGTCCAGTCTATCTGAAAACCCGCAAGATAACCACATAGGTCAAGCCCAGTTTGATTAATGAACAGAAAAATCTGCAGCTTTTCCAACAATGTTTAAGCATAAGGCTTCAATGCTCTGTGATTTCTACCACTTTGTTAGATCTATAGAATAAACACAATTAGACAACAGACATGAAAAACTAAATGGTACAATTCCAGATGAAAAGAAATACACAGATTTGATGGAAGTAATAAAGCCTGAGTCACTGGTATTCAAAAACCTCTGCTGCATCATTATAAAGGGATAAAAACAGGACCCTGCATTTTGTAGTAGCTGATGGAGATGGACTTGAAATCCCCAAAGTTTGTTTGAAACTGGAAAAAACTGCATTTACTTCTGTGTATCCTGGAAAGGTCAGGGGCTCTGGAAGGGACTTGTGGTGCTGCTGAGGTCCCTTCTGATGTGATGCTTTTTCTGACTGTGCTTTAAACAGTATTTATTTAGACACTGGCTGTCAATGGCAAGAGACCAAGCAGCTGGGCCTGCCTTGTTTTACACAGAGGAGCAGTATGGTCTCCCACAAAGATATTTGAGGGGCTTTCCTGTATTATTCCTTATTCCTACACTTCCAAATTACCGTGCCTCAAATGTACCAGGCTCTTAAATTAAGCCCTTTAAGGAGATTATGGAGACTGGAACTACACTCAGACCCTTGCCCTCTTCCAGAAACCTAATTAAATGGATAAAACTTCCTTCCTTCTCCTCTGTGATGGCAATAGCAGGGAATTTTACACCATTAGTTCAACATTTCAAAACCATTTAAAACCTTTTTATTTTTTTTTTTAAACCAGATATATTTTTATCACAAAATCATGGATAACTGTAAAACACCTCTACATTTTTCTACCATGGTTGAAGAAAGGCAATTTTTAATACAAATGTGCATTTAAAAAGTCTCCCAGTTTTTCAAATCCAGAAAACTTGGCATTAAGGGGAAAAAAGCTGAGAACATCTCTTTTCTGCCAGAGCATGCAAAAAGTGTTAAGGTTCCCCTCCTTAGCACTGGTGCATATAAAAATTAGAACCAACAAGGAAATTTGCTGGCCAATTTGAACTATATTCTCTGAATGCCCTTATTTTCTTTTATGGAAGCAAGTTACTTTCCTCCACAGTGTTTGGGGGACTTACAGAGGATTTATTATTAAATTCTTTTATGAACAGTATTCAGCATTTTTAGAGCTTCGTGTAAGAAACAGTCCCAAGACTTAACATTCCATAGAGACACCTCTACTTTGAAACAAATCCATTATTTTGTAGTTCCATATAATTAGCGCTCCTTCATTTCAAATCAGTTATTAATATGAAAGGTAATCTGTGAAATTTGGCAGTCTGTTGAAAGGACTGCTTTTTCTTATCTCTCCCAGGATATCAATACTAAATTCACAGTCAAACATTCTTTCATTTGTACTTTAGTAAAAGACTCTGTTTAGCCTCACAGATAATTTTGGAAGGACTGTGTAATAGCAGTTCAGTTTGATGCTACTTCTTTCTATTAATGTTCTGCTTTTCTAAACAAACTTATAGAAAAACACAGAGAGAGACATGGAAAAAACCCCAACCAAACCAACAAACAAAAACAACCAAACAAACCAACCAAAAAAAAAAAAAAAACCAAAAAAATTTAGCAGCCCACAGAACAGATCATCACTTCAGTTTTACATGAACAAATTACAAAAAAAAAAAAAAAAACACCAAAAAAAACTCCCACAAAACAAACAAAACAAACAAAAAAACACAACGAATTCCAGGGGGTTTCCAGCTCAGTGAAAAATAAGTACTTTCCATGAAACATTGCTTTTTTTACTTGCAGTTCTCATCAGTGCAGAGTATGTGAGTGACAGGGAAAATACTGCAGACACCCCAGAGCTCCAGAGAAACAAATCAATAGTCCCATCCTCAGCCAACATAATTTCCACGTGCCTCAGGTGGCAGAACTGAATTCTCCAAATTAGGACAGAGCTGCAATTTCCTGTAAGAGCTTCATGGACTTAAAGCACCAGGGCTCTACATAGTGTTTCTGAAGCAGAAGACTACCCTGTAGAAAGACATAGTATTTCAAATCCCCATTACTTCCCAGCCAGGATAAGTTCTTGCATTATGATTTCTGATTTTCTGCTTTATGTGTGACATTGTGAATAGTATCTTAGCATACTTGGGGAAAAAAAAAAAAAGTACTTTTCAAGTAAAGCATTTGACCTTCAGTTACTCATTTTCTTCATATAAGTCCCCAGGAATTTTTAGGTTTACAGAAGATAACTATTCTGTAAATTAATATAAGCATATTGAGGGAGGCTATAAAGACAGAACCCTGTTCACTGTGAGGTCTGCTGTCCCTGGAGCGAACTTAAACTCTTTGGCACCTAATGTCTCCAAAAATTCCTAGGTTTCTGTAAACTGTCGTGTAAGCAGACCAAATCAGGCACAAGAAACAGCACTTGCTGACACATAGTGATGAATTCTTACACTTGGTTATTTACAAGAACATTCTTCACTGAAGATTTAAGCAGACTGATGGTTGAGTCCATTAATTGCAATAAAGCATTATAGGAATTTTAACAAAATTCAGTAAATAAGTTTGCAGCTAATATTCATCTCCTTTCTTGTTTTGAAATATTGCACATTGGATTAGTCCTGGCATTAATGGTAAAGCTACCTCTATAAAACCTGACAAGACACACAAATTATTTGGGAAAGTAAATTCCATTTTCGGGAATAACTTCAAATGACCTTTCAAGGTAAATTTAAGCGCAGCAATGTGCGTAAATGTCTAATAAAGAACTTTTTTCCCCTCTTTTTTCAAAGCCTAAAACAAAAGTTTAGACACACCAGAAATGCTCAAAAAACACTGTTCTGCTTCCATATTTCTTACAGAAAACTGCTCTAACTCCTTCAGTGTCATTCTCCACCCAAACTGACAGACTACCAAAGAAAGTCCCAGGAAGTTCTTTCCTACTCCAGCATTATCCAGTGCTATGGCTGACAAGCTAGGCAACAGGATACAAAGCACTCTTCTGAAATTCCACAGAAAATCACCATGAGTAATATATAGAGCTAGTTGGGAGTCACCTTATAAGTCAAAATACAGGAACTGTCACAAATAAGACAAACTAGTGTTTCCCACATGCCCAGCAGGGAACATAAAAGAGAGAATACACAAATAGATGGAGTGCTCTGAGCTCCAACAGCAACAAGGCCACAACAGAAGCCCTCAGCAGAGTTTAGAAAGGATATGGACAAAGCAGAAAGCTGAAGGACAACAAAAATTAACTATGAAAATAGAGAAGGAAAAAACAGAAGACGATACAAACTACCAGACCACTGTTGAAATGTTGTTAAATATACAAAAGGTTGTTGCAAAGGGAATGACCTTTTCACAATGATGGGGAAGAAGGTCAAGAAACCACTGCAGAGATTCACCAGGCCCTAGAGAAAATAAGGCATCAACAAGGAAATTAAAATTCTTCAATAGCCAGACTTTCAGCTGGGGGAGTTCAGAAGGATGGTTCAGGCATGTGCATCATGGCAGAAAGAGTATTTAAGGGACTGGGAAAAAAAGAGAGCATGTATGCAACAAGAGAGACCCAAAGGGCTGTTGAGCAAACAGTGCAAGGAGCCAGCAAATCAGGCTCAGACTCCTCTTCTGTAACTTTTACTGTGTGTAAAAAGCAAGGAAGTTTCATGATACTGTCTAAGTGAATCCACTCAAAAATGAAACCACAAAAATGTATGAAACCCTTCTTTTACATGGCACTCTCCCCACGCTAATACAAATTAAGGTAGTGAGGCACTGGAACAGGCTGCCCAGAAAAGTTTTGGATGCCCCACCCCTGGAAGCGTTCAAGGCCAGATTTGAGGAGGCCCTGAGAAACCTGATCTAGTGGGGAAGGTGTCCCTGCCCATGGTAGGGGCAGTTGGAACTAGATGATCTTTAAGGTCCCTTCCAACCCAAAATCATCCTGTGATTCACTGACTATGCAGAAGCAATCAGATTTTCTAAGTATGGTCTCCCCAGCTTTTGAGCCTTGGCACTCTTCTCAGCTATTGGTGAGAAAAAGGGATACAGTGAAAACTCCAGATCCTCATGTAACATCCAATGTGACACCTAAAGACAATATTTCTTTTCTTTGCGGGCTCTTAAAATATGTCTTTCACTGAATTAAGAATTATAGTTGTAGCCAGATATATTGTCTTCAATGGCATTAGATTTTACCCAATGAGAGTCATATTTAAAAACATGGGGTTTCAATTTCAGCTGTTATTTTTTCCTTACACAAAAACAGGCCTGGAGAAACAGTCCAATCACTGCATCATATAGGATTGTTACTCTTATTAAGAAATTTCTCAGAAGTCTGATAACATTTATTGTTTAAGGGTCATTCCTTTACACGCAACATGTACTAATCACCTATTCTAACTTGATAATATTCAGAAAAATCACAGCTGGGTAAGTCCTCAGCTGCTAAAGCTCTTATATAACAAGATGTTAATTACTCTGTTTTTCTGAGGGGTGAAAGCTTAATTATTCTGGATTTGTAATCCCCCGTTTGGCACTTTAGAACCGAATTTGTAGTATTTCTTTCAATCATAGGGGAGTCAGGCTGTGTTGTACACTAGGGAGTAGCACAGAACAAAGGCATAATCATACTGTAAGGAATGTAGAAGCAGAAAAGTCATACAGAAACATTCAGAGTGGTCTTTCAGCATTCCTTTCCTGCCTCTCACACCCCCCTCCCCCCCAATATAATCTGGATACACATTTTGCATTACACTCTCTATATCATCTTGTTTTCACTGATTTTAAAGGGAGTTGCAACAACTTACATCCATTCTATGTCTGAGCCAAGTAAGAATATCGAAAGCTGCCTGTATTAGTCCATTCTATGACATTCTCCCTTCACCTAAGTATCCTCTATGCAAATGGAAAAAAAAAAAACCCTATCTCATTCCAAAAAATAAACTCCTTTACTTTTTTGTGCTTGTCTTGGGCAGATCCACTAGTGGTCAAGCAGAATTTACCTATTATTAGTCAGAGGATCCATGTGATCACTCCATATATAAATCCTGACAAACTCTGTATGAAGCCATAGCAGCTTTATTACTGGGTTTATGTTATCTTTATCATGTGTTTAGCATAAAATTCACCTTTCAACATAAGGACATTAGACTTATAAGGAAGAAAAAACCCCAAAACCAAAAAAACAAAGAAATGAGCACAGAAGAGAAGATAACCTTGCTTTTTAGATTCCACATGAAGAATCTACATGCAAGGCGTGCCTCACCAAAGAAAGCAAAAAATCATTATCAGCCATATTGTTTGCAGTTTTGCCTCATATTTCTGAAGCACATCCTCATTCTGGTTCCCCAACCAACCACAACACTTAAGATGTGGCCAAATGGACAAAAACTGATGGTTCAGAGCTCTGTGGAATGTGCATCAAAGAATACAGCTGTGCTACATCCAGGCAGCCTGGCAATGCCAAAAATGCTTATTTTCACCTTTTAGGCCTAGAATCTGTAATGTTGCCTTAGGGTTTTCATGAATTTGTAGATTTTTATACTTCTATGTAGTTTCTCACATATAGCATAGCTTGTAACCTCTAACCCTGTGTTAGCTGTTTTAAGGGTCAGATAATAGCTGCAACACTGTGCAAGGAAAACATGTACCAGAGCTAAGGCAACTAGATACCATGTTAG
>JAWWMP010000132.1:18091371-18105223 GCA_035047865.1 Dendrocincla tyrannina | reverse complement strand
GCTGCAAAAGGGAGTTTCTCCCTGGTTTATAGGGGGCTGGGAGGTGAAATGACTTGGGCCCAGATGTTGCAAGAGTCACATTCCCAGTCTGTAGGTGAAAGGGGTTTTTTCACCTGGGAGGGACGGGGTTGTCCCTTGTCTGCTTCAGTAAGACATAGCAGAGTGGCTCAGGGGGTTGGCTGGATACAGCCGGGAATTAAATGAAAGGGACGCCTTTCGGATGAATTTACTCTGCATGTTTCGAAGCGGTGGTGCTTGGAGAAGATCTCACATGGTATTCCTGAGGCCATGAGTTCATCCTAGCACTGGTCTTTTCTATCTGTTACTTATCAACACATGCTGTACTCTTTTACACTTTTTATAATTTATACACTCTTTTATACTCCTTTATATTCTGTACCCCAAAACCCTATAAGTAAAAGAACTCTTCTCTGTTTTACCCATATAAAGTTGTCTTGGAAAGTTTTTTTTTCCCCTTTCCTTACGGCAACAGTAAGAATGTTTGGAGCCTTCAATGCTAAACTGCCTATGTGTAATCTTATTCTAATTTGCTGTTTTACTGCCTCTAAGAGGTTCTGCCCCTCCACATGGGAAAGCCATATTATACTTTAAAATGAAGACCAGAGACAGAAGACAGATGGCACTCCACACAGATGGGGTACCCTTATTTCTTGTTATCTGCAGCTGCATAACCTCAGTCTCTAAAGAGTCCTTAGTATGAAGAGAAGGCAAGAGGCTTTTTCTTTACATACTGAATTAACTTGAGCAAAAGGGGCCAAATGATACAAAAGCAGCACTGACTGAATGTCTTTCTCATTTTTAGCCTAAAGGGTTTAACACAGGTTCCTATCATTCCCTGGAGAGACTAATGAACCTCATTGTTAGGAAATCTTACTTGACATTTTCTTTAATTCTCTTTCAGCCTATTTCTCTGAGCTACTTTGCCTCAGCACAGCCCAAAAAGCAATTCTTGACCTTTCCTCCACATTAAACTCTTGAATTTCATTTTAGAAACACTTTTTCAGAGAGAAGTTGACTTCTGGCAAACATACACACATACTCAAACCTCAGAGCTGAACACAAATGATTCCAGTTGAAAGCACAGTGTGTGCCTGACTATATAGCTTCAGATCACCAAGCCTCCATCCTCAGCAACAGCACAGATTCCTTAAGGTACCATGACCCTTTCTCACCTGATAGCACATTGGGGAGGGCAAGTCACCTCCACAGTAACATCCATTTCGATTAGATATATAATTTGTTCAGAACTGCAGTAAGGATACACACAGAAATCCTTTGAAAACAAGACACTTAACCATGCTAAATATATTTTGAGAAAGTAGTTTGATCGAAGAACTCCAAACAGCTATAATGAACATAACAGCTTGTAGCTCAGAGCTACACATCTGGGTTATTTAGCTGAAAGGCAGCTGCACAGAATCACAAATGGACAGACCTGATCAGAATAGCTGTGTCATTCCAACTAGCACTAAGAAGAACTAACATCTGCAAAATGAGAGTTGATCACTTTCATTTTGCGGGTTCTTTTCCTCAAGTATTTTGTCCTTTCTTTGCAAGAGACAATTTATCAGGTTTGTTTCATGCCAAATAGAGCATTATAAACTCTATCATGAGGCATCAAGTGCAGCACAACAACCACTTCTGAACATGACCTTTCTCATACAGGTACAATTTATAAAGCATATACAATTTAACAAAGTTTTCTGGAACTCATACTTCAGAAAGCAAAGGTGAAAAGTGTTACCATGGCTAGCAACTCTGCTATTTTTAAAGAATATATTTTCTGTGATAGATGTATTCTACCTTAACTGAACCCTGCACAAGCTCCAGCTTTTATCAATAAGTCCATGTATTCACAAAAAAAAAAAAAAAAAAAGTTTTTTTAAAAAATTTCTTTCTTTCCCTAGTACTCTCTCCTTGAACCACCAACATTTTAGGATGTAGACTGCCTTTCTGCCATATATTTAAATATAGTGCCTGCTAAAAGACATCTCCCTTTACAGTACCAAAACACAAGCAGTGCAGTGAAAAGCCTCATTTTTTACATTTGGTGCTATTCCTCCATCCCCTACCTAGACACATCACCTATTTTGCGACACTATCTAAAAACATCTTTTTAATGAGCTTTCTCCTTTCTATTTGAAAGCTAAACACTGGATTGATGATTTTTTTTTTTCTGTGTTAGTTCGTGTGTGTGGGTCTTTTTTGTCCTGTGGAAAAATGGCCATTGTATAATGCCGCCTCCAAATACTGGACGTTTATAATTTGAAGTAGATGTACGTGGGGCTGTATCAAGAGTTTTCTCTCTTCACGCTCAGCAGTTGTTGCTTCCTATAGTTACTAACTGAGAGTAAAAATGCTGTCTTGCTATCATTCCCTGTCTATCCCATGTAGGTTCCCATTATCATGGTATTTCTTCCCCCCCAGACTCTTTGATCTATGTATCTCACAGCTACTCTAAGTAGCTGGTACAATAGCTTTAAAGGGATTTCTCTCCACTCTCAGAAAAATTTACTCCATAAAGGTACTTATTGATAGCTTGCTTCCTTCACTGCAAGCTTTCCTTAACCTGTAACATCACTTAAAAAGAATTACCGCTCTATCATTTCTACAGACTTTATACCTAAAGATAGCAGTGTCCCATTTTTTAAATATTCCACCAAGTTCCTAAAATAGCTTTTATATCAGTGTCTTCAATTATAACAGACACTCTCATTTGTCCTGACTACTTCCTAGTCTTTACAGGAAGGCTGCACATATTTGAGGTCCCATTGTTTGTGTCTCCGTGTCCTGATAAATTGAGACTTCACCTTTTCAAACTCTTTTTGTTATTTCCTTTCTCAGTCTTACCAACTTGTGTCCTAGTTTTGTCTAGAATTATTGTTTCTTAACTCCTCCTTTAAAAGATGTTTCTCCCCTCAACATATCTACATTTCTTAGCTTTCCCCTGCCTTTGGTTTTAAAAATCTCTTAGAATTTCCATTTCAAGCACTGCCTGGCTGGCTCTACATTGATTTTTGTCCCTATATGGTCTCTATCCATTCCAATTTTTCCTCAGTTTCCTAATGGATATGATATCCTTCCCATATACTATTTTCTTTTTGAGCCATGATCTGAGATTCCACTGCTCCATCTGTCTCTGCTCAAGACAATGGCAGCATGTCAGAGAATGCTATCATATATAAAATCATAATATTGCATTCAATAGCTCATCATCATTCCTGTCCACAGAGCTGCAGAAAGCACAACTAGTAGCTCCTCTGCAATGGGACAAAAGGGCTGTGTCTGCCATACTCACACACATATCAAGTTAGTCCTCGCAGAGCTCACAGTGCCATTAAAAGCCCTGATACCTGCATCCCTTATAGCCAGATTCCCAGTCCAGTAACTTATCTCCTTCCTAGAGCTGAGATGTCCCTGCCTGCATGTCTATATTACACAGGGATATCAGACCATCATTCTGAGCAGAGGAAAGGAGACAGCTGTGGCTACTCAGGCAGTATTTATTCACCTTGCTGCCTTCTTTTCTGGAGAGGTTATTCATTGCAAATGACACAGGACCTGAATGTCATATGACAGGATGGTTGGACTGCCCCATGATGCCTTCAAGACTCTGCAGGTTTTTCTATTTCTGAGTTTCTCTTATTCATCTCAGCTGAATCACTAATGCACCATAATACTGTGAAGGCCATGAGCTGCTAAGCACTGACTTAGTGTGAATCCCATCTACCAACAAGGCAGGTGCCATTCAGGATTGTGAGTCACCCAATGCGCTGGATGAACCACAGCCATAACCATTTCTTTATAAAGCAGTTTCACTGGAACTAGGTAGACAGAAAAACAATTTGCCCACTTCATCATCTTTCATCAGGTACCTTTGTCAAGGGTTAGTTCTAATCTTCTAACAGATATGATGTTGCGTTTCCATATGCCATCAGCCCTATTTCCTGCTCACAGGATTTTGTTCCTGCTGCCTTTTCTGAGATCTTAACTTTGAAGGGATGTCACATGGTCTTAAAAAAAGAAGTTGAAAATTTCTGAGCTACATACATTTGTCATACATTTGGTCTCCACAGCAACAGAGTAATCAAATCTGTGTCCCCTGCAGTATTTCAAAAGGCCATAAATATTGCTTGAAGTATTTAAGGCTGTAGAAGCATCCACCATACACACATTTAGTTTGAAAACAATAGTCTCTTTACCTTTCTTCAATATAGTCTTACCAATGGTGATACCAAAGACTAGACCTCCTTCAGCTTTGCTTCTTTGGTTTAACTGCTCTATTCAGTCTCTTGGGCATGAAACCAATTTTGCTGTAAAGCATAAGATGCAAAAGTAATTCAAGCCCCATATAAATCTGTCAAGATTCATGAAAGAAGAGGGAGTTTCTGAAGTCTGGCTCATTTCTGCTAATATTTTCAAACACACAAAGATAGTAAGATTAGAAATTAAATCAGAAATTGTGTAAGGAGTAAGGTAACATTAAAAAAAATTAATTGGGTGGGGGGGAGGTGGGCTGGGGTTCTTATGACAGACAAATGTTAGTTTTCACCAGAGAGGTGTTTGTTGAAATTTCTACCTTATATCTCTTTTCCACTAAAAGAGTAAAATTAACTGTTCCGCAGAAGAGTGAGCATAAAAAAATATATATACACATGATTAAGAAACTTGAGATACTACCTAAAGTGATAGATGGGATCAGAACACAGGGGCCTATAAGAACTATACTGGCCATATTTTAACAGCCTTCAGATGGGTAGATGCAATTGATCTAAGTTTCCTGAAAGGGGCACTCAGTTTTCAGAAATTTTGGATCGTTGCCTTTATGGTTTCTCAGGTTGGCCAATGAAAAAAAACAAAACCAAAGGGACCCCAAAACAATAGTCCCTCTAGCAATGTAGATTTTAAACATCAAAGCCATATCATTAGTAGGAGAAAAGGTGTAGTGTGCAAAGTAAGCTCGCCAATTTAAAAGTTATTAGACACCAAAAGTCTTTGCATGCAAGGAGGAACATTTCTAAAATTACCCCTTTCAGACATCAATAGCACTACTGCAGGGTCTTGCTAATCTCTCCTTCCCAAAATCAGTCACCTAACTTTAGATCACTGCAATTAGCATGAGCGCCAGATGTTCATTTACACCTTCAGAGATCCAGGTTTGTAAACTGAAAACTCCTGTTATGCTAATGTCATTTCAATACCCTTAGCAGGTTTCTGGTTTCCGTCACCTCCCTATCTTGAAAATCTACTGATAATTTTAAATCCACAAATATTACACCCAGAGCTCTAGCTTCAGTCTTAGTGTCAATTTGGGATTGTGATGCAGGTTCCTTAAGGTTGGCATTTGCCATCACAACATATTCCTAGGTACCCACAGCTGACAAATGTAACAGAGAACTTCTGAGTGACCTGCACATTTCTGGATAACAAAGCCTATTCAAATGAAACAAACTCTGTTACATATCTCAAATGCTTCCCTAAAATCTTTGATAATCATAAAGCTAAATCATATTAATTTTTCAAATTAGGGGAAACTGAAACCTCAGTACAATGCCAAGAACGTATTTTTCTTAGCAGAAGACACAGGTGTTAAAATTTCCAAATTTCCTTCAGGCTCAATCCTGGTATGCTCCAGCACTTCTGAGCACTTTAGGTTAATGTATTTTTTTTCTGTAGGTTTCTAGGTTGCTTCAGACAACCTTTACTGGAAACTGAAGGTGCTGTCTCACATCACCTCGGGGGGTGTTCTCACATAATGTCTCTAAGAAACCCATTAAGACACTTCTCAGTTGTTTTGTTGGGGTTTTATTTATTTATTTGTTAAAAGTTTTTACCTTTCACTTTTTAGAAGTCTTTTCCAAAAGCTCATTTTCCCTACCCCTTCAGACATTCTGTGACATGGAAAGCCCCTAGCTACTCATCTGTCTCACAGGTTAACTCTGCAGAGGTTAATGTTGGGCATTTACAGAGGGGACATGAGACCCTTTTAGCTCAGTTCTCAAGTCTAAGATTATAGGCAAAAGCCAAGGTTCCTCAGTAGAGGCCTAAGGAAACAGCTGACACACATTTCTCAGATCAACATATAAAATGACAAACATTTCAATGGGAGTTCTAGGTCGTAAGAGGCAACATTCCCAATCTTACAAAATCAGCAGCTGCAAGCTTCACAAGTTATGCCAAGTTCCTCATATATTGAAGAGAAGCTTCTAGAACTATTTGCAAACAGGCATAACAAGACTGCCTCATGCCTTGAATTAAGAGTAGTGACAGAGGTGGAAATTCAGATGAGTCTCAGTACAAGGAGTATTTGCCTCCCTTAACTTGATTCAAACTACTTCTGTAAGAATCAGAAGCATCTTCTCTCAAGCACAGATAGGAAACGAGTCATTCCCAAAAAAATAAACAAGCTGAAGGAGCTCTCTGAAGAGCCACAAGAATTACCAACCTAGAAAGACAGTCACCAATTAACATGTTCATAGAACTGAGCACTTCTAGCTTAAAAAGGACAGACAAAAAATACAGAAGTAGGAGATGAAGGTTAATTCACAGCACTCTATCAATGGTATGAAACTACATAGACAAAGGAAGGGTTTAGCATAACGTAAAGGCCTTCACTACAAATAACGGGTGATGCTACAGTAATGAAAATGTAAGCTTAATATCACAGTTGAAAACTAATGCTATGCAATAATTTCACAAAGGAAACCATTTCCTGACTGGCATACCTAAAATTAGATCACATCCAACTTTGCAAAGGATCAGCTCTTCAAACAATTTCAGCACCCAAGAGCTCCCAGCTGATCTCCTGAAAAACCAGAAAAGCCAAGTCTGAAAATTCCGACATTACTCTCAGCAGGTACTGCAGCAGGGAGTCCTGGCCCCAAACATAATTTTCTAGCCCACATAAAACTCACCACATCAGGCAGTGTTTACCACTAAAAAGAGAAACAAAATGCTCAATGAATTGTGTGACGGCACTTTTTCTTTTCACCTGTCAAGATGCTAAGGCTGGTTAAGAAGAAAAAAAATGAGAGTGATGGAGAAAAACAGTTGTTATGGTTTTAGACTGACTTTGCAAAAACCCCTTCGGTCTGAACACAACAATGATGAATTAGATATTTAAATTGCACTGAAAGCATTGTTATTGCTACAAATATCTTCTCTATTACAGTCATCCCTGTAAATAAGCATATTAGTTCTTTTACGGTTTAAACCAAAACGTCCCTTCTCAATATGCTGTTCAGATGCATCAATCATGGCCCTTGTGGGTGTACACACAGAGGCAAAGGGATACAAGGGATATTATAGTAGCCAACATGTCTCAAAGGTTCAGCAAAAACATCAGGATCAGCTAATGCCAGGTACTGCAGAACAGGATGCAAGGAAGACTTTTGCACAGAGGTACAGGATGGCATCCCCCCTCCCGGTTGTGAATAGACAGGTAGCGATTCCTGTGGTGAATGTTCTTTCTCTCTTCCAAAAACCTCCTTTGTTCACTGCTTTCTCTTAGCAGTACACAATTTAATTATTCCTGTAATATCGCAGTCTGTCTTTAGTTCTGTTAAAATTTTCACCTGGCAGCTTTTTGACAAAATGAGTTTTGTAAGTGAATTGAATGCAGAAGAAAAAAGAACTTACTGCCCTTACACAGGGTTTTATAATGTTTGCTATGACAGCTCCCTTTGTCAAAAATTCTGCTGGCCTATCCACAGCCTTATGGCACAGAACAAAAATCTTTCCTGGAGTAGGTAAAGCCTCTCTGGGGAGATCTTGGAGGCTTTTCAGCAGTCAACTCTTAGTCTTCACATGTGTCCCTGGCACAATGACAAGCCTATGACAAGAAGAAATCAGTCTGTGACTCCTTTTGGGATCATTTTGACCTTGGAAGAAGCTGACATTGAACAATTTCTGAATTTACCAGGCTTTTTGTTTTGAGGGAGATTTTTTCCAAAGATGGGGAAGCAAGGTGTTTTCATTCATAAATAACCGTGTGATGCTGGCCCATGCGAAGGTTGTAACAACTTTGCACTTTACATTTCTTAGGAGCACCTCTGCCATACACATACTAATAAAAATAGGCAGAAAAGCCAGGCATTCTTCAGATAAATAACTAGACACTTCAAATGACAAACCAAAGAAACAATTAAAAGGCTTTGGCAATAAAAGCTTAACAGATGATGCACTGACAAACCACTACAATTACAAAACATATTTTCAGCTAATATGGTTAGCACAATGTACTTTGCAAGTATTAATGTAATACCAAGTTGGCTGTAAATCACTTTATCAATTATTGAACCACAATAAAATATTTATAAATCGGCTCTTATTGTCAAATGCAACTGTGATACTTTTAAACCGTGGTAAGTGTAAGGGAATGTTCTTATCTTTTCCTTAGCAGAAAATTGTGGAGTGTTAATAAATGGCTTTGCCTTAAATCATGCTTTGCTTTCTTTGCATGTTTAGTAGTTCTACTTTAGTGAAACAATACAGCTGAACACTGACTCCATTTTGCCATAGTCTGTACAATAAAACAACCCATTTATTGCTGTGAGTTAGAGCCACTATGGGGAAGGAGTCTACCTAGCTAAAGAGGTTTCTCCCTTAAAGGCTACTGGGGCTGAGTACATTGGGTAAAATTGTTAGGTAAATTCTTTTTGGTCATGCTACAGTAACAACTACCTTTAAACCATTGCATTTTTCATTGAATTTTGGGGTAATCTCCAAAACACTTAAGAACATTTTCAATTAAGTGTTTGTGTCAGATGTAGCTTCTGATAAAGAGTTTCCAGAAAAAACAGAAGTTTGGCCAATACCACCCTGGAAAGCCTCAGAAAGTCCAGGGTGCTTCCCTCAGCCCACCTGAATGCCACTTAACAAAAATCCAAAAGAAGAGTACGAAGGACACAGAGTAAAATCTGGACTTTCATTCTAAAATGGGAGCTTTGGCCAGTAGTCTGTCTCCCAAAAAGCCTTTTCAAAGGCTCTGCCTAAACTCCATTGAAAAAGAAAATCATTGTTGAAGCCTCAAGACTCAGCATCACTGCCCAGGTAGAGTAAAAACGATTATCAAGTGAAAATGATAATAGTAACAGTTAATCATGTGTCTCCTGAGTCCCTGAATGGAAATCATATACTTGCTTTTTAATGTTACAAGGTTAAAATTTTGAGCATATTCCTCCATAGCATAATGGGAAGAAAGCAGACAGGCTGCTATTATATTGCCCTTGATCCTGCTGATAACAGGACAAAAGTGAACTAAATTACAGAGTGCTACTCTTCAAGCAAGAAATTACTAACTGTGTTTTTAGTAGAAATCTGCTGGTGTTTTCAGCACGGGAGTGTGACAGGGCTTTACTCATCCTGCTCTCAGGCCAAGAAACCTATTTTGGTTAATAAAGAGGATATAGAAGAAAAGAAGGCTCAAGTGCCACGTGACACAGCAGGTATAACAAGAACCATTACAGAGATGTAGGTCTGACGAACACCCACAGTCCCTAGTAGACTACCAAAGCATACAGTCAGACACCTAAGTTTTTCCTCCAAAGCCTTTAGCCAAATTCAAATACTTGTAAGATCACACTGTCAGAAAAGGTGTTGCTGAAAACTACCTTTGCTGCTGCCACTACAACCACAAAATTGCAGCTGTCAGAGCAATTCTGAACTGTAAACCACCTAATCACAGTCTGATTGCACAGTCCAAACATCATCTAGAAACACTGAACTGTTGCAGAGGGAATCATTATACTTCGTAGAACAAATTGCTAAATATGGGTCTATTTGATGGGGTAAAATCACTACACTGGAAAAGTCTGTGTTAAACTTTTCCTGCTCTCCCAAATGCCAGAAGAAAAGCACAGCCCTGTCTCACATGGCAATCTCAAAAAGCAGTCTGAAACATGGGGCAGACACTGTCACTGATTTATGACCATTCAGCTGATCAAAACCAGAAATCAGTAATTTTTCTGAGTGCTGGTAGCAGTTTTCAATGTTTCCTCCAAAGAAGAAAACCTTGAAAAACCACAGTTGATGTAAAGAGACATATCTGAGGTTGTCTATTGCCGAAAAATGCTGCTTTTGAGCTACTGCCAGTGATGTTCCCATAACACACTGCATCAGCAGCCACATCTCAGTGCCTGCCATTTGAACTTCAGCTAAGGAAGGGACTCAACAGGAGACAGATCAGCGTGAAGGAAAGCTCCCTCTGGAAGAGAACAGAAGGCTGTCAGCAGGCCCTGAAACAGCCAGCAGGAAGGGTTACAGATCTGCAGTTGTCCTGCAGCCTCCCATTCAGCACAAGGACAACTGAGAGCCTCTCTCCAACATGTCTCTCAAATCCTTTATTTCTGAAGGCCTTCCCTGGTTCATCTTGGATGATACTCTCAGGCACAAGGTACAACTCTTGAGGATGGTTCTGTGCAGGGCTAAGGGCTGGACTCCACAATCCTTGTGGGTCCCTTTCAGCTCAGCATATTCTATAATTCTGAACATTGCTCATCCTGATCAAATAATACAGGTGGTAGCAAATTGTGTTCCTAGTTAAGTTTTTTCAATAGTTAGGTAACTTTGCTCATGAAATTTCTAAATGCATTTCGCTTTGGTGTCCAGCCACTTAACTGTCATATTTCGACAGCATTTTCAAAACATGCAGTAAAGAATTAACTTTGTTTCTACTGAAATTAATCCTGAGCCATGAAGACCACACATCTCTGTCCCTCACCCACATGTAGTACATATGTTACTCCCCAACAGCGTGCTGATTGTTTTCATGAATAAAAAGAGTACCAGCTTAAATAGAATTTAGTTCACCATGAAAAGTATTTCAAGCTTTATAGCTTTCCTTGACAATTAAAAAAAATACACAACCAGAGCAAATTCAGCAAGAGTGACAGACCATCACATGCTCGTGGTGGCTGGAGCTGTTTCTTTCCTGCCTCTCAGAAAATGCTGCACCCCAAAATTACTGGGCTGCCTACAGAGACACTCCACAGTTGTTTGCGGTCCAGAGTGCTATAGAATGGTTAGGGTTGGAAGAGACCTTAAAGAACACCTAGTTCCAAGTCCTCCATCATAAGGAGGGATGCCATTCACTAGATCAGTTTGCTCAGGCCAACCCTGGCCTTCCCATACTTGGAAGTGTTCAAGTCCACAGCTTCTCTGGGCAACCTGCTCCAGTGCTTCACCACCCACTGAATAAAGAATTTCTTCCTAACATCTAAACTAAATGTATTCTGAGTTTCAAACCAGTTTCCCCTTATCCTGTCACTATTTGCTTATGTGAAAAACACCTCTCTCTACTTTTTATAAGCCCCCTTAAGGTACCACAATGAGGTTGCCCTGAGGTGGTGGTCTGTCTGCAGAACAGCCCCAGCCCTCCCAGTCTGTCTTTGTAGGAGAGGTGGTCCAGCCCTCTGATCACCTTTGTGGCCCTCCTCTGGACCTGGTCTAACAGGTCCATGTCTTCCTTGTGTTGAGGACTACAGACCTGGACATCATAAAATGGAGGGGTCTCATAAAGGCAGAGAAGAATCACCTCCCTTGACCTGCTGGCCACTCTTCTTTTGAAGCAGCCCAGGTTGCAACTGGCCTTCTGGGCTGTGAATGCACACATTGGTGGTTCATGTCCAGCTTTTCACTCATGAGAACCCACAAGTCCTTCTCCACAGAGCTGCTTTCAATGACTTCTTCCAGTCTTTATTAATACCTGGGATTGCCCCAGCCCAAGTGCAGCACTGCAGAACTGCTCGAGGTTCTTGTGGGCCCACTTCTTGAGTTTGCCCAGGTCCCTCTACATGGCATCCCTTCCTTCTGCTGTGTCAACAATTACGGTATAACAAACCCAGTGCTGATTTGCTGTAATGTACTAAAGGGTAAAATCTAACCTTCCCTGGTAATTTCACAAGATCTGCAGCTTCTCTGCACTGGCACAGGATCCTCAAGGTGAGAGGCATAATAGCCAGGGACAGCAAGACAAGCATGATACCTGTACACTGCAAGTCCAGATGTGCCCTGCCACTCTGAGTAACAACTTTCACTCAGGCAACTTGACAGCTGAGCAGCTCTAAAAATAGTCCAATTCACCAATGTACAATGCCTGTCTAGTTACAATAAATGGGCTGAAGACATTGAAATTTCAGTGTCATTCTGTATATAAGAGGTCTACAGCCAAAACTGATGCTTACAAGACATGTTTTCAGTTACTGCCATCTCCCTTGTCATTGTTTGTTCTGGACAGTACAGGGCATTTGTGAGCAGGACTGACACCCATCAGAGTCAATGTCATGCTGACCATAAGCCCCCGTAAGGGATTGACCCACCCTATAATCTTCTGATAGCTAACTGGCTGCTGCAGTGTCTTCAGACTTGTTGGGTGGGCAGGGAGCATACTGCCTACCACTACAAGGCCAGCATGCACAAAGCCTTTATCTTGCATCAGGAAGGAGATTCCCTTTAGAAACTGAAGAGCTGGAAAATTACTGCTCTTGCAGTTGATCTCCTTTGTATTTGGTTTGGTTTTTGTTTTTCCATTAAACCTCTAGCCTGAAATCCACTTCTTTTTCTAATACAATATTATTGTTTCACAAGCATCACAAACATAACTGTTTGCAAAGAGTCCTTTTATTTTCTTTTAGCCACTTCTGCAACCTTTTTTAAAGAAGGCATAACAGAAACACGTCTGAATGAATGACAGGGCAAAATAACATTCTTCATATACCAGCAATACATGACTAGGACTAAAATACTTACTTTTCTGCAATGGTAGAAGACCCCTGTCATGAAGTTATAGTAACTCAGGCTGGTCTTCTTTTCCCTAGTTATTACAATGATACTTAAAATGCAGCTCTTAAATAAAGACAACAATATCTGTTGTTTACCTAACAATGACTACATGATAGGTATGTTACACAGTGAAGATTTTGCATCCTTTATGTTGCAGAAAAACATCTACTTGACTAGACAATAATAAGTTTGAAAATGGGCCTTGTGTACTCAATGAAAGTACAGGACGGGAAAAAAATGATCAAGCTTGGTATTAAAATGATCCCAACCTAGTTGTTCTTAATTTTCTGGTTCCACTTTTGCTTTTTTTCCCCATCAGCTAAAATCAGAAGTTTCACTAAAAGCATTTTTGAAAGTTAAAGAGTTATTGCCTTGCCTCAAATGCCTGAAGTTTAGAGAAAGATACCAACAAAAGGCACGAGTTTAAAAATAAGTCCTTTGGAAACCACTGGCATTTTAAACCAGCTCTAATGCATAACCTGTGAGGTAGTGCCTTGGTCATGCTACTTGCTCTCTAAGACCTGCACAAAGATGTTCTGATATAGAGAACTCCTGATGAGTAAGGTATGTGTCAGTGCAGCCAAGTACAAGGATTCTGGTATACCCAAACTGATCCTGGCACTGTGATGTTTAAATCCAATGTTTCCTTGGATTTATTACATAAATAATGTAAAAAATTAACATGCTGTTGAAAACAAATCATTCCACATGCTAAACAATATACACTTCCAAGAGACAATCATACATTATATTCGCATGCTTCAAATATCTCTGTCATGTTTCAAATAAATAAACAAAATTTTGAGAATTCTAGTATTGAGGTATGCTTTTCTTGCTCAGAGCAACCCCTTTTCTTGTCTGAACATATTGTGATAAGTCTAGACTAACGGCTCTAAGATAGGAACTTATTGTGCTGTGGGAACCTGCTAGGCCTGTGAATCTCTTAACAGAGCAGAAGGAGTCTGGCCTTGGCCAGACTCCTCTGTGCTTGTAGAGATAAACAACCTTGCAGTCTGTGAGAACTCAGTGCTGCTGAAGACAAGCTGCACCG
>JAWWMP010000132.1:17871682-18091271 GCA_035047865.1 Dendrocincla tyrannina | reverse complement strand
AGAATACTATAATTGTAGAGACACCATTAATAAAGTGAGCTTTGTTGCTAACTCATACTGGGTCGTCTTCACTGCTCACAAGCCCACCTCCAACACTGTGCCATATTTATAAGCCTTGGGTTGGAAAGACTGTATGAGCCTCTAAAAGGGAAATTCCAAAATATTTACAAGTTACTAACTACATAATGTGAGAGAAGGTTTGATTTCTCAACTTTCTTTTCCAGCCTTTCCTGGAATACCATTATCTCCTCATTAACAAGTTTTTATCCAATTCATCTCACCACCTTCTGCCCTTGATACTGTTCCCTGTTTCAAAAGGTATCCCTTGCCTTCATGTTTTACAAGATAAGGACCCAAAACAACACTTTACAGAGGGACAGAAAAAGTACTTCCATGAAAAAAGAAACAAAAATAAGTATCTATACCAATCCAGTGTCCCATACAAATAATAAAAGGCTGATCACTTTGAGTGTTAACCAAACTAAATCTGTGCACCCAAGTGGGGTTTTTTGTTTGTTTGGGCATTTTTTTACTATCAATTTTTTATAGATATGACATGACATTCATTAAAAACACAGCAACACAGATGTTCAGCAACTGACTCAGACATTCAAAGTTTGAATGAATATCTGTCAGGCCATCCAGGAGCCACTCTGGGAACCATGCTCTTACCACCCCAGATTTTAACTGCTGGGACTTAAGACCCTTCACAGCAGGCAGCTCAAGTGAGCCAACAGATGCCCTGCTTGACACCCTACACAGAATCAGACAAGTTTTCTTTACCTACTTGACCCCAGGTTTCCTACAGCAGTCTCAGACATCTAGATCCCTAAAGCAATTTAATCACTTTTCCAGCCTCACTTCCATCCTTGGAAAGGTGATGGAACAGATCATTGTGAAAGTCATCACCAAATATATAAAAGAAAAAGTCATCAGGAGTAGTCAGCGTGAATTCACCAAAGGGAAATCATTCTTGACCAATATGATAGCCTTCTATGGGGACATGGCAGGATGGGAGAATGAGAGGAGAGTAGTGGATGTTGTCTACCTTGACTTCAGCAAGACTTTTAACCCTGCCTCCTATAACATCCTCATAGGGAGGCTCAGGAAATGTGGCTTAGATGAATGGACACAAGGTGGATTAACTGTCCCTAAGCTAACTGATCCCTAGAACCTTCCATCCACGTCTCACTCAATCTCTGAAATGCCAAGCAAGTTCTTTTATAAACCTGGATCCATGTCTTGAACTATCACCAGCACATGGAAATCAGAGAAGTTATAACATGAGTAAATGTACACTAAAACTCTTACTATATTCAAATGCAATATCGATTAAGCTTCATAGTGCATTCCAAAACCTTCAGATCACACAAAATGACTGTTCAGAGTTCCTCAAGCTATCCCTCAGCAATGCTGCCACTCTAAAAGGTTAGATGTGTTCTATATATATAATGTGTAATTGTCAAAAATCAAAATAGTTATTAAATTTGCCTTTGAAGAAATGAGCTGTGAAACCACATGGCTTTGGTGTAGCTAAAACCAGGTCTGCACGAATACAGAGTTCTTCATAGAAAACAGCATGCTACTGCAAAGGAAGCAAACAGCTACCATACTGTGAAGAACCATACTCCCTTGTCCCTGCTTGGATTGTGCCTCACAGCTGGAGAGAAGCCTTGTGCAATAAAGATAATTGGCCACCAGCAAAGAAATAAGACACATACAGGCAGCATTCACTGGCCCTAAATAAGAATATAACTTGGCAACTCGTTGCGTTCAAAGATGGTGCCAGAGAAGGAGAGAAGGTGGGGCTGGATGGAAAGCCACAAACAGATTAATGTATTCATCTTAGAAAACTCAAGCTGCTTTTGTTTTGAAAAAGCTGTGAACGCTGAACAAAACTTATTGGCATGCCAGCTCAAGGAGGCATCTACCCTATGGTTATTTCAGAGCTATTTTCTCACAGTCTAAACCAATTTGGCTTCTACACCTATTACACCACAACCTGTCTGTTAAAGAAACTCTCCTGTCTGACCATTCAGGATCCACTCTAGCAGCCACCCTCCCACCACCACACATTTTAACTATTGAGAAAAAGTCACAGCAGCCCTGCTTGACTCCCTACAAACGCCACAGTCAGACAAGGTCTCCTTACTCTGTGTTACAAGGGTCAGTGACAGGTCATGGCCCCTTGCTGGGGATTCCAGCCACTTCCCAACACCCAGAACACAGCTTGCACTCCAGCTGCACACCAAGCTACCTGTACTACATGTATTCCTCAGCACTGTCCCAGCCTAAGGAACAATGTTACTCAAGAATGTACAGTCCTGGACATATGCAGGTCAGCTCAGGACAGCACATCTTAGGGCTGCGATACTGGCAGAGGTTACAAATATGAGTCCAAGGAAAGTCCTTCTAGAATAGAAGGCACGAAAACATGACATTCAAAAGGAAAGAAAAAAATCCTCTCTTGTGAAACCCACAGACTACTTTTAAGTATTTCAGTAATTGCTCATTGGAATATTGGCATTGTCACTCTCTGAGTTCCTTCTTAACATCTATCCTGTTCCAATCCAAAACAAAAATATCAACAACAGAAAAGGAAGTTAAACATCTGGCCTCCATTTAGGACATTTTTGCTCAGAATGTTTAGTCATTTCTAATGCTGCAAGATCTGAGCTTTAAGGCACTATTTAGTTTTTCTAGCCACATGTTCCTTATCACCAGAGAACCTCAACACTCTACAATAATAAAGCAGATATAGTCCCAATGTTATTTTAAAGTAGAGACTTCTAAATATTCTTCTGGAGTAGTCATCACATACTGTCTTTCATTGTGGTACCACCTCACTCAAGATTACTTTCAGAGAAAGACTGCCTTGCTGACAGTATGAATACCTGTGTTTTGCAAAATACCTCAATGCTGCAATTCCCAAACCTGTGTAGATCTCTAGGTCTCACTTCCAGAGATGTGGATCTCACCCCACATACCAGGGCCTAACGGTTTCAGATTTGTACTTACTCCTTCCACCTTCCTTTCCAAGAAGGGTTTGAAATGCAAATGAAATGCAATCCTGTTTTATACAGCGGTCACCACAGCAGAACTTCAGAATCCCTTTTAAATCATTTAGTGTAAAAAGCTGATAAAATAGCATAATATATCCTGATTTATGGGGTGATGCAACAAAGAATGCAGCCTTAAGAGACACCCTGAGCTCCCATCAAAAGAAACAAACCCAGTCACTCATTCAATCTACACCAAGGCACTCAGTGGCATATATTCCCCTAAATCACTTGCCCAAAATCACAGTCAGCTGCATTGGCCACAAGTGCGACTCCAGTCCTTCAAGGCTGCTGCTCCTGTTCAGAGATACAAAAGCAGGAGATGGAAGCATTCCCTCCAGCTATCATCCTTCTCTATTGTGCAGCTTTGATCTCCCTGATGGTTTAGAGCATCTCTGTAACATAGATAAAACTGACAAGGTCACCCTGGCTTTGGTGTGAATCCTGGAATGAAGCACAGGGATGCCAGTATGTTTTCTTAAGGCTATTTAAGAAATGGAGACTGTAATCAATTATCATCAGCTCTGGAAATGAGGCTGATACAGAAGATGAAAGAAAACTGCTGGAAAAGCACAAAGATCCCCACTGCACTGTTTTTCAAAATTCTCTGAAATAATTCCATTAGATTTTTTTTTTTTTTTTAAACTCACATAACACTGAAATTCTAAAGACTATTTCTTTAAAGACAAGATGTCAAATTCAATAGGTTATCAGTCTGGACATTCAGAAGTAAGGACATTTACAAGTAACCAAAACCAAAGCAGCCACTTTCCACAGGAAGATGGCAATAAAAGAAAAAGCTGCAGCCAACTGGGTATTGCTAAGGCATAAAGAAAATTTACTGCCACATATTTAAGATACACTCCTAAGGAAAAAACAACAACAAACAAAACCAACAACCAACAATCCCAAGAGAAATCCGATTCAAATTCTTTCAAATTGTACACAAGAAAGCAAAAAAAGTTTAATCAAGGAAGGAAAAATTCCAGGGGTGATTTCACTACAACCAAACCCTAGGTGCTCATCTTCTTTGTGATATATCTCTTTCTTGTTGTGGTTAAGTAAAATGGAGTTCAATTTCAAAAACAAACAAACCCCACAAAAACCAAAACCCCCACAACTCTCCAGAGATTTCATTAATTTAAAAAGCTCCCTTTAAACTGGCCTGTGATCTGGCAGTAGGTTTATTTTAACACACATTCAAAATGCAGAATTTGTGATGATGCAAAGGTATTCGTTTTGGACCATTTTCCAGGACTGTTTTGCAGTGAAAACAAATAACAAAAAATTAAAAAAAAAAAAAGTCCCGTTGCTTTGCTACAATCCATGAGCAAAATCCATGTTTATCATTTAAGATAAACAGGCACAAACTTCCCAAGGAAGTGGAGCTGAAACCACCTACATTGCCTGAAACTCTGCTCCAATTGCTCTGCCCAATTCAAAATGCATGCTTCCAAGTGGCACTAAGAAGGAAACAAATTTCTGTGGTAAAGCCAGACTGTCCAAGGCAGTAATATTCCCAATCAAATCAGTATTATTCATGATTTTCCTCCTTTAAAAAGGTACTGAGGATTCTCAGATGATGCTGAGGATACAAGCTAAGATTTATAAATCAGGTTGACCCTTTTCTTGAAGCATAAACATTTTAAGGCATCAAGGAACTGAGAACACTTGGAAGTTCGGTTTTAAAGCACCAAGGGTTACAGATGCTACCAAACGGAAGTATTTTTCATGTATAATTCCTTTTGCAAACACAGAAACTGAGCATTCAGATCCACCAAATGGCTTTATATAAGCTGAACTGGGAAAACTGTAGCAGGACAGAAGGTTGTAGCAAGTCAAGATGAAACAAAACAGCTTCGTCCTCTTGGTGGTGAAGGTTTCACTTTGCTTGGTTTAAGCACATAAGTGTCACAACCCAATGAGGAGCATGAATTTTTAATTGTTGAGCCAACTGGCTGCAGCCAACTGCAGGAGGCAATTTTTTCCCCTGAATCTTTTTGTAAGAAGCAGACTTTACTGTAAGCAGCTCCGGTCATGGTTTTATGCTGTCAAACAAAGCCTCCTGCAATGCCCCACTCAGTAATGAGAGTTTTGGAGACAAAAATAGGGCTTATTTTATCTGCAGTGCCAACACATCTGTCTTGCAAAGTAATCCCCTTTGGACTGAGTTGCCTAAGCTCCACACTATGGACAATAATGCCTCAGGATGATCAACAAGGAGAAAGTCAGACAGATTTGCCACCTTTCCATGTTTAATGAAAAGACAAATCTCAAACAAAAAGTTTTTGTAAGTTCTTGATCATAAATATCCTATTTTTACTGTTCTCCAATGGCCATTGGCACTTAATTACCTTAGGCTCCTTGAAAAAATTTGACACAAGTTGCTTGAGCCAGATCAATTGGCATATCTCACTGTAACAGTGTAGCTCTGCTGAAATCCTTATCCATAACTGCAGCTGAGCAAAACAAAATGTGAACCTGCAGAAACTGGCACTTCCTCCCAGCTAGCAGCAAAACTGCCTGAACTGAAAAGTTCCTTAACAAATTGCACAAAACCTACTGGGAACGGAGGGTGGATTTGTCTGTGGTTATCTCAGATTGATCCTGCACTCTCATCCCTACTTTGTTGATTAAAGACAACCAGACCCTTCACAGCTACTTTAGGTTCCTAGACTACAGTGGATAAAGCCTAGGTATTCACCGTAGTTTAATGCATAAGGTTGCAAGAACAAAACTACAAACACAGCACATAGTTCCTTTATTTTGGGGTCCCCTAACTAGGAAACAAAATTTCCTTTTTGAACATCTTTGCACAGGAAGAAGAAAGTTACAATACATCAGTAAACCCTGTAAAACTGAGAAAGAAACATTTCTTGTTTACTGTAGGAAGAAACAGGATTAATGTGTTCTAACTCATGGTGTCAAAAGGGAAAATTCATAATTCATAAATTCTCATAAAAAATTATCATCCCATGATAGCTGTTAGCTTACAGATGACAAGCCTTATCGCCTAAAACCCTCCTGAAATGAGACATTAAGTTGATATTTAGATCCAAATCTGTCCTGTTTTGCATGCACTGTTTTATACATTAAATATCTAGTTTTGCTGCCAGTCTTCCCTCAAGGATGGTCTTTGCTCTTCACAGAATCCCATACCTTTATTTTTATATAAATACCATGTAATTTTTATTTATTTTTGTTCTCACAGTCATTCTTTTCTCCATTAGAACTGCTGTGCAATATATACTGAGGTCTTGTTAGATCCATCAATATTTTATTTACAAGGAAAATGCCTTGTTTAGAAACATGGCAGAAGTAAGATGTTTGCTGAAGCATTGGTGCATAAAGAAACTGCTCAAGAAGCTGCCTGAATAGGAAATATTTCTCTATAGGACACTGTCCCATGTAGAGAGCAACTGTTGGTTTAACCAAATTCACTGGATAAGCATTACGTTGCAACATCTGCTTTAGGGACCTCACAGACAGCAGCCCATCTCATAACTAACAAAATCCAGCTACTCTAAGTACAACCATGCAACAACCACTATGAAGAGCTACCTTGGTATTTTCCCTACAATTCTGCAGAAAACAGTCTCACTCCCTTGGGACCCACTTGAATTTAGGGATTTTCTGTCCTGTGCCTGATATTTTTGAAAGGGTGTTTGTTTTGGGAAAGTTGTTTTTGCAAGAGTGGTAACAACTTGTGTTATTGATGGCACAGTGGAGGGAAAAAGTCAATATAGAAGAGATAGAACACAAAAGAGAGGAAGAAAGGGATCAAGAGCTATTTCCCAGAGCAGCAGGTAGCTTAGGTGATGCCACACACCCTTTCATAAGGCAGTAGGAAAAACTACTGTGAACTATATGCTACAATGGCAGGTAACTTTCTTCCCATGTCCCAAACAATTACCTGACTTCTACTGGCACTCCCGCTCACTAGTTTGGGCTTGAAACACTATTTGGAGCATGAGAAACTTTTCCCATCTAAAGTGTTTTTAAAACTGGTAGCTTCCAGGCTTCAATTTAACACCATCTTATTGGAAAATTCCCAGTCAATTGTAATTCTACCAAATAACAGTGCTGGGAAGACATGATGTAGACATTACTGAGATCAATTATGTAAGATTAAAGAGTCCACTTACTGCCTAGTTTCTTTTTTCCTATAACCTGATTTCAGTCAAAGGATCTTTATCTCCAGATCATTTTTGCAAGCTGAATAGATGGAGTTCTTTACAATTCTTACCACCAGGAGTTTCTTCAGCCTTCAGGCCATTTTCTGTGGTTGTTTCCTAAATCTTCTCCAATTTTTCCACCAATTTTCATGGTGAAAGAACTTAAAAGGAATCTCTTATAAGAAAAATTGGTCCATCCGTTATTAGAAAAACAAGGCCCATCTTTGGGTGATTGTAATTAACAAAGAACCTTGCATCATATGCAGCTCAAATTAAGCTTTCCAGTACGTCATGCACTGCAGTGCATTTCTTACCCTACAAATACACCTCTCCACTTTTTCCAACAGTCACTCATTATGTTTTATTAACTGGTACAGGAGCTCTTGACAATCTTTTCAAGACACAGCTTTGAGTAATGTGAATACTTACATTCTGAGGATGCACTTCCTTCAGATTTTAAGGTGTTTGGTTTTTAAGTCATGCTCTGTTTTACCCAAGTGTAGCATATCCTCACACTTGTGTTCAGAGTAAATACTGGGAGTCCCATTTTAAATAATTTAAAAAAATAGTAAGAAACGGTGACAAAGAACAAACTATGCTCAGCTTTTTAACTATTTTCTGCCTATTCCATAGCCCTAGTTTTCACATTTGGACTAGAAGACATTTTTTGCTAGTTGTTGGATTCTGCATGCAAGTAGCTGGATGAACAGAACAATAATGAAATATTTAATGAATCATAAAAATGTTGATGAATAGTGCCATTTTCCTTGGTGAACTAACATAGGCAAACAGTTTTGGATGCACAGGTTCCCCTGCTGACTGGGGGCAACAGGTCAGGAGAAAAAACAAGGACGCTTTTCCTATACTAAACATAACAGGAAAACTTCTTGGATCCTCTGGTTGTTACATGTAGTGGCATAAAAATCCAGCATTGTTTTATAATGTCTCAGCCTCTCTTAAAAGGGAGCAATTTAACTAGCAATGATGTTACTGCCTCCTTCATAAAACAATAGAACATTTTCTGAACTCAAGGGGCAAGGCAATTCAACAATGAGCTGTCTTACATACAGTGTGGAACTTGTGCAATTCCATAACCAGGTCTCAAGAACTGAACACTTCTGTTAGAGAAATCATGAACAAATAATGAACAAAAAGGAACTAGTGGAGTAGGGTTTTGTTGACAATATTCTGCAGTAAACTGAGTTAGCAGCATCTGAAAATATCCAATGGTCAATCCCGCAGGCTCCATTCCCCAGATCCCAGTCAAAACAGTAAGAGGAACTTCTGGAGGTAACCTCATTTCACTTGTTAAAAATATTTGCAAAAATAAGGGTTGGCAAAAGTACTGCCTGAATTTTTTTATTGCTTTAGCTTCCTACTTCTGCACTACAAGCAATATGTTTCCCTTTCCAGCACTTTGATAAAAGGCTCTACTCCTGGTGGGAGTTTCAAATTTGCCAACAAAATGGAATATTCATACACGTAGTTCTGTTATTCTAGTTGGCTGCCCTATCTTTGCTACAGCCTAGGAATACTGTGCAAGATTTTGGGTAATGGTCTAACAGCAGCTTGTCTGTGGCAGCAGTAATACCACAGATTTTGATCATTAGTGTGCCAAATAATTTTTAGGCACTTTTAGGTAATCCCTGTGCCAAAAGGTAAAAGAAACACTGTTCATTAGCACGTACATTCAGCACAAAATATAAGCCTGAATAACAACAGAATGTCTAGGACCTCAGAGTGGGACAGGGACCTGCAGGATGGTACGCAAAGGCCAGAGTGTAAGCAGCCTATGCAAAGGTCACATGAAAAGGGAGGACACTTGGACCTGGACTTGTTCCATATAACTTCAGGTGCTTAGTTAAAAACATTTAAATGACAATCAATGCAGATAAACAGCAAAAACAGTGTGTCGAATCACCCTTTGGGAGGCCCAGAGATTTGAACTGCATGTTGTGCCCTGTTTCTTTCTTTCTCTTGATAGGAGGATGGGTGGAGCAAAGGAGCAGTGCTCCCACTGCTAGGTAAAGTGCTCCCAGTTAAGTATGCAGCAAGGATGAGATAAGCCTCAGCTCACTGCCCAAACCTCCAAAGACACCACGGTGAGAGATAATGCACTGCTACAGCTTGCTTCCCTCAAGGCATCTACGTCATATTTACCACATAGGCACAGAGGACTTAAGCAGCAGGGTCTATACAGCTCAAAAGCATCAGCCTTAAAGCTCAAGGGAAAAATAAAGAATCAAGATATTCATGGAAAGACTTAGATTCTTAGACTAACCTCAGTATATGGTGGAGACTCAATGTGTTTTTCTTTTCCACAAGTCAGGAGCTGAGACTCAGAGGATTCCATTAGACAAACCCTTCTCATTTTCTCCACTGCTGCAGTAAATGGTTGCAAAAAAAATTAAGCTCAAATGGTAAATTCCTCTTCAGGGATTAACTCTGTGGAAGTCCATATCTCCCTATGAAAAGGAAGCTTCTCTTTGACATCCACAGCCAGAAGTGTGAGCATCTTTTTCTCACATTCACAAGATAAAGAGCTCTGCAACCATTAAATGCATTGCAAATGGACTTCACTGTTTACACCTTATCTTTATGCCTGGAGGAGAATGCAGGCCACAGAATCATGGTGAAATGACCTTTAAAATAATCTTATGCTACAGTGGAAAGAGACATGATGCCCCAAGGCAAATCTGAGAGTCCTCTGGCTCAACCTCTAAAAGTTCAGTGTGGTAAAGGGAATAGAAGGGAAAAAAAGAATGTGGAAATTGCAGGGAAGCTGAGACAAATCAACTGACTTGTCAGGATGTTTGAGATGGGCTGCTCCCCAATACAACACAAAAAGTAACAGGGGAAATATTTTGACTTGAATTGAGAACGTAACTTTCTTCACAGAAAGCAAAGAAACTTCTGACATAGTAGTTTGTTCATCAAGGCATTTTTCAGAGTGGCAAATTTAGGCCTTTAATGCCCTCTCAGACTGAAGAGGAACTAAGTCTCCCAGTCCTTTAATGAGTACTATACAAACAAAACCTTAAGGGGTGTTAGAAAGGATCTTGGAGGGCCAAGTGTGAAGCAAGGACAGTTAATTCAACTGGGTCAGCCCTTGGCATGAGCGAGTCACAGCTATACTTTCCTGAAGTCCTTAGGGGAAAAGAAAGCCAATACTTAGAAAGGTAACATCTTTGGTGCTTGCATTCAGCCAGCAGCTTTTTGTAATGACATTTTTGGGCTCTGATCCCTGAATTACTGTGAAGTTTTGCCTTCAGCACCTAAGCATATTAGGATGCTATTTCTGTGACATGAGGCAGCTCAAGGCTCCATGAAGGACATTAGGACTTCTGAGTGCTTAGTGCAGAGATCTCTTTTCAAAATAGGGCAGAGACTTCTATAAATAGCCTTGGGCAATCAGAAAGCTTTAGCCATTACATATGTTCTCTATACCAAGTCCTCAGCAAAGGTTTCAATCAGCATAAACCAAGGTTCAATGAAGGGTTGAATCAAAGGCCTAGGCCTATAAACAGTCAATTTAGTGCCACAAAAGATGACATTTATTGAACTCCTATTTCCATCCAAGCAATCCTATGGTGCTTGAATCTTAATCCATTCCTCAACGGATGATTGGAGCAAGCATAAAATAAAGTGTTTGAATAAAACAGAAATATCAGTCATCAAATCTGCTGTCAAGCTTTCTTGCAGTCAGTGCAACCACAATAAAGCTAAGGGTTATGTCAAAGTACGTTTACTGCAGCCAAGCCAGTTGTAAGCAGTCTTCCCTAATAAGGCTTCAGGGTTGGGTTTTTTTTTTCACCTCACAGAGGACAGTTTCAGAGCCTTGGTCCAGCAAGCTAGCCTTTGTCCCCTTTCTCACTGTAAAAGTTCATTTGTAACAGGCAAGCTTAGAGTGTCTTAGACCATTTTTGAGTAAGAATCGCCTGGTGCTTTGAGTTTCTTATAGAAACAGGATCAAAGCAACACAAGTTGCCTATACCCTCTATTTCTCCAAGTGACTTTGGGAGGGCTCCAAGAAAACGATAGAACATAGCCATTATGGCACAAAAAGATCCATCGCAACCATTTAGGCAGTTCTGCTGCAGCATTTGAGAACCTCTCAGCTATAGTGCATCTGCATTATCTGTTGTACAGAGGCATTGCACACCCACTGCGTATGTCCTCTATACTGTACTTGCCACCAGCTTTAGGGTTAATTCATGGGTTATTTATTGAGCCACACCAAAAGCACAGAGCTAAAGCCATAAAAGTGGGACACATTTCTAGACATGTCATTCTTCCTCTTTCATTGGTGCAAACCAAGCTCAATTTGCAGCCCTTTCAGTTCCGCTTCAACTGTTACACTCAAAAACTTCCAGTGGTGCGTGTCCCACTTCGTACTGTCAAATGCTATTAACAAGGCAACAGCACCCAGAAGTCCAGCCCCCAGAGGAGCCATGTACACTCTGCTTCCTTTGAGAGTAATACAGGCCAAAATACAGTCTGCACCTCTACTATGTGGGGCAGACACCATCATGTACTGAATATGCTTTCCTAGAGTAAGGCAGTGGATTCTCTTCTAAAAATTTCTAGGGAGGGATTTTGTTGCAATACTGGAGCCAGATTCAAGAAACTTTCGCCAAAACAGCTTTACTGGAGCTTCCAGCTGATGCTTGTTTGCAGGCACATGAGGATCTAAGCACTCTTTCATACAGGAGTTTTGATGGCCACAATCTCCATCCAAGTGGAACAAGTGATAGCTAATGGCATTAGCGTTGTACAAGCACTATCATACAATGACCTAATCCAGACCCACTGAGGTTAATAGAAAGCATCTGATGTACCTAGCATTTCATCAGATCTGTTGGCAGGCATGTCTTCAGGGATAGTTGTTCAGTTAAGAGAAGTGCTGTTGCTACATCCACAGCATAAGCTCCCAAATCACAGCAAACTGAACCAAGCATTTCCTGCATATGAAAAATCAAGTGCCACTGCCTGTGGTAACAGTCTCATATGAAGACAGAGCCTTCCAAAATAAGCCATTACTGAACAGAAACACTTCCTTCTATCTTTGGTACAACCCAAATAAATGTTGTGCGATTTTGGACTTCACAATGATCTAGCAAAGCTAAGTTTTCCTGAGTGCTATTTCAGTGCCCAACACAGAGTCCTGGAGTGAGCAATGCCTGCACAAAAATCTGTATGCACTGGTACCAAAAGGATGGCAAACAGGCCTCCTGCCCCTTCCCCCCAAACTGGAGAGGAACCAGACCCAGCAGCATCTACCAGTCTGGACAAGCCCAGTAGAAGTAACTGCCTTATCAACATACAAAATTGGACCTACCAACCTTTCTCAGCTGTGCAGCAAGATACAAAGGTAATGATCCCATTTGGGGAATACTAACAGCAGTTATCCATTTGACATCAGTGACATAGCAGACTCTTGAATTTTAAAGGCAGTACCAATTAAAGAACCCTTTCGTGTATCATTAACAACCTGGCAGCTATTAATCTACTTAATTACAATACTAGCTTTGTGTCTGAGGACAGAACTTCGATCATTAATATTTGACAAGCACAGACTTGCCCATTATTATGTTTTGGAGTTAAATAGAAGTGTTGAAAATTCATGGGCAACTCTTAAGCGATCTCTTCCTTTGCCTAAGGGAGCTCTTTTTCACCCTCCGATCTTAATATCCTGTCTCCTGGTTCTTATCCTAAAACAGCACCTCTGGACTAATCTAGTGCAGGATCAATATTATAGCATACATTCTCAGAAATCTTGCTTATCAACTGACCCTCCACCTCAGAAAAAACCAAACCCAACCAACCAAGGGAAAAAAAACCCAAAACCAAGCAAACCACCAAAACAAACCACAACAAACCAACAATAGCCAGTTGAACTCTGCTATCACACAATACACCCAAGAAATATACAATTCAATTCTCAAGCTCCAGCTGGTAAGAAAATTCAGCATAGATATGAACTGAGATTAAAATTCAGTACCACAGTTTTGTATTAATGAAGCATCAGTTAATAGGAAAACAGCAAAGCAATCAATTGTGAGCAGGTGTTCATCAGATCAGTCATATATAAAACTAATGGAAAAGGTCACAACAGACCAGGAAGGAACACCCTGTAGCCTGTGAGATTCGTTCAGAAAAGTGAAGCAGCGAAAAAGGACCATAGGCAAGAAAAACCTACAAAAAAACTTTTGAACTCTCCAAGAAGACAGTTCTACCTGGGGAAGAACAAGTTAGGATTTGATTTTCTGAGAAACAACCAGTTGTCATATGGGATTGAAAAAGTTTCATTTAAAATAAGAGGAACAAAATCGAGATCTGAAGCTATACTGCAGAAGTCAGCAACAGAATCAGGATCCAAATCTTAAGGCACTGTTAACAAAAGTCCTCCCTTTTCCAATAAACACCAAGAGGTGGTACAAGTATGAATTTTCATCTTTCTTTTAACGTAATGGCCACCTGACTTCTAAGTTGTCTGAAAGAACCATTACTTTCTGCATTTGTTATCCTTTTATTATTTTACTGCACCACATGGCTGAGCATATAATTAAGGATTTAAATAATGAATAGATATTAGCATTATGTAAATCATCATTTTCCATTAATGGGAACTGATGGTAACTGCCTGTGAATCACAAGCATTAGAAGTCACACAGATTTACACATTTTTAAATTTGAAACTATATGCCTATTATAAATTACAATCAAAACAGCTCTTTTGACTACTCTTAGATTGTTCCCAACTCAATCTGTTGCACATCTGTTAGCAAAACTTTACATCCAAGGCTCTTAACAGAATATGGAATATATTAGTATCTTGAATTAAGAGAGCACAGAGTGCTCAAACTGATTATTCCAACTAAAATTAAAACCTCCAAGTTAGCATTATGTATGTCTATTCAAATTACATTTAGCTAAGGTCAGTTATGAAAAACAATTGCCATCTCACCACTTACTGCCCTCATCTGTCTTTTTTAATAAACTCATTACCAGGCCATAATTGGAGCGGTTCACTTAGGCCAGATCTGGAAAGCATTGCTTGTCTTAATTCTTCTTGCTCTATCTATTTCCACTGTGGCTTGGGGCTTAATCCACTGACACTCCAAATAATGAGTTCAGCAAACAGGCAAGACAAAAAAGTCTATTCTGAATGGTACACTGCACAATTTTCTTGTTCTACATAAACATGTTTTAATACCAATTTCAAGAAAAGATGCTAAGTCAGCAGCAAAGGCTAGTGGGACACCCTTCTACCTCACTCTGGAGCACTCAAGAGTCAGCGATGAGGTTCACCATGCAGCTATCCATATGCCAGCAACGTCAGTCATCCTCCTATTATTAAGTCTAGTTTGTGACATCAAAACCCAACACCTGAATATTTCCCAAAATACACATTTCCTGAATATGAGATTAGGAAAATAATTTTATTTTCAAAAAAATATATCAGTCAACAAGTAGACAAGTAGAAAGAAACTTGAATAACTTGTGGGTTTTACTAAGAAATCAGAAAGAAAAGAAATGGTAGCTGAGAGTGCTATGGCAAGGGTAACTTGGCTGTTTGTCCATGGTACGTAATGCCTGGCAGAAAGATTATGTGAAAAGAGAATTGAGATAATACAATTAGTTGTTCAACTGCATCTGGATGTCCAGGGCCACTTTTTTTCTTTAAACAGTCCCCCTCAAAAATTCAAGACTACTGTGTAAATACTTTAAACATAACGAAGCTGTGATGTTTGACTATAAGAATGCCCAGATTCCACCAAACACAGTAACTTTTCTCCTATGTCAGATGGAAAGGATGCCTACAGAGGAGAAGGAACAGGGCAAAGATACATTCCCCCAAGCAATTCCTCAGCCTTTATTTGTGTTTGGTTTAGTGCACCTCCTGACTGATTCATTCTGGCAACTTGTTAACAATCAAAGTTTTTTTTAACTTTTTCTTTTTCGAATGCTAATCCAATCTCCTCAACCCTTGCAAATTTCTTGCACCCACAACATCCTTTGACAAGAAATTAAAAAGTTCTGTGCACTGTACAAAGACTATCCTCTTAAATTTGGGTTGTCCTCGTCTGAACGTAGGCCGTACCACCTCCATTTGACAGACCCATTCTTCCAGTAGTGGAAGCAATTAAGTGGATCTGTAACAACCCTTAAGATTACATAGCTCTCATCCACCTGCAGCAAACTTTTGTTCTCCGAACACAGCAAGCCATTCCTCATTCAAAATCCTGTGCATAGCTCTGATTTTTTCTATCCTTCTGTGCAACTTTGCTAGCTCTCAAAAATAATTTCTGAGTCAAGGGGACAAAAACACGTTTCTCAGGGTGTAGCATCATGCTATCTTTGTTGGTCTCAATTTCTTTCCTCATAGTGCCCAAACACTCCTGCTGTCCCACCACTTGCCACCTTTGAGTTTATGTTTTCATACCTCATGAAACTGTCTTAACTGCCTCTTAGCTGTAACAATTCACTCAGAGGCCACTGCTGCATATATGGCACTGGATTTGCTCAATGCATCATTTTGTTCTTGTCTACACTGAATTTCTTCTTCCATTTTGATACCCATTCACTCAATTTTATAAGATCATTTTGTAGACCTGCAGTCAAGTCTCTATCCTTGCAAACCCAAATGACATCATGCATCAGCCAGTTTGAACACTTTCATGCTCACCCTGTTTTCCAAGTTTTTTATGAACATACTGAGCATCACAGGACCTAGCTGAGTCCAAAGATTGATAACATTTCACCAAGAGAGATGAGCATTTACTGACCTACCTGTTCTACAGATAGATGAGCATGGAGCACATGCTAAGGGTTAATCTCAAAATGACAAGGATGCAGTTGATTTATGTCACAAAGACCCAACAATGTTTTGCGTAATGTGAGAGTTTCTACTACAGTGTCTTAGAATGATTGCAGTATTTGCAGATCTTCATTCAAGGAATGGTAGCCAGCTTGGCTAGTGGTATTTAGTGAAAATTTTTCACTGGTCTGTGCATGTTTCTCAGAGTGATCTTTAAGCACTTATGTTCAAAGATCCACTGCCACCACCTTCCTATGCAGAAAAAACAGCATGTGCATTGGCAGTGGACCCAACCTATCCAAACTACATAATATCTACCCGTTATGTAAGTATTCCAAGATTCATTTCTCATCATTTTCAAAATATGCTGCAGGATTAGAAGAGTTCCTCAAGGTGTTGTCTGATGTCAGATCTGGGATAGAATGCTTTGATAAAGCAGGGCAACATTTTGAAATGAAACCCATAAGAACTATTAAAACAGCACTGAACATTGCTTGTATTACATGCCGGAACTAACTCCTTGCCCATCAGCCCAGCTCTGCTACTGCTAATATTACAGGTCAGCTTTACACCTCCACTAGAAAGGCTTGTCTACATGGCATCAGAAATAGAAATAACACCCAGAGAAATTATCAGGCTCAGCTAATGAAAAGCAGGCATTAGATACTGGCTCTCAATTCAGGCTGCTTCTTCTCCTGATGGAATTCCCATACACGACACACAACAAAACACCAATGGAAGTTATGCAGTCACACTCCAAATGTTACACAGGGTTGAATGCCAATAATATGCTATTCTAATTCGGAATATCAAAGCAAGCATTTGCAAAATGTCATTCAATGAACCAGTATTCCACTAGCCCCTACTGCTAGTTAGGAACTGGAGAGTTCAACTCCAGCCTTTCCAACTTAGTTTAGTTTGTCCTGCTTAGGTGTAATTGCCACATTAATGACACTCAGCACACAAGAAAAGCGGACAAATGATGACCAACGAACTTAGATATTAAAAAAAAACCCCAAACAACAAAACACAAGAATCTATTGCCTGGTTCAAAACATAGATAAGCCGCTTGAATTGCTCAAATGTGGACAGTATGATTGAAGGACAATCTGTAGTGTAGTCTGCCGTGCTTCCCAGATTACACACTAAGATGCTTATTCCTTTGCTCCCTTTTGTAAAACCTTTTGGCTTTTGCCCTTAAGGATGGTGGGACTAAGCAGTACCAGTTTAATGTTTCCTGTACCCAATATCAATGGTAGAACTTATCTGCTCTGTATTGATAACTTATATAAAGAACATCCAAAATAACTTCCATTGGTCCAGAAAAAGAAACACCCTCTAGGGATGGGGTATCTCTGTCCATTTTATTTCAGAAATTGACTGTTTTCACTGAACAGGAATTCTGCTAAGAGAACATCTGCAGTTCTTGCCTGTCTGCAAAACTGTGGAGTGAGAAAAAAAGATGTCTTTAGCTTTCACAAGAGGTAAATAACTTAAATGTCACTAAATCCATGCCAGAACACAGCTCCACAGAGGTCTTTGTCTGCAAGAGGAGCAAATTCAGTAAGTGGCCAGTCCTTTCAAAACAGTCTTCTAGGGAATCAGCCATTCCCCTTGACGCTGCTGCCAAATTAAAAAGAAAATCAGTCCTCTCCTAAACAAATCCAAAGACCACTTCAGCTCCAGAGAAAACCTCGTTACCAGCATAATCAGACACACATGGGCAGTACAGAAAGTTTCCCTTCTGCAAAAGACAGTTAATGGATCTGCCAGGAAGGTCTCCTGAGAGAAGAGCTGTCATGAGCACTGGTATTGCTCACAGCCCCATCACCTCATTCAGAGGGTTGTGGTACTTTTGCTTCTGGACCTGGAAGGAACACAGGACAGCACAAATGGAAAAAGGAACATTAAGAAAGCTGTCATTAATACGAGATGCATTACTGTGTCCAGGGAGGCCCACACAAGCAGCAACAACCATTCTCGCCAGCATCATACAACTAAATTCTGACCGTTCCACACATACAAGCAAGGCCTCAAAAACTACAGCACACAGCAGAAAGAGAGCAGAAGAGGTCAAAATTACCTAGTGATGCTAAGAACTCTGAAGTAGCAGGGGAGTTGTTAAATGAAAATGCTTGAGCAATCTTGGCAAGCTGACTCGGATACCACTATACAGAGAAAAGAAAGGAAGTCTGGACTGGCATTCAGCTGAGACATTACCAATATTGCATGGGACTCATAATTTTCTGTATGAATTTTTATTATTCCCTCTGAGTCATGGAAAGAATAAATACGAGGTTTCATTTCACTTTAATGATTTTCAGAAGGAGGCTCTGAAGATAAAGTCAGAAAGCAAAAATAAGTGTTTAGATATCTCTTGTAGTTTGCTCTGTTGCCTCTAATCCCCGGTCCTGAATGAGTAGCTCCATGAACTAAGTCATCAGCTTGGAGATGGAAAGGGCCTGCCCCAAGTGTAACCTGTTTGGTAGGCAATGGACAGGCAACAAAACCCAAAGGGACAAACTTGCCAACAACATTTGGCGGATGGAGCATGTGAAGGGGAATACTTAAATTAAAGTGTTTTGTTAAGAGCCCTGGACAAGTACAGTGGGAAAGACAAGGTATTTAAGTGCCTTCAGAGCAGTAAAATTAGGATAGCACTATACCAGAATTTTCCTTACACTGCCCAGGCATTGCAAAAACACAAAAGCAAGCTTAAGTCCAGATTGTAACAGAAATATTAACATACTGGCTTTAAATATATATCATGACTCCTGATGAGTTCTAAACGTAGGTCAGAAAATGCTTAGTGATGGGTAAATGCTTATCACACACATCCCTAGACAGTATATGATCAATAATTACTGAAAGTAATTCCTTTCAGTCCTCTAGGTTGAGTATGTGCCAGTGGTAAGTGAAGAACTCATAGAAATTAACTTAAGTCCTTAACTGCTGTGAGAAAAACCTCACCTACTGGCAGCACTAGTCAATGCCAAGCAGAATCTTTCAGATTCAGTCCAGCTCGAACCTGTGGCCTTTGAAGATAAGTAAGTAGATTCAGTCAAACATTATTTAATTTCACAAAGCATTACTCAGATTATTGTTCCTCTAATGCCATTGAGTCCAAATCTGAGTCATTCCCCAGAGTTCAGGAATCCCTGGAACCATTTTCAGGCTCTGAAAGATCACAGACATTTGAGGATATGGCAGACTAGGGAGGAGATGAAAATTAGAACATCCCTCTCTTCTCATTTCCCTTCTCTCCCCTCCCCTGCCATTCCCTCTGATGGGGAGAGGAAAACACTGAGTGTGGCACATGTAGCACTCAAAGAAAGGTCAGTGCACTAATGGCTGCCTTTTCCACAAGTCAGCCACATAGCATTTGATCTGAAGATGCAATACATCAATAGAGGGTTTATTTTTTTTGACTGAGTTGACAGAAACAAATGAACAGGTCATGTATTCAATCTCTCAGACAACATAGGATTGCTTCATTTGTTACAAAGGCCAAAACCAGTGACCTGGTTAAGGGCTAAGTGTTTTTCTAAAGGTGAAACACTGATGAAAGCAAAACATCATTTATTTTTAACTAGCTACCAGAATGGTATTTGATTCTTCTCTAAGCATAGCACAAGCACATAATTTTTCTTATACCTGCATATCTCTAGCAAGAGGATATCACTGTCTTTGAGGAAATTATTTAGTGATCTGGAAACTGTTCTGCAGGAAACAGGCTAAGCAAGACTGCAGAGTTGCTGCTGATGGGGGACCCCGTCATCCCCTTCCTGAAGATCTCAATTCCCCAGGGTGAACTAGGCACAAGAGTTGCAACAGAAGGCATACTGTTTGCTTAACAGAGAGCTTTTCCAGCTCTGCTCCATGGCCATCTCTGTGACAGCTGTGAGATGGGGCCAAGTAGCTAAGAGGACTCTTCCCATTACAGCAAAGGGGCTGCCAGGTTCCAACGTCTCAGCTGGTTGGATGCTTTACCACTAAATACAAAGACAGGTCCCATAAGCCTTCAATTTGCAGTTGTCCAAGATGGATCGGCTCTTACAAGAAATATCAAAAGACTCATATTTAAAACAGTCAGCTGCCCAAATCTTCAGGGACACACATAGGATAGGTACGTGCCAGGCTCAGTCTTTTGTTATGCTTGATTCAAGTTTGGGTCTCCCTAAACCCAGGCCAGTCCATCCTCATGTCTGACATTCAGCAGCTGGTTTAATTTCAACAGCCCTGAATTTCAGAAACTTCTATCCCTCAAAAACATCACCGAAGTAGATAAACTAATGAAAAATAAAAGGCAAATCAATATTTTCTATTTCACTAAAAACATCCCAGACTACTTAAAGTGTGAGACTGCCTTCAAATGTTTCTTATATCTCCTTTGGAAAAAGATCTTTCAGTATTCGTCTCTTGAGGCACCAGATTGTGACTTAGACCCTGAAACTCTGCAGCAGGGCTGGAAAACACAGGTATTTAATATGGATGCATAGGCATATGCACAAAGCTCTGCCTGATACTCAAACTCAGCCAGGTGATGCTCAAAATGACTTTTTATAAGTTTATGCATTAGAAAATGAAAGAGGTAATTCACTGCACTATACTGAATATGGGCTACAATGCTGGTAAAAATCACGGCTTTTTAAAAGGGGCCATTTTCCTTCTGTTGTCAGCATTCTTACAAAGACAGTGTAGTATTCAGATTTGGATTCACATCCCACTTAAAATCAGCTGTAGCTTGCTACTCCTTTTTATTAAGAAAACACTTTGCTTAAGCTTGGCATTCTTAAGACAGGCTAATTTTTTGAGAAGTGCAATGTCTTGAAATCTCACAGAACCTTCCCATCCACGAGCATGAAGCAGGGGACATTTCACATCCCATGACACACGACAGAACAATCTTATCTGGATAGCTACTCTTTCTGTGACAATTTGCTTGCATTCCAACAAGATTATTTCCCTGATCTTGTCAGGCCACACAAATACATGAAATAAGCAGAGACAACAGCTCATATAAATATTGCAGCCAGAACCCGTGATTAAAGGTATCCCAGACACACCTTTGTCATTGGCTGCATTTAATTTTAAACATTTTCCCCCTAAACAAACTTTGTCTCCTCTTCTTTCTCCCTTTTTAGTTAAATCTTCTCTAAGATAATCTTCAGATGCACCCTGTGATATTTTATTGTTGAGCAATGAACTACTCTTGGTGGTTTCCCAGACCTCTTGCCAATGTAACCATGGAGACCTTGCCAGCTGCTACAACATCTTGAGGAATTTTGTCTCTCTCACTAGCTTCCCCCATGGCAAAATCATTATGAAAAAAATGGAGTCACAACAGCTGCAGGATTTTTTTCAGTTTTGAAATACTCACTAACCTGCTTATTATGCCAACTGTTGGATGCATTGCTCATTATTAAATAACAGTACTTGCTAGTTACATAATAAAAGCATGCAGAGGAAACATACAGAGGTTATCAGGTGAATGCTTATATTCTAAACTGTCCAAGGGATAAGACTCCATAACACCCCATTTTCATGCTCAAGTAGCTGAAACAAGAAGCTGTATACATCCACTTTCAGATGATGTTAGAGCAGAGACACTGCATGAGAACAGCATGGACTCTCACATCATAGGTTCTAATAAGAGATGCCATACCTACACTTAACTAGTGTACCTACAACTATAGAAACAAGTTCTGTTTACCATCATCTCTTTCCAGCATTTTCAAGCAGGATGCCAAAAGGATATAAGGGGAGAAGGGGAAAAAGCACACCATTCACTCTCTTGGACCTTAATTTTCATGCTCTTCCACTCTGTTGCAGATGCCTCACCAAGGTTCTGATCCCATAACAATGCAGAGAAAAGGATTCTTTTCATCTAGGTTCTTTCACTCCCCCTTCATTTCTTCTCTGTTTTACCACTTTCCTTTGCACAGTAAGGGCATGGTCCATCCAAACAAGGCAGAATCTTTTGCAACACTTCTATAAACCAACAGCTAAAAGCACAGTGAAAAGCAACACTTTAAACATCCCAGCAGAAGCTAGTCCGATCTTTGGATAATGGACAGTAAGTTCTGCCTATTTCTCTGGTACTAAAGTAACCAGTTAGAGCCAACACCAGGTGCAGAAATTTTCCTATTTTACTGTTGTTATCTTAGTCCTTTAAGAGGCATTTATTTCTAATTGCTTCAAGGAAACACGATCATACATCAAGAAGGGGAACTCCTGCAGTTTTAGGCAATCTCACTTCTTTTGTGCTCTTTCACCATTTTTAATTTGAACAAGGGCTTCAAAAGCATTCTTCCCCTCAAACACTACTAAGAAAAAAATAAAGCAAACAAGAAATATTGTCTGATTATGCCCTATTTAACCCTTTACATTTCAAACACTGCAATGTTTTTTTTAGCTTTATCTATTGCATTTATAAATTAAAGGCAACAACTGTTTCTAAAAGCCATTGTTGTCAATGCATCAGCTGAGTTCAGTTCTCCATACAGCACCCATATCACTAAGCCTTTTATTCCATTGAAATTAATTCACCAATGCTATCTTCACAAACAGCAATAGGCACCTTCCACCACAAACAACTTACACAGTCTAGAGACACACAGACTAGGCTTGCACAGAAAAAGCCTCATATGTCCTCAAAACTCACTGTGAAACAGCCTCACCTACATCTAACAGCAGCAGTCCATGGCTTGGCATATTTACAAACATGATCTGGGCAACTAATCACACTGGTCTGTGCTGTGAGATCCAATAGAGAATAAAGAAATCTTCAGACCCATTTAAACCACACCAGAGAGACAGTGTCAGGAAAGGGACAGAGCCTTCCAAACACTGTGAACCTGCCTGTGGTAAGTGGCAAACTGGGTTGGCATTGACAGAAAATAAGGGAAGACGAAGGTTGCATGGATGTAAGAAAAAGACTTCTTGTGAAGTGTTGATAGGCTGAAGAGCCTGTCAGGATATCTTACTGTTTGGAAAAGCTGGAGACAATTCTACCTGTCAACACAACAACCAGTTTTCCACCAGCAATCCCAGTCAGCTGCACCACAGAATCTACTGAAACTGCAAAACACAACTGCTAGTTCAAAATACTCCAGCTTTTACATATTCATTCTTCCTAGATTTTTCCCCCATTCCCACATGGTTTGAGGCAGGGTAGAAAGTGCACAGCTTTCCTATGCTATGCTTCAAGTGAATAGCACTGTCACTTTGCAGCCCAAAAACTCAGGGCTTGGTGTCTTTTACAGGTAGTAGGACTTTTGCTTGAAGCCCTAGTTTTACTTTCCCATTACATAAAGGTACCTGGCTACTACCAGTTTTAGGTGATAAGTTTAGAATCTATTCTAGTGCAAGACATACAGTGTTCATGATGTACTAACATGCTGCAGTGATGTAGAGCTGTCCAACTTAACGAAACTCTTGTTCTACTTCAAAGCTCTCCAAGGAAGCTGAAGTACATCTGGTAAGTGCACAGCAGCTTGTTAAGCATGGGCGATCTTTGCTGTAGTAGCTCTCTACCAGCACTTTATGAAGATGTACATGTCATTCAAGAAGGAAGGAGAGGGATGATAGGCCTTTTTTTGAAGCTCACTAGGAGAATATGCTAAATAACAGCAGCTCAGAAAGGTCTACATCTCTTCCAGGCAAGCATATGATCAATTCATTACTGAAAAATTCTAACAACCAATGTGTGCAGAGGCCCCTCATGCAAACTGATAACTGACTACAGCAGTAGCCTCAAATCTGAAGTTAGTTTGTCCCTCCCTCAGATCCTCCCCATTCCAGCCTAAGAGCGATCATAGGGCCTGGTCACAATCAGAAGCAGTGAGTGAGCCTCACCTACCATAAACATTTCATAAAATGAAGTGCTTTCTTTACTTTGACGAAAATTTCAGTTTATGGTAGGAAAATACTTCATACACATGGCTTTACAAGTAGAAGAGAGCAGGCAAATACCTTTTAATAGTTCAGTCATGTCTTGGATGTGTGCTCATGGGGGCAAGCCAGCCACCCTTCCAGGGAAAAGAAAACGTAGTAACCGAAAAGGGAGCAAGAACTCAAATGTATGTGCAGAGAAAAAAATCAATAATCCAGAGCAAAGGATGAGAAATCAAACAAACTCTTACTTGAGTCCTTTGAACATATTCTCCTGCTCTAGCCAAGCATCTTTGTTGAAAAGAAAAGACAAAGCATGCAGTAGGAGCAAGCTTCCTGCCCTGCATAGTCTGGCATGAGGTCTAGTTTGCCAAGTGGATACAGGGAGAGCCAGAAGCTTACCACAAGTAAGCACTGATCTTGGTGTAAGTGAAGCAAGCATACCGTTTCTTCTTCTTGTCTTTATTTTTGTCACCATAAACATAATTTGCATTGACTTTTCTGTCTTTTGCATTTTATTAATGTATACAAATTTTCTTTAGATTTTAACTTGGCCTGAACTTAAAGTTCTATGAAGGTAATTGCCTTCTGTTTGTGGTAACCCTTCACAGCAGATGTTCAAAGAAACATCTTCTGCTGAGACATATTAGTCAGAAAAACCTACTAAGAGTGGGGTGTCAGGTAGAAAACCTAAGAATTGAGAGTCCTGGGGGAGTATATAACACCTTAAAATCATTAACTTATTTTTAGCATAAAGGACAAAAGCCAGGCTTTTGTTGCAAAAGCAAACAAACACACACTCCAAAAAAGCCCCCAAAAGTCCTCAAACCAAAACAAGGACAACAAAACAACCAACCAACCAACAAAAATGCAACAGATCCTCTCAACTCCAGACTGATGGCTGAGCTGATTATGGCTGGAACACTTAATTTTCTACTACAATAGCTTATTTTGAAAAGGACAGCAAAGCAATACAGAATTTTCAAAAGTGAAGGCAAACTTTTCATTTTTAACTCATCCTGCTAACACGAAAGAACATTAAAAACTGCTCTAGAATTACTAAGATTTTAAGTAAAGTTCATTAGCTTGAATTAAAAACACCCTTCCTCCTCCCCAGCACTGCCCATCTGCCCACCACCACAGCAGCAATGGAAAGGAGCCATTCTACTTTGAGAGTTGGTGTAAACAGGCTTCTCACAGTGCTCGTCAGCAGCCTGCAAGGGCTGCTAATCCCAACAACTTCAGTGAGCAGAAAGGAAGACCAAAGCTGAACAATTCTGAAAATCTTGCCTTGTCCGAGTACATACAAAATTATTGCAGTTAGAATAAACCAGAACCTTTCATATTGCCCTTGTCTCCTAGGAGTGGGTCCTACCAGTCACAACCGTAGTACAACCTGGGAACTTTATCTCATCAGTTTGCATAATTCACACAATATATCTTGAGTTAGAATAATTAAATAACAATTATGTCAACATGCTAAATACCGTGGGGTTCTTTCATAATGAAAATGTCAATTGGATAACATTAAAATGTTTAGAAATATGTTTGAGCAAAGGAATTTAAAAAGTATTTCAGAGGAATTGGAAAGAAAGAACTTACGTTTTCAACAGCTTTTCATTTCAAACCTCCTTTCATTGCATAAAGATAGAGAAGTAATTTAATGTTAGGTTGTCATAAGAAAAAATATAGTTTGACCTGAAAACAATGCTCCCCTTTCATTCAAAGTTTCTTTTTTAATGGGTGCAGATAAGACAACAAAGGAAACTGTCTGGGCTTTTTCTACAGCATCAATAGGAGCAGAATGTGTCAAGTATGCCAAGGCCATCTGAGCTTTCTTTAGTTAAACAGTAGCTATGTAAAACATATTCCCAACATATAATATTTTTATTTGCAAGAGATGATGAAGCATTAAGCAGACTTCAGGAAGAAACTGAAGAGCTGAGCTTCAGACCAAAATCCCTCCTGAAAGAATTAACCCACTCTCCTTCAGCAAACTACCCGTTTTAGATCACTTTGGACCATGTATCCTCCAGGTGATTATTGCTGGATTCACAGCAAATGAACCCATCATACATTCTGTTCAACTTCCAATCTTATTTGCTACCTACAAGCTTTCCCCCAGTGATCACTAGCTCTAAACACTACAGCGTTTGAGGTTAATGGCACTCCAGCTTAACAAAACTCTTCATGGTCATTAAGACAAAATGACTGAATTAATTCAGAAACTCAAGAGCATTCAGCTGAACTGATATTAAACCTCACAAATACATGAGCCAAAGTCCATTTAGGCAAAAGGAAGGTAAAAATGAGTAATAAGAAATAGCCACAATTCACTTTTAATTTAACTAAAGTATCTTAAGAAGAAAACACTCTCATGAAGCACTGAATGACTACTTAAAATTATTTTAGCAACTCAACTGATGACTTCAGAGAGAATTTAAAAGATAATTTCCCATCAAAAAGCCTTATGTAAAGTCACACCTCTACCTATTAAGTCCAAGAGTTTGGGTTGAGTCACTCTGCAAAGCCTCATCATAGAAAAAAGACAAGCAAGTAGTCTAGGGAATGATAGTATTCTATATTTTATATGTTTATACACACATGATACACAAACAATTGCTTTCACAGAGGCATAAAATCATCTGATCTAGGATATCAAGACCAGTTCTTCACAGGCATCTGCATAACTCTTACCAGGTTGAGCAGGGCCCATAGTAGAGATCAGTCTAGACTCTTCCCTCTTCCCATCCAAGTTTCACAAGCCAAAAAATTTCCCTCTATGTGGTGCATAAAAAATTTAAGTCCTTCAGTACAATACACACCAAGAACAAAAAGTAGAACGTGGCATAGAATGAAGAAGGCTCAATAATCACCCAAATCCTTGAAATATCACAGGCCTTGCCAGATGGAAATACTAAAATAATTCTAGAAATGAACCAGATTTCACATTACAGAGAAATCTTACAACCAACTTCAGTTTGAGCTTATATCCCCTCTGGCCTTCTGAGCATGCGTAAGATTACCAGGGTGTCACTCCCACCCCTTTCACAGGTGATGCCAATATACAAATCCCAACTCCTTTTCCAGGTGATGCCAATGTGCAAATCTTTCCAAGAAAGAAGCAGGAGTGTGGAAACCCTGCAGAACTTCAATGATACTTCATATAGGTGGCTGCAGCATGCTCAAAATAATTAGTCCATGTCTGAAAATAAACTCATACCCTTTAGTTCTGGCCTGAGCACTGGTCACCATATCTTATTGACAACCTCCTCCTACACACATTTTGTTCTCTCCTGTTCCTCCAGTAGCATAAAAGATAAAATGAAGAGAGGTTAGAGGTCTCCCCACACCTACTTAGTGCACTGGGTTGACAAACTCAGTATCTGTTTCCATAGCAATGGAGAAATCTGGCCAGTATTACAGCTGATCCTCCAGCCCCTTCCTCAAATGCCTTGCTACTGCTTTACATCTAGATGAGTTGCAGGTGGTTTTCAGCAGGAGCAAACATCACTTACCTGAGCTATCCAGCACAGGGCACTGCCCCACCAGAGCCATTGAGATTGCAAGTCCCCCAGAGTGGCTCCAAATTTCTCCCTGTCAGCCTAAAAGAAGGGCAATTTGTTCATCAGGACTAAACCTTGCTTTTGATTTTTGTTTGTTTTGGGGGATGGTGGTGTTTGTTTTTTGTTTGGGTTTTTTTGTTTGTTTGTTTTATTTTGCATTGTAACTTATTCTCTTTTGTGTTCCTTCTAAAAGTCAGACAGTTCCTCCCATCCTTCAGTACCAAAGCCTTTCTCCCTCCAACTCCGGTCACGTTACAAAGACTGTAAGTCTTCTTAATAACCACAGGGCTTGGAGTTTTGCTGCATGTGGTAAGTGCAGCTCTGCTCAGGCAAGCATCCAAGAATCTGGACTCTAGGTATCATAAAGTTGGCCCTCAGCTCATGTGTTTGCATTAGAATTATGTTATATTACTTCGCAGTATGAGAAATGCTGCTCAGCAATTCAGCTTTTCATCTAAGCTAGCCGTACTAAACTGGCAATTCTTATACCTGATTCTCAGCAAGATAATTCCTTTACAGATGTTTTCACGGCAAAATGATTTCCCTCGTGTTTCACTCTAGTTAGAGTCAGCATTGTTAATTTATTTTTCCTTCTACAAGGCAATAAACTGTTGCACATTTTCCCAGGAAGGGAGAGGTATAACTGATTTATTTTGCGTAACAGGAGACTCTGATACCAACCATTGATACAGATGAGCAAAAACCACTGCAGAATCTTGGTGGAATCAACAAAACAAACTGCAAAATATCACTAGCTTAGCATGTGACAATAACATCCTCTGCCTTAACTTATTCCTTCACTACCTCCAGAGCAATTTACCTGCACTATGTAACTATTTAAGCTGTACCTTTAGAGAAGTCATGATGTTTAATGTTTCACAATTGCCAGGTGTAGGGAATTCAGATTGAAAATATCCAAATTACAGCAGCTATTGATAATACAGTTCTATGAGAAGTAGTATTTGTCATGGTTGCAGCATACAGATGCCAAGGACACGTATAGCACTAGCATAGAAGAAATCCTCTCTCAAGCATCATTACAGAAAGCCAAGGTTTCTCAGGATCCGGAAAGAGAACAGAAAATATAACCTTCCAGAGGATCTTATACTTCAGGGAAGCCAGTTTGCATAGAGGAGAAGCACTCTTCACTGACAGACCAAAAAAGCCTCCATTTAAAACTCTCTGGTATCTCACAGAATAGTACAACTCCTCATCACCTTCAGTGACACACCATGTTTACTTCAGATACTGAAAGGATGAGGTAACAGGAACAACTGACAAGGAAGAGGGACTAACCTCAATTGTGTTTGCTGCTGAGACAGGGTCCCCTCTCAGCAGTAGTCAGGTCCATTAATTATTTATAATTATGTGGAGTTGCTGTTCTAGAACAGGCACACAGAACTAAAGATGTGGGACTAGTCCATATACTCTGTGGAAGGGAGTCACTTGAAATGCTTCTAATGTGATGACACAGGGTTAACTGTGCATTCACAGCTTTGTTGTGGGCCTGATAGCAAACAGCCAAGAAGAAAAAACAACAGCTCCAGATAAAATATCTCCTGATAAACATGGCAGGAGGCTAGTAAACAATGCCTGCAGTCAGAGAGTTGAAGAGGTTGCTTTCCCATTTCCCCTTCAAGTCACACTGCTCTTATGCCAAGCTCAGGAAAGCACAACCCAAATGGGTCTGGCTGACAGGGACCTCCTCTACATAGGGAGACAGAAAGAGGTCAGCAGATTGCTGCTGAGGACAAAGATAACACTAGTGGTTTTCCTAAGATTCAAGGAATTAGCAAACCTCAGAACAGATGAAAGTACTTGCATAGGCTGGTTTTTGCAGTTCCCTCTGCCAGGCTTTGCTGTTCCCCTTGCCATGGAGATTTCACAGCACTTGTATTCAGCAATGCTATCTGGTTACAGTCAGCAACAGTTGCAGCTCCACTAGGAAAACCCACTGAGCAGTCCTTGCTGATCCACACAACATGCTGCTCTGGGGAAGGCTCCTCCACAGGGCTTTACCCTTGGGTAGGAATAGTAAAGGGCTTCTCTCCTGTGTGCCTGCACATAGAGAGCAGGCACACAACATAGACACAGCACACTGTGCCTTGCTTTGCAGATAATAAAACACATGGGACAGAGAGGATTTAATTATTAGACCAGTTAAACATTCTTTGAAAATAAGTAGAGGGAAAGAGCAGGTTTCTGATTTTGGAATGTAATACAACAAAGAGTATTTGAAAATAAGTAGAGGGAAAGAGCAGATTTCTGATTTTGGAATGTAATACAACAAAGAGTATTTCTTTCAGACTTTTGCCCTTTGATTATTTTCAATAAGAAAGGAACAACAACAAGAAAAGTGAGAGCAGAGACAACAAATGACTGAATCTAAACCATTAATCTGAAAACATCTACATTTTTGTCAAATTAGTTCATTTAAAGCATCTAACAAAAAAGTCCAGTGCCACAGAAATTTAACTTCCCGGAGAAATTATTTTTCCAATAGAATGCCTCACCACTAAACAGAAACATTATATTGTGCAGGAGTTGGCAAAACTGAAATTACTGATCTGCTCAGACAGAGATTGTATAGTTACAGTGTGGAATTCAGTGCCTGAAAACAGTAAGGTGGCTGAATCCATCAGGAAAACTCATGACAGACTCAACTGAGAGGTGCTTACAATTCCCTAGACCTTCTATCTGAGAAGTCATCCAGGCTTCATCTGTGCAATTCACCCAAGAGTTCTGTCACTCAGTCTACTTCTTGTTCCCATAATGCCAGTCATAGTCTTCCACGTATGTCCCCTGGGGCTTCAGCATAATTAGGAAAATTATTATAAATTGTGTGCCTCTTGGGAATTAAAAGTAACTATCACCAGCATGTCACAAAAGAAACACGCAAATAACAAAATTAGGCCTTTTTTCCTTCTGCAGTTTTTTTAAAGCAAATACTTCAAAAATGTTTTTTGAAAAGGTACCATTACAAAAACACTGTGTTCTGTTTATACACACTGAGCCAAACAAGTTGATTGGTTTCATAATGTATTATTTTCTTGCTCCATGTCCTAAGGAACAGGAAAGTATACAATCACACTATCTGTCCCTACTACCCTAAATAACTTCTCAGGCCATTTTAAACAAGATCTGACAGAGGTTTCAGAGAGAAAAAGATTTTGTTGATCTGCTGGAGGGTAGGACGGCTCTGCAGAAGGATCTGCACAAGCTGCATCCATGGGCTGAAGCCAGTTGTGTGACGTTCAATAAGGCCAAGTGCCGGATTGTGTCTCAACAATTCCAGGCAGCGCTAAAGGCTGGGGCAGAGTGGCTGGAAAGCTGCCTGGCAGAAAAGGACCTGGGGGTTCTTTTTGTCAGCAGGCTGAACAGGAGCCAGCAGTGTGCCCAGATGGCCAAGAGGGCCAGTGGTATCCTGGCTCATATCAGAAGTAGTGTGGCCAGCAGGACTAGGGCAGAGATTGTTCCCCTTGGAACAATTGGGTCCTGGTGAGGATGCACCTCAAATCCTGTGTCCTGTTCTGGGCCCCTCACTACAAAAAAAGACATTGAGGTGCTGGAGGTAATCCAAAGAAGGGCAACAGAGCTGGTGAAGGGGCTGAAGCATGGGTCTTATAAGGAGCAATTGAGGGAGTTGGAGTTGTTTAACCTGGAGAGGAGGCGGCTCAGTGGACACCTTATCGTTCTCTACAACTACCTGAAAGGAGGCTGCAACAAAGTGAGAATTGGTCACTTCTTCCAAATAACAAGTGATAGGATGAGAGAAAAGGGTCCCAAGTTGTGCATGGAGAGGTTTTGATTGGATATTAGGAAAACTTTCTTCACTGACAGGGTTCTGAAGCATTGGAAATGGCTGCTCAGGGAAGTGGTTGATTCACCTTCCCTTAATGTATTTAAAAAAGACATGTAGATGTGCCATTTAAGGACACCGCTTAGTGGTGAACTTAGCAGCACTGGGTTAATGGGTGGACTCAATGATCTTAGAAGTCTTTTTCAACCCAAATAATTCTATGATTCTTGGGTTTGTGGGTTTGAATTATTTAAACAATCTAGATGAACGTCTCAAATATGCATCTTCCAGTTTCCGCTTTAGACACCTACAAGACAGGTGACATCACTTGAAGCTGTATTGTACTGCAGACCAAGGGAACTGAACACAAAAATTTGTCATACAGTGTCCCCAGGCAGATTAAGGATTTCATGTTATCAGCACTTCAACGAAACAATATTGAAGGAGAGAAGTAATGTCTAGGTATATAAATTTCCCTGGTTAAAGTGGGAAATGAAAACAGAAAGAAACAAAGTCAGCAAGCTCAGAAATTTAGTGGTGGAAGAGGGCAGAAGTTCTGTGTCTCCTACCATGAAGAGCATGGTGTGCATCACAGCTGTGTATGAGAGCCATAATCTCTATGAAAACTGTTATGGAAACAACTTATCCTCAGAATATCTTAGAAAAGTAAAATTCTGTGCAAAAGATGTAGACAAGGTCTTCCAGATGGCCATGAATTGCATTTTAAGGTGACTTTTCATTGCAATTAAACATTTTCCCAGATAATTTCTTTGCACTCTGGAAATTCTGGTAACTCAGAGTTCACTGAATTTTTATGAGACCATAGCTGAGTCAAGAGAAGATTTGCAAGCAGCAGGGACATGTTCAAGCAGTAATTAACTGGGAGAAAACTTGATCAATAAGAAGATAAGAGATTAGTAGGATTTACTCTGCTCTGTTTAACTTCTCCTTGTTCATTCAATCTACCACCATTTTACATTGCTACTCCCCCAGCAGTGCTATTTCTACTTGTTCAATACATTTTTTAAGCCACACGCAGTATTTTAACACACCTGACTGTTGTATGTATTTTTTAGGAATGCCCTGTAAAAGTAAACAAAAAGAAAGTCTACCGTCCTTCTGCTATCATGGGCTCTGAAGAAATCAGAATCAGCTTTAATAAACTCTGTAAAAGGCTACAAAAGCAGGCTCAATAACTCATAAGCAGGTAAAATGAAAAGGACATTTTTCACCAAGTTTTCACACAGCTTCCCTTCTAATAATAAATTTTTCCTGGGAAAGGAGAAAGGAGGGGGAGCTCGAGAACAAAGCATACCCTCTTTTAATTCATGAGTGCCTGTCAAACTGTGTCATATCCTAGTAGACCCCCTCGCATTTTGCGTTTCCAAAGCTTGCAGAATGATCTGGGATGGGACATGCGCTACATGAAATGTCTACATCTTCTGTCTTGGAGACTGGGGTGTTACACACTGTATTGGGGCATTCTAGAAGAACCAATTTTATAACTGCTATGTAAGAAAGTTTGTGACCTGCTCAAAAGGCCCAGCTCTTCCTTCTTCCTCTTAAAAGCTTTTTCTTATGTGTACAACACCTTTGACCTGTATACAAATTAAAACCATTGCCACAAAATTCAGTGCAGCTTAGGTCTTCTCATAGCCTGAGCACAATGGCTTGTTCTGATGACGAGAACAACGTCCATAGCAAGCTCTGAAACAAAGAGCACTGAAAAGGCTCCTACTACTACTTTACTGACCATAATACATTTTAAAAACAAACACAAAACAGCAACAGCAAAAAAAAAAACAAAAACAAAAAAGCCACAAAACAAACTCCCTCACCACTGAACTCTCATCTTGCACACATTCACTTGTGCAACACAGTCCCTGAGGAGATGCTAACTCAATAGCTAGCTCAATACTGCCTTAAAAGCATGGCATGGAGCCAAAGAACATAAACTCTGCTTCCAGGTTTAGTGCTATGCTGAAATGCTTATAGTGCCTCCAGACTTGGTGATAGGTCTGTCAAATCAAACTCCTCATTTCTGCTTTGCAACTTGTGCACAGTGAAGGCATGTCCAGTGTCTGCCAACACACACTCAGTCGTACCAGTTTGGTTTTACTTCTGATGAAATATTTCATTGTTCAATCAAGTGGGTGCAAAAGAGAAAGTGTGTGTTGAAGCACAGTTCACAAATCAGCTCAAGTACATGTCTTCCAAGCTGAAACAAGCCAATTTTGACCAAAATACATGGGCAGACACACTCCTCTGAGACATGACTACATTAAAGAGATGTGTAGATCCCAGGACTCCTGTGTCTCAGCTCTCTCCCCCTTTCCTTTTGCTTCAGTGAAGTTATTATTAACAACACAAGCAAATCTTCCTACTGAGTATCTAGAGAAATACCGTCACAAACACCACGAATCTCCCTTTTCCACACAATGTACTTCTCAGCCCCCCCATAATCTGGACAGCTCATGCAGAATCACAAAAAACATTGGACGAGATCTTCAAGATCCTCTAGTCCAGCTATCGACCTAGAACCAGCATAATCACCCTTAAACCATAACCCCAGGTGCCACATCCAGATACCTCTTGAACATTTCCAGAGATGGTGACTCCACCACTTCCCTGGGCAGTTTATTCCAGTGCCCAACCACTCTTTCAGTGATTTTTTTTTTTTTTTTTTTTAAATATCTAATCTGTATCTCTCCTGGCAGAACACAAATATGCAGGTGAGTTTCTCACTCTCTAGCCCAATTCACAGTGCAGCTCTGGATGACTTGATGCACTTAATAACAAAATTTATCAGTACTGCTGTGAATCCCAAATAACAGAGGAAAGATCAGAAGGCAGCATTGCCCACTTCTACTATTGAACACAAAGAACCTCCTTAGTGGCAGGCCAGAATATTTTGTCCTAATTTCAGCTCTACTCTCAGCTACATGCTGAAAGAAAGGCCTGAATGCTTACTGTGCTCCCACATCACAACACCTTCTTCAGTCAGGGCCAGTTTTCAGGCTTTCACAAAGGAAACGAATGATGGTCTGTTGCTCTGTTACTAACATGAAGGTTCACACCTGCATTTGCTTCATTGGTTGTCTCAACTATACACACTCTTTGGAGCCAAGAGCCTCTCCACCATACACAGGGAAAATCTAACCTGCAGCACTCCTCATCTCCACAGATAATTTGGGTAAACTGCAGTTCAAGAGACAGCTTGGGAAAGGCCCTGCACAGAAAGATGGGGGACCTTGTGATCTCTAGGATTTGCACTGAAGATGGAACTCCTGGAATTCAGTTACATGGGAATGTGAGCTTTTCCCAAAAATGAAACAGTTAGTCTGCCTAATAGCAGGGGAAATCTCAGAAACACATTCTGAACCTTGAAATGTCAGAGAAATGATAAATACATAAAAGGTTTGTAGGAGAAGGAGTTTGCAGTGGCTTGGTATTTTATGCCAGTAATCTTCTTTGGATTCTGGAAGAGCAGAGAAGCAAGAAATACAGTGTTTGATTAAACATAGGGAAGCTCTGACTGAACAGGTATATGAGAAATACAGAGTGCCTCCAGAAATGCATCATAAGGCCATATGCATCCTCATCACATTCTGTACAGGTTGTAGCACTCCACCAAAGCACAAGAGCTGGTCTGAGAGCATTATCTCATAGGCACAGTGTGTAACAGATGAGTGCTATGTACCAGAGCTAAGATAAAAGGCAAAGATCATGAGACTGGGTATTACTTGTACAAAGAAAGAACAGCCCTCTTTGAAATATGTCTCTTGCCTACTCAGTAATCAAGGCATGGGTGTGGAGTGTGTTTATTTGAGTGATATGTTTCAGTTTTGGTTGGTTGTTTTGGTTTGATTTGTTTGGGGTTTTTTTTTGGGGGGGGGGTGGTGTTATGTGTTTATTTGGGTTTGGAGTTTTATTTATCTTGTTTTTAGAGAGATGGTGAATCACAGTTCAAGAAGCAATTATACATGTGCAAAATGCTGCCTACAATTTTACTACATTCTCTGCTTCAGTACTCCTTTAGCTGTGGAAAAACATCTTGGCTACTCAGAGAGCTGGAGTTCATGATTTATTACCCATTTGGCACTTTCTGGATCCATCCCCAGTTCAAGTGCTTCAGTTCATTTCTAGAGACAGCACATGTCAGCAGCTGGAATTTGAGCCATTTCAGCCAGGATAGCCCAGCTACATAGAGTCTGGCAGGTAAGAGAGGTTCATTCTTCTGAGTTCATTCACCAAACTGATAACAAACATTCTTAATTTTCAGAAATACCTGGTTCATCAATTTCACTGTAGCATGGATTAAGCTGCTGGAAAAAAACATTTAATTTCCCAGCATGAAAGAATGTGGTTTTTCCCCCTTCAGAAATTAAAAAAAATATTTATTCTATTTTTCCAAGAGCATGTTTTTTTAAAACACAGAAAAATTAAGAAAAACAGGGGTTTACTGAAAATTTATTCTGTCTGAATCAACTTTCCGTTTCACTAAGTTCTGGTTTTGATACAGAACTGACTTTTGACCTGAAACCTGCTCAAAAACATGTAGTGCTCTATCATACCCATTCTTCTATGTCAAAGACACTGAGTTATACTTGGAAAGGACAATGGAGAGTTAAAAACATACATTGTTTACTGAGAAAAAGTGTAGAATTTCCTTAGAGAATAAAGTATAATTGCCAGGCATTGATAAATTGTGTTAGAAACACTATTGATGATTCATACCAGTAGAACTTGCTGCTAAATAAACTCTGACCTTGATACTCAAGAGACCCACTTAGAACATCCTGCAAGACAATGATATATTTCTCCACACTAACCTTTGTGAGTAGTCTGCCTCTTCAGCTCCTTGAAACAAGCCAGTTCCAATTAAAGTGGAGAAGTGGAACTGTTTCATACATTTGTTTTACTGACAGGACACACAGGGGTTATGATGTCATAGTGCCAAGAATATTGGGCAGGAAAAGCTGAGTATGAGTTTGCTTCAAGTTTCAGATATGTATTATTGCAATACTGCAGACAGTATTTCCTTTTCTATGAAAGAAATAATAATTAAAAAAAAAGGATAGAGCTCTTAGAGGAAGGGAAAGAAAACAGCATAGAAGTTAAAGCCTAGAGCTGAAAGGAGGCAGTTGCAGCCACGTTCCCAACCCATTCTCACTATGCAGAAACAGGGACATAATTTCACTTCACACAGTTCAGCTTCTCAGCTGAAATGTGGAGATAATTCAAACTTTCTCCAACTTTTAGCTTGTTAGGTCTTACCTTCTGTATGGGGCATTCACATACAGCACAATTTGGATCTATCCTGCCAAGGGGGTAACTCCTGTTAAAGGGGAGTCAACAGAGAAGACCACCACGAGATGGCAGAGTCTTCAAGGACAAGTCAATGAAAAAGCTGAAGTCCCTCCTGATGAAGGCAGGACAGACACTGGGGAGAATAAGAACAGGCAAAGGCCAGGTGGCTTCGGATGTAGATCTCCTCCATCTCAGCCTCTGAAGTGGAGTGAATCAAAATTTTGAAGGGGCATCTGCAGCACATGGGAGAAGAGACTCCCCACAGCTCCTCAGCTCGCTGTTCTAGTGGTATTTGACCCGTACATTATCAAAGCTTCGTATCCAAACAGCAGGCAGCAGTATAACTAAAAATCATTACTTCTGACTCTAGGGACTGAAGAGTGAAAAATTTCATTGACTCATCCCTGTCATTCTCTTCTAAAACAATTCTCTTTTAAACACTGTCCACCATGGAACACATAACCAGAAAATGCTTGAGAACCCAAAAAAATATGTCACAGAATACTTGACAGCACCGAAACAAACGCATGACCTTCCCAGAAGTCTTTTTACAGACCCTTAGTACAGAACACCAGAAGCCGCAACATTGATAACATTCCTAAAAAATAGAACAGCAAAAGTGCAGAGTGGCACTTATAGCCTGTGTCACCATTCCTCTGCAATTGGACAATGAGTCTGTAGAAGTGTTATTGGATGTATTTAAGGTCTACTGTGCCTTGTTTTTTTCTGGAACAATCACATGAGAGACAACACTTGCAATGGGGGAAGAAAAGTGAAGGCTTTTAGAGGCATTTCTTAATCCTTAGATCTGTGACCAGAGAGGACAGTGGATGCATTGAATTTTCACTCTCATATGTAAACTTGATCTCTGATGAACAGAAACTGTTTTTTCAGTAAACTCCTGAGAAACCAAGTTGTGAAACATGGCTTTTTATCCTAGAGCTTCAGGCTTTTTAGGCTCAGGATGCAAAGAGCAGCCAGGATGCACTTGCTTAGTATTGAGCAAGAAGCCCACACAGCAAAGAGAGGACAGAGACAATTACTCATGGAAATGAACAGCTAGGAAAGTAATGCCATGGTGCAATTTGCTAAAGAAGCTGAAACACAGAGGGAGGCAGGAACAAGAGAAGAAGTGACAGTGATGGAAGCAGATGGGATATAGGGGAGGTTTCATAAGGTAGCATGAGAGAGACATTAGCATGTTTGAAAGAAAAGGGAAAAGACAATGACTGATGCAGAGAAGCAGTGAAGGGATGTAGCAAACAGCATGGTTGGTGAGGAGAGGGAAAATCAGAGTCATGGGATTCGCTTTTATCCTGATGTATGCTGAAAGAAAGTCTCACAACATTTAGGTTTTCCTGTGAGGGAAACTTTGTTCTCCAATGACATCCAAAAGGAAAAGCAAGCCTGGTGAGAAGTCAATTCTGAACTTCCCCAGCGTGCAAGGCGATTTGCTTCAGGCTGACTTCTCTTTGTTTTAAAAGCCTGAGCATCATCCTGCTACGCCTATGACTATCAAATAATAGTGACAGAATCAAACCATAAATGAAAGAACGAAAAATCCCATGTGTTATGGCATTTCCTTTATGTGTCACTGGTGCCTGCAAATGAGGACTTCTTGCCATATTCCCATTGCACAGCAAGCAATTAGCATTTCTGGTTCTTTCCTCAGTTGCAATCAAACTGAAACAGGAAAAACCTCAGCTATGGGAAGAAGTGATGAAGTTATCTGGCAAACATTCTCCAGTTACCTTGCTATATAAGATTAGGCCTGTTTGGTATTAAAAATGAATTTCAGGTATCTGGGATGAATTCCACAGCAACTCCATTTGTTCAAGTGAAGTAAGTGAAACTCTCTTTCTCCTGCAAGCATTCAGTGATGAAAAAGACTAAAAAACATTGATTGCTTGTTTTCCATATAGAAATGCATCGTGCCTAAACAATAATGAGCAGTAATTAAAAATTTCTTCTTGGCTTTATAGAAAAAGTAGTTTTAGGCAGTTGTATAATAGCTTTCTCTCCTCCACCTCACAAGTTGTGTGCTTGTTAAAGACACTGCAGGAAGTTTCATTATTAAATGAAGTTGGTAAATGAAACTTCAGCTACTTATTTCTATAGAAGAGAAACGGACCCACTGACCTCTTTGAACCCAAAGGCTCTTATTACAGACACTAATTGTTGTAGGCTGTTCTCTCCTTTCCAACTCTGCTGTGCCATTCTCAGAAGATTCAAATTAATTCACCTCATTTGTCACTAGCCCTTCTCAGGGCTATGCACTGCTGATGGCTTAAAAGCTGTTACAGCAGGTTTCCACAGTGACTTTTACGTCTTTAAAAGAAAACCTGCACTTGAGGAGGAGTACATATAATGCACAGAAACCTACTATTTAATACAGGCTTTTGGGTAATCCTCCACATACTTTAAGGGGTTGTGCATCTTCCATTTCATTTTATCAGAATCTTCAAATCTTACAAGCTCATGGGTTTTGCCCTCCTATGTATTAAAGGGAATAGACTTCCTTATGTTTCAAATCTAGAAACAAGTCAAAGACAAAAGACATCTCTAGCTCTTAGGAAGCCATGTCCTGCTGAAACTCTATGTTCAGTTTAAGATGCAATATTACAAGATGCCCATTTTTCAATAGGGCATACATTATGTTTCTATTTTCACAGTCCTTTGCCACTACCAATACGTATTATCCTGTATCATTTGGTCCATGAAAGATAAGAGTTCTTCCTGCCTGCTTTGGAAAAGATGCAGTGAAATCAGAAAATTACCTATTTTAAAATTAAAAATGCAATGGCAAATATTTTGTGTGCAACCTAAACAATTTAATAGAAAACTGAGAGAGAAAAATTCTCTGTTATGAAAAGTCATTGTTTCATAGAAAAAGGTGCATACAAAGAAAAAAGCAAAAACCAGGAGGAACAAGAGGCCATTGTGCAGCAGGAAAACTATGAGGTAGCTGCCACCATGGAGACAGGGTGGGATGACTTACATGACTGAAGTGTTGCAGTGGATGGCTACAACCTCTCCAGAAGGGACAGGCAAGGGAGGAGAAGCAGACAACTAGAAAGTCTTGACAGTAAAGATCTTGAGGATAGTGAGAATAATGTTGAGCGTCTATGGGTGAGAATCAGAGGAAGGCTAGTAAACCAGGTACTCTGGTGGCAGTCTGTTATAGACCGTGCAACCAGGATGAAGAGGAGGATGAGCTATTCTATAACCAGCTGGCTGACGTTTCAAAATCACCCTTGTTCTTGGGGAAGACTTCAACCTGCCTGAAGTGTGCTGGAAACTCAGTACAACAGAGAGGAGACAGTCTACAAAGTTCCTGGAGTGTGAGGAAGATAACTTCCTGACACAGCTGATGAGTGAGGGAACTGAGGTGGAGCCCTACTAGACCTGCTGTTTACAAGCAGAGAAGGGCTAGTGGGGGATTTGGTGGCCACTTTGGGCAGAGCAACCATGATATGACAGAGTTTTCAATACTCAGTGAAAGAAGGAGAGGCATCAGCACAACTTCCTCCCTGGACTTCCAGAGGGCTGACTTTGGTCTATTTGGGACATTAATTCTGAACATCCCTTGGGAAGCAGCCTCTGTCCTTTCTGCAGTTGCTCCTGTTGCAGGTCTCATCCGACGAGGCAGCCCTTCTCCCAGAGAAGGGAGTATAGAAATGGGATCTGTGTTCCAGTACAGATTCCCAGAAACAATTAGGTGAGAAATTTCCTATGGGAAAATAATTTCCTGGGAAAATGTTGAGAGTAGGCCTAATGAGTGTGGAGAAAAGGTTGAAAAAACATGTCCTTCTGAGTAATTTCAACAAGGATGCAGGAGGACTTGCAAAACTGTAGGCCTGACCTGTATTAAAACCAAAATGTCTCTACAATTGCATCACCTTGGTTGTGGTGAAAACATGCACCATCACACAAACACAAATATATTTCAAATTAAATAAATGCTAAAAAAAGTATGATTTGTTCAGAGCTGCAGCCTTAACTGTCCCCTCCCCCAGCAAATTAGAGTCCTTTAGGCCAGAAACATTGAGACGTGGACTATATTAATGTTTCCAGAAAGATGCCACAGACCCTTCTATGTAGCCAGGATTAGTTGCATCCAGACCAGCTAGTTCCAAAGCTTCCAAAGTACCTGTCTTATATCCCAACTGCAGTCTGCAGCGCACTTGGCTAAGGTACAACATCTTAACAGTAATTTTAACATATACCCACAATACTCCACTCACCTCAGCTGCCTAATATAAGAAATCAGTGTTAAATAAAGGTTGGACCCCTTCCTACAATATAAAAAGGGTAAAAGATACTAATTCCAGTGTCAAAATTTGGAGCCAAAACTATCTTTCATGCATCCCTGTGTGTACATAAAGCAAGGAAGTTTGCTGACACAAGCCCAGAGGCTGTAGAAATAAAAATTATTTCAGATAATCGATAAGATACAAAGAAACTACTGCTTCAACAAAAACATAATTATGGTGTCCTCCCTAAAAGGGTCTGGGCAAAGCAGCAGATGTGGGAGCTATTATGATCCCAAGGAAATACTTTAACGGGGAGATTTTTCTCATATCAGTCTATCACTTTGCAAATATAACACCTTTTAGGCAGTAAATGTCTTAGTATCTTCTATTTTTGGGGAATATAGCAGAGTGCTGGACCTCTTAGACAGTTAATTTAATACAAAATAAAAATGATTATACTCACAACAAGAAGAATCTATAGAGATGAAATAACGAGGCGCAGTGCAGTGAATTACAGACATTATATTAATAGTGTTGACATTATTGGTGGTAGTACTGTAACATGCATTTCGCAGCATCTTGCCCTAGTTTATTACAACAGAGAAGTGAATCTAATAAAAGCAAATCAGCTCTCACTGGACCTGAAAATATTTTTCATTTCCCAAAGGAGCGCTTCAATCCTTCAAATCTTCTCTTTAAGGTTGAATTCAAAATTGTTATTAGGAAAGCTGGCCAAAACAGCATTGACAGCTGAGGAAATGTTAGGGGCTGAAATTGGGGGATAGAGATATTTGGTGGGTTTCTCTTTCTTTTTAGATTTGGTTTAAGCCTGAGTTGATTACAAACTTCTCCCTCATAGAAAAGCAAGATGTCCACATCAGGTCCACTTCCATGTGCACACACAGGCATGGCTGAGAATTTGCAGCCCAGCTGTATCAATTCTATACAGGTCTGATGTAATTTCTCAAAGCTGCCTACCTAAGGAACCCTGAAGTCCTGAATACAGAACTAAACAGCCCAAGAGAAGCAGGCTCTCTTCCTCTTCTACATCTACTTTCATACTAAGCCATAAAATACATAGAAGACAGCATGGCCAGCAATGACAAACAAGAACATTTGCCTGCAATCTCAAAGGGTTTTGAAGCAGCTTTGTAGAAAAAGGTCAGCCCCCAGTGACAGTGGTTTTACATCCCAACTAACGAGGGCATACATATGCATTTGATAATGTTTGTCCCAGAAGGACAGCCAGACTCTCATGGGGACTAGTTTTCACTGCAGATGGAGTTTTTACTGCCAGGGACAAGGGAGTACTCAACTAGATACATACCTTTCTTTTATAAATCTCTTTCCTTTTTGGACACAGTCTCAAAAACAGTGACATGAAAGATATAATAGATATGTAGCTATGGAAACAATGCTTTATTGTTAGTTTCTGTAGCAAGAAAGAGAACAAGGACAGAGAGGAGAACAATAACTTGGCCTCAAGCAAACCTACGTTTGGAGAGAAGGCAGAGTACAGCACTCTCAGTTGCCCTGCTCTTCTGGAGATCTGACACAAGGCCAACACAACACATTGCAATGCATCTACTCTGCTTCCTGGAATAAAGGTCAGAAATGTGAAAGCTTTGTCCAAGCATCTCAAGATAAGAGAAGGGGAATTTTCCGATCAACACACAAGCAAAAAACCTTAGTGAGGACTAAGGTAACACAAGGGACAGCCACAGGTCTTATATATGCATGCATGGCCTTAAGTACCCTAGGGACTGAGCCAATAAACATCTATTCCTTTACCTAGAGCAGATTCCACCAATGATGCAGTGTGTCTGAACTAAGTGGTAAGATTCTGACTCCCCAGCCCAGGAATTCTTGATTGTCTGCTTTTAAGGCACAGCTACTCTGCACCTCACAGGCATACCTTATCCTTCACACAAACTGTTTTCCTAAACCAAACAAGTTCTAGAAGTACATCCCTGGCCATTTCAGTAAGGTCTCAGAAGCCTTTAAACAAGCAGCCACAGGACCCTCAGTAGATGTTCCTTCAGTAGTCCCTCTCTCAAGTATGGTTCTACTCTTCTATCACACCAGAACAGTATCAGTATTAAATTAACTCATGAAGTTGACTTTGGAGGACTACTATTCTCCTTAGGGAACACACCCTCAGTTCCAATAGTTGTCCTTCATGGAACAATAAAAGTGACAATAATGCTCATGTTTTGGTGGTTTTTGGTTTGGTTGTTTTCTAAAGAGTCACTTTTTAAAAGAAGGAAAGGTAGGTAGTAAAAAGTTTCTGCATTGACTAAAACAACTATCAGGGAGGGGGGAAAGAAGGAAAAAGGTACATTTGGGAAAAGAAGAGAAAGTCAGAAACTGGTGCAGCATGGTCTTGCGGACTTCCTTTGCCAAGCCTGTTCTCTTGTCTTTTCTGACTAAAGCAATTTATTTTTATTCATTACAGAAAGAACAGAAAAGATTCCATAATTATTCATTAGATACAGACACAGAATAAATTGATCTTTGCACAGAATAAAGTGATCATATCACTTCAGACTTTAAATACACAGAGGGATGTGATTCAATCAATATTCTCAAAGGAGACAACACTCTCTAATAGCTGGCTTTAATAATCATAATTTTGCAACCCACTGTGCTTTGAACATAGGAAAGAATTAGCCATGTCAAAGCCAAGTCTTCACCGGAAGAAGGTAGGCAGTAGTATATCATAATCTTTTTTTCAGCTGTAGAAACTGAGGCCAAGGGTTTACTGGTAGCATTTACAATAGGAGGAGGCACTTAAAATACCGCAGTCCCCCCGGCTTTCAGTCTACTCTTACAAGAACAGATGCCTAACTCACTTCTGGAAAGACATTTTAGAAAACAAAATCATCTAATGACCCAATTTCGGTAAGGATGATTGAAATCACTCAAGATACAGGTAGTCATCTGAAAGGTAACAGTTTCTTTAGCTGTCTAGTACCATCTAGTGCTACCAGGTGCACTATTGACATCCCTGTACTTACCTTTAACAGCATTCCTGACCCTTGAGACCAGGTTTGTCCATGCTCCTGAAAACATTACTTTTTCCCTGTCTCATACGCACTGCAAGGCACCTTGCCAGGCACTCCTGGACCCCTTAAGTTTAGATATCTCCAGGAGTTTGCTGTTGGTCAAGCTCTGTACTGCCAGTGAAGAGACATGTACAGCCTGAAAGCTCAATTCCTTTCTTCTGCACAAGTTCTTGTTCCTTAACTCTTGACTTTAAAGGCATCTTTGGTGTACAAAACAAACAGCTAAAAGAAACACATTCACTTCATATCTAATAACAGATGAAATCCCAGCTGTGCACAGCATTCAAGGTTTGAAGGAGAAGAAAGCAATGAAGATGTCATCCTCAAGGTTAAAGAGCAATGCAATATAACAGGAGACTGTAATTCTCAGATGATGATCTCTACAGCAGCACACCACACCCCTCAAACAGTAGCAGAGCAGGAACGACTGCATGTTCCCCTACTCTAGCAGTGCCTTGTCCTGTAGTGATCAGCACTTGTTATTCTAATGGTAACACCTACAAAGCATACAAACATTTCTTTTCTCCTAAATGTTTTGTGAGGGAAATACACACTGTCTGAGCAGCAACCAAATCTGGAGGTCTGTAGTTACCAAGAAGGAACATGTCTGTCCTCACTGACTGAGCTTTGTCTAGGCAAGATGTCATATTACTAGGCTCACAGCAGTTGCTGAGAAATGTCTTGCTATGCACCTTTCTTGATTAACCAAAAAAGTCCCTCCTAGAGGCATCTGAAGTAGGAGTACTCCTCTGACCTGAAACTGAATTTATCTGCCTTTCATATTTTGTCCCTTATCTCCACTTGAATTATGCATTCCAGTCTGGAACTGCACTCACAAAGGCTAATCTCCTACTGGCTTCTTTTCTAGGCAGCTCAGACCGTATCTTCAATTTTAATAACTACCAGCATGTGACATTTGTGGATCAGGATGTAAATAGATTTAATGAAAATGACACCAGAGCAGGTAGATTCAAACAACAATTCCAGAATGGAAACAGCATTACCAAAAAATTTATCTGAAACTTTCTATAAAGCCAACAAAAAGACTAATAAAAGTCAGAAAAGCCTGAAAAGATTCTAAAACTCAGCATCTTTACTACACACCATAGTGTTCAAAAACCCTACACCATCTTCCACAGGGAAATGTATTGGAAAGAAACAGCTACAACTAGGAAGAGTTTTACTGTAACACAGGAAAACAAACACTTTTTTTACCTCCTTGCTCTGTCCTTTAATCCTGAGCTCAAAGCTGCATTTTTGCAATGCAGTTTACTCAGGAGGTAATTGGGTTAGGACACACAAGACCCCAGTTCTCTCCCTGCTTTGGTCCCAGCATAAGGCTTGTCTTGGTGTTGTATACTGTCTTGGTCTCTTGTTTCTCTAGTATGGCCTTCGTGCTTATCTTTTAATAAGCACCATGATCAAGGGTAATTCTTTTGTAAATGCTGATGTTAGTATGATCCTGCTGAGACATGCTGAAACTACAATAAGGAGGACATGACAACCAGTTAAGAATTAAGGCATAAATACCAGTGACATTGCTATGAGCTACTCATATAATTGTATTGTGCAATAATTAACCCCAGCTTTTTGACTTCATAAGTTCTTGGACAGGGTCCCTGATATAAGCATTTGGAGGATTAGAAGTGAGGTAGGGGTCAGCTGTGCCAAAACCTGGGGTAGCCATGGGGAGTATCTTCAGGGAATATGTGCCCTGTGCAATCGAAACCAAGCAATCCAGCTGCATGAGAAGAGGTTAATGTCTGCAAGGAAGCAGTAGCAGACAAGAAAAAGCAGTAGAATCACATTTTCAAGAAGACTGAATTATAAATCATAAAACATAACCTCTAAATTATCTATCTTGTAAGCCCAGTTTGATCCTGTGTTTGATTTTGTGATTCTTCATAGTGCAAATAAGTTTCCAATACATGCAAAAACTATATATGTATTCCCTGACTTTACAGATGAAATTGTTTGAGGTGTTCTGGTACCTAGTAGGAAATGAAAGCAGCAAATGTTCTGTCATCTCTGCAGCAGTAAAAGATCTCACTGAAGGAACCTGCTGCTATGTCATGGACATCTGCAATAATCACATTTAGGAAGGGAATGTGACACCACTTGTTCAGTGTGATTGAGCTATTGCAGGGACTCATGCTAACTAATTAATCACCAGGATTGCTGAAGGAGAAGGATCCTTTCCAGACAGATTTATAGGCATAACTGGAATAAGCCTGAGAACTTTGTGTGCTTTCCCTGTGTGTGTGTGCAGAAAGGAGTCAGTTGTGAGGCTGGCACTTGCACTGGTGATCTGCAATGGGCTAACAGTGAACCACTATTCTGATGGAGCTGGAAACCCCACCCCAACACTGAGGAAATAAAGCTATTCTGTGAATTTCCTCTGCAAAAGTAAAAATCAAGATAGAAAAATAATAATAAATATCAGACTCTGAATTATAGTGACAGGTAGAACTATCTGTTCACTCTTTTAAAATTCACTGATCTTTTTAAACATCTTGATTTTTGTTTTGCTCTCCTTAAGTAAAATGTGGATTGTCAAATTACTATCATTTATTAAGATGAGATCTTTTGTTATCATTAATAATTAGCTGCAATAAGTACCTTCCAAAAATCTTCCAAAACACTTTTCAGTTCCTAAGTCCCTGATCCTATAAAGTTGTATAATGGTACGCTTAAAAACAGTGCTTCTCTATGCAGCAGAAACATCAGTAATACAATCCCTCATACATCCTTAAAGGGTAAATACACACCTCTCTTTCTCAGATAACTGAAATTCTGATAGGTAAGGGTTTTTAACTGCAAAAACTGAGTGTACTTTTGTCAATGCAGTAATAACAAAGCCAGGAAAGCACTGTATCAAAGACGAAAAGAGAATAAATGCTTTAAGAATACACACCCAAACAACAAGACAAGAGTCTGACACCAGCCCCTATCTTTGCTCAGCAGGCTGTGTACACGCTTACAGCCTTCAAAAGGCTAGACTGGTTGGAACTTCTTCCAGCAGCCAGAAGGAAGTTCTCCTATTGGATTTAATGGATGGCAGATTAGACTTGGCAGTTAGTTGACTAATTATTCCATACTCACTGAGATGCCTAATATACAGAGTCACTGAATCAGAACAATCTGCCAAATCTAGTAAGTACTGATAGAGATCCAAAACATAGACCAAATGCCAAAGCATTAGGACTCTGATCGAAATGTCTTTATCATGATCCTAGGGAGACATTCCTGATTAGTTCAGGTCCAGCTACATACACAGGTTCTCAGCCTCCCTGTCCTCCTCCTTGGCTGTTGCTGCATTCATAGATTTCATCTGAATTTCCCTTCTGACAGTTCTACTTTCAGACCACAGAATTTTTGTATTTTCCTTAGATCAAAATGTCATATGACATCCAAAAGTGGAAGATTTGTCTTTCCAGATGCCCCCTACTACTTTAAAACAGACTGTACATATTTTGATTAAGGAAATAAGATGTCTGATTATTAAGAAACATGACAGCATTTTCTCGAAGAGGTTGACTCTGTCTTGAGGCAAAACAATTGTAATTTCTTGATTAAACAGCAGCACTAGTATCACTTTTGGATTTAAAATACACTACCAAATTGGAAATGAGAAGACGGGAGATCCTTGTTCTATTGCTCTTTCCTCTTTCTTTCCCTTCCCTCACCTAACACACAGTATTCTATACCATTATCCAGGGGGGGACTGTGACTACCTCCTGTGTTTGCTCCTGAAGTCTACAGGCAGAAATTAACATACCAAAAGATATATTTACCTGAAGACTATCTACAGGAAGCATGCTGACTCAAGGAAGCAGTCAAGCATGTGCTTATTCCAAAAGACATTATTATATGCTTCAGTAGCTTTCTTACACAGAGGTTTGAAGGATATAATCTTGAAAAAAATTCTCCTGCCCATATCTAAGTCAGTTTCCTAAGTGGCAAAAGATATTTGCTATTTCAGTATGTATGCCAGTCCATAGCAGGTTGAGCTGGATTCTTTTTGAAGAATTCTTTCTTTTTTCCTCCAAAGAAGCACAGATTTCCTATATCTGGGCACACTGATATGGCCACTCAAGTAGAAAGACATTATTCAAGTTATTGATCTAACTCAGATGAAGCAGGATCTCCTAATCCCCATAAATCAATCCCTTCATCAGCTACCCAAAATTGCAGGGAAGGGGACAGGAGGCACTCCTTGATTTCCATCACAGGCTCCTCTGTTGGTACAAGGGGATTATTTCACACTGAAGTTAGGTGCAATGGAAGATACCACAAGAGATTGAATCCTTGAACCATCTATATGAAAGAAGTCCATGCATGGGAAGAGTTTTTGTTCTAGTTCCTTAACCCTATTCCAACAAAAGGCGACTAATTTAAGAAAAATTCACTTTTTGAGAGGAAGAGGAAGATTATCTGTATTGCAATGCATAGACAAGGAGACTGAGTTCATGGGACATTCTATTTGGTTTCCATCCAAAAAACTGTAACATAAGAAAGCACATCTCACCAAGATACCTCTGAAATTTATTTAAAATGCTTTTGAGAATGGTTACAAACGCATTTCTGAGCCTCCTACCAGTGGCAGCTATCAGGATGAAATAGCATCAGTGACATGAACAGCATGACAGCATTATGTAAGAGATTATGAAGCTGTTTCAAACCTGCTTTGATATGGCATTAACAATCACTGGGAAAAACTTTGTTTAATATTTCAACAATATGTTTAAAAGTTAAACACTTTCATTGCTCTGATGGTGCAAAAGCCTGAGCAGTAGAAAGACAGAAAAAGGAGGAGACATTTCTGGGTTTTTTACCTATAATGTAGAACTATCACAGAAGTTGTCAGAAAACATCCTTGATTCCAAGAAGAAGCCCAGCATCAGCAGGAGACCTCACTTGCACCTATTTCCAATGCATTTACTTATAGGCACATGTTGCTTTCCCTTTCATTCTCATGACTTGAAAATTAATTTTGGGTATAAGCAATGCAAAGCAATTTTATAGAGCCCAAATGGAGATAGAGTGCCCATCTCGACTCTCATATCTTCTAGGTCTTGGGCCCAATCATGAACAAAATTTATTTCCTTCAGAACCTGCACCTCTCATATGAGAAGAACTTACTCTCTTACTGTTCTGAGGATTTTCCTGAGGTGGGAGAGTAAGGCATAATATTAAGGCCTGTGGAAGACAGGACAGGAAAATGTGTCCCTTGAAACACATTGGAGATAAATCAGTTGGTTCCCTGCTTAGAGACTGTGAAACCATAGATCAGTCTGGATGAAAGTGAGAGGGCTGTCATGACTTTTAATGATTCTCTTTCTCCACAGACACACTGGCAATACAGGGAAAATACTTGATTCCCTTATGATGCTAAAAACTCATCCAAATATCCTCCACATTTCTTTTAACTCAAGGCATGATTCCTGTTCCAAACAACTCCTCCTGTTTTCCAGCTGTTCTGTGTTTTCAAAATGAAAGCACAGAAATACTCTGAAAATGCACACAGACTTCTAAAGGAGTGATGATGGAAGTAATGAGGCTCAGATGGAAGCTATGAGTCATGGCAGTGCTCCACATCATTTCCTGCAAATGCCAGATATGATGAGAACTGTTCATTCTGGCCTTCTTATCTGTAGCCTCATCCAATGTATGAGTGATGGTGAAGAGTATCCTCATGATATCTTTCAATGAACAGACTTTTTTCCCCCATCATCTCTTTGGATTGATCCCCTCATTCTAGATGATAAACACATATTCTCCCAGTATTTCAACCATAAGTGATACAGTATCTATTTCAAAATGGTGTCAGACATTTTAAAGCACGTTGATGAACCGTATCACATCTTAAACCCTTAGAGTTGACTTCTTATTCAGCATGTCATAATAAAATGAGAGTAACACACAGATTAACGTGTGGAATTTTTCTGCTATGGTGGTGAATTGTAGTCAAACCCATTAACCTACTCCATCAATAAAGCTGTACCACTGTCAGGACAGACATTATCATCTCAGAATTCTCACAGGATCTTTTAGGTTAGTTCAAAAATTTAAAATATACGAAAAACTGTTTCTCTCCTTAGCATAAATCTGGCAAAGTAAATTCGTGCTCTTAGCATGAGGTGCACAGAATTTGTTTCATTGATGTTACCCCTGTGATTGTGATTACTAGAACAGAAGACTACCTACTATAAAAAAGGTCACAGGTCTGAAATCTAGATCCTGGTGGGGATTAAGGAACACCAGTACAAACATTTCCCTTTCATTTACTCTTGGAAACACAGACACATCTTTTCAAACATATTTGTCATACTTTATTTTTGCACTCTATTAATCAAAATCAGTCACAAAAGCATGATCGTATTGTTGTACAATTAACTAAGTTTAGATAATTTGGGTAATGACTGCTGTATTATTTTGGTATTCTTACTACAAGGAGATATGTGAACAGTCAATTTCCTACTGAATGTTTAATACATTTCTAATAGGCAGTTTATGCAGTTTTTGATAGCACACTAAATCATCCAGTATTTAACTGTGGCACGAAGATTGATTCAGCTTTGCAGTGGGAATAGAACAACTAAATACACACAAGAGCTGATAAATGTGTAAGTTAAGATATAATGCTGCCATGCAAGACCTTAAAAGAATATGGAATCTTTTCCTTCAAAAATGACATCTAGTAGGGTAAAGCCGCTTGCTGGATCAACATATTGATGCCTAGCCAAGATTCTGAAGGGCTCCTGTTTTCTTTCTATCTCCTCTCCCCAGGTCTGCCCATTTTGAGATTCCTTCTATTTTCAACAAACTGTTCTTTTGACAACAACCCAAGTAAGGCACATGTAACTTAGCATATTATAAAACAAACAAACTGGAAAAAATAGTCAGTTCTGTGTTACTTGGCACTTCCTACAGGTCATGCTAGTGCCTTTAGCTACCTCTATATCATTTGGGTAGCTGGAACAGCAAAGACTGGGTACCAGGACTGTTCTCAACCACCTGCACAATGAGTAGGTGGCACTTCACAAAAAGGAAGCCCTCTCTGTGCAGAAAGAGTATCACTTGGACTCAGTCTCACCCTGCACACTGCCCGAACCTGACCAACATCCATGGTGGAACAGAGGTTATTCCAGCATGACTATTTATTTTTGACTCAGCATACAGTAATTGTGGTCACACAGGTTCTATTCAGCTCCAAGTAAACTTGAGCAGAAATCAATTATGTCTTTCTGATGCTATATCATCAGGCAAATCCTGGCTTACTTTCCAGACTGCTGGATGGGTATGTCCCAAGTCCAGTGAATAGGCTGAGAGCACCAGACAGAGTGATTCTATCTCTCTTCACTGCTTTGCATCTCCCTACAGCTTGGCTTGCTCCCCATGTGATATCCCAGGAAGACAAGCATCAGCCCAGCTTCTCAGCTAGAAGCCTTCAACTTATACTTCTTCCAGCTTTCCATCCTGGTTGTGTTAGGACCTCAGTGCCCCAAAGATCTCCAAAAACCACTTTTGTTTGCCCTTGCTTTGCAAGGGCATGTTGTTACAGAACCAGGGGAATGGCTTCAGACTGAGGGTGGTGAGGCACAGGAACAACTTTTCCAGAGAAGTTGTGGATGCCCCATCACTGGAAGCGTGGAAGGCCAGGTTGGATGGAGCTCTAAACAACCTCATCTAGTGAAAGGTGTCCCTTCCCATAGCAGGGACAGGGGTGGGGGGGGGTGGGGTCTGAAAACATGATTTTTAAGGTCCCTTCAAACCCAAACCAATCTATGATTCTGTGATCCTAACGAAGAAGGTACAAACCCCCTCTCAGAATTAAGGAATTCCTTATGTGGCAATGCTCTATGTGTATCATGATGTTTATGTGCTGCAGATAAAGCATAACAATTCACTTGCATAAGGGATTCTTTAGATAACTGTTGCCTATTTACTTGGTGCCTGAATATCTGAAAAAAGATACCTACCCCTAACTGTCAGGGCACAGATATTAAGCTACACAGCCAGCACTCCTACTGATTTCACTACAAGCTCTGTACAGGAAAGCCTTCCCTTCTCCACTGACACATTTTGTATTTCTCTCCTAGGGAGCTCAATTGAAAATGTCAGTCATCCCCTGCTACAGAAAAAACTTTGACGCTCTAGGTTTAGAGAATGCACAGAGAGAGTCTATAATTATTTATTCATTTATGTATCTTTTATTTTTCAGCCTTTGATTTCTGAGGATCACCAGCTAGATTTCCTGGCACAATAATTATAAATACTTCATGATAGTGTATGGATGTAAAAATTCTATTTGAAGTTTTGATGAGTCTGTGATGAAATGTTGGCGTATTGTTTCTATTCATCTAGGGACTTCGATGCTGCAGCAATTTTCAGAAAATAAAACTTCTGCATTTACACATTACTTCCCACTTTCCTCATTACTTATCATTCACTTTTTCCAGCTCAGAGTGTAATCTCCCAGCAGATAATTCCACTGATGTTTTTCATGTGGCACATACACTTAAAAACTAGAAGAAATAGGGGTAAATTCAGGTAGATGAAGGACATATACTTGGCAAGGATGCACACACAGGAAGGCTTATTGCAGCACTCGCAACATCAAGCAAACGACAAGCTGAAAGGTACCTGTACCACTGACAAACAGAATGCTGTACAGTGCAAGAGTGAAATCTAGCCTGCTCTGTACACAGCTCCACTGAGAAAAAGAAAAGCCATTTCCAAGACTAAACTGCTGTTTAGCCCTGAACAAGTCACCACAGAGGTTTCCTACATTTTCTCTGGTAGTCTCTAGAGGCTGAGTGACAGGGTTCTTCAATAGGTGACACAAAAAAAAATCCAGAACAAAGTGCTCATGTTAGTTGCAGCTGCTGAAACAGAAATCTAAAGTTATCAGCAAGGCAAGACAGGTTTTTTAATTCTGAGTTTCAAGTTGGAGCAGCACAGATTTCACTTGGAACTGGAATGTATCACTTCCCCCTGCACGGCTCTTGCAAAGGGCATGAAGCAATATCCAGAAGAAAACTCCTCCTAAATGAGCACCTTGGATTAGAAAAGTACAGCAAAATAGTGGTAAACCAACAGCCAGGCAAATGCAATATGGAGCAAGCTACAGAACATGAGAAGAATAATCATACACAGAATACAAACTCCTACCCTTTCGTCACTGAAAAATGCATGTCGCAATTAACTCTATACTGTAAAACCTGTAATTCAAAGATACAAGAGACTCATGTTTTAGTCATGAGCCCACTGACACGGCTGAGAAATATGTCACAACACAAAGCAAGATAATGGTTAGCAACTGCAGCAGGGGAAGAAAACTGCAGAGATCAGATGGGCAAGGACAGCATGGTCAGAAATTGAGCCAAATCTGGCCCTACTGCTCTGCATGTACAACTTCAGCTGAACCAGAATGAGAGGTCTGACTTCCCTGTAAAACAGGAAAACTTTTACTGGCTTGCACACAGTCACCCATGTTCTTTTAGCCTTTTGACAGGATGCTGCTGAAGCCTGAGGTGTACTGAAAAGTCCTAATGTTCCTTTTCTTTCCCATTCCATACTAACACCCATTCATCAAGGCTACTATGCAATCATTGCAGATCATACCAGCAAATGGCTTGAAGTAGCTATCTGCAAGTATCAGGAACACGGGCCTCTGAAGTAGTTATATCAAAAGCATTGGCAGCAATGAACTGCAGTAAAAAGGAAATGTTATCTTAAACAAAGGCAATGATGACAGGCATTTCAGGAAAAGAAAAAAAAAAAAAACATTTTTATTTCAGCCCTTCAAACATCACATCAGCAATTCTGAGGCAGAGACTAAAGTGTATCTTTAACAAGTTTTATCTTTCTTCCCCCAGTTAGAGCTGTTGTTACAATTGTCACCTAAACTTAGAAGTTCGTATTTATATCTTACTCGGTGCTTGTGATTTGTTTACAACGCTGGCACTTTCAATCCAATTTCCTCAAAACATGAAGACAGAAAGAGGTAGTGTACAACCAACACAGAAATTTTCAATCAAGTCCAAGTAAGCTCTTCAAAAAGGTACCTAACTTTGCCAGAATTCAAAAGTTCACAGAAAGATGGCAAGAGACATCTTTGCTCATCTTGTGAATTTGTATCTCCTTCTGCTTCTTCTCTGAACTGATCTACCTCAAATGTGCTTTTAAGCTTTAACTCAAGAAAACATATCTGTCATTTTTAGATTAAAATAATAAAACCAGTTCCTCCTTTGAAGTCTTCATTAGCATGCACTATATCAATTTCCAGCACAGTAGTGACACTGACATTTTTAGATTTTCATTATGAATGTCAAACACAGAAAGAACTAAAAACCACAATAAGTTGATTCCATTTGAAAACACTCTTTAAAAGTAAAAGACAGAGAAATTCTGATGAGCATGGTGATAAAAGCAGCCAAATCATGATCGAAGAAAGTATTATGCGGAATGGAAAATGCCATTGAATGGAAAAAAAGCCATATTAAGACACCTTTAAAATCATAAAGCCACTTGCAATCCAATTGCTTTCTGTCTGAGTCACAAAAACTACACGTTCAATTGCATAAAGGATTGAAAAATCATAGCTGCTTTTTCTTATAAAGTATTTGATTCATTGGACCTTTACATAATTCACTACACTGAAAACACAGGGGATAGCCAGAGAAGTGTCATTCAAGGCATTTTCCATTGCCCCATTTTTAAAAAACTCATAAATGGGATTATGCAAATTATGGGAATATGAACACACACTTATGTATGAACACAAACCTCTGCCGTTTCTGAGGCACATGCACTCTTTCATATTTTTTTATTTCATGAAGAACACAAAAACATGGCTGCCAAGTTTTCAAGTCATCACCACTGCAAATGAGCTTTTTCCATTTGATCATTAAAAAAAAAATAGTATGGGTAATGGAGTATATGCTACTTTCAGCCTCTTTAAAAATACCTTTTACTTGATGCATTATGTTTTGATATATCCCAGTCAAATTAAGCAAAGGCTGGCAACTGCACATGGCAATCTGATTAAAGACATAATATGATTAATGTGCTTCATTTTAGTACATTGAGCCATTCTGATTTTTAAAATATATTCCTACAGATGTGAATGAACACCGCATTAAATCCTGTCTCAGACAAAAATCCCCCATTGAGATTGAAATGGCTGAGCATTCACATTTAATGAGGATTGCTTAGGGGACTTGGGTTAGATTTTTTTTTTTTTTTTAAGGCAGCTCAAATGCCATCTAAAGGAATTTTCAGAAAAGTCAACACTACCCAATACCAGACATTTTAAAGACACTAAATAGCCATTAAAATGTGCATCTAGGCCCATGGAATCTGCATAAGTTCCACAGCTTTTCAAATTTGGCAGTCTTCTGGGGCTACACAGTCTGCACCAAAGTCCAGTGACATCAGTATATCACAGCTGAGATTTTGATGCAGGCCCCAGTACATTTTGGCATTTGCACGAGCTGCAGAACCAAAGAAAATGAATTCCAAAGGTGCCAAATCACTCTCCATTGAGATCAGCTATCAGAGCCATAGAGGCAGAACCATAGTCTCTTTGTATTTCTTCCTCTTTACAGCAGGTACTAAAAGCACAAGAAGAAACTACAGGATCAAGTATCCTTCAACCACTTTCACCTACTGCTTATACTACACACATGTAAGAACCTGGCAGGATTGAATGAAGTATTTCTTTATACTGCTGAGTGCCTGGAATTTTGTTAGAAGTAATAATTTAGGGTAGTGGAATTTTTTTTTTTTTTTGCTATGACATCCTAAAACTGAATGAGAAAGAATAGTTTTCTAGTCCTTACCTTGGAGCTTTCTTCTGACATTAATACCACTTCTCATGTTGAATAATCAACAGAATTAAGTCATTACTGAGAGCTTTGGAAGTCCAGCTCACTAAAATGTACCTGAATCACCCAGCTACTTTTCCACTACCACAGTTTCAGAAAGATTATGAGAAAGTGAGCTAAAAAGGAGGCAATGAAGAAATAATCAAAATATTTACTAGAATTCTGAAAATTTTCAACAAGCCTCTCTAAACAGGGCATGGAGGGACACAAGAGGCTAAACTACACCTATTGCATTTCATTGACATATTTTTCCAGTACATGTGTTTTGCTCAATTGCAGTTATTTCTATTTTAAAGAAAGAGAATGTCACATTATTCTGTACTAACCCTGTGAAAGCTTTTTCTTTTATCTCTTCTCCTTGTGGTTTTAGGCAATGTTTAGGCCTCTCTGACACTAAAGACAATTCATTTCATTAAGCCTAATTATAAGGGATTGGAGTCAGGCATTAGTTTATTGCTTAAGTGTACACAGCAATTATTACTGATGTTAAAAAGGGTATTCAATCACTGAGAAACTCCTATTGCACTACTGCTGGTGGCATTGGCACCAGACTGCCAGAACTGTGTCTTCAAGGTTCATCAGCATCACACAGATATACAGGAGTTTTTCATCTATTTCTTTCTACATTTTTCACTTTCCGTTGCTTCATGAATCAACACCAAAAAAAAAAAATGAAGCAGGGCTGTTTTTCTCATTTCATTGAGGAAAATCAGCAAAAACCACTGACACACTACCAAGTCTCAAAACACAGCAGTTTGTCTCAGGACTTCAAACTCCATCATGTCCCAAGAGACAACTTACCACTGTGTTTAATGGGAAAATTCAAACCTGGCTCACGTTTCTTCATTCTAACAAGCCAATACAGAATTTGCTGGTTATAGCCTGAAGTCTTCCTGAGCAGTTTCCCATTCTCCACAATACTGAGACTGTTTAGCAGAGAGTCAGCCTGTGTTTTCTGTCCCTCATGGTCCTCACATCAGCTCTGGATGCTTCAGTCTAATTCTACTACAGTCGATCAGTCTGGGGTAGGAAATACTGGCAAGAGAGTCTTTGGACTAGGAGACTCCAGAAGGTCATACTGCCTCATCCCAGTGGTCCCATTTCATACGCCAAATCAGGCCACTTGACACTGAAGCAATTCTGGTTTTGGCTCCCTGTTGTTGAAACATCACTGCTAACTATCAGTAAAATAATCCTTATCTCACTTAACTTTTCAAATTGTATCTGAACTCTTTTCCCTGTTAATTTCCTATCAATAATGAAATCCTTCATTATTCCTATTTTGCCTTTTTCCAGTGCTTTCTCCTCAAAAAAAAACAACTCACAATGTAGTCAAACCAATGCAATCTTCTCTCCATTTTGTCTTGGACTGACTGGTAAAGGCTGTAATCTTTTACTGATTTGGACATACCTGATTTAATTAAAGGATCAAGAGATGTTGTATCAGAAGGGACAACAGAAAACAATTACAGCTTCTGAAAGCAACATGTGCAATATCTCAGCAAGACCAAAGCTTTGGACTGTTGAGCAAACAAAAGGCTACTATAATATTTTGCAGTGGGGGTCATTGATCAGGAATCTAAAGCTCACCTTCATTCAAAAAATATTTCCTTTCCTCTGTCATAACAGAAAATAGTATCAAAATAAGTAATAATTTCTTCCATACCCTGGAACTTCTGAAGTGTTTTAACCAAGACCATTATGATACTGCCTTTTTTATTTTTAATAGAGTGATGTAGTATCTGTCCATTTCAGAGGGCATACATGAGCTAAGCTTCACCTGCCTTTTTCTATCTTGTCTAATTTTAAGTTGGTGAAGCTTTCTACCTAATAGATATACAAAGCTGTTATGTTCAAGAAAGTTGTATTGTTTTTATAAACTCTCACTCAAAAAAAGAAACTTCTATCAATCCTGAAAAGAGTTATGTATGTGAATATTCTAATGCAAAACTGTAAGAGCATCATTGTTATATAATCACAAGGAATTAGAAATATAGAATTAAGGGTGAGGTTATTCAGGGAACATGTTCTTACAGCAGATAATGTTCCAGTTCACTATTCCAGTATTAAATTACAGACTTTGTTAAAAAACAAGGATGATACTTTTACTCAACTGTCCATCACAAACTCATTTGGCTGGTAACAAACTGTCTAGAATATGTTACACCAAATGATTGCAAAAGTACTACACAGCTCTTCCAGACAGCTTTCCTTATGAATGAAAGGTTGCTTAGTTGCTTCATTTTAAAAAAAAAAAAAAGTTAATCCAAATATAGAAAAGAAAAATAATTTTCAAGAAGATAGTTCTTAATATTTTTGCAATATCAATAGTATTTTTAATTCATATGTACATAAAGAGTTGAATGCTAAGCTAAGTCTTGCTTTTGTTAATATTCTTTAACTGCTTCTAAAAGCTCTGTTCTCTCTAGATTACTTTTAAATGAAAAGAAAAATCCTGATTAAAGCAGGAAACTAAGATATTTCTAAATTCCTTCCTTCATTTTATTTCTATCAGCTTAGCTGTCTAGCCAGCTCAGAATATATTCCTTCCCTTTGGAGAAAGTAGAAATACTAGTAAAAGCAGAAGATCTAAGAGAAAAAGTCTAAAGACTATCAGGATTCTTGGTCTCATTTCCCTTTCCCTGGGGACCGAGCACTTGTGTATTTTATCTGTTTTACTGGAGATTCATCATGCACTTTCTCAGGAGACCATGAAATGGCCTAAACCATGTCCCTGTCAGCCCTAGGGAGTGACTGGTCAATTCTTATGGGACAAAGATGAAATGGAAGCCCAGACCAGTTATTCCTGCTTCAAATATCAGGAACATTGCTTGTAGAGGCAGTAACTGCTCTGAGAGTCCTACCACTGTCTTCTCCCCCTCAAAACTAGTGGCAGTTTGCCACAACTCCATCCTGACTTTGTTATGGGCCATTAGCATGATTTTCCCAAAACCCAGAATAAGCAAGGAAGACAATGCAAGGGTTGTGGCAATTCTTCTACTTTCTCTGTCCCTGGCAGAGGCAGCCCTTCCTCCCTGCACTTTTGCTGAACTTGAACCAATCTCAAGCCTCAAGTGCCTGGCTATGAACATGATATGTCTTTGGCAGGCATGTTATTTTTCTTTAGTCTTCTGGAAATTAAGCAGATCTTTTTTATTTAGCCTAATAAAGATATGCCAAATCAGAAACAAAAATATTACTCTGGAGCAAAAACAACCACCCTAATTGCTCATAAAATGGCTTCTTGCAAATAAATAAGTAAATTTTAAAAAGAGAAAAAAGAAAACAAATATTTTACACAGCAGATTCCTTCTTTCTATCTTTTATAGGAAACTAAGCAAGCCAGTAAATCTCAATAGGAAACAGAAATCACACTTGTTAGAGATAAACTCTCTGCTGCAGGGAGTTTCTCGCAAAGCATTCCAAGCTTCAGAACCAGCATTTGCATGGTATTCCAATATTTGCCAACATGCCACAAAGAGGTACATTACAAAATTGTGGTTCTCTACATCTGTGGTATGTACCACAGCCAGTATTAATAGAAGAGAATTATTAATAGGCAAAAACTATCAGTGAGAAGATCAACATCAGTCTAAAATTCTGTACTTGGTTCTTATCAAGGTGTGTATTTCCATCTGTGAAATATACAACTAGCCTGTTATTTTTAAGAAGGTTTTTTTTGGACAAAAAAACCACATGGCAAGGTAGCCCTACTAGATCACCTCCCAGAAGGTCTTTTTCTAACCATCTATGTTCACTCCCACAAAACAGCAAACAGCTGACATTGTTTTAAGGACTTCTTTCATCAGATGGGGATTCTACCTCTAACACAATTCAGAACACAAAACTAACTGCCTTAAAGCTTTGCAATAACACACATGGGAAACAGAAGCTGCATCCTATCAAATATGTCTTGTTTCACTATTCATTAACAGCAGAGCCACATGACTATAAACACACTAAAATTCAGGGAATGCAGTTTCTGAGACTAGGAAGCCAAAGAAGATGATTACCACTGTAAAGCCCCAGTTTTAGGCCACACATTTGCCAAGTGGTTTACATTTATTTAGACTCCCAACAGTTTGCCCACACAAATCTTTTGCAGAGTCTTGGTTCTTTGATACCTTGACTTTGCATGCACAGACTTCTCCCTGAGAGGTCTTCTTCTAATTTAGTGAGAAAATAAGCATTATGGCAAAAGGGTTTTACAGGAGTAACAAACAATCAAGGAGAAGCATTACACTAAATCACTCAGCAAACACCAACTCCATACAACTTAGTCAAATAAAACCCATCAGGTTTAAGTTACCCTCAAGAGATTAAGGAAAGAAGAAAGATTAACAGAAGAAAGAAGGAGTAAAGAAAGTTTAGAATACAACTACATACTGTGACCTGTAACTGCAGGGCTGAATTGGACATTCTGGATGAGGACAGTGCTCAAAGAAATGAAGAAGGCAAGGTGGGGGGAACTAAAATTTTTAACAAGGGGGAAGAAAATTTGAATGATTTGATAACAACTTGCAAGCAATATAATTTTTGCACAGGTCCTAGTGACTCGGAAATAAGCTTGATTAATTATCTTCCCTTGCCAATATTTATAGAAAAAGTGTAAAGTATGTGAATCAAGTGTACAGATTTTATATAAATGCACATACTTTGCTATATAAATGCTCCATTTGTCCCCCACTTAAGAATAAAGGCGATAGCATCATCCAATCAAAGGAAGCAGCAAGAGCAGTTCAAGGGGAGAATTATTTTTATTGTAAATTTCCAGAGGGAATTAACCAATTTTCTGTATTATGATAGAATCAGCATATTGTAGATTGAACCTGTAGATAATGTCAAAGCAGAAGAGACGCTTTCAGATTTGTGTGCCTGCTGAATCTCAAACACAAAAGGCTGCCGTACTTCTGTTTGCTCTGCAGTTTTCTCATCAATGTGCACATTATTGGACCTTACTGTGGGTGCAGTGAACACTTCAGCATGGCTGATGAAAGAAGTGAAAATACCCCTTGGATCTTGTGCGATTCAGAACTTGGCAATGACTGTCCCTCCCGTCAGTGCATGTGTGATAGTGAAAGAACAGGAAGGAAATGAGATCATGGTCATATGCAAAGAATTTTTTGAGCACAGATACATGCCATGCTGTTTAAAATATTCAAAAAGTCTTTATTATTGTTATTATCCTACAATCTAATGTTAATATGATTACTTCATATAGAAAAATTACTTCATATAGAAAAGAAGTTGGCAGGGAACTGACATGAAAATAAGGGAAATAGAGAATAGCTAGGAAAAGCAAGAAAGAGCTCATAACCTTCAAATCCTGCTTTCCTATATTCAATAAGCATATACATTTTAATATGTCTCCTGCAATGTTCAGGAAAATTACAGAGTGCCCTTCTGGATATATTTTATTGAAATTTGTGGATTCAGTGCTAGATATAATGAAATAAGCATTAAAGATGACATTTTGCTCTTTGGGTTTGAGTGAATTTTTAGAAAAGGAGGTGCAAATGAATAGGGAACAGGATGGTACCGAGGTACTCAAGGAGCAATCTATTACATAAATCTGGTATACAGGTAAATTTGGTTACACTGCAGAAATGGGAGGCCTCCTAGCTTCCTATGAGTTCCCCATTTTTCTTACTGTTGTCCTAGTTTCTTAGGGAGCAGATATGACAGACCACATCTTGAGGTGTATCCAGTTTTGCAGAGCAGGAAATAGCATGCTGGACTTTACATCCAGGAGGCTTAAGAAAAAGGGGAAGGAAAATTAAAAACAAATAAACAAAAAAACCACAAACAAACAAACAAAACCAAACACCAAGTAGTCCCAGCCTTGGGGGCTCCTAGACAAGTACTGCCCCAAGACTCAGAAGTTATAGCCTTTAGAACCAATTTCACCTTCTAGTTTCAACTCTGGTATGATACACACTAGGAAAGCTTTCTTATTTAATCTTCATTGTGGAGTGAATCTGTAATGATGCTTGAATATTTCAGTCATTAATTATCCTGATCATTTGAAACAAAGCTGAGCTTTCAACTTTTTGCTACTGTATGTTACTGTTCCTTCCTTTATCAGCTGGACACCTGTTGCTATATTTCTCAAGCATTCAAATTGATGTTCCTAGACGTGATCAAATTGATCTACGTTTTCTTTGAAGAAATAGAATACATAACCACTGTGCTTTTAACTAACAGCTTGGTTTTCAGGTCTCAATTTTATTCCTTACAGTTCTCCTCTTAATTTTCCCACTACTTCTTAACCTGTCAACATGAAAACCAGAGATGCATTCCAGTTAGTGGTCCTAAGGTACAATATAAACATTGTACTCCTATTGTATATTGCTCTTTATGTGTTTGCAATTCATGTAAGTCTCTTGACTCATAAGCACAATAGGGCATCCATCATTCAATATCCCATTCATCAGCCATCATAGTACCTAGCTCCTTTCTGGAAACATGGTGTCCTAGGACAGAGCTCCAACCCATGCACAGTGACCATTCTGCATCTTCTCAGATGATTATGCTGGAATGCACATTATTTGCAGATTCGGAATAAGCTGCATGCAGACTGCAATGATTTCAACCTCTTCTTCGTTCCTTGCTGTTCTCTTAGCCTTAATGTCATCTGTAGCTTTTATCAGTAATGATTTTAGCTTTGTTTGATGAAAATGTCATACAGGCAGAGCCAAGAACTAACCTACGCAAGGCCCTACTAGACAATCCTAGATTTACACTTTCATTATAGGTTGTTTAATATAGACCATATTGATACTACTTATTTCTGCTTCTTAAGTAAAATGTCATGCAATAGCATGTCTGTACTACATTTTTTCTGCAAACTAGATATAGAAGTACTTTTCTGCTTCACAGAGATATGAGAGTCTGTAGTGAGGCACTTTGATACTGTGACATTAAGAGGCAACAAAGAAATGCAAATATCTGCTTTTAAACGAGGACCACTCAGTTTTCTCACAGGAAAGTAAGTGTTGAAAAGCACTTACTGCTTTAGCACAAGACTTTATTGGTGGGAAAGCAGAGTGAAGAGTTTGGTATTTCTGAAAAGTCAGGTACAAGAGTTTCTGTGAAGAAAGAGTCCTGGCATGAAAGAGACCAAGAACTGAAGGTAGGGCTCACTGCTACAAAAAGCAGGCAAAGACCTTGTCTTGTCAGAGTGCAAACACTGAGGGAGAAATACTAAATAAGTGGAAGGCTGAGGCTTAAAAACAAATGCGAATGCAGCAGGCCTATACTAAGCAGCAGTGGTAAATTTTCAGACTGGAAACAAAATTGTTCTTCAGGGTCTGGATTCTTGAAGTCATACTTTCCAGTATGCCCTAGTTTGCCCACCTGAGGAAAAATAAGCATCAATTCAAATCCCTTGGTGATACTGCCTGCTGAAACCTAGTCTTTCTACTGGAACCTTCACAGAGAATCCTTAACAAAATGCACAGTCTAAATAAGGTTCAAATGTGCTCAGCACCTCCCAGCTCCTTTTTTCTCAATAGGGGAGTTGTTTTCTGTTGTTTCAAGCAAGAGCAGCTATAAGCACTTCCAAAACACTAGTCCATAATCTCAAAACCCCTTTAATTTGCAGGATCAAAAATAACTTTTGCAATGCATAGCTTTACAGTCAAAAGGAGTGTAATTTACACCAAAGCTTGGTAAGTAATTTATTCATCCATTTATTTTAAGTGTTACCTCTTAAGCAAAGTCATAAGGCAGTTTTAGTACTCAGAAATAAATTGCCATAAATAAAAGTAATACAGTACATACTATAATAAAAGGAAATAACTAAGAAAAAGATTTTAAAAACAGTTTTTGTGCAATGCAATACATAAGCTTTCAGAATTGCTTCAAGAATAGCAGTTCTTCACCAAAAGCAGTGATTACTACAAAAAGACAGGTGATGTCTAACATTTGAGGGAACCATGTAGTGTCCCATTCCTGTAACAAAGACACACCAGAAGGTTCTTGCTATCTCTTTGATCAGCAAGGTCAAGAAGTCATGCATCAGGCTAGCAGTAGAACTGGAAAGAAAATGCAGGCACTTCCGTGCTCCCATTAGTGCTCTGTTCACTAATAAATCAATAATGAAAGGACATTTTAATTCTGAGAAGGCATCATCTCCTTGAAGGCCCAGAAAGGCAGAGACAAAGGACTGAAAAGCACCCTAAAGGAATGCCCAGTCATCTCCATCCACTGCAAAAGCATATCCAGACTTCTCCTACAGTATTTCTGCTGCTTGAGACTCTGCATCGTACCCAGGCAGTGCAAGCTTTTGCTAGTCTTACTGCTACAAAGTTTGACCTAAAATGTCTTATCTAAGTCATCATTTCTGAATTTCAGGTTGTCCTATCAGTGTAACAGCCTTTTATAAACCTGCAAACAGTAACAACTCTCCTAGATTTACTCATTTTAAGAAAAACCTTTCCCTTTACTAGGGACAGAATATTACTTCTCTACCGCAAAACAGAAGAGCCTCTGAAATGAAATGGCAGAAGCTGCACTAGGTAGGACATTCAGAGTCAGACTGAGAAGAAATAGGTTGCATGGGGAACAACTTGGCACCTAAAGGAGGGCATCTGAGCTGAGTAACCCACAAGTCTTTGCATAAGGAGAAGGATGCAACCCAACAAGTGACCTCTCAGAGCACTGCTTTCATTCTCACTTTTGAATCTTGTTTGTGTAGGTCTTGTGTTAAATACGCTTTCTTTGTGCTCAGAACCAAGTACTTGGGGGTCTGATCTCAGATAGTGTTTCCAGTTGTCATTTTAGCAGAAAACCCAAAACCTGTAGGTTAATACTTGATCCCAGCTGGAGAATCGTGACTGTCCTCAACCAGCTGAAAATACTCTATAGACTGTTATGTGCACAGGCCCCACTTTTACAGAGCACTTTAAGAAAATCAGACAGATCCAATATATGCCATTTTTTTTTTCTTCTACTTGGTTCCCTCTACAAATTCCCATATAGTTAGTTTGAAAAAAACTGTTCAAGCTATAAACATTATAAAACAATAAAACTGTAGGGAAGGGTGCAGAAGGGAAGAGGAGACAACTATTCCAAGAATCCAGTGTATAATGTGCAAGGTCTGTGAATAAGCATGCTAATCCTTTCCTGCATTTCTTTTGCAAGAACTCAGCACCAGCCTATGCAAATGCACTGTAATTATTCTTGGAGTCTACAAAGTGCTCAGGTGTCAGTAGCTGGTGGAAAATCCACAGAGAAGGTAGCTGTGATTTTTCTAACTTGACATGTTCCTTTTGGTGAAGGATTTTTTTTAATTGGAAATTTCTCTGGTGTAGGAGAGATGTTTTAATCAGGCATCAATCTTCAACTTAAAGACATAAAGCAGAAAAAAATGAATTGCGAAACTAAAATACTACTATGTGATAAAGTTTCAACTAAGACCATTCAGGGAGAATTTATGAGGAAAGATTTATATATTTAACTACCTTTTTTAAAAATTAAATAATATGTCTTCTGAACATCTTGCTTTTTCTTATCACCTAGCAAAATAACCTATGGCACATTGTCTGCACATTGTCTCTTATCTTGCTACGTGAGTAAGGAGGGCTATGGTTTTACAGACAGTTTTTAGGTGAATTTAAAAAAATATATTCGTTACCCTCATAATCAGGTCTGTAAAGGACAGGTACATAGATTGCACGATATTGCATGAGACAATCTTGCTTTAGGCAAGAAATCATGCTTGACATTCACAGCTCCTCTTCTATATCTAGCCCATTTTTTAAAATCGCTTTGCAAATGGGGTCTTCCCGAGTAATTTATTACAAGAGGCTTAAAGTCAATTCTGGATGCTTTGGAAAATTCCACCAACACTACCCATACCTTCATCAGGCATAAAGTGGCATCCAGAAACTGCTGCTCTCCTTACTTGTTCTGCAGTATCTCCACCATCACTATCGAAGTGTAGTTTTTTTGTGGCTTGTGAGATACAACTTCACCTTCCCTCACAGTAATTGGGCTCAAGGAAATCCCTTCACCAGCATGTTCAAAGACAGATAGCCATACAGAGGAAAAGGAAAACTGTGTAATTTCATTTTCCACCTTAGATACAGCCTGAATGTTTGTTTGACACATGGAATGGCTAGATTATTAAATATGCTCCAACAGCATTTTGGATTCTGGGATGAAAGAATCTGATTACCATAAAAACAAAGGGACTGTAGAGCTCCTCCGGCTGTGATCCTGATAAGAGAGCTGCTGCTCTAAGGAAACCAGACTACTGTCATAAACTGGATTTCATCAATTTTTTCAAGAAACTAATTTTATTTTTCTTTCTCATGCCAGATGAGATCATGAGAGTGACCTGAAGCTGAACAACAATGATAAAAGTGTAGTCATTTGTTGACAGAAACTCAGCATAGCTGCAAAAACTGTAGAAGTGCCAAGCACTAGGGCTGTTATCCCCTTTTCCTGCTCTTTTAGTGCCATTACACATTTGCCACAGCAGATGACAAAAGCTGGAACTTATCCAAAGAAGCAACCACCCAACACAATGGACATGACCTTCACATCCCTGGTTAAGCTAAAATAAGAAAGAGCAAAGGCCAAGGCCATGTAACCATATTCCTGGGCAAATCCTTCTGATGGCTCTTGCCTTTCTCGCCCTACCTTTTATCCCTTTAGACCACTTGCTCAGCACCAAGCTCAATAAGCAGTCTAAGCATGGCTGAAGTATGCAAACACCACTGTGATACAAGGAACAATAACATGAGTACAGAAAGATCAAAGGAGCAGCTGTAGCACCTCAGAAGGAAAAGCACATCAGGTGAAGAGCTCCACAGTTACAGATCACCAGAATAGCACAAGTCAACCAAAGGTTGCATGCAGTTCAGGACTAACATACGGAATACACAGTGGTCTTTAGAAGGAAATTGTCCATCTAAAACACAGTGCAATATTTGATTTATATAGCATATTCATGAATTTAAACAGTGAATCTTGAGATAAGATACTGAAGCATACCTCTGCATCTTTGGAGTTCACTTCCACAGTCTGGCTTTGAAGTTCTAGAGCCCAACTTCAAAGATATATGAATGTGCAAATCCTATTTCTTGGGAAATTTTTCAAACTGTACCTTGCGACAATTAAATGAAGCCTAGGTCTTGTAACTCTCTGGAGACCCTTTTTAGAGGCAGTATTTCCAAAACGCTTAAGTAATTTAGGAGCTTGGGTAACTTAAGGTAAATAGCTCTTGGCAGAACTAGAAGGCTTACAAAGCTTAGGTTCCATTTGAAAAACCCACCATCTCCACACTGCAATCTCTTTTGATGACTATCAAAAATGTCCTATCAAAAATTTCCTATTGTTAAATTGCCTTGTCAAAAGTAGCAAACTAACTAGCTTTGCAGACAAGGCATTGCCTGTATCAATCATTTCAAATTGCTGTGCTAATGTTTCTGCACAATCTGTGTAACTCATCTCAGCATAAAAGTCTCTTTATTGGTAAGGACTAGGTAACCAGTGCCAGGAAATCATAAATAGTTGTGAAGAAAGATACGCAGATACCCAGGGGCTGAAGTTAGTTCTGATGAGACTTGACACATTGGCACAGCAGCGAGCTGAGAATATTTTTCCTAACATTTGTCTATTTGTTCACAAGAAATACAGCAGCAGCTCTGTTTACAGATGTGCTTAATCTATTTAGATTTATTCACCTGTGATAGAGACTTACAGAAAGTTCTTATTTCCAATAATGAGGAGATGAAATTATTCAGCATGGAATAAACTGTAAGTAATACTGCTCAATTCATTGGTAACATATAAATGCAAAAGGAGAGAGTGATCAAGTTCTTATGAAACTAAGCAAAAGCATTATTAAGTTATCTGTTATTTAATTCACCCACTTCTTTTTCTCACCTCTTCCCAGCAACGGCTGGGACCAAGAGCTAACTCTGATATGTCTATCCTTCACACAGAGGACCACCTGTCCACTGTCAGTGAGTAGTTAACTATCCAGTCTAGGACATTTAAACAAGCTTCCCACAAGGAATCAATAGAGGCATTACCAAAAAGCATCTAAGTTCATCCACTTTAGATGTGTTTTGCACTTAGGGAAAAAAATATCAGGCACAGAAAGAGCCCTGACAATTAGCTTAGGTGATGTGATCAATACTGGGAGAGATCAGTTTGACTCTTCGTCACTGAAAGTGCTCTCTGATTCCTAGAGTATCAATTGGGACCATCTGCTGTCACCATAGCAGAAAACTGATGGGTCAATTCCCAGGGCAAGGAAGAAAGAATCATCTCTCCATCTATATTACATCTCTTTTCCAGCTGTTCTTCCAGCGCACCTTGATGTGAATCTCAAGTGCACACAGGGTAAAAATGACCTCTGCAGTACTTCACACATCCTGAAAGTTGTTAAACTCCCCACTGCTTTGACTGCATCTGAAATGGGTGCACCACTTGTATTTATAACACTTTTTTTCATGTGCTTTCAGAGTAGAAGAATCATCTCACATCAAGAACATCACTTGAGTTCAATAAGTCTTGTTACAGTCCCATTGCCAAGTGTTCAGTGCATCAGAATATCATCATCAAATCTAATGACTCAGTCTTGCAATATAACACTAAAACATGCTGCATTTCAGAAAACTCAGCTCTTCCCCAGTAGCTTTTCCCCGTGACAGGAGCTCAGGATGGACCTCTTGCAGATACAGTAAAGGTGCATGCTTCTAACCATTTCATGCACCCTTCTCCTTCCATCCCCTAATCAAACTAAACAAAGAGAATCTTGGCAAAAGATCTGAAAAAGAAAGATATTCTTCAGTAAGTATGCCTGTGATGGATGAGGTCTTAGGGGATTCAGAGACCTGACTAAAACTTACGTGGCTTATAAGGAAGAAATGTATAAAGGGCAAACACATACATGACACAAAATTATTGAAGCCATTCAGGAAGGCTTCCATATAGATGAGTTATTGCTACACATTAATGATTTTTTTACTATTGCCCATTTCAAGTTGCAACCCACTATTTGGACTGCAATCACTTGCCTATAAAATGTGGAAGGGATGACCACATCTGTCCAAGATCAGTTGTGCTGTGGTTCAGAAAGAAACATGTAGTTACAAAGAAGGGCATCACAGACTCTAAACTTGTCAGGTTGATTTTACAATGGCCGCTGACAGCTGTCCACATCAAAGATGCAGGTCTGGGATGTAAGGCAAGACAGATAGAACTGAGGCACAAAAATATTCTCCTGAAACCCTAATCAGAAATTTTTCTGGATTAAATCAGCGCTCTCTGAACTTTGAATGTGACAGCAGAATCAAAGTCTGGTTTTGGTCTCCCCTTTCATTGTTTTAATGCAGATAATCCTTACAGTAAAGCATTAATTACTGTACACAGGAGCATGTACTGACAGTCTGGATACAGTAGAAGGGCAGGAAAAGCTGGTTTTAAGGGAAAAGATATCAACTTCAGCTGAACAAAAATTGCAATCCAATATTGAATAGGTTGAATGTAAGAATTCAAGCCTTGTCTTAAACACCTACTAATCAGGTTTGGGTACCTCTGAAACACTCTGCCCTACTCAGAATATCTAAAATTAGTAGGAGAAAATACAGGATGACTATAAAACTGCTACATAGTGCAGCAATATAAAAGCAGGTATGGTGCTCAGACAACAGTTTAGGAAGCTTGGCTTACTGCCCACTCCTTTACAGTGAAAAAACCACAACTTGCTTCACCCATAAAGTGAGCCAACAAAACCCTAAATTTTATACTACTCAAACAAAACCACAAAATGCTGCAAGAGATAGCTTCTCACTGATCCACATGCAACAATGAAAATAATTCCATTTTGATCCCAAGAAAAATTCAATTTCATAAAAGCACAGAATTCCAAGTAGTGCAGTCTCTCGTGTCCCATGTGAATGTCCTAACTGATGTCTAGAGCCTCAGCTGTTTCAAGTTCTCTCTCTCTCTGGCCTAGTAAGATTTACACGGAGCTTAGTGATTTTTTTTTTTCCATAGGACAGTCAGCTGATAAAGTCACACAGCATATTCTCACACACTAATTTTCAATAGGAAGGAGAAACATCTTTAAGATAAACTACAGAGAAAACTAATTCTTTTCTATGTACTGAGAGACCTGTGCCTTGCCAGGGCATCTTCCCTGTCGGTGCAGCCAAGAGAAAGTGATGATGCTTGTACGTGCCACAATGCAAAAAGCATAATGAAGGCTTTCAAAACACATGACAGGGAGAAAAAAGGGAAATGCTAAAGCAATTAATCATTAAATATTTGCTGTTAAAATGTGTAAGAATGCCCTTACTGAGATCTGCAGTAGGGTTCTGGTCTCAGTTGTCAGTCAGGAATTCACAACTTCATTAGGTGTAAACTTGAAAGAAAAACTAAACTTTTCACCTTCTCCACTGACATAATGAAATTCTTTTACCTCCCTGTTCCATGCAAGTATGTACAGTTACAGGTGGGTTTCTTTCCTAATTATCCTTGGAAAACACTTTTGCAGGATGATTTCTTTGGTATTGTATGGCATTTGAATAGCACTTTTCAGTTCCTTTTCTTCAGTTCAATCTATAGTATTAGATTAGATGAGCATTTTTATGGAGTGTTCTCTGAACCTTTTTCTTCATCTCTAGCTTTTCTCAGCACTTTTAAGTCTAATCTATAACAAAGTAAAGGGTAAGGGAAATATTGATTGCACCACTATAACCACCGATACCATCTCCATAAAGAAGATACGTTAATTCAACAAACTGAGCAAAGGTCAAATTGGACAGGATTGACCCTGCTGTTCCTAAGCATGCCCACGCAATGGAGCATATAGTGTTTACCTGCAGATTTACCAGTTATGCTGCTATGGAAATTAACATAAAATCCTAAACAACCATCTAAGGAAAGAGAAACGGGTCAAAAGAAGCCAGAATGAATACACTAAAACATCTGAAGTATTGGTGCTAGGTACCTAGCTCACTTTTTACTTTGCTTCTTGGATCCTATTGCAGGAAGCTGAATATGTACAAGTATCCACCTGAATATACTTCTCCTGAAAGTCCAAAGCACTAGGGTTGTCTTGGGAGAAAACTGAAGAAAGAAGCTCTGAAAGGACATGCTCTTTGATTTTACTCCTCAAAGCACATAAGGTTATGCAACCCTTGGTACAAGCAAAGCACTCCTCCCTTTCACATCAGCTGTAAAAACTACTGAACACTCAGCATTACAATCCAGGCTATAGAGGCACACTGAATTGATAAAAATCTGCTGGAAGATGTTACATTGCAGCTTTTTATTTACTGGGCTAAATCCAAACGCATGCAAACCTTTGTAGCAACATGACTAAACCCAGCAGTGGTGCATCAGCCAACCACTCCTTTGAATAAGACTTACAGTGTTTTCTACTAATCCTTGTGGAGTCCATTCTTCCATGAATCCACTGGTACTTGTTTCAACAGGTAACTGGAGACAGTGTTTCCCCCTAGTTTTTCAGCTTCATCACACTAAACCTGCTCGCACAAAACAATACACACGCGTACACCAAATAGTGAAGGGGTCTTTTGGTCTTGAACATGGAAACACTAGGAAGCACTAAGAAAAGTTAGGTTTGATTACATTATTTTCACCCTTAAAAAAAACACTATCAGAACTATTTTCCTATTTTTCAAACACTGCTGATAATGAATGAAAAGAATAAAGCCACTTGCAAGACATTCAAACATAATTCAAAGCTGCTATTAACCTTATGACTTTCTACAAATCTGTGACAATTTCTAGGACCACCAGGAAAAGCAGGCCTGTTTTAGTGAGCTTAAATCTACTGCACATGGGATCCAGATCTCCCATGGAGAAAGTTAAGGAATCTACAAATAGCAGAAGAAAGAAAAAAATGTGAAAATCGTTATATTAAAAGAGTACCTGCAATATTACATATGGGAGGGTACCCATGCTTATAGAGTATATTTACACACATACCCATGCACTAATATATACATACGTTATGTAAACTAAATTTTAGACACATTCCCAGTGAAACACTTAAATACTATCCATAATAATAAGGATAGTAGTCCTGAAAAAACTTATTTGAAATTTGTATCCTGTGGAAAGTTTCAGAGTGAAGTTTTTCTTACCAACTGATAAAGAAAAGTTCTCATTTTGCTCTCTCTCTCTACCCTTCCTCAGATTCTCCATCAAAAGAAAACAACAGTTTCTGATTAGCCTGGTTGTGTTTGGTTTTATCCATTCCACCAAACCAATCTATCACAACATATTTAAGTCCTAATGCTGAGAGCATTTATATACACACTTCAGTACATTGTTAAGTAACAAGCTGCTGCAGTTAATGAATCTTTTCATAAGTAAATCTAAGTGTGTACATTTGCATGACTGGAGTCCAAAATCAGGTTACTCAAGACCAAAACTTGGCTATGTACAATCCAATCACATGTAATAGGTTCTACATATATAGCATCTGAAGTATTTTGAATTAGTTATTTCTGAATTGAGGTTTTGTGTGATGACTTGTGTGCAGTGTCCCAATCAGTCTCCAGACATATCACAAGATGGAAGCAAAAAGACTTATTTTAACTGACATTTCACATAAGGTTGGTCATTCTGTTTCCTCATAGGAAAAAAGCTGTTAGATCATTTACAGATGTTTACTGAATGTTGAGGAACTCTGGAGACTATAGGTGTCTGCAGAGGTTTGCAATTCATCATAATCAAGAATTACTAGATATCTTAATTGTGAATGCTACCATATCATAATTGCAAAGGCACAGTTTTGAGTTGACATAAGTTCATTATGAGCTACACCTAAATTTCCAAACTATGCTTTATTCTGGGTTATTTGCACTGAGCAGCTCTGTTGCTGCGTTTATTGGTTTAGGAAGGGAGATTTGTTGGGAGTTTTTTTCTTCATCACAATGGACATCACAATGGAAAGGAAAATTATGACCCAGTGAAAAAAGATTAAATGCTTCATAAGTATCTGTATGGCAAGCAGTTGAAATCTCTCATTTCTTTTGATTTTATGAAGGCAAAAAATATATTTGAGAAACAAGTTGAACTCACGAATTTGTTCCAACAAAACATTATCAGAGTCTGACACATTTCAATTACCTGTGTAATCAAATCATAAATGAAAATCACACAGCATTCAAAATACCTCTAATGTTCCAAGTCAAAATATATTCTTTATAGAGAGAGGTAACTCAGATCGTTATGTTTCAAATTGATTACCACAAACCGTACCTATAATTAGACATAACTAATGCAATTTAAGGAAGAGCAAACTAATATTTGAAGCTAAACACTGAAAGTAATCTTGTTGCCTTCCAGTCAGTTACCAAGCAGAAAATGTACTGTCTCACTAATTTATTATTATTAGAAACATCAGACTCTTAATCTATTTTAAGGACATAACTATGTTTTTCAGGTAGTACTTCCCAGCTGTATTTCAAAACAAGCTTGACGGATTTTTGCTGAAATAAAAAGCACAGAACTCCTCCACTATTACTATAAAGGGATGAATCAGAAAAGGTAGAGTAAGAGTGCAGCGCAGCTAACCAACATTAACTTACTTTTAGCAGTTTAAATGCTTGATTCAGAATGGAAACATGAAGAAAAAAACCTAATTATGAATTAAAAAAAGTAAAATCTTTCTGACGGTTCAAATGGCAGGTGCTATAGAACCAAAACAACGTTTGGCATCATTTCAGTTAATATCTCTTTCTTAGGATGCCCAAAGAATTGCTGCACACTCCAGATGACAGGACACAAAAACGTTCATGACAATTCCCTCCACCAAGCCTTTGTGTTTCTTCTCTAGCATTCTCAGATGATCATCTATGCATTTAGGCCTTGGCCCACACAGAGCTTTTCCTTTCTACAGCAGGCATTGTGGGTTCCACTGCCTTCTTGCTGACCTCATGTTATGGTCTCGTTCACCGAACAGGCTACTATTGATAAGAGTACCAGACAGTAACTGTTGAGACTCATACCACAGCCTCCTTTGCTCCTAAACACTCCTGGGTGAGCACATGCTTCCTAGTCTCCCTATCTGAAATATCAGGGGCAGATATACCCCTGCTCAAGTAGAACAATGGGCAGAGACTCCCCACCATTAAGACAACATTAACAGCATCATGGCCCTCTCCAGTACGAAATGTGAAGGTTTCCTGCTCCTCTTCACCACCTTGCAAACTCTGCAGAATTCTCTCCTTGTGTACTTGCCCTCTCTCGCCATGCCAGGAATAATGGCTGAACCAGGAATCACTCCGTTATCTGAGCAGCAGCTGCTGTTGCTACTCCCTGCTGCCTCCCTAGGGGTCCTATCTGGTGACAAAACACAGCACATAACCCAAGGCAATGAGGCAAATAGAGCTACCTTAAACTGCAGCTCTCTGAAGCAGCAGTACATGAAATTTTAGCACAACCTCAAGAAGTGATATGATTCACATATCAAGCACTGCTCTAGCCTATGCCCCAATGCACCATTTAGTTTCAGTCATATAGAAGAGACTTACTGATGCTTTGTACACATTAGTAGCATGGTTTTTATCTCACTTATTGCTAGATGATAACAACACTATACTCCTTCTGACAGACTAGGAATCAACATCATCTCTGTCACCCAGAGACAGAAAAAAGTGACATAAATATCATGTACCACTTGCTACCATGACAAAAACAGCCTAAGAGGAAGGCAGAAATAGATTGGTCCTGTACTTTAGACCTATCCTGGGAAACCTTAAGAAGGACCAGAACTTGGTCAGACTAGATTGAGAAGACTCAAAAAAACTACAGTACTATGTTATCATCTCACAACAAATGATTTCTGTTGTGCTGGCACCATAGGAGGTCTGTTCTGTAGAGCTAAGCTTCTCTAGCTCAGGAGCATTGGAAGCCTCTTCTACAATCTTTCAGACAACTTGCTCTTATGCTCACTGTTAGCTGGTGGGCCTGAAGTACTGTAGTTTCCAAGGTGACTTGGGGGCTGAAGGCCTTGCATGTATAAGCAGGCATACCAGTCATCTAAATTTACCTTATTTATCTCTATTTCCAAGTCCTGAAACACAAACCCTCTAAGCAACAGCACTTCATATTGAGCATGAGTCACCCACCTATAAGGAAATGGCCCAAGATCACTTCTACAAAAGCCACTGAACAGCATCTTCTGGCACGTAACTCACCAGTGTGACTAACTGAAACTCTTGGCATCACAGTTGATGCCTAATGTCATCACTGCTTAAAATAGCAGCAGCATTCTGAGTAGTAGGTTCACAATCTTCATTTAATGATCACTATCACACAAAGAGACCCCTTCCCACAGTGAGAAGTGGAAGAAGAAATCCTATTACTAAGATGACTGTCATATGAACAGTACTGATCTCTTGTAAAGACAGAGAGCTCACTTTAAAATGCAGTTCTGCATCACCAAGAGAAAAATCTATGTTTTTCCACACAGATGTCCACATTCTGTAAAATTTAACAGTAAAGAATACTACTGAATTGACTTTTAAGTTCCTCCTTAATGCCAAATACCCAAAAGAAGACTGTTTTAAAGAAGCAATCTGGGTTTGGTGGCAGGACAAACCATTCCATTACAATCCTTCCTATTGCAGCTATATGCTCTAATCCAGCATTCAGGCTAAGGTATTTTACGAAGGTGCTTAGTGTCCCATTTTTACTTTTCAAGAGCAAACAAGTGATTATTTAGAAAGAAAAACAATCGTGGTGGCAGCAGCAACTCTGCAACCTTTACTGCAATTTGAGCTTCAGCAATTTTCCTCAACTGACCCACAACTTCACCTAATTCCATCAGCAGCTCTCAGTAAACATTACTGTCTGCTGTCAGGCCCAAATTTAAAGCCTACCAATTCACAGAATCATAGAGGTTGAAGAAGACCTCCAAGACCATTAAGTCCAACCTTTGACCAATCGCTGCCTTGTCAGCTAGACCATAGCACTAAGTGCCAATTGCCTCTTGAACGACTCCAGAAATAGTGATTCCACCACCTCCCTGGCAGTCTATTCCAATGCTTAGCAACCCTTCCATAAAGAAATTCTTCCTGAATTCAAGTGTGAGCCTGTGTTATGCAGAGCTTTAAGACTAGAGAATCTAACAAACAAGAGCATGTACATTTGAGTTCACACCTTGCATTCATGCACACGCCTGAGAAGCTCAGGGAGACATACGGATTCATCCTCAGTGCTGTATCTTCAACATTAGCATTGAGCAAAATGCATATGAAAGTCACACATGTGAAAATCAATTAGAAAACTCAAAAGGATATCTTGCACCCTTGTTTGCTTTGAGGCATCTAAAGGTTGCACAGTTAGTATAAGTTCTTGTTTTTACTAATATACCAAGAATCTTTAAAAGAGGAAAATACAAGAACATCCTTCTGACTAAAACTGAGCATGCACAAGGACCAAGTCATGCCATTAAGCATCTAAATACAACAGGCTACAACAGACAAGCCCACTGATTCCCTGGGGCAGGAAGCCATTGCTGTCAGGTATAAGCAGCTACTGAGAAACTACTCAGGATTTGTCAACAGTTTTTCTGCTGGACTGGATTCAATCCCATGGACAGCAAGGTAAGAAATACAAGAACATGTACGTACAGCCCAAAGCTATTAAAAAACCCTGAAAAATCCCATTTGTCTTCTACCAGAGAAGAAACAAAACAACACAAAACACAAAGCAGCATGCATGTACATATCATATGTACATACATATGTATACATATGCCCCTCATATGTATGTACATATCATTGAAGAAATGACCACAGAGATATACAAAAGCATTCATATTAAGATACAACTTTTGCTTCTTAGCAACTGAACCCACTTTGAAAAGATAGTTGCTCACAGCTCGTGCACACATAGGAACCAAAATAATTCAAAAATTTTACCTCAGTTATAACTTCCATGTTGGGGGGGCGGGGCACGGGGGAGGGGAGGTGGTGTGTCCTCCCAATCTTTCTCCTGTTCTACCAGCAGAATAATTAGGCTGATATGAGAAATATAGCCAGAACACTGTGCAATAAGAAAGTATGATTTCAATAAGAAAGTATGATTTTCTTATTATATTAAGGGGTTGCAGCGGAACAGCTGTGGAAGTATCCTCTGGGAGGAAAAAAAAAACCAAACTGCTATCAAAGATGGGAAAACTACAGAGGATTTTTATTGCTCCAGTACTTCATTTGGTTATGTTTACCATTGAAATTCTCAGGAACTGAAACTTGTCAAAATTTAATACACTTTGTCAATCACGTGAATGAATTGACCTTAATCTAACTGAAGGTCACCACACAAAAAAACCCCCCCAAAACCAGAGATTTCAATTAGGGATTATACACAAAAAAGTAAAGGCAGATGTAGAGAAATAAGCATTATGCTTTTATAGCTCCCATGTTGATACTCAACAGCTGATGTTGAGTTTTAGTGGACACATCATTGGTTTGTTAATAGCAGCAGTCATAAAAGCCTTAATGAAGCCCCCTGAGCACCCCGACCACACCAAACTAAAATCTTGTATTCTTGTTTCAGCACCTTGGAAAAATTGTATCTTCCCTCCCTGTTCTGCTTTTTAATTATTACTTTGCTGTGCAGTTAGGTTTCCTATTTTGTTTGCTTCTGCCTGTCACTACCTTTCACTTCCAGTATTCTGGCATCTTGAACTGTCAAGAGTCAATGTGTAAAAGCTCTCAAACTTGATTGTCAAAATGCTGAAACAATTTTCTTGTGTTTATCTTCTTTGCTCTCTGAGTGTTTGCAATAAGCCTGCTTCCAGATTCAATGTTTGTGTTTAAGAGGCTGTAGTATTAGCCAGAAAGGCTCAGAGTGCAATCCCAGTGATATTACAAACTATGAAGCAAGCACAAAAGAAATTCAAATCTTTTTATAGCCAAGATTTTACCGTGTAGCTTAGAAACAAACATATTTTCTCTGTCTCTGAGACGGTTCATCAAAAGAGCGTAAAAATTGCTTGCTTTTTTATGATTTTGAGGATTTTGTCCTCATGAGAAGAGACAGATAATGCTGGTAGCTGCTGCTTAGTGCCTGGGGTGTTGGTCTGGCCAGGAAACCAACCCAAATCCTGGTTCACCAGTCAAGTTCATAAAGTAGGCCATGGCAAGTCATGTTAAATGTAAACAATCTCAAGACAGGACAGTAGTTCACAGTCAGGGTAGGTGGGTAACATTCATGCACTGTATGATTTATGCTAATTGTGGCAGAGCTTCAGTGGTATCAGGCCCTAAACCCCAGCACAGGGTTGCAAAATATGCAAGATGTTGCTGCCTCCTGAAGAAATCTAATAATTAAATCAGGTAATATTTATTTGTTAGTGTGGAGGGAGAATAGTGTTTGCATGGACCTTCTCCCCTGGGTCAACAAATCCAATCTTCTACCACTGTAAACACAGAGGTATTAAGTGATTTAGCTCCATTTAGAAGTGGTCTAGCAAAGCCATTGTTCCAGTTACACACACACTCACTGGGAAGCTGTTCCAGGAGCTCACTCCCCTTCCTCTGCTATACCAAAATATCTATCAGTTTCCAGTCCAAGCTAAATTTGCTGGGAATAGTGGCCTTTGCCCCTGCTATGAGGTCCTGTCGTAGGACTTAAGTAATTAATTTCTCCATCTATTTAGATTATTTTTTTCTCCATATCACAGTACTGTTGGTTAAAAAGGTCACCTTTTCTACTTTCCTAAAATGAGATGCTTTCCTTCCAGCCTCTTTACTGTTGTTCTGAAATATGCCTTTCTTGAGTAAGAGACCAGAACAGTGCAGGTGCACACACTCCCAACACCACTCCTTTCTCTCACAGTTCTTCTAGTAATTACATCATTTATTGAAGGACCAAATTGTACAGTGTGAAAAAAAGAAATAGTCTTTAACTGTGGAACACACTGTACAATTCCTAGTGATCCTTGATAATCTTTCTCCCCCTTAACCTGTCCCATACATACTTTTACTTGGGAAAAGAACCTCGGGATTATCATTTTGGAACAAATGTGATTTTGATAGACTTGGTTAAGGCATTGGGAGTGGAAGGGAGGAAAGGGCTGGGGTTGACACTCTGAAAGAGAACAAAACTTTCTACAGAAGCATTTTGAAAAGCTTCCTCTGAAAGCACCTGCACATGGAAGCTCCCACTGAGTCTTGTTTCAGAGCTGTGCCTCTGTACAAACAAGACAACGTACATGTGGGCTCAGATCCACTCAAGAGCACAACTGTTGTGCCTTTTCTTTGCATAGCAAAACTGAAGTCAAGTAATGGGTAAGCACGCATATGTTGGGTTAGATCTCTTTATTAAAAGACTATTGTTATCTGCAGTCAATGTCTCAGGAACTTGGGCCCGCAACACAGAATATAAATGCTAGCTGCTCCAACCAATACCTGAGAAAAATCACATAAAAAAAAAAGGTAATCAGACCTTATCTATTAAAATGAATGAAGAAGTGTGAAATGCTCTTTTTCTCCCTAGGAGCACTCTAACACTAGAATGCAGGAACCCTTGCAGTACTCCTCATTAATCCATTGAGGCCACAGAAAAATTTTGAGCTGGTGTCTCACAGAGACTACAAACAGCATCCTATTTACACTGCACAGTCATAGGTTCATGAGCCCTGTACTTTGTCTTTAAAGTAGGCACTCCATTTATCCAGAACTATGGAGTGTACAGTTTCACACATCTATCAGCCAGCCTACAGGCTGCAGTGTACTGCTCTGTTTTCTGAGATAGGATCATTTTGATGAACACAGTACAAGTGACTAGTAGGATTGTCTACGTGTCCAAACAGGATGTATAGCACTCCAACTCGCATCTCATCCAACTCATTCCTCATCCATAAGGGGAAGCACAGAGCTGGAAGCAATTCAATGCTCCCACCTCCTACGCAGCAAACACTACAAGTACTAATACACTTGCTTACACTTTATTGCATAGTTGAATACAATAAAGAGTTTCAGTGTTTTTCAGAACTGTCTCCTGTATCTAATTTACCTTTTTAGAGAAGAAGGGATTGTTCCTTCCCTAAGGGTGACTGAGAATGCTCTGCAGAGAGAGGATGACCAAAAGATCAAGTGGAGAGAACACTTAACTGTGGTATGCAGTACAATTTAATGCAAGTCCTGGAAATGATGAAAAGCAAAGTGATTTCATAAGAGATATAGAGAGGAGTGCTTGGATTGTGTGCACCCTGGAGCAACTAAATCTGCTAAATTAAAGCAGGATGGAAAGAAATTCACTGAATGGTGTGAGAGTTTGTTTTAAGATTCCCATTTAAAGGATGTTTCACTCAGCAGATCTAAGCATTCTTTCTTTAGCAGTTTACCTTATCTCAGTGCACTGTTCTGTCCTTCTAGCAAAACAAAGTCATAATGACCAGAAGACTTCACTTAATATTGCCTTTTCTAAGAAAACAATCAAACAGAGGAGTGCAGGGTCTGACCAGCCTAAAGATGTGATAAAATCGGGTAGGCTCTGTCCCTGTTTTTTTGTAGTGTGCTCAATTCTTTTACCAGAGTTCCACTGCTACAGTTTCAGTGTTTAAGTTTTTCCTAGTAACAAGCTAAGATCTGTTATTTTCAATTAGATTAATTACTTCTTGGTTTAACCTCAAGGAGGGGTTCTTTGTTCATTGTTCACAGCCCTTCTCTTGTGAGTACTTTATTCAGTGGAAGAGATCTTTTTTTAGAGTGAACAAGCAGTTTCTTTTCTTAAAGGTAACTTCAGTAACATTTTCAGCTTATAATTCCTGGTAAAAATGATAAGTCACCATGGGACTCTAAAGATGAATCTACACCTTCCTGCAGTACTCTCAGGAATGTCTAAACCAGTATTCCAACCAGGCTCACACTTTTGTCAAATAAAGTAGAATAATTACAGCTGCCTCTCCTGTCTAATACTTTTACTAGCACATTCCAGAGTCTTAACAACTGCATTTTCTGCAGTGGCATCACCATGTTGCCTTTGGTAGATATTCAAATACACCAAATATTGTTCTCACTCTTCATCCCAAACAGTTTTAAAGCTGCCTGAGATTTCAAAGGAACTGAACAGAAACCAAATAGCTGAATGCCTTTAGGTTCAGACCCTCTCTGTGGCCTTAGGTAACAGTTTTGTATCACTCACCAATTTTCAAAGGCAAAAAAGCAAAACAAGAGCACTCCAAAGAAAACTAGAAAAATTCCTGGCAAAAACTGATAGTGTGGCTGGAGGTAACTTTTAGCAAGGAGCCCTGTAATAATTACTGCAATGTCACATATAGCTGACCACTTCTTACTACTTGTCAGCTCCAGCCTCAGTCAGACAGGAACCAAAGTGACCAGAAAGTCGACCTGACTGTTTCTTACATCTACTACATATCTGCAGAATGCACGTAAGCAGATGTCAGGAAACATGCATTCACTAATACGTAAATTGGTTCTCTAAACACAGTTCCCTTACCTATCTGAGATGAAAATAGAGCTTCACAACCCCTATGTCTCCCAATTAGTTAGCTGCCTGCACCTTCAGTCCCTTCTTCCATGTTGCAATGATTTCTCTGTGGGCTCAATTTAGAGAGCAGGGGAGGTAGCTGTGCGAAATAGCCAGCAGTCATGCTAAAGACAGGCCAGTTCCATTTATTCTGCTGAGAACAAGTACATTGGCTGGGAAGGTGTCAAATGGTGAAAAACCGTCCACAACAGTTTCTCCTTATTTTGAAGGATGCATTACTCATTTGATCTAGGTTTTTTAAAACCAACAAGATACTTCAAAATATCAGCAATATATGCATTCTTTAATTAGATACAAGACATATCATCAAAGTATTTGAACAAAACACTATCAGCTTTCAGTGACAAACTAGATTCAGTAATCTGGAAGCCTCTGCCCTGTCACCCTTTAGAGCTAGGTGAAATGCTGAAAAACAGCCCTACCCCATTTCCAGTCCAACCTTGCATTACTCCACTCAGAATTCATCAGTCTGAGCCTCCTCAGAGCACAGACCATAGTGCTGCAAGTTTCACTGCAGTTCAACTGGCAGGATGTTCTGGAAGCAGAGGCTGTTACAGACAAAAAGATGATCTTTTCCCAGTCATAATCTTTCAAAATTTCCCCCTTAAAAGGAGAAACATTACAGAAAGCTGAATTCCAACTCTACAGAAAGCCTTGGCCCAGGTTTCTGGGAGGCTGAGCAACATCCTCTGTCCAAACCCACACTCATTTGCTGTACCAGGGAAGGTATATACTCCCAGTCGACCCCCACAAGCAACATCTTTTTGAGCATCTGTCTTTGTGACACTCCTGTGAAGCAACTGAGAACTGTTAGCCTATGTTTTTATGAGGCTAATGAGACAAAAAGACCCAAAGGACTTGTCCACATGTTAGGGTCAAGCAGCTATGGAAACTTAGTAGCGTTATCAGTACTTTTAAAAGCTTACATGGAATAGCAGGTGACATAGAAAGCAAATCTTTTCATAGGCTCTATCTTTTCTGCAAGATAATTAACACAGTTCTTCAGCTACTCACACATCACTCACTGAAAATTTCCCACACAAAGTCCAAACAATGCACCTGCAAGGCATAAGAAATCTGTGTCAAAGCAAGGACAAATGCCAATACCCCAAGGAAAAGTCATAACTACTATGCCATCTTTCAGTGTAGCTCAAGTGTATGCCAACACGATGCAGAAGGTTTGCAGCCTGGGAGTCTATTTGTCAATCAATTCCAAGAGCAATGCTGCCTCTTGACCAGGATATTCTGTGCTGCTCCAGGTGGGTGAATATAAGCTCAAGTGACAGCAGTTTCACATTCTGAAGCCTCTTATGTCCACTGCAAATAAAATTCACAGATAAAAGGCTTGTAGTTATAGCTTGATTTATGAGCCTTGATTTATACTGATGGCACTAGAAAAATCAGGCTGCAGGTGTTGTGCAAACTCCTCATAAGAGAAAGGTAAATCGAGGATTAAATTTGAAGTGCTAACTGTAGAGCAGATTTGGACACATTTTCCCTCTCTATCTGAAAAACGTTAATGTCAAAAGTTAAGCAGTGCATCATCACAATCAGAATTTCCATCTGGCAACCTAACCATCACTGATATAATAAAAATGCAGGAAACGCTCCACACTGATATACTAAAACAGGCAAGACAATATTATGCACTTTGACTCCTTGTTCTCATAATGCAGAGCATTTAAAGGCTGCATTGTCTCAAAGCACCACAAAAGTGCAGGGGCCACTGAGGTGTGAAGCATCTCTCTGGTCTGTCCCAAGAAGGAGAATAGGGAACACAACCATAGTATCCAAGAGACTATACTTAAGGAAAATTTCCTGTGGACTTCAGCTTTCTCATAATATACCAAGTAGATGGAAGGTTATTTCTATGTGAATCAGATACATGAGATGAGCCAATGAAGTTCAACGTGCATGCTCCATAGTCTATACTTTGCTAATGACTAACACTGCTAGCAAGGCTTAGAGAACTGGATGTGAAGGACCAGACACAAGAGTCTTCATGGGTCTGTTTCTGCTACTAATCCATTTATGTGCTCATGCTTTGAGTCAGGTTGTGCCTAAACATGAGACAGCCCACTACAGCACCTCTCACTATCAGATCACAAGCAGATCCATCTCAGTCTGGAGCAGATCTCATTTCTAGTGCAAGATCTAAAGAGAGGCAAGTTAGTATATTCAATGCTGACTCAGATCAGCAGGCATTGGAACAAGAGTCTGGTTCATTTTACAGCCTTTACATCACTGAATGGCATGTAGCTAAGAAATTCACTGTCATTGACAAGTCAATGACATTGCCAAGCAGAAGAGAAAGTTATCCAGGGAAAGGATAATTATCATTACTACAAATCTTACAGAAGATTTCCTGAGGCATTGTCACAGGGTAGGAAGGATACAATCACCAACAGTGATAATTAAAGCTAACACAGAACTCTAAAACAAAAGCATGCCTTCATCTATCCAGGGCCATCAGTCTCAGGTCATTGTTATTGACAGGACATGATTACATGGAATAGTTAAGACATTTCAACACTGCTTCATCATAACATGCTTGAATTATTTAGTTCAAAACGGTTCCAGAATGTCAACCATTTTTAGCATAAGTCTTCTTATTTTTACCACAAGCCTTCCCAAACAGAAGGGATTTGACTACTGCTTGTTAGTACATGAACCAGTTTCTCAGGTAACAGTGTAGCACACAGTAGGTTGAATCTGTATCTGAGGTATTTCAGCCCAGATTAGCATGTTTTCTTCAAACTCCAAGCTCCCAGAAGCATGACAACAGAAAGAACCAGCATCTTCCAGTTCTCAGAGAAGGGATGCTGAGGTATGTGTAGGTGACAGATCTGGGGGGAGGAGGAGAACATCCTACTGGTGGAAATGCAATCTTGAACATCAACAAGTCCTCAAGCAGAGTCATTTATAACCCATCATTCCTGATCACTGATTGCCCCTAAGTTACATGGCATACAGTGCACTTGATAACAAATTATCCCCTTCATTTCCTTGCCAGAAGAAAGATGTCACTAAGTCAGTGTACAGTACATTTACTCTAGAAAATACATTTGATCCCTTAAAAATGAAGCCTCCTTGTGCAAGTTTGGACAGGTTCTGAAAAAAATTCTGCCACTTATATGGCTCAGTTTAAAAACAACAATAAAAAGCACACAATGCAATAACAAAACATTAAAATTGTATGTTGAAAAACTTACATGGCTATAGAAAATGTATTTTTAGATTTTAATGCCTGTGTGCCTGATGCATGGATGGAGTAGTATGAATTCCCAAAGGGTACATGCATATCATGTCAAAAAAAGAAGATATGAGAGAAGTGGGAAAAAACAGCCTGTCACTCTCATGTCTCATACATGAGAGTACATGTCCTGCATTTGATTGCAAGACCTTGGCAAGGGCAAAAGAAAGGCGTGCCTTTCTTTCCAGTTCCATTGCCTTGGAAATTCTTCTTTTGTCACTCGGAACAGATCATCTTCTGAGTGCTGCAAGAGACTGACACTGAATTGTGGGAAATGAAAAATTCAGTCCTATTGCAGGCTGGACTCCAGGACGTCCCCAGCCAGTGACAGGGCTGCCTTTACGACAAACAGTGGGGGCAAAGGCTCTGCCAGCTCTTTATTTCCAAATCAAACAAGTCTGAAATATTAAATGGACAGGTACAATCTGTCTGCTCACTCTCAGAGTGTCCAGAGAACACAGAAGCAATGTATCAACTTCTAGAAACTACTATGCTGGCTCATAACCCTAATGGAGGGAGGAGGTATGGACACTATATTGAATACCTTTTTACTGCAAAATGAAAGAGAATGGCATCAAAGAAAGCAAAGGGATAGGCAGAGGCTTTGGGATCCAAAAAGCTTCCCCTACCTTGGGCCTGAATCGACGTGCTCTTTGGAGGCAGTAAAGATCAATGAGAAGATATTAACATTACAATGCTGGAGGATTCTGATGAGTGAAGGAGAGAGGGAAAATATCAATGCATATCCAGCAAATCCTGTACTTCCAATAGTCAGGGAACAAACATACAGATTTTTTAACAGATAGAGTCACATATTCAGTAATAACTTGCTGCGAGGGCCTCCTAAGTAAAGTCACAATACTGACTGTTGAGACAGTGGGAAAAAGAACTTTGTGGCCATTCTGACAACCAATGGAATGTACAATTGGTGATATTAACCTGACTCATCAGTTTTTATATATATAGAAATATGCCAGAATTTCCCCTTTCCATTGTAAGGATGCAAGTTAAATCCTTGAAACTTTTTTTAAAAGCTGTACAAGCTATACATCCCACAGGAAACAGCATATTAACTAATGGATCAGACCTTGGAAGAACCTGAGAATGACATCCAAGATCCAGTATTGAATGTAGCAATCCCTCTGGTATGGGCTTCAGAGAAACCAGGCAAAGCAAAGAATGTGAACTCCACTTAAAGTAGAACTCAAGCCAGGAGCACAACCGGTGAGGCTAAATCAATACCCTATTAGTCTGAAAGCATGTAAAGGATTGGAGCCCTTGATAAATACTGTCATGCAGTATGGACTGCTTAGAGAGTACGAGTTTGAATTTAATACCCCTATTTTACCTTGTTCTAATTAGCAAAGACTGGTACAGAATTTAAGAGCAATAAATGAAATAGCCATGAATATATATATACACCCCACCATACCAATTCCTTACACCCTGATAGCCTCAGTTCCAGAAAAAAAATAGTTACTTTACTGGTTTTGGATTTTAAGATATCCTTCCCCTCTCTTTTATGCCAGTAGACAAAAACAAGCATTTTTTTCCTTCAAATCAGAGAACCACATCATGGGAAGAAAGGTGCAGCTATGCTGGGCTGTGTTCTCTCATGGATTGAAAAACACCTCAACTCTGTCTGGTAACATATTGGCAAAAACATATTCCCACTGGATCAATGGCAAGGTAACAATAAAAATGTAACTGCTGGAATATGCTGATGAGAAAAGATCCATTGTCAGGAATACCAAAAAGTTAAAAAATTATCAGAAGAATGGTGAACAACTCCAAATTAACACATTCTCAGAACTGCTGAAATGAGGAGTCCTTCTCAAAAGGTTACATGAAGAAACTCATGTGGGAGAAGATGCTAAGGTAATTAGTGTTAAGACGTGTGCTATAGGACCAAAAATGCAGTTGAGTGCAGGTGTAGTAGTACAAAGATGCTCAACATGTTATGTAAATAACCCTTAAATACAAAGAAATCTGCCAGCAGGTGATGTGAAAAGAGCCATAACCGCCAGAGAACACTAGCGGATTTATCCAAGTTACCATTTATGAAAGCAACATGAGCATCTACTCGTTGTAGCAGATATCTTTTCGGGATAGCCAGAAGCCTTTCCTTGCCGTAACTATCAGGCTAGGGAAGTCAAAGTACTGTTAAAGGAAATAATCCTTAGATTTGGAATTCCTGAGGGATCATAGTCAGGCAGTGGGGTCCTATTTTATTTCGGAAGTAGTCCAAAAAGTATCAGTATTTCTCTGGCTGAAATGAGATTTACATGCCCTCTGGAGACCACAATCTAGAGAAAACCTGGAAAGCATGATTAAAAACAAAAACAACAAACAACAAAACTTTTCAATGCTGTGTCTGGAAACTCAGCTCAAATTAGTATATATTTTACTAATTGCTTTGATGAGAGTTATAATCACTCCTGGAGCCAAGGAAAGAGTGAAATTTTGAAATACTGCAGTGGAACTCATATCACTCTATAAGAGTGGGTATTGAAGCAATCAAATGCATGTTAAAGGGGAAGTAATGATAAAAGATTATTTGCTGTGTCTTTCACACATTTTATCATCTTTACATAAATGCCTCAACCCGTAAGCTCGTTTGCACCAAATGTGCCAGTATACAACTTTCAACATGGAAGCTTCATATTCACTCTTGTAGAGATGAGCTACTGAAAAAAAGTGAAAAGGACCTTACATTGTTCTGTTGGCTGCATATGCAGCTGTGAAAGGGGAAGGAATCAGTTCCTGGATTCATTATACACCAGCTCCTCCACCAGAAGCTAAGGTTGAGTGCAAATCAACAAGGCCCTTAGAGACTATATTGACACACCACTGTATCACACAATCAAAAATTATATGTCTATGAGTTCTTTCAGGTTATAGAATTAACTATGTTTCATCAAATACAGGGTGCAACTTCTAAGAAAGGTACTGTGGATATGTCCATAAGTCTCAAGGGGGAAAATTTGAAGCCAGACAAGGTTAAAAATCCACAAAGATCACAGTAACTATGGGTTGGTCTCGAAACCATGACAACAGTGTACCAGAGCAATGGAAGAGTGAAGAGCCCCCAGGAACAGAACATTATAAATCCTTAGTTCACTGAAAATTAATTGTTCAACAAGATTCAAACAGAAACTGTAATAGAGTGTATGATTAAATAATAATTTGGTGTTAGTTGATAGGATGAAAATATAACCTCAAGTTAGCCTAGATGATAATGCTAAAAACCACACAACCAAGAAAATTTGTGTATGCAAATGATAGCATAATGAACTCATAATGAACTAGAACAAGACCACCACAACTACATTAACAATTTCGTTATGTAAGCATAAATGACCAATCACCTGTTTCTGTATCATTCATTCTTCATTTAATTTTTGTATAAAAGACTGTTCTTGTTTGCTATAAGGTGTGCCAGCTGTGTTTGATGCCTGACACCCTATTCTGCAGAATGGTAATAAATTAAATATCTCAATTTAGTGTGTATATTTGCTCTTGCACACCCAGTGAAAGAATCCTGCTTTAGGGGACAATGGTGTAACTATTTGCCTCCTGCTCTATTCAGTAGCTCCATCAAAGCAAACACCACACTCAGTAGTTTCAAACCAAAGAAACACACTGAAAAAAGCACTAATGGCCAGATCAGATTAGTCATATTAAGATAGGTAGTCAGAAACAGACACATTTTTCAGAAAGCATTTTGTGTTATTCTTTTTCAACAGGAGCCAAAGATGCTATTTTTTTGGCTGCTACCTGGAACACTGCATGGTTATCCCTATTTCCAGAAAAATGTAAAAGGCAAATATTTCCTGTCTTGAAGCCTTAATTTCTGGATACCCTACCAGACACAACTCTGCAAGAGCTTAGCGTCTAAAGGATTGGAAAGAGAAAGATTTCAAGGTTAGCCCTAGTCCTCCTGTAGTCACTTCACAGCTAAAAGATACAAACTAAATACCAAGTTTCTGTTAAGGCTGGTTTGGTTTTGCTTCTGAAAAAAACTCTACTAAATCCAGAAATTACTCCAGATTCTGTTTTTGTACTGAGCTGTTACACATGCTAAATAATTACTGTGAAGCTTTGATTTTCCTTGAAAAGCACAGGCATACTTTCATATAACTTTCAAATGGCTTGTAATTCCTGAATCACTTTCCTCCCACCTATTTCAGAGTTTATTATGTTATAGGCTTCATGCCAAGGTCATCAGCTTTCACACAAAGTAGATGTTAGGATACTTTATTAGAGTTTATGAGTGGAAATGTCTCTTGACTATTGATTTGCAAACTCTTGAAAAATCTACATTTTCTTTTGCAGCTGAAAAACTAAGGCAATATGGTTGACACAAATACTTTATAGTGTCAGGTACACACAACTATTACTATTGAGAACTGTGCAAAAGTAGCTTTCAATCTGGACTTCATTCAGCACAAATCATTTTGTCTCTACATCCTCCTTGAGTCTGACATACCCTGAAACCATTTACTTACATGCCCATAGAAATGTAAACAAAGCCATGAAATACATCAACAATTACTGTGCCTGACCTCTGGAAAACAGTTCTCTAAATTAAAATCCATTTGAATGAGGACACCTTGTAGAAAAACAACCAGTAAGCATTAAAAAAAACCATCCAGGATCAGGTTAGGTCAGAAGTCTTTGGTAAGTCATGTTGTGTCCCATTAGCCTGTAGCAGGGTTCTCATTCTGTTTGTCTACTTGAATGTTCTCACACAATCCTATAAACAGTTTCAGTGCTTGGTCTTTCCTTTCCAGTTTGTCAAGAGTCACACAGCTTAAGATATGGCTGTGCTGACTACGCTGACCATACTTCAGCAAAGCACTGAACAGCCAAACTTTGGATGCATGGAGTCACTGCTACACTGGCCAGTGAAGACTAGGGGTCTGCTTGGGACTCCTAAGGAACTCGTGAAAGCCTTCTTTTACCTTCTTTTAGCTCGGACTGTAAAAGATTCCTATCCACAATCAAACAAGGGAAACCTGCCATTCTCTCCTACCATGAGGCTACATGGGCATTTGTATAGCTTCAGAGGCAATGGTTCTTGGTCTGCTGGACAAGGGAATTACACACTATCTGAAACATACTGATTTATTGAACTTAGGAAGAGATGCTCGATTTTCACATATCAAACAACAGCTTTGATCACATTCACTTCTATTTCCCAGAGATCTCCAGCAGAGGAACCACACTGCACACACAAGCACAGGAACATGCAGCAGCTGTTTCTTGAGAACTCAAGGGCTACTAATTATTATGAATGAAGCTCTTGCAATCACAGAACTCCAAGAGACCAATAAACACAATCTCTACTTAGTCATACAAATCTTGAGATCTATTTCAGGTGAAGCAGTTTTCCTTCCAAGGATGTTTGAAATAAGCTTATGATATGTGTATTAAATGTACTCTGTATGAGTGTTAAATGTACCATGTGAATCTCAGAGCAGCTGAATGTTCAGCTCTTGCACCTGGCAAAGACCAAAGAATAACAGGACACTCAAAAAATTCATGTTCCTCAAGACAGGGAAACCCTTAAGTAAAATATGCTGTTTCCAAAATACAGCTGACAATCCTAGAAGACAAGGGATGGTTATGGACTGCTGATCCAGGAGAACAGACTCACTACCTTCTTTTTCTGAGGGAACTCCTCTTACCTTTTTCTACACTCCACCCTCCTTTCATCTTTATTTATTTCCTCTCCCTTGAAGAAATTAACGCCCCCCATTCCATAACTTTTTTTTTTGCAAAGAATTTATGCTTCAAAACTTATTTTCCATTATGGAATATGCTACAAAATTGCTAAGCCTAGGGACAGGGACAAAAATTAAAAGCTCTGGGGAAAAAAAATCTCAATGAAAGTAGTGTGGAGAACAACTTCCATTCTAATCGAGAAGTCTCTTCCTCTACAGAGACTTGAAAATAATAAAAAAATCACAATTTGTATTGCATTATGCTATGCATTTGAATGAATGAAACCATAGGTGAATGCAATGCCAACCTTAACACTAATATCATGATAAGTGTTTAGAAAGCAATCCTTCTGAGAACCTGAGATAACACAAGGATCCTTGTGAAAAAGTGATTCTCTAGGACATCCACAGAAATAAGAAGAACAAATCTCCAGATCTGGCTTCAGGGTACATCTTAGCTGAACAGCCTTTCCAAACAGAAAGGGATTCAGTTGCCACTCAGGTTCAGCTGTGGAGCATCTATCTGTATCCACAAATGGTCTGAGGCAGTAAACTTTGGTCTCAGGAGCATCCTTATACTTTGGTTGATGCCAGCAGTTAAGTCAGAATTGTAAATAGCAAACAGTTACCCAGTTAGAAAGGAAAATTTACCTCTAAACACAGTATGTGAGCCTAAGGCCTGCAAGTCAGCAAACTACACAGCACCTACACTGAAACCTTAACAACACTGAATGTTCTTATAATTATGAGTGGATTACCATTGCTCTGTGGAGGAGGAATGGATTTAAGCACATGCATTATGTTCAACTTCAGCCTGACCTGCTGAGAGGTACAACAGACAGCTTCTGCTCTGTTTAATCCATTTAAAACATGTCTGACACCTTCAATGCTGTTAACTGTGATCTTCAGTCACATCATTTAGGTCCAGTGGCTGAGCCAGCATTCAGGGTCCTACACGTACAGAACTATCTCTGCTAAGAAAGAGTAAGCATGGGAAAGACCTGCTGACCTAGGGGGTGGAGCTGGAGGGAGGTCTGGAGGCCTAGAAACCAACCTTTCTCCTATTGCTATGTGCTCACAATTCCACCACCACCTAGCCAATAACCACACAAAAACCTTCTACAATGGGTTTACTTTATAACCTTCTCTTTTCCCAAGTATTCTTGTTAAGGAATCTCAATGCCCTTGTAAAACCGGAGCACAATCTGGTTTCTGTCACAGATGTCACAGTTCAGAGATGTATTTGTTTTCTGTTGTGCTTCTGTTACCTCTTAGAGTATGCTTCGTATTCCTTTAAATACTTTAATTGGGCTTATAATTAGACCCTGTCTCCCCACCTTTATGTACCTTTTCCCAGCTTCCTTTTCAAAGTGCTAGATCTTAACAATATTAACATTCTCTGGAACCTCTTGAGATCTTAGCTGTAATTTCATGCACCAATAATGTTTTACTGAAAATAAACAGACCTAAAACATTGGTAACCTGGGAATAATCAAGAAGCCACACATGTCCTGATATACAGCCAAGCTGCCTGGTGACCTCTGTAATTACGTCACTCATTAACATATCCCTGACCAGCTGCCTTTGCTCTGGGTGAAAGGAAGCATACCTGCCCTGCTAAGCAGACTGAAAAGGTGTGACCGACAAATCAGTGAAACCTAATGGGGTAGAACCCAGGTGCCATAAAGGTCTAGGCTCACTGGAGTGGTTTTGTAGTAAGGGCCAATGATCAAATTCCAGGTCTGCAGCAGGAAACTGATATTTATTCTGGCATAGCTCTAACATTATATGTTTTAAAGGATTCAAGACACCTCTTGCATTCCTACTAATCACAGGTCAACCTCTGCCAAACCATTCTGGACAGAACCATGTGAGACTCCGCTACTGCCTAAAACAAGGCAACTATTCCCCTCAAAAACACTGATGCCTCCATGTCCAAATCTCTTTCTTCCCAGGCAGCAAAGAAACCATGGTCATGTGCCAAGGAATGGGCAAATGTCAAAATAATACATTTAAAACAAAACCAAAACTAAATGCTACACACTGCAACTTTAATAATCCGAACACTGATGTATGTGCAGAAGAATGAGACAGTCTTCCTTCTTGGTGCATACAGTAAATCTCTTTGCACTAGCAAAACACTTACAGTAATCTCTTACAGCAGAGATGCCAAGGTGGGTTCTTCTACAAATTATAAAACTTGGCACATGTGCACACACAAAAAAAGGATGAATTAGCTTTTTAGTTTCAAGGCCATCTTCCTAATTGCAACTGGAACTCCAAGGAGTCAGAGACCATGGAAACCGGGAAAGAGATTACTCCATGGTACGTGGAATCTCGGCTTCTGGAGGGTTTTTAAGAATTTACAAACAAATATGCTCAAAAGAAATACACAAACATGTCATTGCTCAGATAAGAAGAAAGGAGTACTTGGCCTTTGAGATTCATCCTTGAACAACTTTTATGTGATTCCATGTAATTTCCAAAAAAAATTTAAAAATGTCTAAGATGTACAATATGTATTTTCCCAAAAATTATTCTTTGCTTTCCTAAAACTAAAACATGAAACATTTCAGTCCTAAGGTTTCATGTTCTGAGGATTAACTCCCTACTTTAAGGTAGTTTAACAGAGAAAGAAAAGCTATGCCAAAGTTTGTTCCATTCATGGCCTTTAAAACACGGGGGCTGAATCAGCCTCTGGCACTGATCTCCACCCAAAGACAACTGGCAGAGTCTGGTTCACAGGCTTAGACCAAAATCTAACTGTAAGCACAAAGAATCTTTCTGTTGGTCTGACTGAGTAAACAGGCTAATGGAAACAGTTTGCAATGCTAAAAGGCAGAGAACAATACAATATGTTTTGAGCAAATTACCATATTTATAAAATATTTTAACTCAATTCTATTTCTTTGGTCCTAGACACAATGAAGTCACTTAAGTCACTTGTCTCCATTTCAGTGAACAGTTATATTTCTGAATTTGCTGTTAAACTGAAACAGAGAGTGAGTTTGTGTTTTCAACAAGGTTTTCTTTTTCCTTTGTTTTTAATGGGATGTTGAAAACCACAGAAGAACAATCATTTGCTCTCATTATGTTTCAGTCTTCGATTATAGCATGACAGAGGAGCAATCTTATTTCAAAATTACTTTTTTAAGGGGAATAAGTCAATCTCATAATTTATTGAATTCTCAAACTCCAACAGCAAACATTGTACAAAAGTTAAATCAAGGTAACAAATTACCATAAGCAATATAAACCCACAGAAATGTAATTATACAGTTTCAACAGTTGTTCTTGTCAGAACAATGGAAAGAATGTTGATGAATCTGAAATTTACACTGAATTTTGCTGAATTCAGCCTAAGTACCAGCTCCTCCTGTCCAGGCTTTGGGGTCAAGCTGTGGCATACAACAAGTGCTTCAGGAAAAGATGCTAAAATAGCCCTCACTTCCTAACCTTTGTGGATTCGTTCTCAATCCTACTGGCAGAAAATGGATTATCTTTCTCCTTCTAGACTTCTCAGTATTATTAAGTACCACCATCTTGGGTATTAAAGACAAACCTTCAGTCTGTCATTTCAGCATTAAGGACTCCAAAAAGATGACAGCTCAGCTCTGCCAGAGACTTTGCTGTAACCCTGAGCAAAGTGTTTATCTTCTTTTGCCTCTCTTTATCGCAGCCAACTTAGATTGCAGCTTCTTTAGGAAAGAACTGCATCTTAGCAGGCAGATAGAGTAAAAGACCCTCAATTTTATTTGATCCTCTAGGCACCACTGTAATTACAAAACAACAATAATCAGGGGAAATGATCAAATAATTAATGTGGAAAAAACCCAGAGGTGCATCTTATAAATTATTCAAGTATCTGCAGTTATTAATAACTTCCTAGATTATTGAAACTAAGCCAACAATAAAAATCAAATTTATTTTTCTACCACTTCCGTCTGTTACCATCAGCCTGCAAGACAGCAAACTACAATGTCACATTTAACCTAATTGAGGACTTCACCACTGCCAAATGTTGCCTTCGGACAGAAAGACTTGCAGGGGAATTTTTCCATTGCAATGATTTGCAAAGTCATAATAATATTTCTATATCCATATTAAATTTTATAGGTTTTTTTTATTACCAAATATAAATTGGGGGCCTCTTACCTGCCACACTGTCTTAAAATAGTTCCAAGGTTATGCTGTCACCACATAACACTGAAAATTTGTAACCCTAATTCAAGCATCGGAAATCTAACACATTATGTACAGCAAAAGAAACAACGCACCAAGCACAATTTTCTACTACAATAAGCTGGGGAGTGTCTGAGCAGAAAATTCATCTTTCATATTGTACACATCAGTAGTCCATAAGGGAAGATCATACTTCTTTCAAAAGCCCAAATGATAATGTCGCCTGTGAAGCTGTTTCTGAAGTGTCAAAAGACAACAGCAATAGATTCTGAAGTCCTGAAGCTAACTGTTTGGCTATCTGGAAATCAGTGCAACAGGGAAACCTGCTTTTGCTCCCATTATACTTTGCACTCAGTGTACTCCAGGTCTTCTAACCTCTGCTTTATTTCTGAGATCAAAGGCAAAGCAGCATTCCTTGAAGGTGCAACTTTCAATCTGACACAGAATAATAGGAGAAAGCAGCAATAAAGCTATAAAGTTCCTTAGTTGTCAGATATTAAGAAGAGCAGGGAACTTATTTGTACTTTGCATACCAAGACTGTTAAAAGGCCAGGAACTCCACGCAAAACACTCCACGGACACATTGTCTGGCAAACAGCTTGTTAAAGATGAAGTTTTGCCAGAGCACAACAGACCTTGTACTAAGTATTTCACAGCCTTGCAAGTCAAGTTTTCATACAACAGAGGGGAACAAGGACTCAAGACTTCTGTTGTAAAGCAACCCGCCACACACACTGATAAAAAGCACCATGCATGAAGCGTTCTCATCACTGTATCACACAGAAATACAACTTCATTTAGTGGCAAGACAGCAAGTCACGCTAAAGAACCTGCTCGTAAGCACCAGATTCATGCAGTAACACATAAGCAGAATAAAAATGGACTGCAAAGGTCTAAATAGACTCCTATGAAGCAACAGCTTTATTGAATACACTGACCTATGAATGCTACACATTTTGCACTGTGAAACAGCAGGATCTGCATCATGTTAAGAGCTGTCTCTACACACAAACGTGAAAGAGATTGTCCATTCGTATATATCTCCCCAAGATGAAAACTACTAAAAGAAAAACAAACAAACAAAACAGAACAGGTGAAAATCTCTGGTAACTTGCTGTTTTACAGAAATGACTGAGTCAAAATTGTTAGCTGCACACTGGGGCTGGCTCCACTCTTCTTAGCAGCCTAAGTTTCATGTACATAAAACATGCTCAACATGGACCTCAGAACAGTGCCTCTTCCTCCACCCCAAGGCAGTAGAAGTGCTATTAAGTTGTTTTTCGTTATCATGCAGAAACTCCAACTGCAGGAGTAGGAGCACTAAACCCTGACCATCCATGAAAATACAGGGAACTCTCAATAAACAGAACATGGGGAACAAAGCACAGGAAAAAAAGCTCTGCTCAGCAAGACACCTGAGCAGAACCTGATCACGGCAGCAAGAGAACCTTCAGTCTTACATCAGAAAAGGCACTCTTTAATGAGTATACACAGGACAAGGCTCAGTGCTAATACCGCTGTTTCCTATAAACACCTAACAGAGGGTAGGTACCAATGAAAACAAAAACATGCAGAGAACCCTGGCCAGAGACTCCTTAGCAAGTCTAATATTAGTTGTACTGAAAAATAGTAACACAAAGGTATTCCCACTACTTTGCTTCAGTCTGCAAATTCAATGTGTTGGCTACCAACATCCACACAAGAAATGGCACACAGTGATACTGCCCTTTCCCCCTGAGCTCCATTTCAGAACTACCAGGAAAATGAAACACAATAGCATGCATGTCAAGGGTCTTTCATTTTGTCTCCTGTAGGACCTTAGCCTGAAAAGAAGAGCATGAAGGCAATGACTTGGGGCATTAAATTTTGATATTTATAACATTTGGCATCCATCAAGCTTTGCATGATCTTTAACAGTGTGTCCCTCATTTTCTGAAAACCCAGTTTGAATCACCTTGTCAAAGAGCAGGAAGTATTTCAAACTGTTGCTGTTGTCTATACACTGCAGTTTTACACCAAAGAAGAAAATAAGAATTTATGCAACCAAATAATTGAATTGAGACAATAAACTGACATTTTTACTGATCTTAGCTTATCCATCTCTCTGACTGTATCTCAGGTACAGAGTAAAGCTGATAACAGCAAGGTGCAGAGTGATAATTCTCTTGACAGATTATTCAGTATTACTGTATGAAGCAACCCTGGAAATGTCTTCTGGAAAATAAAGATGCCTTGCTTTCAGAGCAAGATGCAGTGTGCAGTAGAAAATGTACAGGGACTGACTATGAGCATGAAGCACAACCAACAGTAAGCTGCTACCAGTTCTGCAAGTACTGCTCAAGCTGAGAGAGGGATTCTACAGGAAAAACAATCATGTAGCTAAAGGCCCATGAAAAAATACACATAGAAAAGGTCAAAAGCTGAACATAAACCCACGCAAAATCAGAGAGCTTTATAATTACTTAGCATTTGGGAAGCTTATCCACTTACCCTTTTTTTTTTCTGTTCTTAAATATGACTTCAGTTATAAAGCACATAGTTCTCTGTATAGGCAGATAAAAACACATATATCCTATGAGAAGCAACAGCAGGCAGGAAGGTAAGTCCATAGTGCATGTAACTATCATGCACCCACAGGGATGGAAGGGACTCCGAGAAGTTACATGGCAAACTCCCACCTCAAGGCAAACTCAGTTTTGCCTGTGTCATTCCTGATCAGTGTTGGCCTGACCAGCAATTAAAGACCAGTCACAGAGACTTCAGATCTTGAGCAGTAAGTCTAATGCACTATCGTTTCTAATGGAATGCTTTTGCTTAACTTTTTTTCTTCCAGAAATGTAAGTTTACAAATTACATGTTATCCACTACAAATATGGAGTATAATGGGTGAGTTTCCTCCTTTCTTTAAAAGGTGGACTATTTCAAATATGTTGATATTTTAATAATCACCACTACCCTTAAAACAGAGAAATATACCTAGAAATGGTAAGCTATCTCCTAGAGTCCCAGTGTAAGAAAAAGCAGGCCCTGAATAATTTGGGAGGAAAGTCAACTCTATTTACAACTACAAAATTTTCACTATTGTTAACAAAAAAATTTGCATGTCAGGGTTTTGCCTCTTAGGATTAGTGCCATCTATTTTCTGGTCAGCATAAGATCAGTTATGCGATCTATTTCAATAAGACCAAGATAAATTTATACAAGAAATAAAACAGCTATTTTAAGTTTCAAACATAATGCAATAAATGCCTCAAAAAGACAAAACAGTTTTAGTTATCTGAAGAGATCTTTAAATCTGAACAACAAGCAGGACCAGTCAACTTCTTCATTTGAAGGAGTAAAAAAAAACCTGAAAAAACTTGAAGGGAAGCAGATCATAAATAACCCTCCTGCTTGCTTTGCTTTCCCTGCATGTCTTTCTCATGGGTTTTCAACCACATCTCCAGGGCTCTCTGTGAGTTCTACATGAGCCTTGAGGTCCCCACAAGGTGTCCACCTGTCACAGCAGAGGCCAAATTGTGCATTCCCTCCCTGCACTCTGCAGACCCTGTGGTGACCTTCCCTCTTCTCAGCAGCCTGAAGGCATCTAGCCTTCTCTCAAAGGAAGATGAGTGTCAACTCTTTGTAAGGGACTAATTCATGCGTGCAAGATAAAGTACATCTGTATACATCTGTATAAGCAAGCTCTGACTCAGGGTAAGGGAAACAAGGAGTGGGATTTTCTGGGAGGCTTACTGCAGATCTGAACAGAAACAGAGTTAAGCCAGTGATCTCTACATCACAAAATTCACCAGTGTTAATTGTAAAATGTAGCACCATGAAAGCCAAGAAAGCTCAATGAAGATTAAAGGAAACAATTTTTTTTTTAAAAAAAGCCATCCATTTTGTCAGTTCTCCAAAGGATCTAATAAACCTAAAGGTAAACAAGCAGTCCAAATCCTGCCCCTCTGGAAAACTTAAAGCAGTGGATTCTGGGAATTCTGTCACATATGTTGTAAAAAGATTAGTAGTATGTCTCCGAGTTGACTTATGTCTACAAAGAAATGGGAACATGCCTTGTTAAGCAGAGCTTTTGCTCTTGAATCATGACCAAAATTCCCCAGGTCCAGCTCAGTGGTCTGGAATCAGGAGCATTCATTGCTTAGATGAGGTCCTTTCTCCAAAAAGCACGTCTGGCCTATTTAACAGGATTCCCTTCCTCTGGGTGACAGAACAAAATTCACTATCTTTCTCACTTTTATGCAAGGGTAAGACAAGCATTTCCATCTTGAAGTAGCTCTGCTGGGAAACGCATTTGCATATGTAGGATGAGCTACACATATAGCAGATATATAATTATCCTCAACAAGTAAAAATTCAAGCAGCTTACTTTTACAAAACAAATGTGGAATAACACAATTGAAGACAGCTCTGCTACACTTTTACCATCCCAATAGTCTATGTCTGCACCCATATTGTATCCACTGTATCTATGGCATCCCTCACTGGCACAGGAGCAATTATCACTGCAGTTATAATTATCACTGCAGTTATACAGGCCCTCAACAGCTTTAACAATGATATTTCAGCATTTCAAATGGCAGAGTAACATTCCAAGAATGCTCAATATGAGAACCATGAGCTCTTGTGAAAATCTGCTTTCAGACTGTGAGCAATGGCTGCATCAGCTGATCCCCACATAGCCCAGCACAGTCAGGCACTAGGGAAGTGAGCATTCACACATGAAAGTGCACTACCTCCTGGGTAGGAGGGTCTTAACAATTCACTGGTGCAAGAAATGCAGTACTTAAGTCAAGGGTACTTATTTATAGCCTACTTGATTCCAAAATAATAGACAATGAGACTTCTGTTTCTTTCCTAACGTGACCTTTGACCCATCTCCCAAGTGCATTTTAAATCAATAAAGCTTTTCTTTCAATTTTACACCAAAATGAGGCTGTGGTAATTTAAGATTATCTTACAGTAAGTGGAAATTCAAGATTAGCTTTCAGTCAAAAATACTGTGGGACTGTGGTTCACAGTTCTACACTCAGCTTGCAAACATACTCTGGAAATATAAGACCCTAAATAACAGATGATATGGCAAAGCTAGTGGAAGCCACATGGTGAGATGCAAAGCCGTCAAGGAAAGATGTCTTGTAAAAAATAAATAAAAATGTAGTACCAAAAATTGACTATATTTAATTCATACTCCATAGGATTTGGTTCCATTCCCAAATGCTGCTATACCAATAAATCCTCCTTCCCTAGGAAGTTACAGAAACACAAAGGATAGAGGAAATGACACATAAACAATCTGTGTGTTGACAAGAAGGCAATTGTGTAATATGTTATTTATGGCCAACACTTAAGCAGACGGGAGATGTATCAAAATAAGAGTTTCATTTAGAACATGCCGGCCAGGGAGAAGTCTCTGCAGGAGAGGTGCACCGTGGGAAAACACGGGGCACTTCACAGCTAGAACGGCATTACAGTATTTGTTTTAACTTCGAAAGGAACTTGTGGTAGGTAACCTACTGGAGACCAGGTAAAGGTGCAACAGAGAGGGTTTCTCAAATAGGCAGTGAAAGGAGGAGTTAGAAGAGAAATATTTTTCAGGGGTGCACACCATCAGCAGCCCCCTTGCTTCCTGAAGGAAGTGGCAGATTCCATGATGTGTACTGGGTTTGGCTGAGATGCAGTTCAGTTCCCCACAGCAGCTCTCACAGTGCTGTGCTTTGCATTGGTAGCTAGAAAGGTGTTGATAACACACCAGTGTTTCAGCTACTGCTGAGCAGAGCTGGCACAGCATAAGCCCTGTCTGCCAACATTGTCCCCTCCATCAAGGGGCTGGGGGTGGGCAAGATCCTGAGAGGGCATACAATTAGGCCAGCTAAACCAAACTGACCAAAGGGACACATAGGGGACCAAAGGGACCAAACTGACCATACCATATGACATCAGCCGGGATACAAAAGCCAAGGAAAGGAGAAGGGGTCATTTGTAATTTACAATGTTTTTCTTGCTGAAGCCCTGATTCCCAGCATGTGGTCAGCCATTGCTGCTGAAGTGAATTAGAGAATGGACCTTTCCTTTTTGCCTTCTTGCTTGTGTGGATGCAAACTTCCATTTTTGTCTTAGTAAACTGCCTTGTCTCAATCTATGAGTTGTTCTTCATCTTATTTTCTTTCTCCTGTCCAGCTGGAAAGGGGAGCGATGGAGTGGCTTGGTGGGCACTCAGCATCCAGCCAGGGTCACCCCACCACAACATGTCCTGCTGAAAGTCTGCCATTTTGCTATTCCTTCCCCCAGTACTGGTGACATCCCTCCCTTTTACAGGTGCAGACTCTGAACCACAGTTGTGATGGCAAAAGCAGGTGCACAACTTGGCCCTCACTCTGTGCACTGACTAGATTTGCATTTGTTACTTGACCACGGTTCATTAGAGTTCCTAGGGGCTGCCTGCCTCCAGCACTGCTGAGAGCACATAGTGATACAGTGCAGGAAAGGAAAGGACTGGCCCAACAGGCCAGCAAGCAATTTCCAGCCATAACTCTGAGCAGCACAGCATGCAGCTCCCAAAAACTGCACTCATTATAGCTGCATCACTTTCCATTGCATTAGCTCATACGCAAAAGGGGAAAATAAATTAACAAGGGGGAAATATTTATGCCTCCTTCTCTCCCCCCTACTATTTCATTTAATTCTAAATCAATTTGGAAGCCTTGCTGGCATCAGGGCCCTGAAGCACTGACAGCCTCAGGGAGGTTTTACTATCCAAGAGTCCAACTCTATTTTTCTCTCAATTGGCAAGGCCCCTTAGTCATATCATGGGACACAAGAGGGAGCAAGGCAGTTTTAGAATAGCAATCTTTCTCTAATGACTGATTTAACTTCCCAATCAAAGTTGAATTTTAGGAGTTTCCCACCCACTGAGGCATCCCCATGCATGCTAGGATAATAACCTCCTCACCTCCCTCCCACACCCGCTGGCAATCCAACTCCTCACGTCACATGACAGTGTTCTCCACGGATTAGCTTTGTGGTTTGGTTTCCAAACCAGTAAAAAGATCTGTATGTGCCTTTTTGCCTCCCTCTGCTGAGTCTGAGCTCATTAGCCAATTTCCGTTGCCTTTGGCAGGGAGGAAGAGCCCTCAGAAACATTCATGTTTTTTGCAGGAATCAGCAGCAGAGCCAGTGAAGCAGCTGTTTAAGACCCTGGCTGGGAGGAGACTGTACCATGAATGCTCCTTCTGACCAAGTCCAAGCAAACCTACATGGGAGGTGCTCCTCAAAAGGCAAACACAGAGGAAACAAAGGTTCATTAGCACTGCTTCTCTAGGGACTATTCCATTTCTTTCTAGGCTTCCTCCAAGTTCCATGGCTTTCACAGAAACTCAGCCTGCAATGTTTATCACTATCCTCTCTGCCTGCCAAAATGCTTATAAGCAATGTGGGGAGCAATGGACAGGGAGCAAAGAGCATCATGCCAGCAGCAGGTCACATCACAGGACCCCAAATATAAGGCAAGTTCCTCACATTCACTGGCCTCTGGTCTCTACCACCTTGCAGAAAATATCAGACAGCAAGCCCAGGTAATGAAGCAGTGCACTGAAGCAAAAGTGCCTGATTTGTCCAGCCTTCCCAACAACTCTCTCTCAGCCCTGAAGCATGTTGATATAAAGCTGTGATTCAGCACAGGGATCACAAGGAGCCACATGGACAAAACAAGGAGCAACAGATAAGAGTTAACACCAGGAGAGGTTCCATCTTGGTGCAAGAGACTTTTTACAGTGAAACCATCAATCACTGGAACAAACTGCCCAGAGACATTGTAGTGTCTGTCACTGGACGTTTTCAAAGTGCAATTGAACAGCATGCTAGACAGTCTCATCTAGGCTCCCTTTCCCACAAAGGTCCATTCCAACCTGGGCTGTTTTGTAATTCTATGCTTCTAAAGGAAAGGGCCTGTTCATTGCATCAATACCCAATCCCACACATACAGCAATACACAACTCATGCTGGGACAGAAACACTCCCTGTAAAGAGACTGGGGAAGAAGCCAGGACTAGGGAGGGACTCCTTTTCTTCTGGTGATGCAGGTGGATCAAATGCACAGCAAATTTCAGTTTTAGAGCATATTTCTGAACATCATACCTCAGCGCTGTTATGCTAATATTTGCTAGACAACAGTCTTCATGTGAATATAAAATCAACTACAGGAAAAACAAGTGTAAAATATAGTTCTCGGTCACCTGGGAATATCTGCAAGGTAAATTAAATTTAGCTAACAGGTATGGTCAGGTAAAAGTAGAAATGAAAGTGGTCAAAGAAACACTTTAAAAATTAGTCATTTTGACATTTCTTTTCCAAATGTTTTCCTCCCTTATGAGAAATATTTGCTTTTTGGTTTTGTTAAAGTAAATAATTTTCCCCTCTCCTTCAACTGAGTGAAACACAGTTTTACCTATGTTTGCTCCAGGTTTTGATAGACTGAAAGGCTAAAGGTTTTGCTTTACAAAAAAAAAAAAATAAAAGCAAGAATAAACATTTCTTCATTCAGATCAACGAGTGGGGCTTGGGGATTTTTAGAACAGAAATCTACAATTCTGTGAGAGTTTCTGTTTCTTTCCACACAGCTCTTCACGACTTTGCATAGTTACTGCAAATTAGGCTTGGAAGAGTTATGACTTTTGCTTTGTAAAAATGCAAGTAGGGCACTTTTAGGTCTGAAGCCAGGCTTAGCATCATTTACGAGTTAGCTCATTGTCAGTGTTGAGACTGCAAGGATACAGATACAGCTAAATGCACGAGTTCCAATAACCGAGCTAAATGAAAAACTTACAACGTTATGTTAACAGCTAGAGTGGAAAATACAGACATCACAGCTTGTTAAACTGGGTTAGTTAGAGAGCTTGCCAGGGTTGTTTTGGCAGTGAACACGCTGATAAACACCCACAAGGTGAATTACAGCCAGACAGGCACGGCAACGCTGCTGATGTCAGAGGGACATTTTGCACAGCAGCCTCCTGTGAGAGCACTGCCTGGTGGTGGAACAGGACACCTCACCCGGCTTGTTTGTAAAGACAGCAGCAAGACAAATGTACTTTAGAAATCAGCATGGAATTGATAAAGAAGCAAGATTAGGGTTGGGTTTGATTTTCTTGGTTTTTGGAAGGTTTGGGGTTTTTTTGGTTGGTTGGATTTTTTCCCCTCAGAAGTCCCTTTTTCTCTGGGGATGACCATTAAAAGCCTTATTTTTTTGCTAATTATAAAGGTCAACCTAATTTTAAATCCATGAAAATAGGTATGAATTAGATTTTGTAAACTACTTTATTATTCTACACATCTTGATAGCACTGACTGCTTTGGCTTCTGCAAGGTAAAAAGGCAAACCCAAACACCACCATCCCCATGCCCCAGGTTCAGCAAGCCCACAACCCCAAAGAAAGCCTGCCCACAAGACTCACCTCTTTCATGGTTTTCCTGCAACACCTCTGAGATGCCTGCTTGCAGGAAGCAGGGTAAACCCACCCAGCGACTGCCCCTTGTCCAAGGAGAGCTCCCTCCTTGCTCCGTGCCCAGCTATCCACAGGAACAGTGGCAGCTGGTGACCCAACCAGCTGGGCTCCCACAAGGTGGTGGGTGCACCACAGACCACAGTGGCCATGGGGTCCACAGGAAGTTTTCTGAAGCAACAAGAGTCAGCAAGACTCATTTTCCATCTCCCTCCCCTCACCCCAAAAAAAAATAGAGCTAAATCCTTACACACGTTCCCTCCAAAATAATTCTTTTTGCCCAACTTTTCACCATCTCTGTGCAACCATGTCCATGGCTGCTCATAGTGGCACTTCCTTACACCAGGAAATCTTAAGCACTGAGATGAGGACAGGGGAAACCATTACCATCAAAAAGGGCTCTAAAGCATACCAGAACCCAAAACAATGGTCTAGTTGTCTCACACTGAACCTTCAGGCATTGCAGTGGCATCCATGTGTATACAGAAGCACAAGAGGATACTTATCTACATGTTTAAAAAGAAAAAAAAAATCTCACATCTGCAGCCAGGGAGGCAGACAAATCAACATATTTTGACACAAACAAGAATTGAGCTATTTTTGCTATTTTTACCTCAAGGATTTAAAACACACCCTGCCTCCCAAGTGCATTTCTTTCTCACAATGTAACTATTGGTGAGAATACTATAAAAATGTTTACCAAAGCCTTTCAGATGTAAAATCAGAGGAGAGAAAATTTTGTCTTTACTCTGCCCATGCACCCAGCACCTCTTCTTGCATCAGGCAGCAAGCTGGGTTGCTTCTTCCCCATCCCCTCTCTGTTGCTTATCATGCCTGTCCCAATTTATCATGTTTAAAATGCACATGGCAACCTTTTGAGGCCGAAACCAAGGGCCAGAATGTAGCGAAAGCAAGCTGGTGTAAATCCAGGGATGTCATGGAGTTGTGGTGATTTATACATACTGTGCCAGTGGCTCGCTTTGCCTTCTCCGAAGAGCAGCACTACTTGCGTGACCATAAAACAATAAATAACAATAATAAAAATGCTCTGCACGCATTCTAACTTGAATAATTGTTTTCTGTCTCTTTCCATTCCCCTCAAAGTGTCAGCTGGACACAGCTACTCCCATTACTTGCTTTACTAACCCAAAGAAAACCAAGCCCTTAAAGCAATAGATCCTGAAATACATTAGGAAAGTGTTTACACAAGAAAGCAGAGACATATTTACAGCAAATGCCAACATCTTTGTGCTGCCTTGAGAGATACATCAGGGACACAAGGGCAACAAGGTAGGCTTTGGCACATTAGCTGGGTATGGATTTACAAGGGAAATCAGAAAGGCTCTCAGTACTTGCTCTGAATCTCCCCATCTTCCTCCCTCTGTTCCAGAGCAGAACCAGTTTGTCATCTCAGACACCAGGAAGTGCATGTTGGCTAGGCACACCAGGCCACCCACTTTAGTCACCAAAACAGATATTCAGCTTGCTGAAAGCATTTGTACCTTGGCTGATAGCATCTTTGCTGGAGCACCTTCAGTGACTGCCTTCCCTATGCCAATGCAGTACCCTACACATTTGCTTAGTCTTGCTATAGTCATGCTTATTTTGTTACAAAGAGCCAAAACAAAATTGCTTAAAGGACCCAGACAGAGAAATCATTGACATACCTGTCATGCATCATGTACTTCATAATACAGTGACAGATGGTGACAGAGGAGTCTGCTAGTTCACTGACCTCCAGCTGTTTGCTCAAGACTATACAGGATCATAAGGACAGAAGTGATACCTACAGCACTAGAGGTCCACATTTGGCCTAGGAGCTTCACAGTTCCTCTAAACCTTCCCTTTCTTCTTCTGACATAGCCTTTGCCCTTGACCTGTCCTCAACTGCACAAACATACAGGAGCATAATGAAAGGAACAGATCAGTAATGAGCCCTGGGAAGCAGAAAAGAAAGTCAAAGAGCTAGAGATTCACATAAATAAACATTGCAGAGGAAAAGGAGATTGGTAAGAAATGGTGCAAGGAGGAAAACAAGGGGAAAGCCATATACAGATTTCTACGGGAATGGAGCTGGGAGGTGCAAGGTAGACTTTCAAAAGCTCTGTGCACTGGTCTGGCTCTTCTGTTTATCTCAGTGATAACACTCTTACAAAAATCAACCCTTAGGTCAGTGATGCGGAGCTTAGGAGCTCCCCAGAGGGAACGTGCAATAAGGATTAAAATGAGAGTGAAAAACTGAAAGAAGAGAGGCTGGAGAAAAGAACAGAATCCTGATGCTTCTACAGGCATATGTCCCTGTGTGATTTTACCTGCTCAGTGACATGCTGTTAATTTTCTCTCTGTCTTCCAGAATGTGAAAGTCCATACCTATGCAACCATGACAACAGCACACAAATACAATTATCTGCACAGTAAAATATGTACCTTAAGAGACCAATGAAGGCAAAAAAATCACCCTACAAGTTTTACAGGATGAGTTTCTTCAGTCACTCCATCACCACTATGAAGCTGACCACCACTGTATGTTTGGAAATATTTCAGAGGTTTATTCAGTTTTGTTGGGAAGAGCTGACCATTTTTAGTACGTCTAAAAGAAACAAACAGATTTCTCTCTAAACCTGGGTATCTGTTGACATGCTTAGAATTGTCATTGTAGGTTCAGACTCGTATAAGTGTTAAAAACCGGAATGACTGCATTTATCCATTCACCATCACCTGCTGTCAGAAAAGGTTACAAAATATACACTAATGGCACTCAACTTTGTATGAATACTGTTGGAAAAACAAAAGCCACGCTACCCAGTGTGGGAAACACCACAACTCAGACAGTGCAATTTTCCCTCTGGCTACAGAGGGACATCTGGCAGTCCTGGTTTTAAGGGCTCAAAATGATTTACTGATTGCTCAAGTCTGCCAGAAACTGGTGTGAAAATGCAGCTCTTCATTAGGCAGAGGTATGAAAAACCAGTAAAAAACATCTCGGAGAGGATTCCTTCTAGGTCTCTTTGTGGGAGTAGCTTTGCTACTCTGTCTGTAATGAGTCATTCTTACTAACCTTTGTATTGTTTTAGCAACCAAGAAGCTTCGAGCAAGTCAGAGCCCCAGTAAATTTTTGCACAGCAGTCTCAGACAGAATCCCTGCTGCAAACCTCTCTGGCTGAAAGCCTGGCACATTTCAGTGGAGCCAAGATACAATACTGATCCAAGCAGAGATCAGAAAGCCACACAACACTGTAAGCCTCTAGGGGAGCTTGACACGTAATGGAGGACTCCAGATTTTCACCCTGATGCACTGCTTGGCACACCACCTTCCTCCACAAGATCTACCTAGTACATCAATATGCTGAACCTTGTGATAGCAGTTTTACAGAAGGGCAGCACTGGGCAACACAGGTAATCTCATGTGTACAGAAACAGGAAGTCAGGTATCGAATGCCATCTGCCCTTGACAGCCTTTCACATCCTAAGCGGTTCCCAGCGGGGCAGCTCCAGTACCACCACACATTCTCCATTAGCTCCTTTTCTCTGAACGCTGACAGAGCTAACATCCCATTCAGAAGCCTTGACTAAGGGCTCTGGGGGCTTAGAAACTGATGCAAATTGCAGGTCAGCAGTGAGAGACTGACCAAAACCTACTGCTTCTTCAGTCCTGGGATGGCTGCTTTAGAGGCCACTGTCCCCATTCAAAGCAGAGTCTGTCTGTACTAGGCAGCATGCAGAGGCTGATACATTTGCTTGTACAATACATCAATTCTTTTAGGCACTGAACCTGTAGCTTTTATAGCCAAACCCTGTAGATTCGAGGCCTGTTGTCAAGAAGCCACCACAGGGAGCTTTAAGTTATAGTATCTCCATACAATAAGTTACCACAGCTTCCAGGATCCGATATTGCTGCTTTTAAAAATCACCATGTCAACTAAAACTCTACAAGGGGTTGTTGTGTTTCTCAAGGGGATGGGAAGTCCATACTTTATGGCACTGATTATGTCTTTTTTCCTGCCATTGGTACACAGTGAAATGAAAATTAGAAATGGCACCATGCACAAAATTGCGCTTTTGGGTTTTCAAGTCACTGTGATTATTTCTCATGCCTTGTCATCCTTCCAGATAAACAATGTGACATGCTTCTCTTTAAAGTTTAGCTAGCATATAGTGATCATTTTTGACTGCACAAAGGGCAGATTGTTGTTTGTATGACAATGCAGTGAAAAAACTAAAGGGTGACTTCAAAGCCCATGTAAACCCTTCTAGTTTATTCCCATAACACTTCACATTTGAGGCACAAGCTTACTAAAAGTGTTCACTTCCTTTAAAGAAAGAAAGGGGCTTAAAGAATGCATAGGCTTTACTTGCAAGACCAGGAGATTAAAGCTTGGCAACTCAAGGAAAGATTTTTCAAAACAGCTCAGCTTTGGCATAACTCTGCTTTTAACACAGCAGTGATAAGACTCCCATTGTCTTCAAAGTGGGAAGTGCTACTATTTCACTTGGAGAAAGAGGATCAGCAGCATATGATTTAAAAATGCCCAGCAGTTTTGAAGTTGCTGGTACCAGGCAAACATGTTTTACCACTTCTCACACAGCCAGCAGGTTGGGAAATGTGGATTTGGGAGAGCTACCTTGTTTTAAACATGAAAGCTCACAGTCTCATTGAAACACCTACCTTAAGATGGAACACTGAGCTGACCTCCAACTATGAGACATCATAAAATCCTGAAAGCCAGAAACTCTAACAGGGGACCATGGCAGTTCACAGCAGCTTGCCTTTTCTTTATCAGTCTTCTCTAGGCTAATTCGTATTGCTGTGCTTCAGGAGAAAAGAACCTTTGCATGAGAACAGAGGTTTTGTCCCTTATATTCTTCTTGGGTAGAGACAAACTAAATGAAAACAAATGTCCTTATCTTCTGTGTCCTCATGGGATAAAGTTTTGCCTGTCATTTTGCAGCCCAGCAACTTCTTGGGCTGAACCAACTCTACCCATGTGCCAAAAAACTGAGAAAGAACAGCAGATAACTGTGAGCAGCAAGTGATTTTATACTGTAGCCAACTGCAGGGGTGGTGAAAGTCTTTCAGTGGCAGTGTGGTGAAGAGAAGATCAAATAGAAATTGGTAGTAACAATCATCTTCTATTCCGAGCTCTGCATCCTATTACAGAAGATGAGAGACCTTGATCAGCATAAAAAAACGTAGTAATTGGAGAAGCTTCTGCCCCAGAAAAGCTCCAACTTAACTGACTTGGGGGGGAAGATAATAAAAAAGCCTATTTGTTTTGAAATGTTGATTATTCTATCCAATTTCTATTGAAGATCAAAGACAAAATTCTGGTCCAGAAAGAACTGGTGGACAAGAAAGCTCACCAGAGCACAGGAACTATAAGACAGAAACAATTCTTTTAAACTGGAAACTTGGGGAGTGTGGCAAGGGAGCAGACTGAAATATAAAATCAGTTTGCACCTGGTGAAGGGGCACTTTTTACTCACTACCGCAGGCCCAGCTGTACCTTCTCTATTTGCTGTCTGGATGGCAAGCACACAGGAAGGAGAAGCACAAGAAGATGGCAAGGTGTTATAGAGGCACATTTTTCCCTCTGAGCTCAAAAATGCCAGTGAGACTGCATACACTGATTCAATACTGGTGTTGGGAGATCAGTTCACACTTACAATTAGGGATGCTCTGGCAGGTGGAAATTACTCTGTGGAGCTTTTTTTATACTTTTCTTTTTGAGAATAGATGAATGTAGGCACCCATGAACAGCCCTAACAGATGCAAGGGAAATTCTTTACAGGCAGCCAGGTCCACCCGTACCAAGAGCAGGGCCTGAGCAGACAGCTCTGGATAACATACTCTGCACCCTCAGAAACACAGAGGCCCCACAGAGGGTGGTCTATAAGCTTGGGTCAAATGATATCCATGCCCTGTTGTTGCCACAGAAGTAACTTCTAGGTACCTCAGAATCCTGAACGAAAGGTTTGCCTTCTTCTCTGTGTTGTTTTCCCTGTGTCATGTGCCTGATCAACCCTTACTGTTTTTCATTTGTTTGCTTAAAATGAGCCTAAGGCTGTGCTTGCTTTCTGCATATTTTATCTGATCATGCTGTACTTCAAGTAGTGCATCCCTTCAATGACATGGGGCCTCAGCAGCTCTGCTGGAGCTCTAGTACACAGAGAGGAGAGATTCGCCACCTCCTGTATTTTCAAAGGAATTTTCCCCCTCCTTTCACTGAGAGTTATGCAGTAAACTCAGCAGAACCTTCATATATTCTGCACAGACCTTTAATTATAAGTTTCTAGTAGGTATCCAGCTACTGTATTCTATCACCCAAAGTAAGAGAACTTCATGCCCCTTTGCCCTCTTGCTTATACAAAATCACTTTGAGTGCTTAAATTAACATTTTATGTCTGCCCTTGAATTAATGTCCCATATTTAACCTTGAGTTGTGTACATTTCCAGTTTTGCCTGTGAAAGCCTCTTTTTCTCATCCTAAGCACAGCCCTGCTTCGCTTCCCGCATTAAATTAACCAGATGTCCTATCCATATGATATGGGATCCTTTTAACTTGTCCTCCATGAGAAGAAATAGTTTACTGTACCTCATGTTGCATGGAGCTAGAGACTAAATTTTTGCTTTGATCCATTTAACATATGAAATAAAGACCATTCCAGAATGAGGTCAGCGTGAATTCATTGTTAAGACTAAATCTCAATCTTGCCTTGCAGGACACATATGGGCTAAAAGAAAATAACTAATGGAGTGACCTTTGCTTTGGTAGCTCTCAGCAACAGGTCTGACTGGCAATGCCACAACTCCAACCTTGCAGATAAACTCTGACAGCAAGATGAAAACCCATGTATTTACAGAAGGTGACCGTGAAGAAGGACTTGGAAGCTGAAGATCATGACAGCAGCAGAGTCTGCTGGTTGGGATCAGTGGGAAGTGTACGATCTCTTGTTGCTACCTAAACAGCCCTCTGAACAAAAACCATATGATCTACAGGGTGGCAAACAGCATGTACTCAGTGTTACTATCCTATTGCTACACAGTAAAGACTGGCTTTATGGAACATGTCACTTTGAAATGTGACTTTCACCTACATAGCCAGGTTACCATAAGTCCTCATGTGGATCCAATTGTGCCGATACAGACATTTTTATACTGCTCTGTTTGTGTTTCCTTGTGCAGATTAAAAATACAGTTAAATTAGCTAGGCCATTTTAGGCAATACCTGGGATATTGTCAAAAATTTCCTGCGTCAAATCAAGAGCTAAAACAAAAGATGAAAGAGAAGCAAAATGACCTGCCTGAGGTTATTGAGTAGTTCAGTGACAGAAGCAAGAATAAGCTTGAACTCTCAAGTTTCATAGCTGTCTGTCCATCATTGGTGGAGTCCAATACCCCGTATTTTTATTTTTTTCCCCATCAGACTAGGTTCTTTTAGATAGTCCACACACAGAAGATTTAATGTTTCATTTCAAACGTACTTGTTTGAATATAGTTGATGTAATATGGGATTTCTGATTTAGTGGAGTAATACAAAATATAACAAACATAGTAAAAATGTACATTGCACTTGATAAAATACAGCCATTGCAATGCAGAGCCTAGTCACAATACCAACATGATTCCCACTTCTGGTCTCTGTAATACGCCAACTGCAATGCCACAAGGCATCCCCAAACACCAGAAAGTAATCCATGAGTTCAAGCCAGCTCAGAACCATTGCACTCTAAAATTGTTTTCCTAGTTATCAAATTTTTTATTGTATGTTGGGCTGAGCCACAGATCCACTCCTCCTCACCATGCTGGTCCCTTGCAGGAAGACACACTCTTTTAAGGAGGTTAGATAGAAACATTTCCACCACCTGTCGAGCCCCTACCAGCTGTTGAGAGGTGTTTAACTAAAACAAAGGCCACCCTCTGGTCCCCTTTGTGTTGGCATGAAGCCAACTTTCTTGGTAATAGTTGTGGCCTGCATTATTCCCTGAGCTTCACAGACACATTGCACTCAACCAGCAGCATAAGCCTTCTTCTATTGTAAGGGTTTACTTATTAGACACAATCATGTTGCCTTTCCATTTTTAAGGCTCTGCCCCAGAAGTGGATGAACCTTGTCCTGGTCTTCAGGGCTTTAGCAGTACAATTTACTAGAGGATGTGGGATTGTGAAAGAGCAGAGGTCAGGAATGCTTTCCTCCACTCAGACAGCATGGGCAGTTCAAATAACGTTTACAGACAGAACTGTCACAATAGTAGAACACACACAAAAAAAAAACCACATTCTGGATGAAGTTAATCTCAAACTATAGGCACATTTATCCTTTTGAACTCAACAACTTCTACCTCTCTCTCCATAAAATAGACAAAGCTAAGGCCTATGGCAATTACCTTCACTTAATCACTAGCTCATACAACTTGTGAAGAGGAACAAGACAACCAGTCACAGACACAGCCAAGGCCAAAAACCAAGAACAGTTTTAAATGCCAAAGCAGTCTCCCACAAGCTCCCGGTAGCTGGGGTAAAGAAAGCTGAAATTCCAGAAGAATAGACACAGCATTTTTTATCTGCAACTTTCAACTGATGGGGAGGTAAAACATAAGTAAAGACAAGAAGAATAACTTTGGGCAGGACAGAGATCTAGGGACAGAGAAAACAAGCAGAAAACCTGTCTCTTACCTTTTCCAGTTCCCAACCTCAGAGAAACTGCTTCTCCCTTGAAGGCAGCAAGTCACTATAACAGCAAACAACAAAGCAGTTAATATTAAAGAACTCCAAGTTAAACCAAACTTTCAGGAGCACTTTGCAAGACCATATAGCTACAATAGCACTGTGCCTCACATACATTAACTAGAGATCTTCAAATCATTTGTGTAGGCCAAGGAGTTGAGCTTAAGAAAGACCAAAGAACAAGAAACTGTAGTAGAGACCTTAAAAAAACCACATAAACTCCACATAAACTGTAGGATGAAGAAATTACATTAAATTTCAAAGTGCTGTTGTCAGCAACCAAAACTAACAGCTAAGAGCACTGATACCTTTTTAATCAAGCAAACTTGATTCATATGCTAGAGTCAGATTTATTGAGTTAATTCAGACATATCCTCCCTTGCGTCAAATAGAAATCTATACTTGTATTTCACTTTACCTGGTGGTGCCAAACAAAGAGCAAGGACCTTAGATTAGTCCAATCATCCAGAAGTCCACAGAGCTGGTAGGAAACAGCAACACGTTATAGAGCCTGAGGAACTTTTTGTTTATGAGACCTTTGCTCTCAGCATTACCACAGCCCTTATACTGTGTTATGCACTTGTGTGAGAGCTAATCAGTATTTTATTCTGCCACTGGGATCACCACCAGCTGATCATCATTAAGCTCAGGAGAAGCAATCAGCAGGGGCAACGCCCTACCTGAATCATGGCCTTGAGAGGTCTGGAAGGAACCTAGTTTATCTAATTTCTAATGCAGGGCAGCCTGAGAGGAGGTTAAAAAAATCACAGAAAATAGGATTTCATCAATTCCACTTCTCACAATTTACACGTCCACAAATAAGAATTTCAGTGGAAGGTCTGATGAGCCTTGTTATCTGGACAACCTCTAGGCAAAAGAGCTCTGCTAGAGGTACCCAGATCCTTAAGGGCTCCATTTGTTTGTTTTTGGGTTGAAATGACCTGAAATTAATTTCCTTTTAACATTATTGAAAAACTTCGTTCTGTATTCCAAGAGGAAATATTGCCCATTTGGGAATGAGACTGCATCTTCCAATCATAATAACGGGATGAGCTGTAACCTTTGTGAATTGAGCACTTGTAAAAGGAGAATTCCCAGCCTCCATGTCCATCCCCACCCACTTTTGCTGACAGCTCCATGGGGAAATTTCACACATACTCAAAAACTCATAAAAGCGGTTTACTCCCACCTTCTACTTTTAATGGATTAATTTCATTTGGCTAATTTTGTTTAATGTTGTTTCATGTTATTTATTTATTTATTTCCTGCTACCCCTCATTGGGTGAATTTCTTCCAAAAGCTAAGCATTAGAAATGTTTCTTTAGGAAGGGGAAATTTTGTCTTCTATTGCAGTGACTCCCAGACCCTACTGCTCAAAACTAAGCAGCAGTATTTTTATTAATAAAAACACATCTCAATTTGAAAGTTAGCCATTCCATTAAGAGAAATTAAAATGTGATTTTGGCACAACTAGAGCAGAACAGTAGGTAAAAAACTTATCTATAGAAAGAGCAGTGGTATTATGGAATACCATCACTGCCATCACAGAGCTGAATTTCACACTATGTTGGCTGATGCATCCAAAGATAAATTATTTTCTCATGTCATGTATTTTACAGAGACTCAAGCTACACCTCTTATGGGTTTTACAAGGAAACAGAAGAAACTTTTATTTCCAGTTAATTATATAAAAAATTAATAAATCTAGTTATAACAATAAATGCTACTAGAAATATTATCAGTTGCTGAGAGCTGGACATGACTAAAATTCTTGATCCAGAACTGGAGCTTAAAGTCTTCCTCATACTTGAGCTTGAACTAAGTTACAAAATGTGAAATGAGCATGTAAAGCCATGTGGAAGAAAGTGAGGGGGAAATGACCATGAGATGAAAGGAGGACAAAACCAGAGTGGTAGTAGCAGATGACATTCACCTATAGTGCATCACCCGCTTTTTTCCTTCAAGCTGTCCCAATAATACACACAGAAATGACTACAACAGAAACTCAAGATCAGAAACGCTCATCCCATTGCCTTCCTCACTTTGAACACTGCAATATACAGAGATCACAGCATAAATGCTTTTCCCTGCCCTCTTGTTATAGGGTCTGAATTGAAGTGTTGTCTTGTGTGGACTCAGTACACGGCATTGCTGCATTGATCAGCGTGACACCCTGTAGGTTAATGCACAGGAACTTCCAGGTCAAGACCTCCCTGTTTCAGTTTTCAATGTCAATATACAACAGAGCCATCTCATTGCATCTAAAGTTGAGTTGCTCCATGGGTGAATGAACAACATAAAGCCCTGAGCCGAGTCTGAGCTCAGTCTCACACTTTTGAAATTCCTTGGGGCTTCCAAAACTCACTGATGGATTCAGAACTCTAACTTTCCTGAATGGCTTCAATAGTAGCCACAGAGAGACGGAAGTCCTATTTTAATGCAGTCTCCTTTTTGTGAGGGCAAACATTTAAAGCAGCTTTTTTTGTTTGTTTGAGTATAGTTTTCAACACAGTAGAGGCGTGTCACATCTAAATGCATTTGCCAGTTCTAGTTCAGTGTATGTAGCTCAGAGATGATGTGTTAAAACATCATCAGTGGGGAAACAATTATTACTTATATATTAAGATTGAATGGCTTTGACTTCAGAGAGAAAAATTTAGCCATAATAGAAAATCTAGTTTCAAATGCTGCAGTATAATCTATACTCTCTGAGGTCACAATGGACCTTTCCACAATAACTATTTTCTGCTCTCATTTGGAGAGAATAGTAATTGATTTATAGCACAAGGTAAAGAGGGTTCTAGCGTATATGCTATTTTATATTGTGAGTACTTAGCAAACCTATATGGCACCTTTGTGCTCAGCAGTGTAAGTATCTCTGTACATCCATGCAAAATAGCACACTTATCTTTGGAGGCAAAGGCACCCTGTCAGGTAAAGCAAGGGAAACAAGAGAGCTGCTGTTAATTTCTATGACAAAAAAGCAGTTATCTCCACCAATATATTTAATTTTTCAACTCAGATTGGAAATTCCTCTTTGGAAACCACTGCTGCCAGTAATCCTTTTAATTAATAGTATCCAGAATCCCATAATTTCTTTGTTCTGCACCATAAATCAACTGAACACTTATATATTGCGTTTCTTTTACGACATACTAACTTTCCACACTGGTATTTCAAAAGAATTCATACATGATGAGCGCTACCTAAGAAAAGCAACAGATAATGCTTTAAGGTTAATCTTCAAACCACAGTGCGGATGAATTTGGCATCCACTGGATGTCAATGGAGACCTGCATTTTATCTGTATCTCGTTACTTAATTTAGTAGGATAATTTTAGGGGTTTTTAGAGAGGATGGCTCTTTTCCCAGTATTATTGTTCGGTGACGTCTGGTAGCTGATAGTGGGAGCTGTTATCACAAAATGTCAAATGTCAGTAATGCAGAGACAATGCTCATTATCCCTCTCACTTCCAGGACAGAGGTAGATTCAACAAGTTTGGTGCTCAGTCAGGATTGGGAAGGGCAGGAAATAGTGAAGGTAGTTGCAGGGACGGCATCAGTGAGACCGGCACAATGAGAGAGAGGTTTTGCAGTGAACTGGAGCAGGCTGAAATGATGCTTGGAAACCATGAGAAGTACCAGGTCTAATTAATGTGAATGTGCAAATGATGTAATGAGGCATTTGAGAATGCAATTGAATAGCAGTTGGATAAAAGATTAATAATCATCACATCTGTCATCTATCAGAGGCCCAAGAGAGGGCTGCACAAGACACTTATGTTGTCATATGCCTCAGAAATGTCCAGGAATGGAAATACCCGCTGACACAGGATGATGGAGTAGCCAGTTATAGGGAGCATCTGAGCAACAGCAAAGTGGAAAGCTGAGAATGGAGCAGGGCCCCATAGCACATAGAAATCCAGTAGCCCCTGAGACACCAGTAGTTACCAGTGTGACAAAGCCCAACTGTGGACAGCAGCCTATGATGGCAAATTAAACCCTGAGACACCTTAGCCATTTAGGGGTAGAGCTGAATCAGCAAGGATCACATAAAGTTCCTATATCTGCATTTCACATTGGACCACACTGCTGCGGGCTTGGAAATCCAGCTGTCACTTTGGTGTCAGCTTACAGCATGGCTGGTATCCAGCTTTACTTCCACTGCCTTAAGTACATTCTCTTACTAGCCCAGACTACTGTTTTCATCTCAGGTACTAAAGATCATCTTCTCCTTCTCTCCCTCTAATATATCCCCATTATTGTTTTGAGATATTAAAGGTGCAGAGGCATACTTCCACTTTCAGAGTTTGTTTCAGGTTGTCTGTAATCTTGGGAAGAAATATTTTACTTATTTATATGCTGATTTTTTTTAAGGTTTCCAGCACAGACACGAGGGCTGTAACTCCTCAATATTGAACTAAACCAGCAGTATAATCCCACGACTCCACAAGCTGGGGCTATATACATCAAACTTGAGCCTAACCCTTGGGATATAGGCATGGCTCAGGATTCAAATTTTCACAAAGTATCTTATAACAAGTGCACAATTAAAGAAAGTGAGGGATAATGGATGAGATTTGCAAAGAGGTACCTTGATGGGGAAATTGTAAATTGCTGCTCTGCAGAAATTTCAAAGTGGTACAGGTGTTATTATTCATTCACTAGCCAAAAGCCAGAGCCAAAAGCTGACAAACAGCATCATCCCATTGCTCTGCTAGGTCTGCAAGTCAAAGATAGTGAGTTATTTGGTGAGGGAGGGAATATTTTTATTAATATTAAATAAATTACACTAACACCTCTTTTAGAATCAAGCCAATGGGCAATGACCAGACCTAGTTACAGTGATTAAAAGACCTCATTCATATCTAATGATCACACACAGTAATAATCTCATTGTAAAAGGCAATCAGACAGTTGTTCACTCTTCTTATCTCTTCTCCGCATTTGTAGTTACTAAGAAAGGATCTGCCTTTGATCATCTTTTCCTGTGCTGCTCTTTAAGTCATTTCATTAAAGGGCCAGAGTTTCCTGGATTAATGGTCATTTGTCATTTCCCCAAATCAATCTTGCCCTGAGTCTGTTGAGACCTACAAACATTTCCTCAAGTGTTTTTGTCAGAATTACAGAAGTTACAATGCTGTGCTCAGATGAAGAAGCTTTATTAAAAAAAAAAAAAATTGCTAGAGGAGCTTTATCTTTTCTTTGAAGGTATGGAAATATTAATTTATTAATTGAATTTTTATTTTTAGAAAAGAAATATATATATTGATTGACTCTATTTTTTCCATATGTCCAAGAAGTCTTAATTCATTCAGCTTTTCAATCTGACTATTTCTCTTGAATTTCCTCTGGGGCCTGGGCTCAGCCCATCTGTTACTGTTGAGCTCTTTACTCTTATATTCCATTTATGTCTACCACATCTGCTTTTCAGGCTCCAGGCTGACCTGTAGACTTTTTCTGAAAGAGCCCAATATTTCTATAAAACCAGTGCCATGCTAAAACATCTTTCTTCATAGGGCAGAATGCCACCTCTGGTGTCTCAGGGAAGCACAGCCATTCTGGTTGTTCATAAAGGAAATTGAGACCTTCATACCAGTGGAGGGGTGAAATTCAGTGGCAGAGCTTTTCTTCAGCATTCAGATTAAACTGGGGGCTCATACTACTGCCAGTCTAATGATGAGGGTGAATTTCAATATTTAGCAGGGATATGGATTTTGAAGTGTTTTGTTTTGTTTTGTTTTCTTCTCCTGACAGAAACAACTTTCCAGTTCTTCAGTGGCACAAGATGGTGGAGGGGTGGAAGTGCCATTGGTCCATCCCCATCCTATGCCAAGAGTACTGCCCTTGCAACTCTAGCACATTTGCTAAGAGGTATAACAAATTTAACACAAACCACACAGAGTTCTCTTACCCTTTTCAATCAAGCCATGCGTTCTTACCCAGCAGGTGTAATTTACTCCATTTTTACAGTGGTGGAATGGAGATGAAAAGACCAAAACCACTCATTAATTGTGTCTTAGCTTTTGGATGGGTAACACAAGACATATGTCACTAGATTTCCACAGAGCTTTTTAGGCAGGTAATTCCTTTGCATGTGGATTTGCAGAGCTGCTAATGTGTTAGTCATTAGGATAGCACCAGAGGCCTAACTGAGGCTCTCCAAATATTAATTCCAGAGCTGCTAGACCGTGATGGTGTCAGCTAAGAGCCTTAGCAGGCCTTCTTCCTAAGCAACTGAGGTTTAGGTGGGAATATATGTGGGCCATCCACCATCCACCCTCCAGCTGAAGCTCCTGCAAGTGAGAAGTATTTCTCATCTCTCTTGATCAAGTGCTTGCTGTGTAGTTTGGACAAGTTGGGTGGAGAGGTAGCCTTGTTTTGAGGTTTCAGATCATGCCAGATTATTCCTGCCCCTAAGTGGCGTGGAAGCACACGTTTCTGCTAGCAAGCAGTAGTGGGACATTATAATTTGACCTGCTCCCAGCAGTCCTTTTTGGTGAGCCTGTGCCAGAGAGGAGCCCATAAACCCCTCTCACATTCAATGTAAACTGACCTTGTAGAAAAGTGGGGCTGTCAGAGCTTGCTCATGCTCAGCCTCAGCACTGTGCAAGCCACAATACTGCATTCTGGTGGTCTAATTAGATACTTCCATCAAATATAACTACAATTTGTAAAAGTGATTACATTGCTTTGATTTTTACTGTTTTAATAGCAATTCACCTAAGTGACTCCCATTCAACTGAGAAGTATATACAGGCCCAGCTTTATTCAATTGGGGCAGTTCAGTTCAATCAGCATTCAATTGTCTTCAATGAAACCTTCCAGAATTAAGCTGGTTCAGGACAGGCAAGATGAAATTGTGATAACAAATGACAGTCTTTTCAAAAGGGGTCTGAAATGCTGAACTGGAGAGGCAGAAGGCAGCAGAGAGCTGAGGAACCAAGCCCCCTAAGAGCCCTTTTTGAACCCACAGTGATGTAGCTACCTTACATATTATTTAAACAATAAAAGCTATTTTATATGGATCCAAAAAACCAAGGGCTTGAAGGAAATGTTTCTCCCAGCTGAGTGGGCATTTCCCAGGACTTGTTGGTTTTATTACCTCATCTGTGCCCTTAGCTGTCAGCAGAGTAGTGCTGAAAGCTCCCCATTTAAAGCAAGCCATAGCAAACAGAGATTTACCATCTATCCAAAGCTTGTATAAATTTACTGTGGGCACAAGCTCAACAAAAGCTTATAAAAGAGGTACCTGTGGCTTCCAAATTAAGCCCATTTTCTCTAATTAGCCTCCTTCTTCACAATTTCCCTCTTTCCTTCACTCTTAAAACAGAAAAAAAAAAGCAAGAGCAGTACTGTGAAGGCCATAAAATCCATGTGCTTATACTGAGCAGGCTCTTGACACATTACAATTTTGCTGGAAAATAAGTACAAACTTCTATTCCAACTGAAAAATGAACAAGGGAAATCAAGCATTCTAGTTGACTTGAATGTGGTTGTAAGAAACCTTATACATCTGCCTGGCATTAATTTCCGTCTGGTTATATTCTGAAAGAGTTTGTCCTCTCCTTGGAAGTTAATTCCCCGCATAACTGTTCATTGTTTACAAGCCAGTTTCTTTTACCTCCTGCTGACAGAGCAAAACCTCATTTCATCTTTTAATCTGATAGAAGTCTTACTGAAAGCAAGCAGTACAGCACTAGTTTATGGCAAATACTGTCCTTGCTGTTGGATTATCATTGCAAAGAGCAGGGATGGGTAATTTGTTTGTTAATGTCAAGTAACTGCAAATAAAAGACTTCTCTTAGGACCAGTCTGTAACAGATGAGCTCTAAGCTAATAATTTTAGTAAGTAGCTTAGTGAATGGCTCCTGCAGTCAGAAAAGGGCTACAGAGCAAAGAACATGGTTAGTGTGCCCTGTGCTGGGCTCAACGTTAAATCGTGACCCTCCATAAACTCAGTTCATCTAGCCCAGCTTTAAGCTCTCCCTACAGCATTGGGAGAGCTATCCACAGAGAGTAGAAAGGTGAAAATTCTCAGTTAACTTTGGTGCTCTAGTTGCATTCATCAGGCCCAAGAGCATCTCAGCTCTCCCATCTCTCTGTCACACAGACAAAGGATACCTGCTGGAGCTTCTCTTGAGACCATAAGTTGGGCAGAAAGCCCATGCTAAGCAGCAGAATGTCTTGTCCTTTTATTTCCAACAACTTAAACTTTTAGCCAGTTCGCCTGGAAGACAGCAATATTCAGGGGTCAGAAAGCTGGTGGGTGGGGCGAAGTAACTCTTTCTTAAGATGTAGACCAAGCTAAGGAGTCTGTAGTTTCTAAATGGGCAGCCTCATTTTCATACCCAGATTAAAATGCCTAATACCAAGTACTTCAGATCCAAACAATGGCCCAAGCTCTGCACTGGGAATTACCCCTGTGTTTTATTTAGCTGAAAGAGAGACATGTTTCTCTGGAGACAATAGGCCAGTGCCTTAGACAGATTCTGCTGCTAGGTAAGGATTTAATAGGGAAAGTTTCCTTTTGCCCTCTTGGCAGGCAGATTTGCTTATGCTTGTATGAAAAATTGCCACTTGTTGGGAATGCACAGTTGTTTGCCTCAAAAGAAGGGTGAACATGGACATGGCACTGGGACCTATTTGCACATTGGTTCTTTGCTATCTGGAAAGGTTACAGCCCTTCACCCACCCTCCTTCTCCCTGCTGGGGCAGCCACTGCTGTTCCCTGCTGTGGATTCCCCACATCCAGACCTGCCAACTGAGCCACTCAGATGAGATGAGTATTCCCTGGCCAATCTCAGACAAAGACAATTCTGCAGCTAAGCACAGTCTGAGTAGCCGCCCTTTGCTAACCATATTTCTCTTGGTCGAAGCAGGGCAGAAGATATAGTGATGTCCAGGTGGGAGAAGGCATTAAACAGGGCAGGCTGTGATCTCTGTGTGCAGCATCTGCAGCCCGAGGAGCCTAGTCAAAGACACTCTCAATCAACCTACATGCATTTGTCTCCATAAATCTGTGAAAAAGTGTTGTCTTTCAAATAGTCCTGTGTCCTGACTTAATTGCAAGGGGGGGAAAAATAACTCCCACCAGAAGGACAGGTAGCTGAATCACTCACAACTTAAAGCCTGCAGGGATGAGCCTGGATAACCAGGGAGGCTCTTTCTGCATCTAATACGCATTGATCTATTCACTGCATGCTGAAAATCTTCAGGCTTTTATTCTGTATCAACTAACAGTGTAGTCATTTAGGTTGTACCAGGTATTTACCCCCTCCTTGTCTCTCCTCAGAGACATGAGTAGTGTTACGGATGCAAAGAAAATATCTGTGAAAAACAAAAGATCTCACAACCAGTGAAACCCAAACTGAACAGAACTTAATAGAGCAAGTCCGGAAAACCTTCAGTACCCAGTTCTCCATAAAGGTATCATACAGAGGCAATATGCATGTAATACAATATTTGAGTTGGCTTGTTTGTTTGTTTTAGTAAAGAAAGTTATTATCAAATTACTTTGAAATGTTTACACTGAAGATAAGTTTTCTCTCTATTTATTTGTTGTTTGCACAATATGGTCATTTTTTATTTTCATGCAGAGATCTTGATCTGCATCCTGCACCCTGGAACCTGCATCCAAGACTAACAATGTTAACCAAAAAAATAATTCAGAGAAGGTGTTTAACAGGACAATAGCAATCAATTCCTTCAAAATAGCTTGAGAAATTAAGGACTATTAAAACATGGAAATGATGGATCAGATAGGGTTTAAGTGATCATCTAGGTGTTGCTAAGCCTAATTTAAATACAGGAAGAATATCACGTTTCATCAGCTTCCATCTTCAGATTTAAGAGCTTCTCAAGTCCTCATTTATACCTGAAGTGTCACTGGCACATACTTTAAAGCCGATAAAATCCATTTACTGCCGCAAGCTGTTCAAGTTCTTCTCCTTATTTTCTCCAATCATGTTAATTTTCCTTCAGTGTTCTTTGTTTATTAAAAAAGAGAAACAAACAAGCACTTTGTGTTTATTAGTCTGATGTTCTTCTACAAACATTTATGTGCATTTAGCAACTGCACTTGTGAGCATTGCTGGCATTCTGTCCAACTGTTCCTTAAAATCCCCAGCATATCTCATCCTCTAGACACTGTTCCTCCCTATCTCACAAAAACCCCCAAACCTGGTAAAACAGCCTGTCCTTGATAAACACATTCCTTTAAAGGATGTTCAAAGTCTCCTGAAAGCTGCAGCCATCTGAAGTATAAACAAAAAATTAAATGAGAGCTTTTTCTGAGGCTCCTAGGCATTACTGTTCAAGGAAAGTCATGCATTCTTTCTCACTTTCTCTCAGACATGGGAAGAAACTTTGAGGAAGATGACCCACACCTTTTCCAGCATTCTCTTTTTAATCCTGATTTTTTTATTTTTTTTCTCTCAGAAAAGCAGATCTTCCTCTGCTTCTGTTTGAGAAGGAGATACATCAGGGCTTTACCCTATGACTTAATTATGACTTAATTAATTATGACTTAATCCAACAAGGCACATGCCCCAAAGAAAGCTCAACACTGGTCTCCTGACTCTTCTTGGGCCCCATGTCTCATGAAACCACTATCCTAAGGCATCTGCCGCCTCCTTTAAATGTGTCAGTCTGACCAGTTCAGATAGATGTTCTTGGGGAAGGACAGGAGGGACTCAGATATAGAAAGCAATTTCATAGCAACCTCACATCCTCAACACACTTTAAAAAATTCTTTTTCAGAGTCCTCCTCTAGAGGGAAAGATTATTTTCCCCTCCACATAGGCAGAGCCCCCCTCCAAGTCATTTACTTTTCAGAAAGCCTGTCAGAGAGGTTAGACCAACCCATCCCAGCAGACGTATGAAGAAAAGCAAGGAAACTTTTGAAATAGTATCAATTCATCACCATGTCTCAACTCCCTGACTAGAACAACCGCAGCACCTTACAACAGCTGAAATACTGGTCTGTGTCCCTCACTGTTGTTAATTAGTTGCCCTCCGTTGATTTATGCTTGCTGTCGTCTGCTTCAGTCTAGCCATATTTTCAGGGCTGCTAAGAACACACTCCTGATAAAAAGCTTCGCAAATTCCCTGTGGTAACACAACCCTGTTTCATTCAGCTCTCATATCTGCAGGTATAAGTCCCAGTGTTTCTGTACCAGCACCCCACAGCCATCCCTGGCATCCCAGCACCACTTCAGTCCCTTTGCAAGAGCCTGCTTGCTTTCTTTTCCTTTCTCCCTGTACTCCCACCTTTGCCTGAACTCACTGTCTCTTGCAGGGAGCCCTGCTCATTTCTTCTTTCTTTGCCTTTTCTTCCTTAATAAGAGGGGTATTTGAGAAGTCAGCAATCAGATGGACTTGAAAATGGTTCATTGTTGGAATTTTTCACCCTCAAAGATCTGTAAAATACTTTAAACCTTTTTTTTTTTTTTTAATCTCCTGGTGGTTGTACTTCTATGTGAATGAAAGCCCCCGGGGGACCTGAATAGTAGCATCTATACCACCTGTACCTCATCCTATGCATTGCTTTGAGCATAGACCTAACTCTGAAGCCTTCACTAGATCCTATATCATATTATCTGTGCCAGTCAATACCTATGGCTCAAAGCAATGGTAAATTTTCATCTTCTCTATCACTTCCAGGCTGTGTCTGCTCCATCACAGATCATCGTTCTCCAAAATGTTCATTTCTGTCTCAAGCCTGAGCTTGCCCCTTCCCCTCCATCACAAGCCATGTCAGGGCCTCCCTCACTCTCAGACTACAGGTGTGACCTCTGGGATCCATCAGTCATGCGTGTAGTCTTACAGCAGCATCCAGGGGCATACCCACACAGTTCCATGCTGATGGGTTGCTTTGCCCTTCTGAATGATTCCCAAGCAGATGAGAGAACACCAAAAACACAGTTTGCTTGCAAAAGTGGTGCTAGTATAGGCCAGTACCTCTTATTCAAAGGGGGGGGAATTAAACAAAACCAAAATAAAAACCACAAAACAAAAAGATATTTTTGCCCCCCCCCCCTTTTTTTTTAATTTTCCCCGACAATTTCCTGCTTCCTTTTCCTTTTTCCCACCCCCACCCCCCCTTTATTCAGGGTTCTTCTCTTTCTGCTGTCTCAGGAACTGAAGCCCACTAGGTTCAGTAGATCTATCTGCATGTCTGAAGATAAGCACCAACAGAACCGCTCATAAAATCAGCACCCTGTTGAGATGAGATCATTTCACACATGCTGTTTGTTTCCTGTTATACTGGGGAATTTACAGTGGCTGCTGGCCACTATAAATACTGAACTGGCAAGACAGCCTTCTCATATATTTCACTGCAGTAGTCATTGCTGCATTTTTGTCCTAAGAGTAATTTGATTTGTTGTAATTGATTTGGGTGGGGTTTCATTCCTAATTAACTGATGTTATGATGGAATGATGCAATCTTTGTTCATAAACCAGAGCCCAGAAATGAAACTGAGAACAGGGTAATAGCAGGAGGATGAAGGAGAGCCTTACCTACCAGGATGGCTAAGCAGTGCACTGGGAAGCCAATTAGCCGTGGTGTTGCTTGGTGCTGCTCACATTAGTGGTACGAGTGGACATGTTCATTCTTCTCAAGCTTGTAGTCAGCACCCTGGTAAAGTCATTTCTTTGTAAGGCTTCGTAAAAAAGGCATACATCAATAAGAGCTCCCTAGTGATGTTTTGGCAGACCCTGCCTTTTGCTTATGGTTGGACCAGTATGCTCCTCACTAGATTTAGTAGTGGAAGACTGAAGCCATGGACCTTTACAAACACACATGCACTGCCATCTCTGCAAAACCTTCCACCTGTAGTCAGAACCTCCCTCTGCTCATGGACACACACAGGGCAGAAGGAAACACGGGGCTTGTCGAGAGAAAGAACATCCCAGCTGCCCCTCAGGCAGTTGGTTTACTTTTGCATGGTTCAGGCCAGAAGCAAACACTGAAACACAGGCTAGAAGTGGGAGCACCTCTCACCATCAGTCTGTCAGTCAGGCCAATGCATTTACCTTTGTAACCTGGAATTTATGCTGTTATTTCTCAGCTGGAATCCTTTTCAGTTGCTGACCTTGATTTTGAGAATGGACTGAAACCAGGAGTCACACGGATTCTTCCAGAAAACATGAATCGTGAGTCTTATTTCAGAGGTGCCTTTTGAAAAGATTGCTGTGCAAGTCAGAGGGTTCTGTCAGCCCAAACTTGAGATGAAAAGACTTTATTGGCAGCACTCTAAAACTCACCCCTGCTTTTGCAATGCTGTTGCAGCTGCTACTGTACTGATACAAGGCATGTTCTGTTAGTATTCATGGTATTTCTACATCAATCAGATAATAATAAATGCAAAAGCACCTTTGTGTATCACTTGACAAACTTAAGTAGATATTACTGATCACAAATAGCACCCTGCTCCCCCTGAATTTTACTTCCCCCTCCACTCCATGGAGTAACCAGTCAGTGAAAACTAGGTGTTTTAATCAAACCAGAAAACGTGTATTTGGCAACAATTTTGGTATGTTTTGACACCCTATGGTTCAATTGCTGTGGGTTGTCATTCTTTTCTGTTGAAAAAGCTCTAAGCTAGTTTATATGATGTACCAAGGTCAGGATGTTCATCATTCCACTGACCTTTGCCCTCCACCCAGGAGTCATCAAGGGTGGCTACATAGATTGAGCCAGATAAGTTGTGTATCTGTACCTTTCTGTTTAATCCAGAATTGCAGTTTAGAAATGACAAAAGAGAAGTGTTTATAAATTAATTTCTTTATGGATTTAAGCCAAAATATTTTTGGTTTGCACTAGAACATTCTTATACATAGTTTTTCATGGGGGAAAAATAATCTATGCTAAAAAAAACCCAAAACACTTTTACAATCAGTCCTAATAACTAGCTCTGGGCACAATCTTCCTTTACCTAGAATGAATGATACTATGGAAGATCTTTTTCCTTTAGTGTCAAACAGATAAGCTGAACTGAGCTAAGATTTTCCTCGAATCACAGCCTCCAGGACGTTATCCATTTTTTTCCTACTATGGAGTTGTCCAGGTGAAGAATAGACAGTTGTCTTTTTCCGAAACACTGAGTTACAAGAAAGAAGTAGTAACATTAACAAACTATTCAAGCCATGTGTAGTAAGGAGCATAAATGATACTCTTTTCTTGGCAAAATCTCTTCAGATCTTGGGTTTCAAAATGTGGCCTGATTGTGAAGGAGACAGAGAATAAATAAATGCAGACATACTTACTCTCTTTTGGACCTGAAAAGATCCTAATTATTTAAATAAGAGGAAACCCTTTTATCTCCAGTAAGAAGTTTATCCTTTCTCTCTTGTGCTTGCTCTCATTGCTTTTTGCCTTTCCAATTCCTTAATAACAAATGGCGACACAGGTGTTAACAATATTCCCAGCATGTCCTATGGCAATACTGAGGAGATCTATATGCTGCTATTAGCATTAATTGGCAACATTGCCCCAATGGACAAGCTATTATCTTCCTAAGCTTTCGTTGTCTCTGTCTGAATACTTATCTTTATCCAGCTGGTAAAGTCAAGGTTCCACTCTATTGTTTTCTCCCACAGAGGGCGATTTATTGGATAATACGGTTTCAAAGACAATCTTTTCCTAAATTATCCTATCCATTCCATTATTTCTTTTCTATTATCTTGAAAGTCCAAAAGACTAGGTAAAAAAATTAGGTGCCAAATTCACTGTAAGTTGAGAAACTGAGACTGACATCTCTAAATCCCTTTGATGAGATTTTGTGATGTCATTTTGTCATTCCAATTAACTCAGAGTGGTGTAGTGGTGATAAAAAGATTTGGTCAGTATTTGTCTTCCAGATATTGTGTAAACACAAGTCTCTCTATTTCATCCACACTTACTCTTTGTTCAGAAGCAGTGAATATTTTTTATTTGATAAAGGTCATGCTTACTTCCTTTCCATGCAACAAAGACACATTCTGTATGTGTGGAAAGTGTCATAACTTAAGAAAAAATAAAATAGTCTGGAACAGGTACTAGTCAAAAATGCTCTTGGGGAAAGCAGCTACATTTATATTATCAGGACAGGCAAGTCCTTAATGCTGTGATACTGTCACAGCAATTCAAAGCTAAGCTACTTTATAAATATTAAATTCCTAAGGAAATGGAAATTCATGGTGTACTAGTTTCGGAATGTTACTTCCACCTGTCACTTAGATCCTTAATGTACGGTCTCTGAACAGCAAAGGACTTTTCTAATATGAAGATGTAGGTGTCAGGATTTTCCTTGTAGCTATGTATACGAAGATCAAATTTTTGTGGCTCTGGTTTTCTCCTGAAGGATATATTAACTGCTTTCCTCTCATCATCATCCTCTACGTCACAAGAAGAGATCTGTGGCCCTGTTCTGCTGTTGCATATCTTAATTAACATCTAACACCCAAGTACTAGCAAAAATAAGCAAGAAACAGGCATGAAGGTTGGCATAATGGCAACTTGACTGCTCTGCAAAAGTACCTATGGCACCATTCCAGAAACAGAATTCTACAGAAACATCCTTTAGCCATCATAGAGTTACTCGTAAAGGGACCTCTGACTTGTCTGACCAGCACATGAGCGCCTGCCAGAAGGCCAGCTCTTGAAAGCCACATAGCATGTGCATTTTTTACTAATGCAGCCCCTGGGTGTAGTTATTTTTTTCCTTCCACATATTCACCCTGAAGAACTGAGTCCATTTAGTGATGTAGTGCTGAGTGAAACTCTTTCTTTGTTACTGCCTTAAAAGCTGTGAAATACTGCCTTACCATTTCTTCTTCTGTGGGGTGAGAGTCCTTCTCAACTTTCAGACAACATCTTGCAGACAGCCAAGAAGAGATCTGTCTGCTCAACATCTTGTAATAACTTGAAATCTTTGCTTCGAACTTGCAGCTTTTTCAAGAGCAGGGTCATTGTACTGAAACAGAAGAGAGCAAAGCTCCAAGCTATCAAGCAGAGTACAAGCAGATTAGGAAGAAATGAAATTCATCAATACAATGCCCTCTTGGTCAAAAGTTCACCAAGAGAGAAGGGAGCTGTACGATGCACCCATCTCCTTTTAATTGTCTTGAAGCTGCTTCCTACCATGCTCAAGCAGATGTGGTGTCAGTGGAAGCCATGCAAAAGCAGAAACTTTTAATTATTTTAAAATAGCCTGCTTCATCCTGGGGAGCTGTGGTTAGGATCTGACAGGGAGAGAGATAAAAAAAGAAAAAGTGAGAATGGCCTAATGTTTGCTGAAATAAATCTATGAATTTGCTTCTAAAACTTATGTCCAGTGTTTATTAATGCAAGGGTAAGTTGTTCAGCAGCACACAAGAAGAAATAAAAATCCTGTGAACATTTTTGAAACCATGTGTATTTGTGACTGATTAATTGCATGATTACATGGGATTTATTTGCATCCTTTTCTTAGCTCAAAAAATCGCATCTTTTCAAAGGGAAAAAATCCAGGCACTATACAACTTATCACAAACCACAAACCTGTAAGCTGTATGTTGGATATTTGAATCATTAGTTATAAGGCAGAAGTCAGACTGAAATACATGTCATATATGACAACTATTAGCTCTTGAAGAGACATAATCTCTCCTAGATAACTGATGAAAAAAAAAAACAGCCACTAAGACAATTAAACCTGCTCCTCACCACGAGCAGGTCTGCAATGGATTACATTGGTTAGAATGATTTTCATTACCCTCTATCTTCCAAAAAGCTGATATGGGAAACAGAGAGGGACATGCTCTTTTGCTAAGATACAATTGCTATTTTCTGAGTCTTTCCTCCTCTCTGAAAAAGGCTGGGAATGACAAGGGATTGCTACCACAGGGCAAAGAGGTATTGGCAAGCTGAGTCCTGAGTGGCAAGAAAAGTCCAGGAGGCGCTGAAGTGACAAGACACAAAATATTTGCAGAAGGAAAGAGTCTCTGTGGTTCTTTTTGCAACCAGAACATAACAAGAAGCAGCTGACTGGAAAGAAAACCCTCTGCAAGGACACCCTATACAGGGCAGAAATATTTTATCAACTTATTTTATTGAATTTTCTCTTTTAAAATGCCACAGTTGTAACTCCATGTCCAACAAAGCCTAGATGATGAGAATAAAAGTCCTATGATATGTCTGGAATACGGTTCTTTAAACCTACAATTCAGGAAGACCTTGTGGAACTGATCAGAGGCCCATGATATGTTTGCATGGCAAGTACGAAACTTTGCTACAGCTGCCTCATGTAATGATGAATATTTGAAGGTCTTAGCATGGACCATAATGCATGACAAATGTATAAATAATACTTGTGAAAAGCCAAAACCAACTTTCAATCTACCATCCCTGTTAAAATTGCTTTCCAATGCTGATTTGGCGTTTCTCTCAAATATTTTATCAACCCAACATTCCTGCCACTGTGAAATGAAGCCACAACTGTTACCCTCTGGTAAAACAGAGCTCCAAGACCTACATTTTTCTAGTACCTATAACCAATAGGCTGTAAAAACTGTTTACTGATAGCATAACTCACCTCCCACTGGTGCTACAGGGCACTTTATCATCGAGTCCAAAAAGAGATTGAGACTAGCGCAGTGAGCTTTGACAAATCCCATCCTACCTTCATTTCTAGGCTTATGAAGCAAGAGTGAGATCAGAGGAAATGTTTATTGCTTATCAAATATTGATATATTACAATAAAAAATCTGGCCAATTATAACTATCTGCCTGTCATGTATTTGCAGGGCCCCTCCTGGTGCCTGTGCCTGCTGGGATTTAGCTTAGCACATCAAAGTGTCTGTCAGGATCAGCATTTCTTCACAGTGCTAACAGGATCATTTGAACAGTAACTTCCCTTCAGCACACATGTGTAGAGCATCCTAGCAAAACATTTCCCATGAAAAAAAAAGATAAATTTGTGCTGGAAGATGAAAAAAAAAACAACAGGAAAGAAAAATAACTGATGGCTAAAATCCATCTAACCTTACAGAACTAATGAGCACTTCCTGTGAAGTATCTGTAGATTCTTTCTTATGGCAATTATCTTCCTTTTAAAACTCAGAAGTTACCTGCAATGTTCTGTGTTTTGGCAGCATAATGTAGCCCTGTACCTCCTCAGCTAAGCCTCATCTCTGCAAATGTCCCTACACAAGACACCTTTTGGCAAGTCCTTCTGCAGTCCACAGACCATCTTTTTTGTCCAGATTGTGTAGAAGGTGCTCTCCTCCCTGTGGGCTCACCATCCTGACACCATATGAAGTTGCCAGCTGTGCTGAGCAACCCAGATGGGTCTTAGAAGATCTTGAGGTACTTCCAGCGATGCCCAAGCCCAGACTCATAGCTCACACATCTGTTCTGACTGGAAGTGTCCTTTCAAAGACAACCCTGATGACTTGCGGGAGACTGGGCCAAGAGCACCCCTTGCCTAATGTGTCAAATGCAGCACATCCTTAATTGCTTACAGAATTAGGGCACTGCTTGCTACAAAACATGCTTATAACCATCGTGAAAGCTTAACTGCTTGATACTATAAATAACTGGTTTCCTTTTCCCCCTGTGACTGTTTCTTTAAGCTTCTCAGTTTAAAATAAGCACAGACAAAAACAATGCGTTAGAAGGTGCCAAACTGTACATAAGGGAAAGGCATGTGCAAGAGTGCAAGCTATTCCTGAAAGTCTGACAGACTCACACAATGTTTTTGTTAGTTTAATAATAAATAATCATAACATTCAAAGCACAAGGATTACATTAACAAGGACAGGATGACACACACACAAAAAAGATGCTCAGTTTTTTGGCTGCCGAGACTTAGTTACACAAACTATTTGCCAGAACTGACAGCTAGAAAAAAGATGGGATGCATCTTCTTGGATCTTGTGGGCCTTTCATCTAATTCCTAACTATTGCAAGTGCCCTTCATTTTTCTGCTCTCTTGTTTCGACCCATTTTAGTCAATATGATTTCTGTAGTTTTGCAGTAAGGATCATTGTCAGGTAGATATGGTGAAAAAAGTTCAGCGATCACAGCTGAGTGAGGACTTTGTAACCCCAAAGAGAACTCTATTCCTTGATCAAGATGCTGTTGAGGCCAGAAGTCTGAGCCATAAGGATGGCCTCAGGTAATGCAATGGTCAGGGACATTCAAAGACCATCAAGCAAGGAGCAAGGCAAGAATATGCTCAAAAGCAAATCTTGGTGAAAAGAAACCAAGGAGAATACAATATAACTGGATCCAAAATAATAGACAGATAAAGAAGTTAAAAGGTAGAACAAACCTTTGGCAGCAAAAGGCAAGAGTAAAGAGCAATCTACAGAAATGCGGCTACAACCAAGTAGTGGGTTGAGCAGCTAAAAGAAATTGATCTTGGCTCTTGAAAGAGGGAGCTATGTCAGATTTTTAATGGACAAGAGAGACCACATTTTAGACTACCAAGTTCTTTGTTCTCCTAAGTCTTGAGCTTTGTAGATCAGGGCATAACCAAAAGGCCTCTGGCCACTTCAGACAGAACGTCTGTTATTGATGACAGCTGAATAATTGACCCATAAGGGCCAGGCTGTGTCACGGGTTGAATTTCAATCTACAGAATTATGTTGCTGTTCCTCTGAGTTTTCACTGAAGGCAAACACACCACGATTCAACTCTTAGTCTTGTCCCACATCATCTCACAGCCTTTTCAGTCTCAAAGAGCTTGACAACATCCAGTAGCTGACGCTCGCAACTCTCCTTCCTTTGCTTTCCCTGTTGGCTTTTCTTCCAGCTCTGAAAACCAGTGTGGCCATTTTCTTTCGCCCCACACATATGGCTTTGCATTTTGTTGAGCAGCAAACCATGCTGGCGCTAATGTTGAGTTTGTTTTATGCAGCTGTTTTCCTCTCCCATATATACAAAAGCTGTTTTTAACTCTCACCTCTCATTCTGATGCTTATATATGCCTCTGCTTTTCTGAACTACACTTGCTTTATGACCTGCTGCTCAGTCAGAAAGCTGGCAGGTATTTGCTGCATTCATATGGGAAATATTTCTCTTATCTTCAGCAAAACTGCGCTGGAGATTTTTGTGTGGATTGCACCTATGAATGTATTTTCCCGGTATAGGAAAAGGGAGGATTTATATTGGTGTTGGACTCCTTTTTGGGTCTGGGTTTTTCAGTCAGTTTGAGAAGCTAACAAGCAATGAAAGGTACTTGCCTCAAACAACAGAGACCATCAGGTGTGGAGAAGAATGCTTCAGAGAGGAAGCAAGGGAGGCAGGAGTGTTATTGCCTTCAGAGATGAATGCTGAGAGTGATACCGTATTCTGACACTGTGCTGGCCACAGCTGGAAAACTTTCTGTTGCTTTTTAAATGTGAAAGTCATTGTATAGCTATATTTCATAACCAGGCACACCTTACATTTTTAATGTTGCCGGGAAGACTGTTTGAGCATCTTAGTGCAGAGGGAGTATTTGCAATAATCCTGTCCCTTGAAAAGACATAGCCCACAAAGCTCAAAATGGTCTTTGCTGCCAACTGTCCTTTTAGCAAATGAATTCCCATCTGTGGGGCTGAGGGATGTGCTGGAGGAATTTCAGAGATGGATAAGAAGATATTTCTCCACTGGAATTACAGCTAAATACAGTTTGGTGTAAACTCAGTCTGTCTAACTTAACAAATACCAGCTCCTCAGTTTTGCTAGTTTGTCACAATTACCACAAACATACACACACATGTGTGAATACATGGTGTTTTATATATTTTTTCAAACATTTCAAATTACTGAGAGCAGAACTAGCACATCAAAGCTCAGATTTTGCAATCATGGGCTCTAATAGTAATGCTTCCCTACTGAATTTTTACCATTTAATGCTCAATGTTTTTATGAAAGAATGCACAAGCACTATTATACTCCAGATTAAGATAGCTCTTTGAATATAAAACTGACTAGACAAGGAGCCTGTGCACATTTCATGGTAGGTGTGAAAATCTTGAGCCATAGTGTGGAGCATGACCAAACTCCACTTGACAATTTTTTCAAAAATGGAATCCCACAGTTTTGAGTTCCCCCCTTCATTCTAAACAGAATTTAAGCTTTTCCTGCACGCAGCCTTATGGCTGCAGCATTCATATAAGATGCACAATGTCTTCTTTCTATTCTTTAGGCTGAATCAAAGCATTTTTTACTCTAGATGACTGCAACTCCAAGGGCAGTGATTTTTTTAAATTTTTTTTTCTCCAAGGCTGGTGTGCTAAACCCCATGAGTTTAAGAAAACAGAAATATGTGGAAACATCAATATGTAGCTCAAAAAAGTTATGATGTGACATGACATCATATTCTCACAGTGACTAACTCAACCAGAAATATTCCTACTTGTCCCTGTATGGTTTAGCTGAAGGCACCTTCTGTAAGTGTCAAAGGTGGTCATTGAATTGCAGACCATGAAATAATTCCTTAGATAGATTGCAGGTGCCAGCTTCTTAACGGCAGTAAATCAGGATATCTCCACACAATTTTATAGATTGTTTGTCTAACCCAATGTGCCTCTCCTTGTTTCTATTGCTTATTAAACCAGAGGATGAAATGCAGATATTTTGAGGATGGATGCACACCCTATATTAAGTATGGGTAGCCCAAAAATTCTTGCTTGCATCCCTTGTGTGTTCACTCAAAGGAAGATTTGTAGTGTCCATTTGGAGCTGACCCAACTCTGAGAAATTTGCTTGGCCATGACTCTCAGCTGGACTCAGCATTTCAGTCATAAGCAGCTACGTTCTAAAAAGCTGACAAAATTTGTTGGAAAAAGACTCCACATTGAGCTTTAAAATAAGTTACACTGGTGGAAAAATACAGCTCAGGTCTTTCATCATTTTTTCATGTTGTACAGACACGAATCCTTAGCATGCTGGAACAGAGCTTGGAGTACCACAGTTTTACAAAGTCAGAGTAAATTAGAAAGAAAATGGATAAAATCCCCTCATAGTTCAATGTTAAAGAATAATCATACAGCATCTGCCTTCATGTCTATAGCTGCATTACAACGAAGGACACAATCAGTCTCTCAAACATACATTGCTGGCATGGCTTATCATTTCCTACCTCTCACACTGATCCTTCTGCCTCTGTTAAGTAGTTTTCCATTGACATTTTCTGTTCTTTTTCAATACTCTAAGAGCTTTTGATGACATTGGCTGTTACAGGACTTTCAAAACTCGATTTTGTTTAATATGAGGACAACCTGACTTTCTGATATCTTTCCTTTTGCATTTGTCCTTAAACAGTGCAGGCTTTTTGAAAGGACTCAGGCCCATGAATGGATTTCTCTGGAGTTCCAGTCTGCTCCTGTAAAGCCTAGAAAGCACAGGCTGTGAGGAAGTGAAGGTATTGCTGAATATGACCCATTTCTGAAATTTACCATCTCATGTGGTGACGAAGTGAGATGAGCTGATATTGCTGAAATATTTTTAAAATCTCAGGGATTTAAAACTTTGCATTTAATCACATTTTTAAGGGGCTTTGTATCTGTGAAGCATCAGTAACTTGTCCTCTTAATTTAACCCTCATTTAATCTCATTTATTTCTTTATTGTATCTACCTGGTTTCTCTTTAAAATCACCTGTTGTGAGGAAGGTTGTTCACCTGTTACAAATCAATTGGATCATTACATCCACCCCCACCTGTTCTTAGGAACATTGCAACTCTCAAGTTAGTAGTAAGTCATTACAGACTTCTTTTCCCTGATATTTAACTTCTGTCATGATGCTGTTACAAAACTGCCCAGCAGCTTTCAAGCAGTCAAGATTTATATGCTGGGTCACAAAAATAAGAGGGAGAGTTTCCACAAGAACGTCCTGCAAAAGGTCCTGTTCTAAATGCAGCCAAGCCTAGGCTGAAGGATGCAGAAGGTAATGTCTCCCTACCAAAACTGCTTTTGTCAAAGACAGCAGACCTGACTCATTTGCTCACCCTCCTCTTGTTTGCATGACACCACAGCGTGCCTACCATTTCATAATGTGTGAACAGACATGGATTCTGGCAAATACAGATATGTGTACAGGTATCTATCAAAAGCCACCCCAACTCCTCCTTAAGTTCATAATGGCGCTGAAAGAAAAATATACAGGGTTTTCCAAGGCTGTAGCTCTACATCTCCATGCATATCGCTCACAAGTGCAGAGCCTTGCGCTCTCGGTGAGCAGAGGTGGTGAAGGACAAGTGTGGCCAGTAGATTCCATACTGTGCTCCTCTGAAGGGCTGTGGCTTTAAGACTCCCAGGTCATGACGTTTGCTCCACTCTGAAATGCTGTCTCACAGATGCTGCTTTAGCATCACCATGAGCAGACAGCAAGAAGCACAACTCCCTTAGCCAGCCATGACTCCCTCTCTATGCTTTAGCTGGCTTGGTAATAGACTTCTGCTCTGGATTTTGATTTAAAACTGTTGTCTACTTCTTTACTAATTGTCAACACTTGGAAATTGTCTTGTGTTTGTGAAGCATTATCCACATCTGTTTGGATGGTGTTACAGAATAGGATATGGCATGGTCAGTAATATTTCAAAGCTCTTTTTCCATTAGCTGTCACCAAAATACTGGTGGATTGAGGACTGCCTGAATGGCAGACCTCAGATAGTTATGATAGTTAGAGGTCTGTCACTAGTGGTGTTCCCCAAGGTTCAAAATTGGGTCCAGTATTGTTCAACGTGTTCATCAATGACTTGGATGAAGGGCAGATGCATCCTCATCAAGTTCACTGATGACACAAAGCTGGGAGCGGTGGCCGATACCCCAGAGGGCTGTGCAGCTCTTCAGAGGGACTTGGCAGGTTGGAGATGGGCAGAGAATTGCCTGAAATTCAACAAAGGCAAAGGCAGGGTCCTGCACCTGGGGAAGACTAACCCCCTGCACCAGCACAGGCTGGGGGCTGACCTGCTGTAAAGCAACTCTGCAGAGGAGGACCTGAGGTTCCTGGTGGACAGCAAGCTGTCCATGAGCCAGCTGTGTGTTGGTGGCCAAGAAGGCCAATGGTATCATGGGCTGCATTAGAAAGAGCATTGCCAACAGATCCAGAGAGGTGATCCTGCCTCTCTATTCAGTCTTAGTGAGGCCTCACCTGGAGTGCTGCACCCAGTACTGGAGTCTCCCTCACTGGAGATATTAAAGAACCATCTGGACACAATCCAGTGCTCTAGGAAAACCTGCTTGAGTAGGGAGGCTGGACGAGGTGGCCTTCAGCAGTCCCAACTTTACCCATTCTATGACTCTGTGATTTAAAATGTTCACAAACAGGACTCAAAGGACTTTGATTCAAAAACATGGGGAAACCATTGAGAACATACTTAAATATAGGTATATATTTAAATGCCCTTCTAAAGCTGTGCTTAAATATCTGCAGATTGAATCTGAGCTGATTAGTACCAAACCATGTTAGATTTCTACTGAGCTCATAATAAGCTCCTCCTTAATACTGTGGCAAGGGACCAGCGTACACCCACTTCTTATTCAAACATTTATGAAATTATTTTGATTCCAGAACTAATTAACTGGACTGTATCTTAATCATTCCTACTAGTATCATACAGACGTAAGCAAAATATCATATGATTCCCTACCAGCCTGATACATTTCAATTTCAACATAACTTAATAATTGCAGTACCAATTAGTTAAAACGTAAGTAGGAAAAAACATTGGATGGAGACATCTTAATTTAAATATAATCCATTAAGTAAAAACTGCTATTCTAATTAGTGATAATGTAGCACAATTAGGAAATAAAATTTGATTGGTACATTGGAATTTAAACTTAATTAGTAACTGCTACCCTAATTAGTAAATGCAATACGTTTCATGCAGCGTTTTGTTGGGGAGAAGCGCATGTACAGTAGGGATGATGGGGAGGAAAGAGGCAGCAGGAGAGCTGAGGGGGGTAGTGTGGAGCAGAGGAATTCAGCGGTGTCAAGCCCAGCATCCTACACCTGAACCAGCACTGACCTCACAGCAGAGTAGTTCAATCTCACTCAAAAAACTTGACGTGAAGGATGATTCACTGTCACCTACAGGCAATCTCTTCCTGTGGTTAATTACTTCCACTGCCCAGATGGAGCGTTTCACTTTGACATGTACAGTTTTCTGTTTCCAGATCTGGATTGACAAATTTTGATAAACTAGGGAAAATAGTTGTGGAAATCAACTAAATTGAAGAGCTCAGTATTTTGAAACAGGAAAATGCAAAGTTGTCTTAGGCACAAAGGCACTATAATACCCCAGGGTCCACACTTTTATGAAGGGGAGGATATTTGAAGATGGAGCTTGACACCTAGCAGGATCTACAGCCTTCTTAGAAAGATATTATAACTTTTCTTTTAATGGGAGAAGAGGGGTAGAAAAAACATTAACTGTTGTTTTCACTGAACTCATCATCATCATTTCATCATCTTTTTCTGGAAAACAGTTCACCTAAACCCCTTATTATGTACACATACTTAGCACTATTTCCATTGCATTACTTTTCATTTAGTGACACTGAATTCTGTCTGCTGGTTTTGCAGCCAGTCACTTGAGGTCTTCAACGGCAATTTTAGATTTGTGTTTCTGGACTAGCACGTGAACACCAGGAAATTTCATTTCTTCCAAATCGCTCCTTTTGCAGTCACCTATGCAGAGCATACCAGGTCCATCACTACTGAATGTCCATTGTATGGACCACCGTTTATTCTCCACTCATTGCTACCCTTTCAAGAGAGGAAAAAAACTGTATTGGGAATAAATTAATTTCAAATACTTAATAACTAGGAACAAGATATACAAATTAATTAACCTTTTCACTTATCCCATGATATTTCTAGAAAGCTTTGGTCAAAGAGATTTTGTCAAAAGATTTAAAAAAATCTAGTGCTTTATATTTATTGGATTCTCCGTATTAATACATACATTGCTACAGACAGCTTCAATAGATTTGTATCCTAAGGAGTTTTATAAAAGCTACATAGTTGGTTTTCCCCCCACTGGATCATATTTATCCAAACATTTACTCATTCCACTCTTAATTATAGTTTACACCAGATGCTTCCAGACTTTACTCCAAAAACATTTGTTATATTTACCACTTTCCATTCTCCTGGTACCAAGGACTATTTATGAAAACAACACAGCTGGTATGTCAGACTTACGTACCTTAACACCTCTTGTGTGAATATTAGTTAGTTTTAAGAATTGCTTCCTATTCTTCCTGCTAATTTATTTGGAAAACTTTTCTATTAGTAACTTAATTAGACTTAGATTGTCAGAAATACACTCTGGAAAGAAATGTTGCAAAATGGGAAAACTCCTCAGTTTCATCAAAATGAATTTTTTAATGCCTTTTTATTACATAGTTTGATCTTTCCTGGATGCCCCTGACTATGCCTCAGTCATTTATTATCCCTACAGAAAAAACCCAGCAACATCCCTATTTCTGATATATAAAGGAGGTGGAAAGTGCATTTAGCAAGTTCAGGTCCACCTATCCCCCCCCCCTCCCCCCTTTTTTTATTTTTTTGCCTGTTGGTCTTCTTCATAGGGTTTAGCATTTAAATTTACAGAATTTGGGCATGTCTTTTCATGTGTGTACATGAATGTTGAAACACCATTTATAGCTTTCCTCAGTGACTTTTTATTACACAGTTTGACTGTAATCCCTTTATTTTTTTTTTCTCATGGGTAACACACATTTACTGTGAGCTTCTTCTTAAAGCATTTATGCTATAATCCAAGAATTTGACCCCTCTGACTGTTCCTTTTATGTATTTATTCCTTTCTGGTTTGCCTAGATGGCTAGAGAGTAAGCTTTTCCATTCTTCTACATTCCTTTTTAATTCTCCCCTTTGAAGTTAAAAGTGAAGCAGCACATTTTCTATTCCTGAATGCAAAGGTGGGGAAGCAAAACACCAGCATGCATCTGCTGCGTGCAGTGTGGATGTTTCCACGGCTCAACGTCCTCATAAATGAGTTGCACAAACACCAATCAGGAATTTTATCAGGATGACTGGCTTGGCTTTGAAGTGAGGATAAGCACTACTTAACCATGAATGGTTCCCTGCAATGCTGTTTTTCTGCAATTTTACAAAATATATGAGGGCAATAAGCACCAGGGGAGCAAGAAAAGCCTCTTGTGCTGAGGGTTAAGGCTGGTACAAGAATAAATACATTGAATACACTTAACTAAGTCACAGCTAAATTAAGACTGGCAATTAGAAGATGGTTGATGTCTGTCAGGGACAGATTTCCAGAATAGCTTAGGAAAATGTTAACGAGTTTTAGTAGGGGGATCCCTAAATCTATGGGGAAGATCACAAGGCTCCCTTTATGTGATAGCAAGGACTCAATTTGATCAAAAGATATTTCCTAGATGGTTCAGAATGTTTTTCTGCCCTTTTCTGTTAGAGGATCCTCTGCTGTGATAAACTCTTTTCTTGCTCCCCAGTTTGAAAGGCAATTCAAGATCTGAATCTATTTTGGTGATGACTTTGACAGCAAAATTCACCACCGGCAGAAAAAAAAACCAAAACCCAAAGGCTTCCTTTGTTTATACTGAATCTGTCAGTAATTTCATTTGATGTTCCTGACTCCTGAGTTGTAAGACGTATGCACCTCTCCCTCTGCAACAAACTTGTATTTCTTTAGTTTTTCCATGTATCTTTCCCCTGATGTCTTCCCCCCCCCGCCCCAAGGAGCCTTAGGCCATTTAACCACTCCTTAGAGAAAGCTGTTCTATACTACTGATAATCCTTATTGCCTGGCTTTGGAGGTTGCCTGGCTCTGTTAGATCATTTTTGAGCTAGACAAAAGAATTGCACACAGTGCTCAAGATGTAGAAACACCATGCATTTAAACAGCAGCCTGGGGCTATTTTCTGTTCACTTTTCCTAATAATTTTTAGCATAACTGCTAACAAGGACCGAGCAGATGTTGAAGCTCTAAGACCTCTTTTCTTACTGGCAGCAGTAACTTTAGAGCCCATAACTACAAGTGTAAAGATTTGAAGGGTTTTTTACCTTATGCAGGGCCGCTGATTGTAATGTGCTTTTCACATCCTGCAGAAAAAAAAGAAAAGGCTTTCAGTCACCCTGACTGGGCAAATTGTCATCTGCAGCATATATGCCCCTCCCTGATACACACCATAAGCCATTCACAGACAGCTGCATCCACCCAGTGCTCCAGACACCTTATCAACCTGGATTTGAAATATTTCCCTAATGCAATACCCTCCCAGGTTTCCATTCAAGAAAGTCACACAAGCATTGGTTTAATACTATTCTGGTTAGCTAAATATTTAAGCACAAAGCTACCATTACACACCTAACAAATCCTTTTATATTCAGCAGGATTGCTGCATTTGCTTGAATTTAAGTATAAACTTTGGTATTTTGCCAAGTGGAGATACCATCTTGAGCAAAGCTTCTATTGAGTGAGTTAACCAAACAGATTTCCTAAATCCTAGGCTTTCACCTATTGGAAATGGTTTGAGTGTGTGCATGGCTTAAGAAATAAACAAACGTTGAATTTGTCCATCAGAATTATTTTATGTCAACAAACGCAAACTCTGCCTTATTTGACCTACATTTTAATTGTACTATTTATGCCTCACCTGAGTCAAACTTCACTGAGCAAGAGATGCAGACCAAGGGGAGGTCTTAAAGAGAACGGCAGCAGCAGCCGGCCACCAGGCATGCACATTGCAATTACATCAAGGCAAAACATCAGCATGCCTCCTGAAAAATCTTCTCTGACCTTGGCTTAATGCCATGGGAGTCCCTTGATTTGTATGTACATCTGATGAATCACACAGTTTTTAAAAAAATGTAATTATTGAGCTTTAAGTTTCCTCTGATAAGGCAGTATTAAAGTCTGAAAGCTACCCTGCAGTTCTGCCTGCCTTTTAGTTGGGAGAAACAAGAGCCATTTAATCAAACACTTTGTGTTTTACCAGGGAAGGATTTCCTTCTGATCTTATTGTAGTGCCCAGGCCATGGAAAACTGCACTCTGCTTTGCATCTGCTGTAGTTTGGAGCAGGGACAGAGTCTTCCTGTGGGATTTCTGAGCACTGGCACCAGAGTACAATGGCAGTAGGCACAGAAAACACAAAAACCTTACCAAAGGGGAAGGTGTTGCTGTGACTGGCTGGAAGCACACATTGGGCGAGACATACGTATATTTAAACATAGATCTGTCTTACCAGTTTTGCACAGTACTGTTATTTCTAAAATCCTCTCCAAGCTCCCTTTTTACTGTGTATTTTTATAGCCTCTAACACAAGAGGGTTTGAGACCCTGACCTCAGCTTTTAGGTAAAAACTGTGATTCAAAGACATAAAGGGTAATCAACAGGTCCCTGCCAAACTGGCAATGCTTTCCTGCAGACTGCCTGGGAAAGCAGAGGCACTGGTAAGCATGAGTAAGGGACTTACTTAAAGTCATATCGTGAATTAACGTTTGAGGGAAGAATATTACCTGCCTTTTCTGGGCTATACAAATTGCATTTCTGCTTCATCTGCATGAACTGAAATTACAGTTTGCCTGATACAATGGACCTGAAATAAGCAGAGTGTTCACAGTGAAGGGCTTGTACCACGCAGCCCTAGTGGATAAGTAGTATTTGTTCCTAGAAAATGATGGTCATGCCCTCTAAATACCCTTTACTGTGATACATTTTGATTAAGCATCCTGAAGAGTCCCCTGATGAAGAGCCAGCCTGCCCTCATGCCACACTAAACACTGTAGAACAGCGCAGCTAATTTCAGCTGTCAAAAAATTAACTACCTAGACACAGCAGTCACTGGGGTATGCTGCGCTCCAGAGAGATTCAAGGCTCAGGCAGATTTCATTTTCCTCAGAGCTACCTGCCTCTCCGCAGGAGAGGGTGATTCATCCTATCCTAAAATAGGTATTTAAACCAGGGATTTGCATCACTCTCTGGTAATGCTCTTCTCTTCAGCTCCTGATGACTCTCAGGGGAGACCAGATATTCAGCACTGACCAACCCTGGGGGCAGTTGACTAAAATTATGGTAAATCCCAACCAATAAGTTTTTTCCCCACCCTAAGTAGCCAACCAACTAAATTGTCAGGTCTTGCTGTGCAAGACAAGTGCCATCCTTACTTACCAGTAGGGTTTGCAAGTAATTGCATTTCAGGTGAGATTTTCTACCCTCATCTCTGCCAGGCCGCACAGGGATGTTCTAATTTCAACATACAACCGAGTGTGGCTTTGGCATGTTCTGTGCCGAGTATATTTGACATTTTAATTGATGCCATTTGTTAATTAAGAACGCTAAGTGATGACAGGGAGAGAGGAGGAGATCTTATAAAGAATGAATAATAACCTTGTTCAAAAGCGGGTAATGAGATACTGGGTTAAAAATACATAAGCCCTTGCAAAAGTGTCTAAATGTTTTTCAGAAATCAGGTGTTGCCCACCTTTTCCTTATTGCAGACATGTCACAGAGCAGAATTCATCAGCTGCCACATGTGCTCTTTACTCAAGGTTTTTCTAGCAGAAAAGGCCACATATCCCTGGGTTAAGCTACAGATGGTCTCCTGCCACAGCATGGACTGGGGCTCACCGTTCCCTTTCTTTCCACTTGCCGTTACCACAACTACCATCAAGGCAGAAGATACGGCCACACCTTTGCCAGGCTCAGCCTGCCCACATTGGGCTGGCCCCAGACTTTGCACAGGAAGATGCCAGTCAGCAGTGACTTCCCTCAGCAAGGAGGTGGAAAAAGGTGGAGCTGGTGTCATGATGCTCAACACTGATCCCCTTTTCAGATGCACCAGTAGCTGTGTTTGGGACTTGTTTTCCCTAAATGCTGCCTGCATGCTACGCAAAGCCCCTTAATAGAAGAGAACAGAGTAGAGACTGTTAGCCAGGAGGGTGGCTCTGCAGGAAAGCAGATCCAAAAAAGCCTTAGGTCTAGCTCCTTTCTATGCAGATGCACAATTAAACAGAGACAAAAGGAAAGACCAAGCAGATGCTGGAGAGGAAAGAAAAGCAGTTTTCACCAGCTGACATAGGGAGTGGGAAGAAAGGCTGCCACGAATTTCCAGTGCCACTCCCCAGTTTGGTGTTTTGGACCAAGAAGAGCTTTTAATACCTAGCAAGAGGCAGGCTGCCCTACCTCTAGATCTTCATCTAGACTTTCCTGTCCAGTTTGAAACAACACTTCTCTCTCTCCTTCTCTCTCATTCATGGGCCATGCATGACCCAGGGATGACCCTATTGCCATATTGCACTGCCAACCCTCACCTCCATCTCTCTGATCTCACCTGCACACCCGAGGAGAAGCACCTATAGATACCAATGTCTCCATCTGTGCAGAGTGTAGCACAGATCCTTCCATCTGGTACACACTAGAAAACCTGTACAGGTGGGAGTTATTTGCTATGGTCTATAACGAGTATACAATGTATGTCTCCTAGGACAAAAGGTGAGATGGTTTAGAGAGGATTTCCTTGTCCAGGTGCTTAACAGAGAAGCTGCAATTTTGGAGGAGCTGGCAGAGCACCCAAAAGATCCCAAGTCCCTATTCTGATTGTCCTACAGAGTCTGGATTACTCTTGAGCATGTCTTCTGCCTTCCACAGCCCTCGGTTTGCTTTGGGGGTAGGAAGGTGGCAGTGAACATTACACCAACTTTGTCCAGACTCTGAGAGGAGCACGGCACTGAACCAGTAGCAGGAATTTCCACATATAGATATACTGAAAATTGCCAGAAGAGTTCGTTTTCAATTTCTATCTGTGAAAAGTTTGGGGAGGTGATTAATACCAGCTCCAGACTGATACAGGCTGACTGTTTGTGGGGTTTTTTTCTATTTGTTTAACGTTGTTTACTCAAAGTATTCATTTGTTTACCTTGTTGTTTTCCACTCCTTGCATCTGTTCATTTATTTAAGTATGAGACTCCGTGTTTTCCACTTCTGTTTCCCCTCATTACAGTGGAGCATCTGCTTAGCACTTAAAAAAAAATCAATCAAAAATAATCTTATACCATGGAGCAGAAAGTTTTCATAAACTATGAGTGAAGAATGATTATTGTTTGCATAATCCCTTTTATTATTATTATTTCTTCAGACTTCAGTTTGACAACAATTCTGGATGACCTTGACAAACATTTTTTGGGATAAAAGTTGGGATGACGACCTAAGGAAATACCTAAGAGAATCAGTTCTCCCTAAAAATCAAAGAAACAAGACTATTGTCTTTTCCTTCCTTTGCAAGTCACTTTAAAGTCAGTCTTGAAATGGAAATAGCCTGAAAAAATATGTGGTTTTCCCTGCTAGACAGAAATCCTAAGACAGCCTAGATGTGACCCACTGCAAAACTTCTGCAGAAAGCTCAGCTAGGCATGTTTATGCAGTGCTAATGTGAAAAGCAACATCCCTGTCACCTCCATCAGCTCCCCATCTTCTTGCCAAAACTCCCCTCTCTTCCTTGATCAGCAACTTCTGGGGTTCTCAGAGTCTGTGCCCTCTTCCCTCCCTGCCAGAAAGAAGCTGCAGAGAACATCCCCACACCCCTTTTCTTCCTGCCTGAACAACAACATCAGCTCTCACTGGTTATTCACATGGAGGAATCTCATCTAACCAAGTGACATTTAGAGGAAATTGTCTTGCTGATTAAAGGAAACATGTAGTATCTGTGGAAAAGATATCAAGAGCACATAAGGGGGTAACACGAGGCTGAGTGTCCTCTTGATGACTAACAGCTGCAGGCAAGGCTTGTTCATTAATGTAATCAAGTCACGCAAAATTTCATGATAAGGTTGGGGAGTCTTGCACAAGTGATTAAACCAAACAGCAGGTAGATGAACCACTGTCAGCTATTCCAGCAACTGCCTGAATTGCCTCCAAGTCCAAATTTAGGTCTAAGAGGTGATCCTATTACCTGCAATCCATTACAAGTGACTCTGAGCTCCCTTTTACCACCTCTGCCCAGTGTTATTGTCATCCAATAGATCTTTAAAAAAATACAAAAAAAACCCAAATCAACCCCCAAATAAACACAATCCCCAAAAAATTCTCACACAGCAACACTGTTTGGACATCATTGCATTAGGAAACCCTGGTGCCTATGATGAAATGCGCAGAAACAGAGCATCTGGATTCAGTTGAGGTTGGACCAATGCCTTGTGAATCAAAATAAACAGTAGATCCTGAGTATTCCTCCCTGTTTACTCAGATATTTCTTTCTCCTCTCACCAGAAATAAGAAAGGGAGGTTTCTACAAAACAAGATAATACTTGCTGTACAAAAGTACTGTTCTTCTAATTAGCAGAGATATTCAAGGCACTGAGTGAAGGAAAGCTTTTTTCCTCTACCCTATTCTGCTGTAAAGATATGCTATCATTTAGAACATCACTTAATTAAATACTAGAAATGAGGACACTTTGGAATGGAATAATACTTCTCCAACAATTTTTTCTAGTGGTCAAATATTGGTCAGAATAAAAAAAAAAATCCAGCTTTGTCACGGTCATCTGGTACTTAATTGGTTTTTTATTTAGTTCCGTATTAAAGCATGAACTTGAGGAAAAAAAATTAATTGCTCTCCAGTGTGGACAGCTCACAATGAGTGATTGTGTGGAAAGAAAGAAAACAACACCAAGTCATTACAAACCCCAACATCTGATCTCAGTATCATCTTTCATCCTTTACAAAACTCTAGCTGACATGGGAGGTACATCTCTTCAATGTTAGCATTAAAAAGAAAACTGAAGGTAGGATTTTTCAAAGGCACTTACTTCTCACTGCTCTCCTGATTCCTATTGAAACCACTGATAAAATTCTTTACTTCCTTCCCAAAGAGCAGGGTATGCCAAGCACGTCTGAGCACCCCACATACATAAAAATCAATAAATGCTTGTTTGTATCATCTAGATTGTGTCAGGTCAATGATGTGGAGACCTGAAGGTCATTTTGACCAGCCAAATCCACTGAGGGTACTCCGCCCCTCGAGTTGCCTCTTTAGCCCACAGCACAGCTCTTTCATGGTGCCATTTGCTCGGGAAGCAGAAGCGATCCTGCTGGTGCCACCTTCTTTCAGCTTAGCTCCAATTTAGACAGTAGTAGAAGAGGACAACCAGGATTTCCCAGGGCAGGAGAAGGGAGTGGTGGAATTACTTTAGCCTGTCACAGTGCATAGGGCAACATCCACCTCTGTGCCCGGGGCTTGGCAGAGATACTGGGGCCAAACTGGAAGTCAGCTGCAGGAGTTGGCAGGGCATTTAGGGGCTGGCCCACAGGGCCATCATTGCAGTTCTTTTAGACGGCAGGCATGGACAGAAGCCACATCTGTTATAAAGTGATAACAAGACTTGTATTGACACCAGGAACAGAGGACTTAATGCAGGGAATAACAGACGAAGATCCTCTTAGGCATCCAGGAAATCTTGATTTTAGAGAGCAGCTGTTGCCCCCATCCTCGCTTTTGAACTGTCTTACGTATATCTGGCACAGGGATGCTGGTCCCATCCCTGCTACCCCATCAGTGATATCCTGCAAGCAGGGGTGGTTGAAGGGAAGCCACATGTGTCAGATCTTATTAACTGGAAAAAATTCTAACATTACATGCCTCTACCAGTGTGCTCCTTAGAAGAAAGGCACATTGGTTTTAGTACTTGGCCAAAATCTCTATCAAGTTAGCAAAGACAAGAAAGGTCACAATTTCTGCACACTAGCAGTTGTGTTGATTAAAAACTACAGACTATCTTGTTTTTACTCAACTGGTTATCATACAGTGGCTGAAATGCTCTGGGGATGGCACTGTTCCCAGAGAGAGGGAGTAAGGCAGAGAACAGGGATCAAATGGATGCTGCAGAATCAGTGGAGAGTTAACACACAAGGAGATTGCAGTTTCTTCATTAGCACCAAATAAGAGCAGTTTTGAAACACACGAAACGCTTTGCTGCACCATCTGTTTTGTCCAGCTAAATTCTCACATTAATCATCTTTATTCCTTGTGAGTAATTTCCTCGTGGGAAATCTACTGAGCATGCTTAAATTTATTAAAACTATCACAGTTTATTAAGAGTCCATACTTCTGCCTTACACACCTGATTATGGGGAGAAAAAAAACCCAGCTGTAATCACAAAATGATTTCTCTCATCTCTGTACCTCCCAGGGTTATTCATGGAAGTAGTGGGTATTGGTGTTGCAGTGGCATTTCATGCGTGCCCACTGCAGTGTTCCGAGCACTGTACTAGCACATCATGTTTCTCCAGAAAGCTTGTGTCAAAATATTTATAAGAGATTCAGGTGTGGTTACACCTGGTTTAAGGAGGAAAGCTCTCCTCTGCTCTCCTATTAGCTAACATAAACCTGTTCCTAATTTTTAATGCAGACATTTGCCAGGCAGCCTAGGTAGGCATCAGCCAATTGGAACACAACTCCCAAGACAGAATAAAAAGGTTTTTTGCCTTCGTTACCTTGTGCAGGTAATCAGAAGGAAGCAAAGAACAAGATTGGCACCATGACTAGCCTGGGAGCACATGATAGACAGCACAACTTTGTATTCCAGAAGTTTTCAAGATGTTCATCGCTGACAGGACAATGAAATACTGAAATGTTTCCATTAAATCTGTGTTGTGTTCTTCAGCTGCATCAAAAGACAGGAGATTTTTAATGACAGAAGAATGACTCATTTGTCTGGTGTGAATCATCACACTCTGCTTGTGCCTCCTAACTTATATAAGGAATACCAAAATATTTTTCCTTATTAGTAATGAAAATTACTTAATGTGTAGAAAGGGCTGTCAAGCCATTGCCAAAAACAGAACAAGACTGCAATATCCAAGACAAGGCCCCTTCGCTTCAGCCTGCCAAACCCACATGTGATGTCAGAGGAAGAGCTGTGCCATCCCATCACTCACACTGGCAACACAAATCCACCTCACAGGGACATCAGCTGCTTCACCAGACCCTTGACTGAAGCAAGGGTGCTGCAGGGGCATAGGGTTTGCTCCAAGGCCAGGAGCCTCTGGGGGCTGCCATGTCCCAAATCCCCAGCTTTCATCCACCATAGATCACAGGCCAGAGCTGTTTCACCTCACGCATTATTAAAGCTATCTCGGCTTGGTTTGCATAGCACAGAAAAAGTTGAGCACAGCCAGTTTTTTCCAGCCAAAAGCAAACACAGAGGCAATTATCCCATCAAAACTCACTTTGCAAGCTTAACACACTCCATCCAGGCAACCGCTTTAATCTGTGCTGGCTAGCGACTCCCTGCTGAATAAGCATACTTCTCCTTGAGGGGGTTGCCAGTCTAACTCAACTCATGTGCCTAAACTGGCAAAACCCACTGAAGTGCAAACAGGCCATCTAGGGTGTTCAGAGACCCATTCCTGAGTAATTGGCTTCGCATGATGACTCATACACACACAAACACAAAACATAAGAAAGCTTCCCCTCAGGTTTGCTCAGAGTACATACAGTTTTTCACCTGTGATGAATAATAAAGAATACTTCCTTCTATTCCCTTGCCCATGAATTAATCAGGCAGGGGAAAAGGGGGATCTGGATGAGTGCCATGGGCTAAAGGATGAAAATCACATACAGAGAGAGAGAGCAGGGACATGCAGAAATGCCATATGGAGAGTAAACAAGCTGTAGTGACCTTCTCAGGCTTTATGAAGTATTCATTGGAAGCAGGCTCATGGGAATATAAAACTAATAATAATGAACCCACCAGCATCCTGGCATGTTCTGGTTCTCTCTTCCAATAGTGTTTCCTCCCCATTAGCATGCCAGATGCCTGGAGGGCTTTGGCCCTTCACTAAAACTTGGAGCTAAAGCAAAGAAGGACGGTGCAACAGTGCAGGGGATTTCTTCATATCTGGGCCTTTCTAAATAGAGAGGAATGGACAATGTCAGACCTTCAGGGAGACCTGGCAATCTGTGGACTCCACTAATTTAAAAGACAGAGACTAGCGTCTTAAACATCAGTGGCAAATTTTTTACTCTTGTACCTTGAACATAGACCTTGTTTTTTTTCCAGCCTCTGAGGAGCATGGCCATTAGGTACTTTCTGGAGATCAGAGATGGCATATGTTACCAAGTTACTGACCTCAGACATGAAAGGAGTCATCTTATTAGAAGCCAGCCATTCGACCATGGCAAATTACATTTCTTGAAGGATTTCAGCCTTGAATTTTGATTCCACAATATATCTCAAAGGAAAAAATGGAACCTCCTATACACATAGCTAGAAGAATGAACTGTGCAAGATGGGATGATTTTTTCCAAAGGACAATGATCTATTTAAAAGCAACACAAATAGCTGAGTGGAAATGATCCAAATTATGTTGATGTGACTACTTGAGAAAGCTAAACGTACGCAAGTCTTTGCATCATCAGTGCTTTCAGCTTTAATCTCTTAGAAAAAAAAGGAAAAAAATGGCAATGTTGTCATTGCTTGAAAGACAGTGGAAGTATCTTGATTTTGGTATTCTTTGCTTCTCTTTGAACTGTTTTTCTCTCTCCTATATACTTCAGAATATAAAAAAAAAGTTATTTTAAAATAACAGATGCAGATGCCCAGAGGTGAGACGGAACAGAAAGACACAAAAGAAGAGTCACATAAAGAGGGCAACAATAGCTGGACAATATCTATAAAACGAGAATTGGAAGTTTGAGGGCTTAAATGTTGCAGAAAGCAACTTAGGTCAGTTGCAGTAACTACTTGATGGTGAACATTACAGCCCTTTGAAAGAGGTTTGGTGAATTCAGAGGATATTTACAGCTATGTGGAGGCTGAACCAAAACGAGTTGCAGCCACTGTCCCCCCAACCTTGTCCCAGTGGGGAGCAGGGCTTTTCCAGGGTGAATAAACCAAGCTAACACAGAGCTGCTGCTCTGATTTCCTCCCTATACTTTCTAGTGACTCTTGTATCTCTCACTTGCTCAGGCTATAAACAGTGGTGCTGTTTAACACCAATATCCATACCTTGTGCTTGGGCAGCTGGGTGAAGGGTAGACCTGTCAAGGGATAAGCAGCATTTCTCCTATACTTTTAAATACCTCCCTCACTCTTAGCTCTTTAATCCACTAAATATGGGCATACTTCTAATATTCCAGGCACCTCCTGCTAATAAAAAACCCAAACTAAATAAAGAAACAGGAATAAAAGAAGATTTTCTTTTTTCTTTGCCCACATGTGAAACTGCCTTAACCACACCACATTCATTTGTGCTTTAGTGGTGAATAAATTGGTGTTACATGCTGTGAAATCTTGTGTGAGGAAGGCCAAAGAGAAGGCAAAACTACCTGTGAGGGAAAGCTTGAGGAAAGAAGCAAAGAGAAGATGGTAGGAGTGGAGGGAGACCTCTGATGTTCCAGAGATGAATGGAAAGATGAGAGCAAAGAGGCAGCCATACTAAACAGGCAATGCAATAACACATTATTGTTGATGGTGACACTATTTTAACTCTCAAAATATTTTGCTCCCACTCATTAATGCAGGATAATTTTTCCTTACAAGCAGCCACAGGCATTTAGGTACATGTACATACTAACTCCAGAGCAACATTCACTACCTTATCAGAATCAGCCTGTACCTTTGGACTGGCACATCAGCAGTCACGCTATAACAATGTCATGCTATAATTCCTAATTTTGCCCAAACCAGCCCTCCTTTCCCCATCCCTGCATTGTATACCATCTGGCCCCTGGAAACATTATATGCTTTGCTTTTAATTCAATTCAACCTTTCCGCTTGCTTTGGTGTTCTTTGCTCAATGTCACAGCAAGAGCAGCTTCCTGATTACCTTGCTACATGTTTATAATTAATTTCTCTCAGGAGGATTACAGCCAATATTATTACCAAATGAATTTCCTGGGTATTGAAGCAGGGTTGGTTCCAAAAAATACACGTGATTTATTTTCTCCCTAGGGAGTAGACGTTTGTAAGTGGCAGATTACTGACATGCCACAACCAGAAAGCAAAACATAATAGCAATTAATACAGCATTGTGAAGGAAAGCCTGCTTACTGCAGAGACCTCTCAACAAGTTGACAGCACCCACGTCATGAATTCTGCTGCAGGACTCAAAATACCAAGCAAGATTGAGACCAGAAGTGCAGGATTTAAACTCATTGCTGCAGAGACCATCTTTTTATTCTGCTTTTGCACAGCACTGAGCAGGTAGAGGTCCTTCCCTACAAGGGGTGCTATGAGCACCTGCACTAGGGATGAGGGGTAACACACCCTTATGAAAGTTCTGTGGGTGTTTCAGAGGAACTGAGGCCTTTTATGGGATAACTTTCAGAATAAATTTAAATTTTCTTTTTTAAACCTTCATTATTTCAAAGGGAGAAAGAAAGGATATATTTTTCTTTTTTTAAAAAATCATGAGGTTCCCCCTCTTCTCCTGCTTACCATACTCTTTTGCTTAAAATTCCCTCAAATATGTGACATAGCAGCTTTTCTTGAGATTGTCCTTAGGCAAAAGTAGAAAAGTAGTTTTTCCTAGGAAAATTGGCTTCTGGAGAAGATATCTTTGACCAGCCCTGAAGTAATAAACCAAATGGCCATGGCATGATTTTAAATCACTAGTCTCTTAATACAAAGCAGAGGAAAGTGTCTCATGGTCCTCATTCAGTTCAATAGCCACTTAACCCTATCCTTCCTTAACGAACCATTCTGTGAAAGGAGTAAAGGGGTTTTGCTTAATCAAGAAATGCTTACTGACTTGCCAACCCAAACCACAGGTGCTTTCCAGAGGCATCTTTGCAAGCACAGAGAACAATAGCAAAGCTTTGGCTTACCTTGCCTCACAGCAAGGTCTCCCCTTCAGCACAGCACCAGGTCACATCCCAGGCTCTTCTGTAAAGGGTCCTTGGGGAACCAGTTTGTGCACAGCACATCTCCCCCAGATCTGTCTTTATGCACAGGCATTGCAGGAAGAAAAGGGCATTGCAAGGTACCTGTCAACTGACTCGGTGCACTTAAGCCCTGTAACCCTTAGGCCTTTCTCCCTCATTAGCTCCAAAGACAACGTAAGTGGATGGTAGCAGAGCATGGGGGTGAACAAGCCACCCTGGAGCCCAGCGCTGTGAAAGGCCACATTAATGAGGGTTGGCAAGTCCCTGCTTGTGGATGATTTGAAAATCAATTTCTAATTGCCAGTGCAGGTATGGCATCAACTGTTTTTCGGACAAAAACTTGAAATATTGTGCAAGAAAACTGCTCTCACCGAGGAACTATCAGTGAAGGCTTTCAGCTCTTCCCAGCAGTGCACAGCCAGCAGGGCTGAAAAGGGGTAAAGAGAATCTGCAAGAGGATGGGAAGAGTCCCCCCATCCCATTCTCCTTTATTCACCCTCCGGTAAACCAAGCACTGAAAACTTTACTATATGAACAAGGTAGTTTGCAAATGATGGTGAAACATTTTGCAAGCCACAGAAAGGAGAGAGAAGCAGATTTTTAAAAGTGTAGTTTTCCCTATCCTATTGAAGCTTTTATAATTGTTTCTAAGGGGGAGCACAGAGCTGGTGCAAATCGGGGACTGTGCATGTAGGAATTCTGGCCATTGTCGAGATCTCTTTGCAGATATCCCAGCTGTTGCAGCATTGAAACTTTCACTTAAAGACAGCGTTTCTGCCTATGAAGATAACTCAGGGTAAATTGCTAACTTTCTGAATCCACAGCAGAGCTTAAATAACCATGCTAGTAGATATAGCAACTTTCTACCTCTGCTTTCCAGCATAGTAAGGTTTTTTAAACGTAATTAATAACATTAATGTGTCAACAGCCTTAACCTTTTCAGTACCTGAAGCAGTTTATCACAGCCCATGCTTGCAGCCTGTGGTTGCTGCAGTTGCCTTTGGTGAGCCATGTATGAGCGATGATGGCATGTTACAATTAACTGTGTGGGTCTGGACTATGGAAAGAGTGCTTGGATGGCAGGAATAAGTGAACTATTCACCTCCAAATTATACTAGCTGGACTGATTATGGTAATGCCAATTTAAAAATACAACAGCAAGTTTGCTCTTCTTTCCTGACTCAAAAGCCAAACTTTGCTTCACACTGTCTTTATTTTGATAGCAGTGAACTTGGAGTCTGGCTCACATCCAGGTTTGTGAGCTTTTTTCTACCCTTTTTTTTTTTTAAAGGAAACTTCACTCAATAATGAAAGCAGATCCTTGAAATACACATGGACAACAACCCAGCTTTTGTCATATGGCACTAACTACCATCATGCTACGGGCTATTAGGACTGGACATCTTGAAAAAACTTCTGGCTTTTGGTCTTAACTGTTAGAGAACTAGCTAGGAAGTTGCAAGCCTGGTTCTTCATCTTCTCCCATTTCATTTGAAATCGGGATAGTGGGTCACGTGTCTGACCCTGCAGGACCATTCTTCCACTCTTTGAGACATACAGGACAAAAATCACTGGACTATTGATTTGCCTTAAAGCGTTTTTCAAAATGCCTCAAAATGTTATTTTCCCCTTAGTTTAACTAACAGATTTTTCAGTTTGTGATGTCTTGGGTTATGGCACACATTGTGCTAACTTTTTACTATGTGATAATGGCAGAAGCTTGTCAGAAGTGTACAAATGTAAATACTTCCCAGTGTAGCCTGCAAAGTCGGGGGAACTTGAGATTCTCAAGAACAACAAAAAAAGCCTGCAGATTTGTTAATAAATAACTTGACTGCTTGTTTGAAAGTCTTAGCAAGACGAATTTATTCGTTGTTTGCTAACACAGAGCAAGAAGTTTGTGCTTGCTTACCCAGAACTGTAGCCCTGAATATCTCCCAGTTGCATCAGTACAATTTAAACTGAAATTTGAAGTCATAAGTGGCTTATGTTTGAAACAGCAAGTTGGTCCTCCTGGAATTTGGAAAACAGGGCAAGAATGGCATGGTTTCAAAAATAATGCATTTTTGGTTCTCTGATATAAGCAGTTTGGAGTAATATATTTGAGGTTCCTTCCTATAGCATAAAAGCAGCCTCCTGGCTACAACTCCAAATCTTTGTGCCTTCCTACCTCCTGAATACCTGCAAAAACATGTGGGAATCCTTCTGCATGACGTAGGCTTCTAAAGGTGGGTATTGCTGCAGGTCTCCACCCTCCAACTGGTAAAGCTATTTCTGCACTGTGTTACTGTGACAGACTTAGGTTTATAATTCCAACGGTTTGGTTTTGTTTGGGTCTTGGGGAGTTTTCTTTGACCCTCTAGTGAATAGTTACACACAGAACATGAATCTCATTCTCCTGTCCTTGTATCTCAGAGATACCTGTATTCTTTTTGTGATAGACTGACCACATTAATGTCCAGATGTAGCAACCAGTTTATTCACTCATTCACAGGTGAAGGGCCATTTCCTTATACATTCACTGGAAGAAGCATATTATGAATTTCTAGTAAATTTTATATACTGATGCCTAAAACTGGTTCCAATTAATCTCAGCTTTAATAAGAAAATGAGTAAAAATTCAGTGTGTTAAGACAAAAGGAAGCTGGATTAGACGTAATCTGTTAAGCATGTATGTTACCCCTTATAGACTCATCTCATAATCATAATTGGCTCATCTGATTGCTTGAGTCCAATTATTTTAAATACTCCTGGCAATCAATAGAGATTCATCCCTATAAACCTGTTTGACCCCTTTCCTCAGTAAGGCATGATCACACACATAACAGTCCTCTATTAACCTTTGACAGAGGTAGGAATTAGTGATCAAGTCTGACATACAAGTGGTGGACAGTTGCCAAGCAGTTTCACAGAAATCCATCTCTAGAATGAACCCATCACTGTGGCCTTCTAAGAGAATAGAAATTCACCTGACAAGGTGGATAGTACAAGATAAGAGAGGCTTTATTGATCTTTCAGTTTTCCCTACTGCATCATTGTTAATTGCAAATGATAAGAGGAAGAGTATTCAAAGTAAGCAAAGCTCTTCAATATTAACCTCAATAAGTGAATTAAGCAGCAATACTTTGCATAAAATTGAAGATCACTAATGGGTCAAAAAATGCAATTCATTCTTGCTCTGGGCAATCAAGACTCTCAGATGATAGACCTCTGCAACTTAGTGGGAGCCTGGTAATTACTGCCCATTACTGCAATAATCAAGAGTTTGACCTCAGGGATGAGCCATGCCAAAATCATATTGGATTTCAGTGGCACTGGGGCAGCAGATGCCACCAACAGACCTATCCTTTGAAACATCCCAGTCAACAATTCATCCTACACATTTGAACAAGGCTAAGTCATTTTAACTGCTTCCAGAAGAACAAGGGGTTAAACCCATCCCAGGGTTATCCTGTTGAAATAATGATAAATCTGGAGCAGTGTTAATTAACAACTGCAAGAGATTCTTTTCCTATTAGCAGTAAAAAACCCATGACTATTCACAGGCAGCTGTATTTCAGCAGTAAAGGTGTAATTGATATTGAAAATTTCTAGTTTAACTTCTCAATCTCTTAGGTATTGCAAAGCTCAAAAGAGAGAATAATTCTCTTCCTACAGGGGAAGGCTTCAAGAGCAGCTGTGCAGAGGTCAATGAAATAAAACTAGTGCAGAAAGACATGCAAAGCCTAAAGTAGCAAATATAATCTTGCTCCCTACTTCAGTGCAATTTGCTTTTACATCATGGAGCATTTGTCATACCTGATTCAAAGGTCCAGTGACACCAATAAACTGCCTTTAAAAGAATCCAGCACTTCATACTCTGAGAGACAACAGAAACACCCAGAACCTGCAAGCACTCCAAAAAAACACCAACCTGTAATTCCTGGAAAGAAGAGGAAGAACAAATCTGCAAAAGTATATTGCAATGTAGGAAAGTTCCTGCATCTCATCGTAGTCTCTCCCGCATTAACTGCGCTGAGTCCTCCAAGGGCTATTGCGGACCCCAGGCCCGGGTGCATTTGAAGAAATGGGTGTGCTGCCTGGCCTCAGCAGAAGGGAAGCTCTAATCAATGGGCATTGAAAACAGCTGCTACTGCCAAAGCTGTGACAGCTGAAGGCTTCTGCTGGTGCCTTTGCTCTATATGGCTATGAGGGAGGCAAAGGGAAACTAGAAGGTTTTTATAATTAGATGGGCGATGACACCTGGAGAAGGATTTCAGTGATACACATGGGGCAAGTCGAGACTGATTCTGTGCTTGGTTTGGCTGTCAGAGATGAAAAACAGCTGCTATCTACATTTTCATGAGTTTTACATTTCGAGGGTACCTATAAACTACCATGTTATGACACTGAGCCAGGAGAGTCAGTTCTATGGAGAGAAACCACATGAAGAATATTATTCTCTAAATTAAAAAAAAAAAAACAAAAACAAAAAACACCCCACAACATCGACTTCAAATTTGAGTGTACAATTTAAAATTTGGGTTGTGATGTGAACAGCAGATGAACAGTAACTTGGTCCAAATTATTTCCCTCATGTTGCACACAGATTAGATCCTTACAGTTCTGCCCTAAAGCCATCTTGACAGCTCACATTCTTGTTGATGTGCAGTGAGCTTGCTCTGTCCTTTCCTCTGTGCCCTAACTGAGCCTTGCAGTCTTTGGTATATTTATCCTCATGTCACCCTGTAAAGTAAAGGAAAGCTTTTATTCCTTCTTTGCACAGGTGAGAAATTAATGCAAAAAAAAAAAAAAAAAAAGAGATAAAAGGGTAGCCTGTCAAATATTTTTAAATTAATGGGAGTTAGACATCTAAATAACTGGGTAAATTTGGACATTAAAGAGTCATCTGCTGTCAGGCAGCAATTCTCACTGCTGTGCTTCATTTCTAATGGACAGATTTGAAGGTCTACCTCCACTCTTGCTTCATCTTTTTTAATTTTTCTGTATCTTGCAGTCCTGGATTTGATTTGTGCCTTGTGTTCTAAGAGCCATATTAAAGGTCCTTCAGCTGACAGCCAACAACCTCACTTCCAGCTGGTGCTTGCAGCAACGAGCCTACAAAGAGTGCACTGCCATATTTTAATGATGTTGAACTCCTGGGACAATTATCTGGGACCACAGGAGTTCTGGAATATCCCAGAATAGCTTTTATCATTTCCAAGCATACCAGGGGAAGGAACACAATAAATCTCTGTAGATCAGGGGAACGCTAGACTTTTTCCCTGTGCAAATGCAAGTAATTCAGAGATACTCTATTTCACTTTTTTTATTCTGCAGACAGTTTGCTTCCTTGATGTTGTTGTTTAAAACATGCAGCAGTGTGCTTAAAATATGCACATTCATGTTGTGCTTGCAGCCCCTTGCCATAAAACTAATGGTGCCCTCAAACACCTCATCTAAAAGTTTATTTCCAGCAGTACTTTAAAAAGAAGGCAGCAGGGTAACAATTCTGGAATTCTGCTGTAAAACAGTTACTCATTTTTTATCTTTTTTCTTCCTCTGACACTGATTTTGTGGGCTTCAATATAGTGGGGTTTTCCATAATTAAGTGGCAGGAATACAACGACTCCATTTCTCTTCATCTCCAACCAGGTAGATCATACAACCTGCAGGACAGCAGCAGCTTCTGTTTGAGATGGTCATCAGTAAGCTTTGGTCACAGAGGGACTCTTGCTGATGTTCAGAGAAGGTGTTATGCACTACAGCAAGTTCTGCAGGAAATCAAAGAGCTGTTTTACATCTACCTGTCTAGTGCTGTTTTGTGTATATGTCTAACTCCCCTATTAACTTCTTATCTCCAGTGTCCCAGTTTCATCTCCCACTATTAAATTTTCTCCCTGCCACTCAGCTATGATTTTAGAAAAGTCTTTCAAAATTGTATTTTCTCTTTGGAAATCAATGCTCTTATAATAGATCAAGTGGGTAAAGCTGGCACAGGATGGTGGGAAATCTCAAGGGAAGAAGAACAGAAAGAGCACATTAAAAAAACATTGCTTACGTAATTCATTCATTTCATACCTGACTACTTCTCTTCCAGCAAGTAATTGTGTTATGCCAGAGACAGGAAAAGTTCTCATTAGATCTCATGACTCTTCAAAACATAAAGCCTGAGTAACACAGACATGATTCATAAAGGGCTGTAATACAGCGCAAATACCTTGGCACAACCATATGCTCAGCAACATGGTTAGAAGCACATGCAGAAGAAATTCTGACAAAAGCATATACTGAAAGCTTCCCAGAATTTTGTGTGTCCCCACCCCCAAATTGCTGGTGAAAATAATAAATCCTTTCTGCAGGATCTGTCTTCCTTCCTCCCTGCTTTGCAGCCTTCATAATGGTCTTGTGCACTTTCTCCCTCACTGCCTTTCTTGGAAAGGACACCAATTCACTGTGCGAGGCAAAACCAAAGGTGGCTTAGGAAACACATTTGTGGTGTTTTGTTTCTCGCAGTTCTGCATGTTTGTTTGTGTCTTGCAGCTTCCAACAATTTCAGAGGGCTGTATTCATAGTTTACCTTGTTTCTTTGGCTCATAAAGAAAGGCAAAGTACCTCACCCTGACAGATAAAGCAGAAAAGGTTTCTTTAAGGCATTTTGCTTGAAAACTGCTTTGCTCTTTCCTTGTGTTGTGCCCTTCATCCCATGGCCAAACTGGTAAACTGGCTTTCTGCTCACACACGTAGCTGGAATTAAGAACTGGGCAGCAATGCTCTAGGATGAATACTCCTTATTCCATGTTTTTTGAAGCCTGTGGTGCTGTTCAACTGCAATAGGGTTACCCAAGTTGTCTAAGGCATTTCACATAAAATTAATCTCCCCACCCATCTCTAATTAAATTTACCTCCTACTAACCTTTATGTGTGTGCCCATACATGGCAATGGCAGATGGAGTCTTTCATGATTTGCATTAGGGAGGAGAAACAAGGATCAGGCTCAAAATCCAGTAGATGCTTTGGGGACTTCCAAGAAGTAATATGTGCACAATTTCATTTTATCACACACATCTAACCAGCTTTCCATTAGTGGTTGTTTTATTATGTTTCGACCCACCAAAAAATGTCACATAATCAAGAAAATGATCAATTGAAGTGCAGGCACAGGTGTCTCTGCTTGTTATTCATCCATGCTGTGTGATATTTAGATGGGAAACAGCAAATGTGTGTGTGGTGCAGCCCCGCAACAGCCCCAGTGTCACCACAGAGGAAAATATTTTTCTCAAAAGCAACACACAGAGGTGGGCTGGTGTCCCACCCTGTGCAGAATCTTTTCTTCTCTCTTAGGGATCCAATGCCCCAGGGAAGGCACCTCCGCTTCTCTAATTGCATTTCACAATGGCAATAAACCAGACCAGCCTAGGCTCTTCTGCATATTGAGAACTATCTTGGGTCCTTTCTAGCATCTGCCCGTGAAACTTCAGGGATGGCAGTACTGCACTTGGGCAATGCCTGCCCATGTGCTGCCCATGCTGAAATCCATCCTGCAGTTACACTGTGACTGCAGCCGTACTTGGGAATAACTGGTCACTGCTCACAGGGCGGGACAAATGGTACTGTAGTTCCTCCTGCACCCAGAAAGATGGGTTCTCAGAGCTGGGAGAAATTCTCTATGATAACTAGTGGAACAAAAAACCACACTACTTTTAATCAAACTATATTAACTACATTAGGGAGCTGCTTTGAGCATTGGACTTCTGGACCACACAGTCCCACCAGTCCCTTCCTCCTTTCTTCTCAAATTCTTACACCACAAAATTAATTCTTTGAAAAGGGAACAGAATTACTCTTTGTGCTGTGTTCTAAAGGTGATCCTGCTATCAAAAAGCAGATCCTATTTGCATTCAGATTCCAGAAGGATAAAACAGTTTCCTGTGCCTTGTCCCTGTCTAACTACCCAAAGAAATTCTATTTAGTCTTGTAAAGAAGTAACAGGTCACAGACTCTGATACAAGGATGTAAACTGCGTTCCCTTTTCAAACATCCTGCTAATAGGGGAAATGAAAGCACAAGAAGGAAGACCCAGTAGCAATTCCAGACTGTTTCTAACGTGGCCAGTGCAACTCCTCCCAGTTCAAAGATTGCCCACTCACTTCAGGTTGAGACTAGCACTCTAAGTGCTCCTGGGAGAAGGCATTTATTTCATGGTTGCTTTTGTCTCATTCTTGCACAGAGTAGAGAGGCAGTGCTCTGTTAGATTCCACTAACTACAAAAAGGAGGGATTGGCTGCAGTTTGAATAAAAGACACAAAGCAGGAGGTGGCAGATGCAACAGCTTCCCTTCTTGGGCTGTGTCCTTCTAACTATGACATTTGTTGTCAGTGAGCAGCATCAGCAGCTGAGAAGAAAAGTAACATGGAAATTACTTCATTTCTGCCCACTGTCATATATTTGAAAGGAAAATGTGCCTGTTTCATTTCCATTACCAGCAGGATTTCTCCTGAGCTGTCTACAAATTTCAGACAGCTTGTTTAACATGTTCCATGCCAGCATCTGGGTGTCCCTTGGTCTCTCCTGTAGCTTCATCTTCTATTTTAGCTCTTTAAAAAAGAAAAAAAGAAATCCTTCAGGTACAGAAGCTCCTATTTTGGAGCTACTCAACATGGGTGATGTCCTGGGGTCAGAAGGGGTGATGCAGTGTTTGGACAACAGGAAAGCTGAGGACCAGATCTGAGACCCATCTTCAGCCATACAAATCACCTCTGATGTCCTGCAAATGCTCTGTCCAGAAGCATCTCTGTTCTCCAGGACAGCTCCAAGATGCTTCATCAGCTTCTCTATAGCCTGCAATACTGAGCCTCTTTGAGGAGTTGCTCTCCATCAATGACATCCCTCTTCCCTCACTCATTCCTATTTAGAAGGTGGTTGAAGAGGCAGAGAGACCGAGTTTGGGAACACAGAACTGGAAGATCCAGCTTCCTGGTCTCAAGCCCTACAGTGTCTGGGCAAGAAAATGACAAGTTCTGCCTGGCAGCTTTATACTTGCCCTCCTGAACAACAGCAGCTCCCATAAACCCTTCTCTGATTTACCTCACTTGCCACCAGCTTTGATTTCTCTATGATTTCTTTCCAAATCTGTCTTCCTATCAGTGTGGTATTCACTAAGCCTATTTAAATGACCAATTCATTATCTTACACCTGCAAAAATCTTTATGTAAAACTCCGATCCAAATTTAAAGGTCCTTTTTTTTGTATAAATGCAGAAAACATTCAAAGTAGCACCTGGAATCCCCAGTAACTGCATGTAACACTTCTAGTGAGAACTGCATTGGTTCCACACTATGCTATAGTTTAAACTACCTCTGGGAAAAAGATCACAATCTCAGAAACAAGTTGTTGAGTGGACTGCAGGGAGAACACTTGGTCAGGAAAGAATAGACCAAACCTTTGAAAACCAGGCCCTGATGTTTTCTGTTGGAATTGCAAATGTGACTGTAATTGGAAGCTGTCAGCTCCCAAGTAACAGTGGCAAATTAAGGTGATGAACCAAGGTAAGAAAGTGAGGTTATAAATGGAGACACACTTTGCTGTCTGCAGGCAGACTCAGTCATATGTGAAGGCTGCATTGCAGAGCACTATTTATAACAACACTCATTTGGAAAAGTGCCTAACACTATGCCAGGTAGCTTTAAGTTTAGGAAAAGAGAAAAAGAAAATGGGAAGGGGGTATATTTTTATTTTCCAAAATCCTTTTCCTGCCTTCCACGCCCACAGATTTTTCTCTGCACCTTTTGCTGTGCCTTGCTCCATGGTGTTGGACAAGTGCCTTCACACCCAATTTCAATCTTTGCCCTCCATCCCTTCTTTGTGCAGTGCATAACAAAGTCCATTCTTATTTTGCAAAGGTAACAGGAACTGCAAATTGAATAATGGCTCATTTTCCTCTAAAAATCTGTTTTAAATACACCTTCACACACTATTGATGCTTGTGGTTTAGTCTAGTGTATATCTCGGTAGGATCCTGGTTTTCTGAAGGAGAATCTAAAAGCTTTGATGAGGCACAGACCTGTAGAAAAAAAAATAGAAATAGCTTCTCATTCTGCTTTAAGCATTTTCTCTCAGTATTTTGCCCAAAAAAAGTCTGTCCATTGTATGAAAACTGCTATGGATAGATCACCCCTGAATCCTGCTGCAAATAAAAACATGTCAGCAAACAAGGGAAGAGGGACTTGAATGGGCCAGTCACAGTAATACTGTGGGTAATAGAGTTGGGCGGTGCTACCACCCAAACAAAGACATCTACTTCCAAGTCCAAATTGTGACCCTGTTGATATACAACATATCTTTGGCTGTAGACCAGTTGCTGTGTAGAGGTGCCTTGAACTTTACATTAACCATGTAGGGAACCTGAGTGCCTATGGGCTAGAGTATTATTAGGTGGCTAATATTTGGGTAGAGGGCTCCTTCTGTTTTGGCCAGGTTCAAGGACTCCTGAAGTTAAATGGAGTCTTTTCTCTGGCAGTTCTTTATCAGTAATGTAGTGCAGTCCCCTCAGTTTAGTATCAACTTCGCATTGCAGCAAGTATTTATGTGAGGAATGAAGCAATAGAGATGGACTTTAATAGGGGAACCGATTGTGAGGGCTAAAGAGCTCTCCTCCTTCTAGGGTGGGACCACTGTCATGTTCAGCCTGCTTTTTAATGGCTGGTAAAGCCTCTCAACATGGTAAGGCTATAATATTTACAGAGGAAAGCTATTCAAAAAATTATTAACACAGTAAAGAACCATTTTCAAGGTGCATTTTATTAGCAACAATAATTACTAATGACTTAACTTTCTATTTCATCTTACAAGACCTGCATTTACCAGCCACTGCCATCTCCTCCCTAAGGCTGACATAGGTCAGAGATGCAACTCTCATTTTATATGGCGGTGCACACTTCTCCCCACTTACATTGATTATGATGAATTGAAACTTTATGTCATATAAAGACCAGATAAAATGCACTTAAAAGTAATTCTGGAGCTTATGCCAGCAGTAAAATATTTTAAATTAGAACTCAAGAGTATTTCCTGTAATATATTACAATACCATTTATATTTTTGGGCTTCCTTGTTTTAAAAGATTTATTAAGCTCAGGAAGATGTCCAGCTTTGAGTCAGTTTTACCCCAGATAAGTTACATGTAGTCAGAAGGACTTGCAGATGCACAGCCCCATGGAGTGGCTAAGCCCCTCTGCAGGGTGATACAGTAGTAGCATGCTTTGTAGAGGGGGAGAGAACTCTCAGAAAAGAAGGAGGAAGTTTTTGTCTTGTCCTGCAAGTGTTTGCTACTTTTTCACCCCAGCTGGCCACAGTAGACTGGCTAACACTGGGACTTCACCTTAGGAGCCCACAGGAGACCCAGTGTACATTTCTTTCCCCTACACGCTGTGTTTCATTCCTCTCCTTGTCCATGTTAACACCTCAGCCAAAGATTTATGTCAGCCAGGGCTGGGAGTGTCCCACCAACCTCTGTAAAAGAAAAAACACGGTGGTGCTTTCAGGGGACTTAACATGCAGGTGCTTTGGTAAACATGCTTTGTCTGGCATTGAGTGCTGGTCCATGGAGAGGAGCAAGTTGTGCTGCTGCTTTGATTTTAACAGCATGCTTTTGCTGGTGGAGATGATGGCCCTGGGGCTGTGTCTTTCTGTGCATTTTTACATCTCAGCCTCAGGCTATCATTCTCTTCAGGTGGGACCTGTACTCCTTAAATCCTTCAACAACTTCTAAAAACCATAAGATATACTCAACACCAAAGTCTCCCCAGTCCGTCTCAGGTTGAAAATCACACTATGCATGGGGTGTGAGGATCTCTTCCAGCCCTAAATACTTCCCTTGTGCTTACGTTCCTCCCTTTCTTAAGGATAATGGTAAGTAGGTCTCAAAATTCAGATTGTTCTTCCTTCTCCTCAAATGAGGAAGCAACCTGCATCCTTCCTAATTTGGTAATTTCACGTCTCTTGCTCTCTGGGCTAGATATATGACATGAAGGTTTCAACAAAAACTTTTGCTTGCATGTTGCATGTACACAATCCCTCAGGCTGAAGGTAGCTCAGAATAAACACCCTCAGTTACTGTTTGTTATCACTATATGCCAATTTCCTGTTTAATTTAAAATGTATCTTCCTTGCATATTGCATGAAACTGCTATAAGTTCTACCATTACTGTTTTAAACATCAAAAGTTATACCAATTTCTGACAGCTTTCTTTGATTTACTGACAATATTTAAGTAGTGCATATTTTATAGCATTTGCTGCTACTAAGCTGAGTTTCAAAGCATCCAGCCCCCACCACATTTGCCTGCTTGAACACAGTGCAAAAGAGGAGAGCACAACAAGCTTGTTTTATGACCACGTTTTCCACCACAGCTGTCATCAGGTACATGGTCCGTGATATTTCCAAGAGTAAGCACAGGTTAAAAAATAAGTTGACCTATCTCTGACCAGGGTCACTCAGAGTTGTTCCACTTTTTTGCTGGGCTGACACAAAGCAGGAGGATGCACCTACTCCCTTTATGCCATCGCACTGGGTGTCCCAGGGGAAAAGCAATGTATGGGATCTTCCTGCTACCTATCCCTGGTGCCAGTAAAACCCTCCAGACTTACCCAAGATGGGACATCAAATCTGTAGGCACTGTGTGACCTGATCCACAGATGGCTGAAGTCACTAGGGTAGATCTCATCATCTTCAGTGATGTTTCCATCAAGCTACAATATGGAAGAGAAGCATGGATTAAGTAAAAGTAGCAAAAGCTGCAATTCAAAAAGTATAATCTCTACAGCTTTCATCCCATGAATATACTGCACCCAGGAGATCTGTTGTGCAGATTTTGTGAATGACTTTAATCTGTGTCATTTTTCCTTTAGAATTTTTGTTTGTTTAAATTTCTGCTGAGGAGATTTTCTAGGCATCTTTTTCTTAAAAGCCTGAAAAGCTTTCAGGCTGTGCGTATTGGGCTGTGTGTGTTGATAGACTGGAAATGCTGCCACAGTACCACCTGGGAAACATACTTCATGATCGTATTCTCCCCAGTTTCCCCATATGTCCAGTCAGCTTCCACAAGACAGACATTTTTCTGCCTTACACTACCATTGTGATTCTGAAAACCATGTCTCTGAGTCAGCACAGTCGTGAAGGATATTTATGTAACAGTTTCCATACAACTGCTATAATTAGAATTGCTAATTGTTGTCATATGGAAGATACTCAGAAGGCACGGATGGCAGTATAAAGCTAAAAAAATAGCAAAAAAGAAATTCAAACCCCAAATGAGTGCAGCACAGTTCACACCCATCCACTCTCTGATGTGTTTCAAAGCAATTCATTCTTCTTCAGAAAGGCTCCCTCCTCCTGGTTGGCTCCCACCCTCACTTCTGCCACCAATACTATAGCAGAGGTGGTCAGAGTGGTGGGAGAAGCATGAAACAGGCAGAAATAGGTGCAAGAATCTATTCCTTTGTTCACAATGAAGAGGAAAAAGCTTTTTCTGAACATAATTACAACACGGGCTGGAGTCTGCCAATCTTGACATGGGTGAATGCACCTTTGCAAGAGCAGCCAGGAGTCTCACCAGCTCTCTGGCCTCTCTCACAGAAAAAGCAATGGCTCTGGCCTTCCTGTGCCACCTCCTTTGTAGCATCCTGCTGGGAAATATCATTAATGAAGCAGCCCTGCTGAGAGAGAAACCAACGCCGATTCACCACACAGGAACACTGTCTTGGTGCCAGGCTCTTCTATCATTGACTGTAAATATTCCATTCCAGGCTGCTTTTTCTTTGGGAGGAATCATTATGGGATCTCACTGTGCACACCCTTGTCTTTCCACCCAAAGGTCACTTTTTAACTTCTCAGGCAATTTTTAGCTAAACACAACAGATGGATCTCTCACATGCACTTAGATTCTACACGTGAGACATCGTTGGGTTGTAGGTAGGAAAAAAATTCCTCTCCTTAGCCCCTAGGGAAATGTCGAATTGGTTTTACTAAGCATCAGCATATCTGCACAGGAAAAAGGCAGTGCAAAAAAGTCTGGTTTAAAATACATACTTGCGATGGTCTGGCTAGGCAGCCCAATCCTGGAGGGACCTTGATGCCAGTGGACTAAGTGTGCACCAGAACTTCTGTGGATTATAAAGATGCTCAGCCTTAGTGAATGGAGATCCTTGCTTCTATATGTGGACCTCATCTTGGTTTTCAAGATCTACAAGGATAGGATTTGAAGTGTGATGACAACTAAGATGCTTCTAAGAAATTCCTAACATAATGCACAACTTGTGTTTATTTTGCCTGATCCAGCAAAAGGCTTTACCTGGATAAAAGGCTGACTGGATCTGATGAGCTGTCTGTACACACCTAAATAGAAGCAGGGGTCCAAGGTCATTGTTCTGAACACAAGAAGTTTCTGTGCATATTAGAAACTCTCATGTTGCCTATAGCAGGATCATGTCCCTGACACTAGAAAATAAGACAGCTAGTCACACAGAAGATACCCAAATATCAGAATGTGAAGATGACTGGAATGTAAGATGGGGTTTTTCAAAAGTCTATTGCAGGCAGATGCTGTGCAGTTTTCAGCAAATACTTTGCATTTAGGTTCTTTTCAAATGCAGCTCTGTAAACAGTGAATAGTCCCACTGTTAATGACTGGCTTGCTGTATTTATAGAAGGCCAGATGTTATTTAGCTATGATGGGATTTAAAAAGCAGTCTAAGAACTGAGGGCTTTTTTTTTTCTTTTTTCTTTTTTTTTTTTTTTTAATTCCCAGCAACTAAATCATTAAAGTTTTGTTGTATCAACAACCCCAAATGACAGGGCACCTACTCAAGGTTCAGCAATACCAGCATGACACTAGACAAGATGTTGATGTTTTTTTCTAGAATAAGTTATGCAATTTGGAGAACGGAGACCCAAGCATAAAGGGAAACAAAGGTTCTAATCCTGCAGTGGTTCACTGTAAGTTAATATATCTGTGCTCCCACTCTTTCCTGCTTTGAGCCCAAACTCTCTGAATAGAGCAGCATCAGGCACATTGTGGCTCTATTGTTGGAAACATCATTTTTGACATCACTAAGATACTGATAATAATCATAGACCTCATTCCACCAATCCAGCTGGCTGTGGTTGCTCTCCATATATTTGGTGAGAACAGGATTTGAGGCCCCATCAGCTTTGGGCATCTTATTGTCCATGTCACATACTCTTCTTCCAAGCAGCTGGTGCCAAGTCTCAGAGCAGAAGTAAGGGACAGACAAGGGGGTAGGAAAGGGTAATCAAATGAACAGCAAAGGAAAGTCAAATTGGTCCTTCTGTTTAATTCCCCCACAGTGCAAGAGAAAAGGATTGCTAACAAAAAAAAAAGGTCTTCTGGCTCTGGTATAGACTGATTTTGCATGCTTGACATTATTCTGATAAACACTGATGACTGATGAATATCAGCTATTAAGAATCTAAATCTTGACCCTACTAGAAGAAGTGGGAAGCCTCCATGCTGCAGGAGCTACAGCCACCCATAGCACCCAAGCAGCATTTTCTTCATGGTGCTCCTGTTTTCCTGGCACAGCATTGCTGAACCAGTTCTCCTCAGGTCAGGGTTAACTCAGGCAGCTTTCTAAAGTGCCACTTCAGCCTGCAACACTTATTTGTGTGGTATTATCATTTCCTTTGAAAGAGAGAAGAACATTAGCTCTCACCATCCTTCTCCCACCCACAGACAGCAAGAAGTTGGGGTCTTGTCACTTTTACTTTTGAGAGTGCACTGCCAGAGCCCTTCATGGCTGCAGTAACTTTGCCTTTTCAGCCACAAACCTCATGCTTTTGTTCATCCCAATGAGCAGTCCTGCTCTGGTTGAGAAGGGGCTTTCATTTTCAAAGATCTAAATTTTTAAAGGCAAAGCACTATCTCCATTTACTGCCTTTTGCAAGGCTCTTTATACCGGCTTGAGCTCTCTGGTTCAGTGAGTTTTCTTTTGCCTTCTCTAGGTCCTGTACAAATGTGTTTATAGTATTTTGTCCCTGCCCTGAGCCTTACATAAAGGAGCAATATTTCCAGTTTCTCAGTCAGCATCTGGCTGGATATGTGCAGAAATAGAGCCACCTCTTTCACAACCTAAAACTGATCTCTTTCCTCTACACAAAAAAGGGTTTCAGCAGATATTAGCACAAGGCTGACAAGGCTGCCTTTCTTTTTGGGTTTACATTCAATAAGGTAGAAATTCATACCTCGAATCTCTGATATATATGGCTCACACTATCAGTGTGTTAGCCTGGATTTAAAGAAAATACTTGATCACAGCTCTCAAAGGATCTTGAAGCACAAGCTAGGAATGATAGACCATCTGTCCCCTGAGGAGGGAGAAACCTGATGACAGGAGTTGTGTTTGCCCTGCTGCCTTCAATGTCTCATTTTCCATCCTGTCTTTTATTACAGTTTTTTTCCTCCATTCCTTCAGACTCTTTGTTCGCTCCTTAAGAAGAGTTCTTTGGTGCCTCTTAGCACAGTATCTCTACCCCATGGGAGAAGGGTGTCAACGAGCAGCCAGTCTCTGTGGGTTCTCAAGGGGCTGTACTCCATTAAATTATATGCTCAGTCTGCAGGTGAAGACACTGAAAAATACTTCAGAAACTAAAAGGTAACAAAGAAAGGAAACATCATAAATTTGGAAGTGAAGAATCTGCTGTCCTGTTCAGCAGAATGGTATTTTCCTTGTCAGGCAGCAAGTCATCTTCTGACAATTCTGTAACAGCAGCTATTAGCTGGTTTGTGCTCCTTATTCTTAGCCTTCTCCCCATTTATGCTTAGCTGATTTTGCTGTTCAGTGCAGAGGAGTCACAGGCAGATGAACCTGTTGTTGTTAAGAGCCTGGTTTCCAATCTTGAAACCCTCTGTTCATGCACCTACATCTGCACTTAGACCTAAAATTGGCACTTGACACCCACTGAAAGAGGTAAGTGCTGACAGGCTTTCTGAATAACTAATCAGTGTGCAGGTGTTTAATTGCTGAATTAAAAATCTGATTTTGAAAATTGAGCTCTAAGTGTTGGTATTTCTGTAACCAACTTTAATACTGACTTTAGACATTTGCCATGGGAAATAGTAGTCTGGCTACACAGGACAATTCTCACACTTTTAAAATACTCAGTCTTATTGTTGTGCCTCTCTCATCCCAGTTTTTCAGGTGCCCTCCCCGTTCTGCCTGCTCAGATCAGAGGTGAAAATGGCAAAAGGAATAACCAAAAGCAATTTAAAACACTCATGACTTCTGCTTCTGAAGGCCTTCCCATGGGTTCCTGTTCTTCCCAGCCTACAAGAAAAGTTTGGGGAGACATGTATTGGAGGTACCGCAGGTAGAACTGGGGTTCGTTCCTCTGTTACTATTTTAGGGTTGCTTTTCACGTGCTCTGAAAGGCTTCTTTATCTTGAAAGACTGGAAATGGCATTTGAGCAACTTTTTTTTTTCTTCTTATTTAAAAGACAAAGCAGTAAGGGTACTCACAATTAAAATCAAAGCTGGAGGAGATCAGCTAAGAGTAAAATATAAGATTCTCAATGGCAAGAACCAGTAATCAGCAGACATGCCAGAAGAGACTGTGACTTTTCTCCTTTTAAATTCAAATAATCAAGACCATTGATCTTCATGAGAATTATATTTTAGGTAAAGAAAGCTTGCCAAGTTCACTGACAAGAGTAGTAGGACATTTTCTGCCTTATGTTTTGAAAAGGGCTCAGTGGATGATACTAGCTCTATTCTGGCTCATTTTAGCACTCCCCTGCACAGAAAAAATTAATACGGCCCAAAAGCATTCTAAAACTAACAAAGCCCATTTCACCATTAAATAGCACAAGATTTCCAGCACATCTCTGAAACAAAGCTTTATGACTTGCCTATGGAAGGTGGTTTGTTCAAAGATAAGCTGTCTAGAGACACTTACTGTTAACAGAAAGTTTTGAGAGACATATTTGTTTACGTGACCCAAGAACCAATATAAATAAAGCAGGGGAAAGGAAGGAAGTTTTTAGAGAGGAAACTAGTGATGTAGGTAAGAGTGTGCTGCAATAAAACCAAAAACATCTGTACTGCTGAACATGATCTCAAGGTACAAAGAAAAAAAGGGGGTTTATTTTAGTATGTTTTTTCAAGGAAAGGAACCAAAACAGTTTTGCTGGCATTGAATAGACACATTTGGAGAAAACTAAAACTTCAGGTGTCAGAGATGCAAGTTCATAAATTCCTATGAATTCCTACATCAGGCTCATGCTTTGGATATTGATGAGTATCTAAGTGTGTTTTGGTGGGGTTTTTTTTAACTACTGGTATAATATTGGCAATTGCTGGCCCATAATACCAATCAGCAGCTGAAAACCAATACTTTTCTACCCCAGTATTTGCTCTTCTACCCACACACATAAGACTAAGTTTAACAGCAGCTATGTCAGTATATGCCCTGACTTCAAAGGTTGTAGATAATAAACATAATTAGATTCATTGCACACTGAAAACAAATGGGTAAATAGACATACTTTGTTTTACACACACACTTAAGCATACCTGAGGGGAACAAGGTCTAAGGTTTCAGATTCCAAGACCTCTGCAGATGGTTCAAGCCCAGGGCAGTACTAGCCAATTGTTAGAAATAGTTTCTCTTGTTGCAATACAAAACTGTCTCTCCTTGTCCCATCTGCTATACAGGCAGCTCATCACTTCCCTATTCACAACAGCCTTTATACCTGGCCACAGAGCACATCTCAAATACAAGATATAAGAACAAAACATGGGTCCAAACTCTGATCTCAGTCACCTCCTTAAGCAGTGTAACTATCACCTAGCACAAGCAGTATTTCTTACAGTGGAGAGTCTTTCTTCATTAGACCATTGCTGTGAGAGTTATCATATTTGACTCTATATTTTATATTATTCTTTTTTGACCTTCTCCTTCCTTTTCAAACACAAGATCTTCTTTTCTTTTTAAGAAATGTCTTTGCAATGCCATTCTATCATAGTTTACTACTTTGCACAATTGTTTTTGTAAGGAACTGTCAATAAAAAGCTACACAATAGGTACAGATAGTTCTTCCCATACTGCATAGTTCCTACTCTAGGTCCCAAAGGATTTTCTCACCCCCACAACTTGACTCATCTCATCAGCAACCCACAGCTCCCTCCTTTACTCTTTTCTTCTTATGTTGAGACTGTGCTCCTGTTCTGAAATTATTCCCCACAATCTCCTGAATGGAAAAATTATGAATTGGCTCACCAGGAAGTGGCGGTTGTGTTTGAAGGAGAAACTGAAAAAGCATCTAGCCACACATGGCACCAGTCCAACAGCTTGTACCAGTCTTCCTTGACTTCTGAACAGCCCTTGGGATATAATCCTAATTACAACTGCTAGACCCAATATTTTGCATCTTATCATACAAAGAGACTAGACAAAATTATACAGACATCACAGCATCTGACAATATCCATGTCTTCACAGAGAACACATAGTGAGTTACATCAGATAGCCACAGCAAAGTGCTCAACCTACTGGTTACTGTCACAGTTATAGTGCAAAAGGCATGGGACCAAATCCAGCTCATTTACCTCTGGTTTAGGCAGCTCGCTGAGGTGTGAGGAGCACATGTAGGCTCACAAAAATAAATAACTCATCCTTGGGGACAGGGTTAGCTGAAGGGACACCATCAAGGTACAGTTCTCCTATTGGGCCAATGAGATCAAGCCAGTCTTGTAGACAAAGTCTTTTAATTTTGAGCCCCTAAAGGCTAAATTCAAATACATATTATTTTTTTCACTCCTTTCTAAACAAAGTGTTACCCTCTTTCTCCCAAGCATTATTTGCCTGATTTCCACACTGCTGGGTGCTCTTGGCAGTAGTCTAGCTCCCTGAGAACAACTTAAAATGTTTGCCCCTTTACCTCGAAAGATAACTAATGATTGCAGTAAGAAATGACAGTAGTTTTTACAGTGTCTTGTGGCTCCTATCAACTTCCCTAAAGTTATTTTAATATGAAGAGCAAATATATTTCCTTTAGTAACATAACACATGCCATTTGATGAAATAAACGCTAAAATTAATCCAAGAAATTCTAGATCTTTGTTGCTGCTTATTTTCTAGCAATTTTTCTATAAGGGATACCACCTCTCTTTATTGTATATAACTCACTCTGCATAGTACTTCTTGTTTGAATTTATCTCAGTTTTACCTTATCCTGATTTAACTTTTCTGAGAAGTTTCGAGCAGAGATATCATTTATTCCCTTTATTCCTTACACAGATATATATCTCTAAAAGCAGCTCAGCGAAGAGTCATACGGTGGCTAATTCAACCTTCTGGGCCCTCTGGAGCTTTGATGTGTTGTCAGAGCAATGGGAAAGCCATGGCTAATCTGAATTTGGTAAGGGATTTAATATCAAACTCAGTTGAAATAAATCAAATTGAAAAAATATGGTGTCACATGTGATGAGACCATGGGGTTAATTGGCAACCTTTCCCTTTGATCATGATCCAAGTATCTTTGAGCCTAAAAAACAGATGTTTGGTTTGCTACCTTAGGAAGAGGCAAGTGGTATGTGCAGTCATAAAAAAAAGTCATGATTTTTTAAATACTAACTACAATGCAAGAAGTTCTGAAACTTTCTTTTTTAAAAGTCTTCGCAAAGATCTTTGAAATCAAACAGGCCACAGATGAGGTGAATTTAATTGATGGTTTGGGTTGTGTGCAACTTTTCTACATCAAAGTTCTCTTTGGATAATAAAACATTGACTACTTTCATTCCCTTTGGTTCATATTTTTTTAATTTTAAAACTTTGCTATTCTTGTCAGTAAGAAACTTTTGCAAGCACACATGTAGGATCATACACCTAATTATATTCTGAGGGCAGAAATGCAAGAAGAAATTCTGCATTGTGGCCCACCAGCAGCATTTCTATGCCACACTCCACACACTGTGGTGCAATTTCCTTTCAACAACTCGCAGTTCTGGTTTTCACCCCTTTCTACAGCTGACAGTCCAGTCATTAACATGATGACTTGCATTTTTCTATAGGAAGAATAGACATATATGATCATAGGACAGGACCAAAATTACTGCTGTAAATATCAAAGAATCACAGAATGGTTTAAGCTGGAAGGGACCTTAGAGATCATCTCGTTTCAACACCTTCCTGCCCACTCCCCCACCTCATCATGGGCAGAGACCTTTCACTAGCCCAGGTTGTTCAGCTCTAGTCTGTGCTCTGCACTGGTGCAGCCTCACCTTGAATACAGTGTGTACTTTTGGCCACCACAGTGTAAGAAATATATTAAGCTCTTAGAGAGTGTTCAAAGGAGGGCAACAAAGATGGTGAAGGGCCTTGAGGGGAAGCCATATGAGGAGAGGCTGAGGGCACTTGGAGTGTTCAGCCTGGAGAAGAGGAAACTGAGGGGAGACCTCGCTGCAGTTACAACTTCCTTGTGAGGGGCAGAGGTGGGGCAGGCACTGATCCCTTCTCCGTGGCAACCAGGGACAGGACCTGAGAGAATGGCCTGAAGTTGTGTCACGGAGGTTGAGGTTGGATATTAGAAAGATGTTCTTCATCCAGGGGGTGGTCAGGCACTGGAAGAGGCTCCTCAGGGAAGTGGTCACAGCACCAAGCCCGACAGAGTTCAAGAAGATACTCTGGAGCATATGGTGTGACTCTGGGGGCTGTCCTGTGCGGGTCAAAGAGTTGGACTCAATGATCCTTGTGGGTCCCTTCCAACTCCGCATGTTCTGTGATTTTGTGAAGATGCAAAGAAGTATCTATATTAATTGAAACAATAAAACACACTTGTTAGGCTAAATACAAGATGCATATAATTTTTCCCTCCAGTTTTAGTAATATCATAGTTCTCTTCCATGCAAGTCCTGCAAGCCATGTGAGCCTGTAGCAGATGGGATTTTACAATGGCCAGTTGTTCTCTAAACCCAGCAGCTGGAAGTAGCAAAGTAGCAATCAATACATCTAGTTCCAGCACTGCCCATGGCCATTCCATATCTGACTCTAAAAGAACCTAATCGTTGGTGGAATCAAGCCAGACCAGACTTATAACCAAAGATGGGGCTGGTGGGGGGCAAATTTTGGTTTGGTGTTTTTTTGCTGTTGTGTTGGGGTGGTTCTTTTTCCCTTTTTGTGTGTGTGTGTGGGTGTTTGTTTGTTTGGTTTGCATTTTTTTGTTGTTGTTTGTTTTTATCCTTTTTTTTTTTTCTTTTAAGTGATATGTGCTAGTTTTCTCTGGAACCTTAGTTGCAGTTGTGTTACTACCATCACAGAATGGCTCTGCCTCAGCCAGTAGTAGGTCTCTTTTGGAGCCAACTGGTATGGACTCTGTCAGAGGAAGCCTCCTAGCAGCTTCTCAGAGAAGCCACCCCTCCATCTCCCATGGTACCAAAATCTTGACAGGCAAGCCCAATCCATTCCGTTTCTCTGATCCATCAAAAGAAACACTTATATATCAAGGAAGTCTCAATAACCATCATTTCAGAAAATACATTCTTCAAGGTATGAAATGGGAATTTAAATGCTGCTTTGGATGGCAGATTCTGCTTGTGGCATTGCTGCCAACCTCCTACCCTTTATTTTTTCTCGTTGCAGAGACCACCTTCCAAAGAATTCAATCATCACCTTAAAAATGCAAAGATCATGACTAATAACCTATTGTAAGAAAACCCATGCAGTGAATCTCTAAAACAGAACAATCGTCTTTCAATGATCTACTTGTAAAACAGGTCATATTAAGAACAAGGAAAATGCTCATTCTACACAAAAACATCTCCTAGTACTTTCTAGAGGGCTGAACATGAGACATATGGGGTGGAAGCCCCAGCCTTTTTGGGGTTTGCAGCATCAAAACACTGGTTATAAGATCCACTCAGACAACTCCTAGACAAGCCTGGATAACAATCTGATCTTCTGCTGCTCATCTGAACTGAAGCACCTAAACCCTTTGATGCTTTCTCATCTTTAATTAATTCAGCATCAATGTTAATTGCCTACACAACACATGGAACTGACAATACATCGAGGACTCAGTCTGCCTGTTTTGTAGCTGGCTAACTGGGGGTGCAATAGCTTTGCTGCTCTCATTACTATTCTTGTCAGGACAGACAAGAAATAAAAGCAATGACACTTTTCCCCCCCACCTCCAAACAGTCTGTTGGGGGTGCAAGTCAGATTTGATGGTTACCAACAAGAAAAAATGGACTCAACTGGCATCATGACAGAAATCCACAGACAGTATTTTTTCCCCTTTTAATTATTAGCTTCAAAAGATAAACACGCTGACATTAAGGCAGGCTTAGAAGATGCAGCACAAAACCTTTATACAGACTCTCACTGTGGGAACTAATTTGCAAAAAAATTAATACAAACTGGAGACAAAATAATGTTTGACAGATGTAAGGCAAAACCATACTGAAACAAAGAAGAAAGGACAAAGGCTGCTTCTTTCATTGCAAATGAAGTGCATCATTAACACCGTGAATCACACCAGAGTTAGTCCAGGCTGAAGCAGCTCAGCAGCCAGCCCCATAACCCGGTGTGCCATACACCTATAATTACAGTCTCCACAGCTCCCACACATTCCACATGTGCCTGCTGTCTGTGCTCTGCTCAGTGGGATGATGGCATCCTGACACACAACATGTGTATCTCATGGTTCATGACCATTGTGGGTCTTCCCTGTGCTAAATTGCTGAGCATGTGAATCTACAACAGCTCTCCATTTGAAACTCCTCTTTGGCAGCTCAGAGCAAAGGGAGGCTTTACTCATGACCAGACCTGGCTGACATTGTGTTATCCCCACAGGTATCTTGGCCTAAAGCTCCTTTGCCTTTCCCAGCACTTTCAGATCTTCATTCACCAAACCAGTTCAGAGCTGGGCCAGCAAAGACTGATCAGGTAAGCAGGTTTATCTTGATCTGTTTGTTTTACTAAACCCGACTTGGTACAATTACACCATAGTTGTGTTGGCTGTATGAAAAGAATGATGCCTGGCAGTAAGAGGTGAAGAGAGGGGAGGAAGCCCGGGAAGGGGGAGTGAATGGCTTCATTCATAAAGCTGCAGCTGAAACATGGTTGGTGAGCACAGCCTGAATCCTGTTTTGCAAGCCCTGAGCTCAGCCACTCCTAACTCAGCAGGGCAGATGAATAAAGTAAGCAATACTGAAGGTATTTCCTTCTGCAGAGATTGCAAAAGGTTGACACTGACTCTCTTCAAATAACCAAGTCAATCTTTTGTGCAGGGAAGCAAGATTTCAAACTCTCTGGGATCTAGGAGTCTAAAATCCCACTAATGTTTGTGTGCCCAGTGGCAGGGGAAAATTTCAGGGGAAATTTTGACGTTTTTTACATTTCCTTTAGACTCCAAGGAGAATGGCAGAGATCCTCCATGGTACAATCAACTTCCTGCTGCTGAGAGAGGGGTATTGACAGGCTGGTCCAAGATGCCCGAAGATCATTAGAAAACCTAGCTTTAACAGCCAGACTAGCCAGCAAACTGTACTTCTGGAGTCTGCTTGAAAGTATCTAATAAGCTGCAGCAGATAGCAAAGGAACTGGTCAAAGGCTCCATTTTCCTGCAGAATGGCACTATTTTATTTAATCAGCTAGTGAGCCAGCAACATCTTTCCCTACTCCAGAGCACCTGAAGACAGTTTTTCTGCTTTTACTCATAGCACAGAGCAGACCTACACAGCTACCTCTGTGCCAGTCATGTGGCTGCTTGACTCTGGGTTTCTTTTTGCAGGTCTTCATTGCAGCATCTCCGTTTCTGCCTCCATGTCTTCCTTAATGTGCAGCTAAGAAGCAAACATGTACTCATTGCCATGCTAGCCTTCTTCCAACAGAATATTTTTGTGAGCCAGGTGTGAACTTTCACAGGCTGGCACAGACATCCCCATGCCTTTGGGATGGTACAAGTAGCAGGCAGGGAAGGATCTAAGGGGCCACAAGGATCTAACCGGGGATGGCCCAAACACCTTGACACATTCTTGTAGTGATAGAGATGAAATCCCTGTAACACTGGACTGACTGTTGTAAGCTTCAAGCCTGTGACACAGTTCTCTATACTTGTCCTCCTGTTTAGTAGATCGAGTTTCCAGATCATAGTGTCATCTTCTATTTAGATGCTTAAAAGGTCTTGTAGTTCTCTCTCTTTTCATCTATCCCCAGTTTTGGGGAGCTCACCTTGTCTGCTGTGGTTCAACAGCAGCCCAGCAAACCTTGCAGCCCTGAATCTGAAACTACTTTGATATCCCACCTATGGTGCCAGTGGCTGTTTAGCAAGTAGCCAATAAGTCACTGCGTTCATACTCCCCAGCCTAGGACAAATCCCAGCTTCAGCTTATCATGTATTATTAGCAGAGGTTTTAGGCATACCTTTTGTCTTGCTTTGGTTTCAGTCATTTAGCACCACAGTGACATTTGGTTCTTCTGCCAACTGACTTGTTCTTCTGTGTTGCAAACAAAAAAGGTGATAATTTGAAGTGTTTGCACTTAATTCATCACCTGTAACTGTTTATGTCACCTGAAGCCTGTGTCACAGCATGGCTTAAGTTTCTTCACTCTTGGCAAATATGGACCACATATACACTGAAAGAAATATCTGTGTGTATTTTAGCAGAAACAGTATTTCAGTCCTCTGTTACCCTCATGCTTTCTCAATGGTTCCCTCAATACACTCACTGCTGCTAGTTAAAAAAAAAAAAAAAAGGCATCAAAGTTTCGAGGCTACCCCCTATTTCTGCAATTCATCCATTTGCTACAATTTGGCAGCACAGTGTACTTCTCTAAATGCACTGAGTAGTAGATAGGTAGTTCTTAACCTTTCCTTGTAGTAGATGCAAAGCTAACACGTGCCAAGGCAGATGAAGGGACTCTGGGCCAGGCAACACAACAGCCCAGGCAAACACTGAGTGCTGAAATAAGAACTCTGAGTGCTATCTTCCCCTCTTTCCATCGTATGAGCATCTAGTGGGGAGTCACTGCACCCCTTCAACTCTTATCCCCCTTTCTTATGTAAGACAGCAATGGACAGATCAGCAATCTAGTTTACTGTGCAACAAATGAGTACTTAAAGCTACACCACTAGGCTTATTATAAGCTCTAGAAGCTTCAGTTCTAGACATGAAGCTGTATTCACAGGCAGAACAGACAATCTGCACACTGAAAAGAGGACCAGGGGAAGAAAGCAATAGTTACTTCTGGCATGCAGACTGAAGGGACTCCAGAACTCTGCATCCAGGCAGAGTGGGTGGAAAAATGAAGGACTGGGAAGTGCCTGGGGTCTCAAGTAAGGTCCAGAGCAAAGTCACTTATGAAATATATGATTTTTGAGTCTTAAAGATCCAGTCCACTCAACTCTGTTTAGGAACAGGAAATCTGTATCAGCATCTCTTCTGGGAAATACCTGTGTCAGACCTGTGGTTCAACAGGAAGGAAAAACTTTATTTACTACTCAGTCAAAAATGGCACTAAGCCCAGAGTCATTAAGTGCCTACTTGCTGGTCCTTGCTCACAAAATCAAAACCACTTTCCCCCACTCAAAAAAAACTCTCAGAGCTACAGAGGTGTAGCTCTGACCTAAGTGACTGTTGTCTCGATCAGGTGCTGTCTGTCCTACTAAAATGAAAATAAAACTAGCATCATGTTACCCAGCTGATTTAAGGGAACTGATCTCACGTATGGCATGAAGATCCTACAGCACACAGGTTTGGTACAAATGAGTAAAGTCTTACACACTAACCTGCCAAGGTTTGCTGCAGTCAGAGAACTGGATGATTTCAATTTCCAGGAGGATGAACCTGTTTCCCTTATTTGATTAAATGTCTCATATATTACATGTCTAAAGTTTGTGTGCCATGATTACCCCCTTTTTGGAAGTACAGTCCCTGAAAAATAGGTACCATCATCTGGGAAAAAAACCAAAAAAAATCAAAAAAATCAAAGGTAAGTGGCACGGGGAGGTAAAATGCCCTCCCTGAGGCATCCAAGAAATTGGTAACTCTGCCAAGTTATTGCCTGTCTTCTCTACTCCCTCATGCTGCCTTTCAGCATGAATTAGCCATCTGGCATTCCCTTTCCTTGTGCTTTGCTATGCCAGCAGAGCTCAGCTCCACCATGTGCACCGAGTTATATTTAGAGGGAAATTACTTCAACCCTGCCCAGCCAAGCAGGCAGGAGAAGGGTTTCTGGATGCATTGCTCCTGCACAAAGGAATAGGGACAGCAGATCTGACCCTAACACTGAACAGGCTCCATTTCAGACCTCCAGCCCTGCCAATGCCTCACCTGTACCATTGTGAGATGGAAAATAGTGTGGCACCTGATGTTAGAACAAGCTATAATAAAAAAATGCAGGGAAAATCTCAATAAAGGGCAGTGGCTGTTGTATTCCTTCCAGAGTGCTCAGGGGAAGAGGCATCTGGTAAACCATTTATTACAGCCCTCGGTGTCTAAAAATCAGACCATTCTACCTGCTCTCTGCAGCTCCACACAGTCAAATTCTTTCTTAACAGTAGCTACCTACTGAGGCTGCCTCATGGTATCATTAACCATTCCTCTGTACCTTGTGAGGGCTTTTCCTTTCCCTCAAATCCTGCTCTTGGGCCCCATCACTCTCCATCTCCCTCTTCGCCCATGCAGTATGGGTACACGTGCCTGCAGTCTCTCTCAGCCTGTTTTCCTTCCCCTGTCCAAGGCTCTGCATGCCTGCACTCCTTGCACCTCACTCTTATCAGGGGCTGCATTGTTGCTTTGGAGCAGGAGGGATGGGGAAGGATAACAGAGCACCCTTCTGCCAAGCCAAGCACAATGTAAACAAAGAAAGCATGTAGATGGCAGAGTGCATGTGCAAACCGGAGAGACTTCACAATGAAATGCCTTTTCTCCTTTTTTGTTTTCATCTTGTTAGAGGGAAATAGCAACTGGATTCTCCTGCAAGTTTTGTACACTGTCTCTGCTGACAGATGGATGATGTCTTGATTTTGAAACCCAAAGACCACAAACAGCATCTGAAAGGCCTTTTTCTCCGATTACATGCAGCAATCTCTTTACTTTGAAAAACTTTTGCAACCAGAAAGTTGTTGGTAAATACCAGTTCATGTGCTGAAATAGTCAGCGGCCCGTGTTCTTGCAGGCACCTGCCCTTCCTTCTGGTAGAGGGGACATACAGGGCATGACCATGGCACACCCTTGGTACCCTGCCAGGACCTTATATGTGTTTGCCAAGAGTGAATTCCTAGTTTATGGGTGTTAGACTAGAAACAAGGGAAATTTCATCACCAGAGAAAGAGCAATGTGATATTAAAAGCAGAGTTATCCCTGCTTGGCATCCACAAAACTCCCTCGTTTGGATATGGGGCCCATAGTGACTTGTTCTGGCACCCTATCCCCGCATTCTGCCTCTTCTTCCCTATCCCCACAGGCTCAGAGGTGGATTGTAAATGCTCTGGGGCAGGCTGTTCTCAGCATCCTCTTTGCTCAGATGTTGACAGAGAGCCATCTGAGTGGAAGATATGCATCTTAGTGCAAGCAGCATCCAGGCCCTTCCCAGCACGAGGGAGGAAATGCCATGCTTCAGCACAATTAACAAGAAAATTAAAAGAATTTATCACTGGTTCTCATTTTTTGTGCAGTCTGGCCATCAAAACCTACCAATGTATTGTGTCTTAGCTTTGAAAGTTACAGCAGCCCAGGCTGCTCAAATGACCAGTGGTCTCATCACACGAATTCAATCCTATCTAATATCTGGTAGAGATTTGTCAAGTCCCCTTTCCCTTAATGCTTTAAAAAGCCCCAAAATTCAAAAAGTAGAATGCAAACCAACAGCAAATAATGAGTCCAAAGAGCATTTACCCTTTTTTTTAAGCACATACACCATCCTTTTCTCTCTCCTTTTTATCTCTCAAGCTCATCTGGCTGCAAAACTCAAATGGCTACATTGGTCTAAGCAGTACTATTGTTTCCTCTCCCCTCAAGCAGCAGACATGACTTTCTTCTGGAGCAGCAGAGATTTAAAAGCTTTAGAAAAGTAATTACTAATACGGACAAATGAACAGGCTGCCTTCTTTTCCCTTAGGTGGCTCCCAGGGTATCTCCAGAGGAGCTTCTGTGAGTCTGAACTCAAGACAACACCATAACTTCTACAATAACCCCTCTCAGGAGCCTGACCCAGCCCAAACATGACCAGAGAGTATACGAGATCCCAAGGCCTCATCCCTAACCCATAAGGGGACAAAATCATCAGTCCCCATAAACCTTGACTCATGAGTTTGTGTCCCGCAAAGGGAACTTGGCCCCTGGGGACTTCTCTTCAGAAACCCTTGTCCATGAATAGACAATATTCAATTGTTGTTCTCCTTGCCCAATATTGATAGTTGTGTTCTAAAAACTGTCAGAGAATCTCCCTAATTAAAGTATATGGACCAACAGTCAGGACTTAGAAGGTACCATCTTGACTTCCCACCGCCACCCCACAACCCCCACCCCCAGCTTGGAGGGTACCAGGAAATAGAGAAATAAATTTTTCTTGGAAACCCAGCGAAAAATTAGTTAAATGGGAATGCACTGCGGAATGCACTAAGCCCTTTGGCTGCTGAAGGGTGGTCTGCCCTTAAAGCTTCTCTCCTGTCACCCGTGGAGTTTCTGCTGGGAGCTGATGCTCACATACAGTTGTTCAGACATGTTGCTTGCTCTCAAATGAGAATATGAGGATCATCTCTTAACTGTAACATTAGCCCGATGTTCAAAGCATGATACAGGTATCCTGGTTCATTTCCCTTCTCTGCTTTCTCAGACACCAGCACAGCTCATCTGAGAAGATGGGTAGCAAATTCTGAGTAATCAACAGTCAATGTGACAGCCATGAAAAACCATACCTGAAGATGCCTGGGACTGAAAGCTGACAGTCTAAAGCACTAATTTAATTATTTAATCAAGCTGAAAGCAGTTTCCAGGATTTTTTTTTTCCTACTCAATTGTACCAGCAAACTAATTTTAAATTAATATATTAGGTTACTAATGGATTTTTATTTAAAAAACCCCTGACCCTATCTACCTAATATCACAGAACATTATTACAGAAACCTGTCGGTGGGGTCAAATGGCATTCGAAATATAACAAAAGCCTACTTTGACAGTCATTTTCATGGAGCTCCAAATTGATTGACAAGTTGTTCATTGCACACTCAGACATGTCTATCTTTCAGAAAAGAGAAGCACGCATAAGGTAACCTCTGCTGACTTTTATTCCCAGACCATTTTCCTCCTCAAAAGTGTATTGCACTCCAAGAACTCCACAAAAAGAAAAGTAATAAAATGCTACTTCAGCTGACTTTTATAAAAAAACCCCACCTTTTAAAAGGTTCAAATTGTGATTACAGAACTGAAATATTGCTAGCCCACAAGCAGTAGGGGAAAATATGAATAAATTGCAGTTTGGTGTTTTACAGCAATTATATTTTAGCTCTTAAACTGACTTGCAATCCCAACAGATTTACTGCACATTTAAATTAACATACCATAGCTGGATCTTACTGTTGCTATAACTTTTATTCAAACAGTCATATTTCCAATGGCAGCAACTTTGCTTTTACTGTTGGATAATTTTTGCTAAGTAAAATAAATACCCTGTTAGATTCAGGCTTTCGCCCATAATTCAGCACCAAAATCTAAATTGCTCTTATGAAGAAGTTGTAGCGTCATGTATTTTTTTGCTCTTTGGGGGCTGGAGGTAACGGTAACTTAAGAGTGGAAAGAGGGCTGTGAGATAAAACCAACACACTATTCTGGGCTGAGGGCTGTTGTCCACTGACATAAAAATGAGCAATGCTTCTGGATCACCTCAGTAGGACCCCAGAGGTTTTAGATCAGCTCTGCATAGGCAGGCACTGCCCACTCACCTCCTGGTGCTGCTAGCTTCCTTTGGTCAAGTTTTCAGTGTAGGCACACTGTTGAATGCAATTGGGTTATGGAAATACGTCATATTACCAACAGCAAAATTCCAGTTTTATAGCCAACAGACCTGCACTTAACCCCAATGGTAAAGGTAAAATGCAGGGTTCTGTGCCTGGGCAGGGGCAAAGCATGGAGAGTGACTACTATCATAGACCATGCAATGCCATGAGTTTCATTTAAATATGTGTCTGTTTAATTTTCCTGAGCTTTTTTATGGCCACACATAGCTTAGATCAGCTCTGCTCTTTGTTAGCTTTTTGCCATGTCCCTGTTCCTGACAAGGAATTTTGCCTTAAGGATTTGGCTGCTCTCAGTCTATAGACCAACACTTGGTGTTGGAGATAATTCCCATAATATAGTCTCATGTCAACAGATATTTAGGTACAGTTGCATGGCAACACCTATTTACTTTTAAAAGAAACAAACAAACAAATACCCCACAAAAACTTTGAAAATTATGCCATACCCACGGCAAGCTAAGAACCATTTCAGGACTCAAAACAGGGTTAAAAATTACAATTCGCCTGGCCACAGCTGTAATACAGTGATAGTCATCACCCAAAGGCCAGGGGTTTGACATGATGCACTGAAGCCATGGCTCACAAAGCAAAGTCTGCTCTTCTCTCAATGAACCAGTTCATCCACACCTTATAACACTTTAACAAAGTGAAGTTCAAGGGCAATATTTGAAAAGATACCTAAAGGTCTAATTTGTCTTTATCTAACACACAGACTTTATATTTAAATTAGCAAATCTAAAGACTAGTAAATGCCACTGACTTTCAAGTCTTATTGTTCAGGCACTCAAAAACTAAAATCCTCAAAATCACCAGCTGATCAACATGATTGACACATTCTGAATGGAGAGAGAGAGAGAGGGAGAGAGCACGTGCGCTCTTTGGGTCAGGACCAAAGACATCCAGCTTCTCCATAACAATAAAATAGTGCTACCATGACATGACAGACAGTATTTCCAAGCCTGCAATCAAAATGGGCACTTCCTCAGCTACCAAGTCTTGCTTTGTCTTTCCTGCTAAGAAGCATCACTTCATTACCTTGGACCAATGCTGAGAAAGGGAAATTTATTATTAAATTCAAAGGATGACTTCATTACAACTTTCTTGGTCTGTTGATAGTTTATACGTAAGTTAACATACACATACATCAGCAAATCTTTACCATTTGTCAATTTGGCTGTCCCATATATCAGTACAGATGGGAGAAAAAAGTTATTATGTCCAATGTCCCTTGCTTACACAAAAGTTCATACTGAATTTGATGTTTCAAATCACACACTTGACAATTTTATTGTTGTCAGTGATAAAGGAAAAGGCTCAAATGAAACCCGTGTCCTTTGCTGTCAAAGACAAGGGTATCTCACGTCTTGAATGCCATCACAGGCAGGAAATTGCCTGCCCTGGTTTCAAAGAGAGATTTCTGGAAGAAGAAGGGAATAACTTCTTGACAAACCACACGCTTTTTGAAAATTGTCTGTCAATCAAGGAAACCAAATCTGTGATTAGATGTTAACTCTTTCAAGTTGCTCTAATGTTGTCCACACAGCATATTTAGGTTCTTTTTTTACAAGAACGGTATTTGTCAGAGAGCAGCTTGGTCTCCAAAAACTTTGGTAACAAAGTTTTTCAGTCAATGCCTTCAATTTACAAAAAAATGCCTTGTCTGTTTTAGTCGCCATTTATTTATTGTCTCTCATGCCAAATGTGTTCATTTCCCTCAACATTCAAATAACCTTTTGATCTGATTCAGAAGCCTGGGAAGAGACAACAACAGCATTCACAGCTTGCTCTAGACTTATGGAAACACAGGGTGCAGGAGCCAACTGGCAAAGGCAAAACTCAATAGCACAAGCCCGGACAACAAGAACGCTCAGCAGGGAGGCTGTGCAATAGTATCTTCGATTAAAAATAAACAAAAAAAAAACAAAAACCAAAACCAACGGAAAAAAAAAAAAAAGAAAACCAAACCAAACCATTTTAAAAAAAACCAAACCAAAACCCCCAAAACAAAACCACAAACAAAAAAACCCAAACAAAAACCACACAGAAACAAAGAGAATCTCAGCACATCAGATGATGTGTTTGCTTTGTAATTTACAAGAATCTCCCATAGGCTGCAAATGGATCAGTTTTAGCAAAGCCCTTCTCTGAAAATCTGCCCCTTCTCTTTAGGAATTCTAGAGCTCCTGTTCCCACAGACATGGGGCTTATTATTTGTTTTTGTAAGATACCTAGAAGAACAACACTAAGACTCTCACGGGGGATATCTCTGGGCAAGACTTCAAGATAAAGTTAAGCACTGAAGATGGAAGCTGTGGAGTTACAGAAAAGAGAACAGGGAAGTTCACTGCAGCCCTTCCTTCTCCTCTGCTGGAGATCTATTAGGACTGACCAAACTGTGTGCTAGGGAACCTGGAAGTGAGATTTTTTCCAAAATTGCACAGGATAATATTTGGAAACTGTAAACTTGAAGGAAAAAAAAAAAGGCAGCATGTCATATACTGAAAAGAGCTAGGATGTTGCCTACAGTAAGATGTTACAAAAGTCAAAACAAAATCAGGGATTGAACATTTATGCTGTACCTCAAAGCTGCAACAACAAATACTAACAAGGTTATATAATCTCCTGCTTCAGGATTTAAAGTAATCTCTATGATAAAATTAGTATAAAGGTCAGATTATCCAGTTTCTGCCCACTCCTCTTTTTCACAAGGTAACTGGGTAAAGTGTTCAGAAGACTTTCAAACTGCTGGGAGGTAGGTCACTGTATCTTTTTCACAGCACGCTCTCAGTCTGATTGGAAGTGGGATTTCAGCCCATGCATCATTTAGCTGCTTTTGCAATTTTTATCTCTGCCGCTCTCCACTCCGAGACCACATCTGGCAATATCTACAAAAGCTCGCTACTCATGAAAACGTGATGAATACCAGGGTTTGCCAAGAGGATTCATATTACATCTAACAACTTTATAATAGCCAATAACCTACCCATCAAGTCTGGGTATTTTATTGGGGACCATACTAATAGCTTTTCTGTACTATTACATTATTGAATTTCATAGCTGGCCACACTGTGAAAAAAGAGAATGTCACCTTTTCTATGGTTGTAGCTAAATAAATGCATATATGCAGGGGAAATCTACATCTGTTCACTGTACAGTTTTGAAATATGAACTCTCTCCTGACACGCGCATTGGCATTTACTCTCCTCCATGCACTTTGATTTCTGTGCTGAACCTGGTCTAGGACTACCTCCGACAAAAGTTGCTCTGTTTCACTCACTATGGAGTAGATTTTTGTTTTCTTCCACTGCCTTTACCTTAGAGTGGGATTACTCTTGACTAGCACCAGCTGCTGACTGCGTGCTTCTTTGGAGCATCTTGAGCTGGTGGTAGTCAGTGAGACAAGCACAGGATGGGCAGAGATGGAGTCTGATTTCAGCTGGACTATTCATTACAGGGATAAAGCTTCCCTGAGGAGCTCAGATTTCCCCCCAGCAAGAATACCAGACAATGAGCAAACACTTGTAAATGATTCTTGGGTCACAAACACCACAATATATCACATCATGCTCATAAACAGAACAACTGCTCCCCACAAACCCAGGACAAAGAAGTTCCTACCTTAATCTCTGCTTACTTTGCTGGCAGCAGTCACGCCTGTCCAGGCTTGACTATCAGCATTGACTTTCACACACCACAAGTAGGAGGAAATGCAGCTGCTCTTTAACTCCACTCACTGACATTAAGCCTCATTCAACCTGCATAAAGCCTGGAGAAGACAAGTACCTACCTCCACAGGCCCATCTTACCCCACAAACTGTTTTCCAGCACCCTCAGCTGTGGGTAGGGTCAGGGCTTAAATGGCTGCTGTGGGTGGGCAGTGCAGGTGGAGACCCAGGTGAGGATGAAATGGGCAATTAGGAGTTATTAATGCCATGGGGCCCTGAAAATTTTCTGTGCATGCTGCAGAGGCTTGGTACAGTTTGGACATATCATTCTAAAGCCTAACTATGAGAGGAGATGCTGCTGAAGCCAAAGTTTCAGGCTGGAGCAGAAAAACAGGTGTGGAGATCTAGGAGGGCACCTTTGCTGTGGTGAAGAATGTTCTGTCATTGTCCTAAAGCACATGCCTTGCTGCAGCTGGGCACTTACACCAATGTGTGTGGCTCCTCCTGTCAAAACCATATTTTTTACCATTTAATAAAATAATTGCTTCTGGTTTTGCTGATGATCAGAAAGGCATAGCCCATTTGCTTCCTTCAGACACAGATAGAATGTAAGGATGAGCAATTACAGAAATTAGTCATACATGGAATACAAATAATAAAGAGATAAAAGGTATAATGCCATGACATTTTGGATGGTACAAAGCTGTAAGTCCTGCCACCCCCTTCTAGCTTGCTTATTGTGGAGTTCTTCCACATGCTTTGCAGAAATAATATGCTTTGAGGGGAGGAAGATGGGAGAGAGAGATGTGTTTTATTGCAAGTTGCAGCTGACTTATGTTAAATATTGCAGGCAATGGTCCCAAATGGTCTCCCTGACTATGACCCCAATATGATAGCTTGCCTGGCCCAAATAACATTGAGCATGAAACAGCATAGGGCTCATTTGGAAATGCAGGTGTTGAAACCAGGCAAGAATGGAAAAGGTTGTGGTTCCTAAGCCGACAACTAAAAGAGAAAGTACCACCTGACGCAGCCCCTCGGGATGCTACCCAAAAGATGGCAGAAGAAAGCCTGCATGTTTTCCTCTAGGTATAATGCATGCATGCACATAAGTGAACATATGCACACATGATCCCTCTGCTGTGAGCAGGATGAGAAACACTAAGCCTTTGAGCTATCTGTCCTAAAGAACAAAGCTGCTCACCCTGCAAGAGCTTAGCAAGGGAAACAGGGAGCAGCACTAAGGGGTCTTGCTTTGCCACAGACCTGTTAAGCATTGTGTTGGGATCATGAGCACTCAGGCTTTTTCTTGAGGACTGATGTTGCCTTGCTGATGTGCCATCACTGCCATGTGCCAATCAGCAGTTTGCTGAACCACCACCAAGGGACATCTACATCTGGGGACAGAAGCAGTTTGGGCAGATACAGAGGTCTGTGTGTATTTGCTGCCATCACCTAAACACTTCAGAGGACAGATCTCACTGCAGAAGCATAGGATCGAATTCATGGGTATAAGAGTTGTCTATTGGTGTGTGGTGCAAGGTGATTCCTTTGCTGACAGTGAGCTTGAGATGGTTGCACTTCAAATTCTACGCACCTAACTGGACCTCTGTAAGAGTCCATCTCATCTCTTAAGGTGCCCTCTTCAGTTAAGAGCAAAAGGGAGACCCCTCCACAGGAAGGCTTCAAGCAGTGGCAAAGAATACATGAAGTAAATACATGATAAAACTCTTTTTCCACTCCTCCCCCTAAGTGCAACAACATGAGGCTTGACGGAGGGCATGCAGTCCTGACCCCAGAACAGCTGTGTCTGGATGAAAGGCAGATGTTTGCTCCAGCCAGCTGGGATCAGTGATTCAAAACAGCTGCCCACTGCCAGAAGAGCCCATGGGAGAAAGTAAAGACAAGCCAGAGCAAGCCTCGGCAATAAGAAAACAGCAAAACTTCTAATGAATAGACTTCCCAAAGCTCCCAGCACAGCAACAAGGCTTGCTGGGAGCAGCACAGTGCACTGGGTCCTGCTTCAGTCTTTAAGAGGGGGAAGTGTTAGGAGTTGATTTTCTCATTTGTATTCCCACTCAGAATCAAGAAGCAGATCTGTTCCTCTGAATGCACATCACATATTCAGCCAAACCACCGTGCGCCCTTTAGATGGACTAATCTACCTGCTCCTATCATCACTCTCCAATTCCCTCTCTGCCTGAGTTTCTATATGGTATTCCTCATCTTGCCACAAGAGCCATGTTCCCATCTCCTCTCTTGTCTGAACCCATTCATTGGACTGCTGGACACAAGACAACAAAAATAAGGAGCTGTGCTGGTGCTGGATGCCTTTTTCCTGATTTAGCCAGCACTATTTGCTGGTAGCATGCTCATGGGCCAACCAGCCCTGAGCTGATCAGCACCACGTGCTCCTTCCTACTTCACTCTCAGGCTTCCAAAATTAATGCCGAATGAACCATCAAAACTTACAGGAAAACGGTGAATTCAGTTTGCCAGCAACTAAATTTTCCCTTGTTACAACAGTATACATAGAGAAATACTCCATGGAATATTAAATAGGCAGTACTGGATTCCCCTAGTTGAAATTGCTTCCTCCGTCAAGCCAAATTCTGCTCTCAGCCTCCCTCCATCTTGTCTTCATTTTGCTGGCTTTAGCAGACAGCTTCTCTGCAAATGACTGAATATGACCACTGTAACTAAATCAATCATCCATCTAGAGGTGGATGCCTGCGTTTATTTATCTGGATCAGGAATGTTGTAGATAATGGGTCATTAAAAATCACACTTTACAAGCCACAGATATCATGAGCCTGACTGGCAAAGAATGAGCTTTTAGATAAGAAAGAAGGCTTAGTAGGGTCAATTAGGTTATAATTGGCTTGGCTCCGTGCCCTCCCATACACAGGCTTTATTAAAGCCCTATAGCTGGAGACAATAACTTACCTTTATTTCAGCACAATTATTTTTAAAATGTGGCTGCACGATTTGGGGATTGCCAACACATGATATCCATGACCAACAAATCTGAAATTATCAAACATTTGAGCCCATCAGATTCTAAAGACAAAGGTCATGTTGGAGAAAAGATAGAGCAGACAAAAACACTGTTCTTCTAGAAACTAAACTCAAGCCTCTGCAGAGCATGATTGGCCCATGAAATATAACACTGCTGGTCTGAAAGGAGTCAGTCAGTCATGAGTTACCTGAGCCCTGCAGCTGAGCCCTTCCTCTCCGTACTCAAATGGGGTTTCCCTAGCCTGGAAATCTTTCAATGACTCCAGCAATATCACAAAGCAATCTCCTCTTATGAGCATTTGCTCTGGGGAAGGAGAGAGAAACCCTTCTTAAGTCCTTCTCAAACTGATTTTCTCATCTTTCTCTCTTGACATCTGTTTTCCAGCTAGTGAAAAGGAAGCTGGCCTGTGAGCCCAAAGTTAACAAGATGCCCATGTGGTACTGCGTTCCCCAGGGCAGACCCACTGCCCTTTCTTTGACAAGTCCTACAGGAGTAGGGTTCCCACTTGTTTTCCTACTGTCCATCATCTGGTTTTGCTGGAGGGTGCCTCGCTACCCCTCTACTAAGCCAAGCATCCTTGCTCTGTGGGATCTGGCAAGAGTATTCCTGTTGATTTGCTCTACAGCTTGGTTTTCAATACCTAAGGTCAACCCTTTAGGTATTTCAGACAACAGGGAGGCCAAATTACTTGAAGGGAGGTATCCAAAATACTACCAGAACGAGTGCACAGCACCTGGTGATCATCAGCAGCATTTTTGTCGTTGCTGTTGTGCTGTTGCTCTCACACCTCATTGTCGTATGACAGGATTTGTAAGAAAGTCATGGGAACAGGGAACTCTCGAATCCCAGCCTCATTTTCTGCTCCTTGCTTGTCATTTGGATTGGAGTGAGATACTCATAACCTTCTGCACCCAGTTTTGAAGGTATCATGAGGGCTCATCAGATTAACGTTTATAAATAATGGCTTCTAACTGCAGTGATGTGTGGTTTGCTGTCAGCATAACACTACGCTTGGAAACGGAAACAGCTCTTTTGACACATACAAGGAATCCTGAGGACCACTGCATAGATGGAATCTGAGATGGCTGATCATCAAGAGGTCTTCCAAAGAAATCTTCCCCTTGGAAAGAAACTTCAGGATGGGTTTGGAGAGTTTCCCATTTTTATTTCTTTTTAATTCTTAACATTCCTTCCTCTGCCCCATTTCTTACAGGCTCTATTAATATGGGGTAAGGCGGAGGAAGATTGCAAAAATTGACCTTTTTTTTGTCCCTAGAAAGTGCAACAATTTGTTGAGATCTTGTTTCTCTTTAAGTCACCCCAAATACATATGCATGCCATAAAGACCAGAGCAGTGAGAAAAATCCCTTTTTTATAGGGCAAACAGCACATTTTGATAAAGCATGCATTTATAGAATAAATTTTCTGTAACGAACATCTGCCTTTTTACCATATATTTTATAAACTGTCAGTAACATCTTACATGTATGTGCAATAGCCAACCACATATTTAATAAGAGAGAAAATGCATGCATTTTTTACCCACATTTAGCCTGAAGTGGCTTCATTATTTATTACTTCAGTTTGCTGCTGCTGTGATTGAGAGCTGGAGAAAGGGAAGCCTCCAAGCAGGGATCATGGGAATATAAAGGGAATTGGCACTCACAAGTTCCTGAGAAAGTCTTGGGCTTGTGGCCTCATTTTGACTCCTATCAATGCCAAGTGTAAAATAATAGTCTGATTCAGAGCTAAATACCATCTAGATTTCCCACTGAGTCCATTAATTCTCTTCTTTTATTGTGGCAGAAAGTATTAAATACCTCAGATTAGAATCTGGGTTTCATGCAGGATCTGTATTCCAATTACACAGCACCCTTTCCCAATTCAAGATATTGTATTGATTTGTTTGGAGTAGGAGGGATTCTTTCCCCTTCCCCCCCAAATAAAAGAGCAATTTATTCTTTCTTTATGCTGTAGTTCAAATTGCAGATGTTTTTGTCATGCTGCTTTCTATCAGAACTGGTGCATTAGCAAGCATTGCAAAGGAATATATGAATAGTGGACCTCTTTTCTCCAGTCAAATCATTTCTCTGCAATCTTTGAGGATTATCATCACCGATGAGTTCCAAAGTGACACCTGCTAGGCACAGTCTAGCTAATTATTTGAAGCTCTTCTGTTTCTGCTGAAGCTTTGGCAACCAGCCTGTAAAGAATGACTCTGAGCTGTGTTTCCACAATAAAGTGCTTCTAGGAATGAGACAAACTTTTTTTTCTAGACAAAGCAAGAGGCATTTGCCTCCCTAGCACCACAAAAACAATACTAAACAGCTGGTCAGCACTGCTTTTTTGAAGGCACTTCTGTCACTGATCAGCAGAATTTAATAATGTCCAGATTTAATCCCACAGACCGGAGCTGGGCTCCCAGCAGCAACACAGGGTGTATGAAGGGGGTATTTTGAAATTCAAGTTCTCTCACAGGCAAGTGAGCAGCTGGAGTTATTCTGGGTCGAAATATTTAGCCAGGACCAAATGAACAGGTTTGACAGGCCAGTAGCAAATTATGCTTTAAAGTTTCCTTTTCATTTGGTGCTGGAATCTGTCTTCAAATAAGCCCAGAAAAGAGTTCCCTCATCAATCCTTTTTCTTACTTTTTTTTTTTTTTTCCATTTGGAAAACACAGAGTCTTGGATTTCCATTTGGCAATCACAGGGTCATGGATGTGCACTTGAGAAATGCGACGAAAAGGACTAATTTGGCTAAAAAGATAAGCAGTCTAGCTGATACCCTGAATGAAAAGAAAAAGCATCTTGGGGTGCACACCACCAGTTCCTGTCAGGGTGGGTAAAGGGACATCTCTTTGTAACAGAAATTAATTTCCCAGCAGATAAGGCATTGTACCAGGTTGTGTAAAGCAGCAGCCTCACTGTCCCAGGCTTAATGGTCCCTACTGGGAGGAGAGCAGCCTCTGAAGGTGGTCAGTGCACCCACTGTTGTCCCAGGCACCCAAGCTGAACTCTTCCAGTGCTGGTGGGAACCTACCATGTCTCCTGTTCAACCTTATCCTTCTCTGCCCATCTACAAGAAAAAAAAAAAGGCATACTGACACCCAATTAATTAAAAATGACAAACAAACATTTACAATTCTTCATGAAATTGTTTCTGATTTGTGATGGAGTTGCTTGCTAAGGTGGGAAAAAATATGTGGTTATGTTGAATTATTCATAGAGATTTGCAGAAAGTCCATTATACAAATATATTACAAAAAGTTGATCCTACAGAACAGGTGTTTTCCCTGCTCCTATCTTACTGTTTATGCCCTGTCACTTTCTGGGGAAAAAAAATTAAAATTATAAAATCTGCATCCAATAGGTAGTAAACAAGTCCCAGATGTTGAATTGGAAAGTTGGGTGTAGGAAAACATTGACTACTTAGAGTTAAGGTCAGGTAATCTAAAATGACAAATCTATAAACCCTGACATGATCAGGTTTCAGGGTTTAGGGATATTGAACTACTGAGTAAAAGTGGAAGAGAGAGTTAAGACAACTTACTTCAAGTATAATGCAAATGTAGGTGTAGTCAGAGGAGAATAAAGCTTGGTTCAGGTACATGTCCAGGAGACAACATAGACAGCTTTAGGGCAGTTCATAGCAGACCATAAACATTGCAGCGTCCCTCATGTGAAGAGGTGATCTGGTGTCAATTGTACTGCCATGTCACATAAAAAAACCAAAACGAACCCCCCTCCCCCCCCCAAAAAAAAAAAACAACCAACCAAAAAAACCCAAACAAAAACCCAAAAAAACAAACAAACCAACCAAAAAAAGTTTCACAAACTCATACCCAGTCAGAGATAGTGGCAATGACCATGGTGACCTTCAGTGACCTGCAGCCCTACTGGATCATATATCTTCTGCTGAGAAAGGCTTCCCTAAGAAAGTCACTGGGTGATGTGCCAGTTGAGGGTGATCCCATGATGTTGATCCATGGTGTTGTAGGGGAAACACCGATGAACAGGTCACCAGCACATGGGAAGAGGGCAGGCAGCTGGCTCTGTGCTGGACCTGCCCAGAATCACCTGTGAGCAGAAAGGCAGGGCTCAGCCCTCAGCATCATGGTTTGGTTGACTAAGGCAAGGTAGCATGCCTTAGCAGTGTTTAGCTGTATCTAATGTAAGTAATAACTCCTGTCCCCATCCCAAGGTTTCTACTAGTCTAAGAGAAACAGCAGTGTCTCTTCTCTTCACAGCCCCTACCTCAAAACAGATTCCTGCCTCTTGTTCATGCACACCCTCTCAGCAATCCCCTCCACCCCTGCTCACCTGTGCCTTCTGGCTGTTCACAGTACCCCCTAGGAAGGGTAAAGGCTTCACTGATGGCTCTTGGTCATCTCCATCCTTTCTTGCGCTTTTCTTGCTGTGAGAGGCAATAAGGATACAAAAGAGAGGAAAGATTTTCTTCACTGAGCCCTTCACCCTACGGCATACTCCCTATGGACTTCATCTTTCAGTCAGGCTATACGAGATCTTCTCACTGCTTCCACAGTTTTGTTTCCTCTTGTCTCAGTCTCTGCTTGTAAATAATGCAGCCCTGCCAAGTATTAACCACTCCACAGCACTTGCTGTCAGCTCCCAGCTGACTCTCTTCACCCAAATCACTGTTTCTTCAGCCTTTCAGGTGACATGGTTTTGAGTCACAGTCTTGTTCTTACAGCCACCTTATTGCTAAATACAGCTCGATTTCTCCCACCTAAACAAGGAGTGTTTGAGAGGTTCGATGGGACTTCACCTGTAGCATACCGTGAAGATAACTCTAGAGAAACATCTCTCTTAACTTCAGTGAATATATAAATGAAGTCCAGAGTGGTGCTATTTCAAAGTTTATTTTTACAGTGAAACAGCTTGCAAAATTGACATTCTCAGCCAAGAAATGGTCATTCCCTTCCACTCTTACACTGTAATAAATTCCTTGCTGGAAGCAACCCTCAACCTCAGGTACAGCACAGAGTTATTCATCCTTTTCCCCCACAGCTGGAGTTCCTTGGGCAGATTGAACTTCTCAGAGCAGAGCCAAATGTCCCTTTTGGCTTGAAAACAGGCATCTTGGAAGAAGTAGTGCAGTTCACAGGCTATTTTTAAGGGAAGGAGATATGGAACTGGAAAAGAATGAAACACAAACACCTCCAATGTACCACTTGAGGAAGATGCATTCTAACCTGAAAAAAAGATAATCTCAGATTATTTCCAAAAAACACCATTTTGGTAGTTTTCCCTTATTTTCAGGATCTTAATGCCTACCCTTGGTACCTCTTCCCTTGCAAGCGCTGGTCTGGTAAAGCCATGAGAAGAACCTCTACATCCATTGCACTTATATCAGAGATGATGAGATTCTACCAGTCGTCCTTCACTATCTAAATTACTTAGTAATTATCCTTAGAAGAGTGAAATGACCTCTTATCACTTAGAAATAAGTAAGGTTGTAGGTTTGGTTCTCAGAAGATTTTTTTTTTTTTCAAAATAAAAAAGGCAATCTACGTACCATTTTCTTAACAATTCCGAGCCAAAAGTTCAGCTGATAGCAGCTGCTGTAACTCCATGGTATTCACTGGAGCTGGGACAGTTCCCACAGGCTGAGTAATGAATTGCCATGAGTGAGTGAGGAGTGATCAGGATAACATTTGGTTTTAGCAATGTGAGATTGCAAAATGAGGAATTCTGGTTTGGTGCTTTTTTTGGTTTTTTTTGGATTTTTTTTTTTGTCTGATTGGTTGGTTTTTGTTTTGGTGGGGTTTTTTTTTGTTTTTGTTTTTTCTTTTTTTTTTTTCTTCCTCAGCCATATATGGCTAGAAAGATTTTAGTCAGTTTGCCAGGCTTTTACGACCATTTATTTTTTTTCCTATGAGCTTGTGTTCCACCTGCAGATAACAGTCTCTGAAAATTTTCCCCCAAAGAAATAATAAATTCAGCTTTCAAAGTTATCTCAGCAGTAGATGGCACTGCGGGGACTGAAACCTGAAAGAGAAAAACCAAAATGCAAATTTTGCTCTCCGAAAGCACTGTCAGGATTATAATTGCTATAAAATATCCCATACATGCAGGTTACCCTAATAACCATGTATTGATTAGAAATTGTTTCCATAATTGCACTTTTAATGCATGGAGTTTTTAAAGGCCTTGCACATGCTTTGTTGTGGCAAAAAAGGAGGTTGCATGACTGCAAATAAATAGGCAGCCTACTAGCAGGGAGATTTTGATTTGTGTATTATTCATCACAACATATACCTTATAGTTAAGCTTTTTTTGGAGCTTTTTTTTTTTTTATCTGGCTTAAAAGGTAATGAAAGAGCTTTCTATTGTGGGAAGCATTTGATTTATAGTCTGCAAAATATCCTTGCTCTTACATAACAGGATTACACTGAGTCCTTTTCTAGGCCTAATCTCTAAGAGATATTGTTATAAAATGATGTTACACTTTCTTTAAGGCATGAACATGTGTAATACTCAGATGGACTGAAGCTGCTAATTGAATGTGTTGTATTTCTTTGAGAAAAGCTGATGGAAACAAAAGTTACCATGATCAAATCCAACAGAAAGCGAGGTGGATTCCTGTTAAAAGGGGGGGCTCAACCCCACCATCACAGGAGACCTGCTCTTGATTTCAGATTGAAGTGATTTATCAGCACCTGGTCTTTAAGACAAGCCTTTCTCACAGTTCACCTCCAAATCTCCCAGGTCCATTTTCATCAGGGTGGGTAATTTTGGGATGATCCCAATGGTATCACTGTGCTTGTTGGTGTGCTAGAAAACCAATCTCTCCATTCCATGAGAGCATTTCCTCCTTGTTTACTTCAGCACTGCATCTTGAGCTTCAAACTAGAGAGTGATATGTACATCAGAGAGGGGATGGGCTTCCTGCCAGAGAGTGTCTGAAGGGCAAGAGCTAATTTGGAACCTGGTGGGGGAGTTATGGAAACCATCATGGCTAAGGGAGACTCCATGTGGGTGCAAGCTCCTCTATCACAAGCAAATGCTAAAGGGTGTGTGGTAGAATTGACATCCCAAAGTAGCATCTTTGCCTCCTGCATCTTCCATTTGAATACAAAAGACACAGCTTTCCAGGGAGAGACTTCAAACCACAATGGCCAAACGTGAAGTCCCAGGAGTGCATTGATAGCTGAGGAAGCTTGGAAACCACAGCTGCCATTAAGGAAATTAATGACACATCCCACTTCAAGGATGTTCTTCTATTCTTTTGATTTCTGTGGAATTTTAGGCTTTGGAGCAGTCAACTAACACATCTATTTGCACATAAAAACCTTAAGTCCGTGGAGGAGCATATGCTTTCTTTGCAGAGCCATACACAAAAGCAGAAGAAAGGACAATTGTATTTCTTTGAGTCACATTTGTCTATGCAAGTATCAGGCTGTGCTGATTCTTGGTAAGCAAGCATTTGCCTAGAAGAGGTGGGGAAAAGATTAAAAAGCTGGGAGAAAGTACTTCCTCATGTGTAAAAATAAAAAAAAAAAAACAAACCCTGTGCAAAACATTTCTTCTGCAGCACACCCTGCCTGCACTCGCAGCTGCAACATGTGTGGAAACAAAAAGCACCATTTAGGGCAAACTTCTCCAAAATAAGATAATCTTCTAAAACATGCACTGAAACAAAAGGAAATGAAACCAGTGTGCTTGCTAATGACGCGTGTGCCAGCAGCTAGCTCTTTCAGTGCTGCTTGATGTCACTGGGAAAAAAGAAGAAAGTACTGTTACTGGGATTAATCCTGCATGGATCAGGCTTTTAGCTGGGTATCTCACAAGCACAACTAGGCTGAACACCAAATTTGGGGTTGCTCATCTCATGCCTATACCAATATCATCCATCACTTCTGCTGCTCATCCTCATTTCTGAGGCATGAAGGGCTGCTCAAGGATGTTGGACACTTTGTAGCAGCTAGGACATCCAAACTGGACATTCTATTCTTTCTTCTTTTATTTTTAATTTGCTTTTCAGCCTGTGAGCTCCCAAAATCAGGAAAGAGGCATTCTGGTGTTATGAACAGTGCTGTTATTTAGCTAAAAAAAAAAAAAGAAAAAAAATGGAAATCTCCAAATATCATTCTGAGCACACACTGGTAAATTTTGTCACCATGCCAGCACGCGATTAAAAAAAAAAAACCTGACAGAAATTACCTTTGAAAATAACTTACGATTTCCTCTTCAATCTTTTCATCTCCTTTCACTTTGTTTTGGTTGAAAAGCAACAATAGAATGTCAGAGGTGGAAGGAAAGACATTTTCGTGACAGGATTGTGGAATGTGCAACGGCTTGAGGAAAAGCATTTCTTGCCAGTCTCGTTTGTATTCAATAACTCAGTAGGCTTTTCTTTTTTTATGTACAAATATACATGTACGAACACGCAGGTGGTGCCAGGATAATTTTTTTCTGCATTTACAGTGCATTTCCTACTTTGCCTTTGTCATCCTTGTTGTTTTTAAATAATAATCATTATCCCAAGTTTTCCTTTGAGAAGTAGATCATGCCAGGAATGTAAAGATGGTAGCACTTCATTTCCTGTGATCTTAAAATAAAAATTTTAACTGTTGAATTGTATTGTGTCCTAAGAAGAAAAAGAGTGTAGTGTTGTTGCCTTGTTTGGGTTTTGGATTTTCTCTGCTTCCAAAGGAATAAAGGGACTGAAGCATTAAAAGCTGTTGGGTAGTGTGTATTACTGGTGTTGTTCTCAGAGAACAAAGCCTTTCATCTAAAACATTTCAATGCATCTCACCCGCTTCCATCCCTCTCCTGCTCTTTTGCTCCTCTGTCTGCCCTAAAATTTCAGAACAATATCTTAGGCAAAAGGAGCTTCCCTAAATGTTGTTCAGAGTAGATAAACTAAACCAAGATCTGGAACAATGCACGGGGTTTCTGGGTGTGGAGATTCAATCCCTTCTTTTGCCCCCATTTATCAGACCAAATGTAAATCAGGCCGCTCAACTGGCTGCCCAAACATGACCTTGGAAGTCTTTATATATATATAAAAATTTTATTTATATTAATATATATCAATATAATTATGATTAATAATTATAACTACTAAAATAGCACAATTTACATATTATATCTATCAGATACTATAATATATATTATGTCTACATTACATACATAATTTTTTAATACTGGACACAGTTTTAAGGTCAGCAGCAATTTAAATTCAAAAATGTTATTTTTGTAAACCCCTGGACAGAAGAAAATGAAAGTTTTCCTTTTTTTCATTTATAAAATTTACCCTGGAGAATTCTTTTTGATTATAGTGGGGTTATTCCTCTTTTACAGGGGAAGAGGGAGGTGGTGGGATGTCCAGGGTGGGTGTCCCTGGTAGGATTTTCCTTACTGTCCGCAGCGTGTCCTCCCTGTGAAGCAATGTGGAGATGGGAGGGAACTACTGACTCTGTGGTGAAGAAAATGTAGCTATTTACTTCGAATTTGCAGGCAGATATCCTAGTGACCTCATCTTCACTTCTGGTGATCTCCTTTACACAACTCTATTCTTGTCTGTTCTTACACATCCACTCCTACCCATTGGTAGTTGTGATTCAAGGTGACTTCAAAACAAATCAAATCCATTTCTAGCAGCATGGTCCGGGGAGTCTAGCAATGATTAGTCAGATACTGGTGTAGGTATGACACTAACAGCTGTAAGATCGCCAAATTGCCAGTGGTTTTGTACAGGAACACCTGGAAAAAGGATTGCAATCTCAGTAGGAGTGCTGGGAAACACAGACCAGGAGATATTCACATAACCCACCACTACTCTGTCCCCACAACTCATCTTGTTACCTCTTTGATGGTAACTGTTCAAGGGGAGCCAAGACAAAAGAAGAGGATCTAATTTCTTGAAATATAACTAGAGTTTTGTGCTAAGCAGTGCTTAAACACTTAGAAATACCTTTTCAAATCCACACATGCTGAGCTAAGGAACAAGCAAAGTTCAGCCACGCCATAGATCCAGTACTGGGAAAAAAAAAAAACCAAAAACAAACAAGCATCAGGACTGGCACACCCAAAAGTAATGGCATATAGTGCCTGAATGCACCGCTTCACACATTTTGGGCATCCCTGTGTTGCTGACGAGCCCAGCTCTACCCTGGTGTTGATGGTCAGAGTATCCTTACACTGATAAAGAGCTGAACCAGCCCACCACAGTTCTGGAAATCTTTCTGAGGCACGTAGGTCTCTTTGCCTGAAAGGCAAAACATCTAATATATTTTATCTACACAAGTATATGGATGATAAGTATCAATTTAGGAATAAGCAACAATTCAAGATGAAGATACAAACAAACAGTGATTCTGTCCCACAGACTCACAAAAGCAGAGGGCACTCTCTTCTGCCTTGAACCGACCCAGCTTTTGCTCACAGCGAGTGGGGATTTTATCACTGGTAGCAAACAAGAATACAGCTACATCAGTGTACACCAGAGTTGTTACAAATCTTACTCATGCTAGACTCAGGTGCAAGTCCTCTCCATCTTATTTCCACAAGCATTGAAAGGCACCCAATCACAGCTGATGGTCAGGGCTCTTTTAGCACTAGCCAGCTATTACCGAACTTCACCACCACGCTCACAGAAGACTGCAGATCCAATTTTACCTAAGATGAATAGCAAAACACTGAGCCTTTGGCTTATCAATTTGCCTTGTTTCCTCATGTCCCTGCATCTGTAACAAGGCAAGGGACGATACACCTTTCCTGCATCTATTACCTGCTGGCTCTCGTGGCTCTTGCCCAACCTATTTAATGATCCTGGCACCCGGCCTCCCCTTTGCTACAGTATCCTCTTTTGTCACTTGTCAACTAATTAGACCTCACAGGCACATTACCAGCACGGGCAGACAGCAAGGCCTAAAACAATTATAGCTTTTATTTTTTAAAAAAAGCTACCAGATGTTTACTGAGTATTATCCAAAGGGATTTTATGACAGCCTCAGCACTCTCACAATAGAGCAGCACCTGAGAGTCTCCAAATTGTGTGAGTTCATTAATTCCTCAGTAGGCTTGTGTTTCTAAAAGGGGCACAGATTTTTCTTTTTTCCTCCAGATATTGCAACAGATATAAATGGAGAAGGATTGCCACTCAGATGACATTGCAGCACTTTTTGGTCACTAGGATATTTTGCAAAGTTTTGGTGCATCACTGCTCCCCAGAACCTTAGTGAAGGATGGCACTGAATTTTGGGACTGGCAGAACACCCAATTTTCTATGAGTGTTGAGTTACACCTGCAAGATGAGAGAATAATTGGAATTATACGTGAAAAAAAAAAAGGGCGGGGGGAGAAGGCTAGAAACAAATACAAAAAAGGTGACCACCTCTAAAAGACATGGTAGTAAAGAAGGGAAAGGGCACAAGACATACAGCAATGTTATGGTCTGTACAAACTCCTCGGTCTAGTTCATTAGTGAGGCAGTTTTTCTCCACTAATGGCATGTTATTACCCATTAGTGTGGAGCAAGATTAATTAACAAGTGATCAAAAAAGAAAAAAATAAAGACACCTGTCAATAAGGTATTGCCATTGCACACCAGCCATACACCGAGGCAGCGATCCCAGGTCTCCTGACCCTTCCCAGTCTCCAGGAGTTTAGCATCCTCTGTACTTAGACTGCAAGGTTGGGCTGATCTGTGTTTGCACTTGGTCACTTTGGACTGACTGGTGTTGGCTGCTGCATCCCAGTCCAGGTGATTTATGAAGTTAAACTGGCTCAGGAAGCCCTTGTTTGTCCACAAGCAATATTTGCACCTCTGTTTCAGGCCGGGGGAGACTGAGAACATACTCCTTCCAGCACTTTCTGCTACAACACAACCTGGAAAGCCAGCACTGCTCATAAATCACTGCACCAGGGGAGAGGCCTTTATCAAGGCAACTCTTTTGTCTGTGCTGTATCCGATAGCCATGATTCTGCAATAAAGGCAGAAATACTGTTGACTTCCACAGTAATTTACTACAGGGAAAAATCAGGTAGTAGGTTCAATACAAACTTGACAGTTATAACTAGCACTCAGCTGTGTGTTGGGGAGGCTTGACCTTCTTACCCCACAGGAAAGGAAGATAGGGTTGCTTATGGTATTTCCCTCCTATTCCTCATCCGTCACTGCCCTCTTCATTGCCTCCCAATTTCTCCTTGATTTTACATTTTTAGCTTTTGACACTTCTCTCTTCTCCAGACTTTTGCTCAAGAGGAGAAAGAAAAAAAAAAACCAGAGGACAAACACTTACTGAAGGAAGGATTGCCAAACAGCTGCCAGAGATAAAGATCTGTGATTTCTGAGACTAGCACAAGACAGGAACAGGAGTGGTGGCATCCTTTACATGAAATATGTGTGCAGAATGGGATTTCAGGGGGCCAAGAGGATACAGCTAAGTTCATGCATACCTTCTCAATGTAAGACTGATGAATATTAAACTGAGATTTTTAATTAACTTAAGGTCATGGGGATAAAAAAAATTATTCAGTATCTGGAAGACTTAAAGCTTACCTGCACACATCTCTCTTACCTGGTGCACTCCAATAACTGGTGCGATACCTAGAGTAGAGATAAATACTCTCCTTTCCCTTGACAGTCCCCCATCATTTTGCTAATCTCAGCACCTTCCACCTGCCTGCCTCTGCTCCCTCAAAGTTTTCTCCATGAGGAGCCTGTGTCAGCACAGAAAGCCTAAAAAAGTAGTATCTATAGCCAGAATGCATTTCATACCCTCTTGGCTACTGCAAAGAATACTTTTCCAACACGTCTGTAGACACAGTTTGCAGTATTAAAGAGAGGGAGGTCCTCTACAGTCTGAACACTGTGATGGGAATTACATATTTTGATCCACAGGGGCTTCACAGACATACGTGTCTCCACACGGATTTTCTTGGAAAAAGACAGGCGGGCAAAAAGCTAATACATGGGCCACTTCTAAGCAGTATTAGTGAATCATCATTGTTTCACAAGATGCTTCAGTGGTAAACATGGATGGATGTGCCTCATGGATGGAGGAGGGTCAGCAGAGTGGCTGGGTCTTGACATAATGTGTTTGTTGCTTTGCATGCTGGACTAAGAGAGAGATGATCCTATGGGTTTGTGGAGCGCTGTAATACCTGATATAAAAGAGATCTACACTGAAAAAGCAAAAAACTGTGCCCACCCCATGCCAGAGACCAACCTTATATGAAGCTGCCTTGGCACATTAGGAAAAGTGATGAACCAGCTGCGCTTGGCTCCCAGGCATTAAAGGAGACTCAAGCAGTACTGAGCTTTCCCCCATAAATGCTTAGTTGTTGCTTTGCGGGGGTAACTTTTGGCACCTTATTTCATTTAGAACTAAAGACTTACTAGAACACTGCAGGTTCACACTCTTTTCTTCTGAAGAGGTTGTGATGGGAACTGCAATAAAACATCTTCTAGTGTCTGAACCACCTAAGAAAGAAAATACAAAGTCATACTTTTTCTCAGTCTATGGTCTGACATCTTCCCTTTTCATTTCTTTTTCTTCAGTGGCTGAACACTGGGATCATTTGCCGCACTTGAAAAGAACGGATCTTCAGAAGATCATCACAACCCCTACAACTGCCTCTCCTCAGCTCCCAATGCAATTTTTTCAGCTGACGGATTCAGGACACGTTGCAAACAGCATTGAAATGGCTGGTAACTGTGCACCTACCTCCTTGGAGATGTTGAGGTGTTTAAGGAGCCCCTCTTCATCTCTTCCACTACTAAAAAATGCTTCTGTGACATCTTGCAAGGAGAGCAGAGGGCAAGAAACCAGCCGGTTAACACCAGCAGTTCATATTCATCACGCAAGCTTTACAATGAAAAGTTAACAGTGGGGAAGCAGAGAACTGAAAATATCCTTTGAGAGATAAATTCCTCTCAGCTCAACACCGGAAAATATATATCTGTGAAGTAAGACAAAGGACCATCTATCCTCTTCCTGCCCACCACACCACCAGAGGGGTGGGGGCATGTGTGCTGATCTGGTTTTGGTTATCTAAGAGCACAGGTGCCAAAGGATCTAAAATCAGTGGAGAGAAGGGGCACTTTCAAGGGAAATTGAGGCCAGCTGGTTTTAAGCCCATCTCAGGAAAGCATTGCAACCCTCAGAAAGGGCTTGTCTCACCATTGGGTACCCGAGTTAGGACATGGTAGTCCCCTCACATGCTCCCTACCACAATAGGAGCTGTGAGTTTCTGCAGTCCTTGTAAGGTCTTGCCACTTTATCACCTACCAAAGCAAGCAAGTTGAAAGCCTTGCTCTTCAGGGTAAATCAAAAAAAAATGAAAGTAAAATTGACAGCAATAGTAATTTCTGTGGAATGGTGTATTACTAGCAGTGTTATTGCTTCCACTGACTTTATTAGAGCGTATACACAATGTGCAATAACGTAATTAGATTTCACAATGTGTAATAATGATTTTTATGCAACGCAACAACTGTGCATTAGAGAAGGGAATTGGTTCCCATTACAGAGCCAGCACAAATCTTGGGCCAATACTTCATACCTGACAATGCATCTCTTGGGTCACAGGTCTGGGCTATAATCCAGTAAGAGCTGGAGAGTAGCCTAGGGCAGGGATTTATTCACTTTGGCTCCAGAGATGTCCCTGTGCTTTCTTCTGCCCCATGCCTTCCTGTATGGGCAGCATCATCAGATTCCAAGAGAACCCAGTGCACAACTCCTTCATGACTGAAATGCTTTTAGGAGAAGACAAACCTTTTATAGAGTAAGGAACATTTTTAACTCCCTTGGACAGAATTATTTAGGAGCTAAGATGTATCCACAACACATGAACCTGCCCAGATAGGAAGAAAATGAGCAGCACAGGTCCAGAGCTATTCACTGTGTCCAAGTGCAGCTGCTGAAGTGCCAGTCAGCTGACTGGCATAATTTACCACTTAGCACAGTTGGGGACAAATAATTTCCAGGATCATGTCTCCCATTCTGGCCCGAGGTGACTGAAACACCTGTGACATATGATAGAAAAGGGCACAACAATAGCCATCTTGCATGTCTAGTGATGCATCTGAAAGCAGCAGCATGAGAAGTGCAACCCTCAGCTTGGCTTAACCCTGCCCAGCCAGTGGCACTCCTCAGCACTGTGACTTGCTATTGAAATCTAACTGTGACGACAAACGTTTTACCACTTCAGAATAACTAACTTTCACTTTCCCTCTGAGCAGGCTTGTTTTAAATGCCACTTGCTCTTTCTCTACCATTAATAAGCACAAGTTGATGCATTTATTCTCTGCTGCACTTTCCATAGCAAATCATGGGTTTACTGCAAAGGTACAGAATATTAGAGCCACAATTCCATTGGCAAGATTTTTTTGCTTGTGAACCCGTTAATATTTTCCCTGAACATTTTTCTGACTCGTCTTGTTAGAATAGAGAATTGTTCTTTTGCACGTCTAATTCTCATTGCTATTCCCTTGGCTTGAGTGAAATATATATGAAATGACTCAGAGTTTGAACTCTCAGTATATGTTTCTAATACAAAGTCTCTGTGTGTCTGGGGACTTAAGACAGATATTTAATTTTAGATAAGAAATACTGGTGACATCATGCCTTTGATTTCTTTGCTGGATATCTGTGCAGCCTGCACATGGTGAAGCTGTTCAGCCATAACAGCCTCATCGCATTTAGGAGGCTGCTTAATATTCAGCATAGGTACACAGCAGCAGGCAGCCACTGGTCCTCTTGGGTGGTGCTTAGCTGGAGTGCACAATAACCCTGCTGAATCCAGACAACAACACACATGTAAGAGTAAAGGATATTGCAAAGAAAACTACATTTTCTAAGACATTTTTGTGCACCCGCTGCATGCCCAGGACATCAAAGCTCTCAGCAGAGCACGTCAGCTTGAGGGTCAGCTACTCTTACCCCACAAGCCACCTTGCACATATTGGTTTATGCCCACTCCACACACACACACAATGGAGAGGTTGAGTTTAGCCTTACCATCAGTGATTTCAGCTTCCCACAGCAGCAGATGCCAGCAAGTGCATCCAAGCAGAAGGAAGCATGCACATAACAGCTTCATTTTAAGCTTTACAGATTAAAAGAAAAAAAAAGACATGTCTTCATTTAATTTTGAGACATGACTAACTAAAAGCTCATATGCATGGAGGGAAGATCGAAAAAAAAAATCAGACTCCTGCAGCAACACCTTTTAATCGAGACCATTTTGATGACATTACAGTGACAAATTTTCAGCCTTTCCTACAATTTTATACCTTCCTACACAGCAGGTGTTATCTAAAAAGATCTAGGAGAGCTATTAGCATGGATAAACAGGGCATAAGATGGGAAATAAAATCTAATTGCTGAGACACGAGCCAAACTGCAGTATTTGCACATCAGGACAAACAGTATGTGGGGTGTCTTACCAAGGGATCCAACAAGGTCTTCATTCTTCAAAAAACTCCAGTCAGTCCTGAACCATCTTCCTGAAGTTAAGCCAGGAGTTACAAATTTGCTCCAAACATTATCAGCTTCATCTACTTAGTCTGCATAAAGGAAACCATCCTCAGCACCCCCCTGAGCTTGTTAAAGGGCCTCTAAACAACACCCAGACATGCTAGTGTTACTTCTCCAATTAGGATCCAGAGCTCACATCCAGGTGGCCACAGAGCTGACTAAAGCAGCTCCTAGACTTCAACATACTTATAATGTTTTTGCCTTTTTTATTTATTTTTTTAAAGCCTTTGTCAGATGCTTCTAATTACTCTAAATGAATAATGAACAGACCTGCAGACTGAAACAATTGGGCTTGTTCAGCCTGGAAAAGAAAAGGCTTAGGGCTGACCAATTGCAGCCTTCCAGCACCTGAAGAAAGTCTACAAGAACGAGGGAGAGGGACATTTTACAAGAGTATCCAGTAAGAGGACAAGGGGGAATGGTTTCAAACTGAAAGTAGGTTTAGATTAGATATTAGGAAAAAATTCTTTACAGTAGGGATGGTGAGGGACTGGAACAGGTTGCCCAAAGAAGGTGTGGATGCACAATCCCTGAAAATGTTTAAGGACAGGCTGCATGGAGGTCTGAGCAATGTGGTCTAGTGAAAGTTGTCCCTGTTCGTGGCGAAGGGCTTGGAACTGGCTGATCTTTAAGGTCTCTTTCAACCCAAACCATCCCATGATTCTGTGATTATGGAGCTCACAGTTAAGAGACAAAAACTAGATGAGAAGAAATGGTGGAAACCCAGCTGAGAGCATTCCAAAGGCACGTCTAATCCAACAGCTGGAGACTTCCTCAGGGAACATACGCTTCTCAGCTCCAGGGCTGTGGTTTGGTACATCATTGTGGCCTCAGGTCAAAATCAGCCCACGGCATATTTGAGGATGGCAGGTTTTAAAGCCTGAAAGCCACAAAATTGCTGTATATGAGCTGGCTCTTATATAAATAGCTCATAAAGCATTCATGAATTTTTAGCTAGTACTTATATTTTCGATTAATTTTTTGTCAGCATGTAAAAAGTCATGAACTGGCCACAGAAATAAAGCATCAGCGATGTTACCCATGAGTTGTGAGCTAACAACAGTTCTGCAGCAACTGGTTCAATGGTTGTGAGGCACATGTACCCCTCAACATCCCTCTCTTGTGAGCCCATGCTCTTGAAGCTATGGCCCAGGGTGCTGACATATAGAATTTACTCCTCTTTTAGCACTTCCAGCTGGTAAGTCATTTTCCAGGCGTACCTAACACTATTGTAATTTTTTATGTAAAAAAATATGGTTAAAAAAATCACAACAGTGTGAAGCATGGCTGCAGACTCAGCAGGGGTGTTTCTTTGGTTCCCCAGGGAGCTATCAATTACTTCTGACCCTGCAACAAGAGACTGTAGGTGACAGGCTTTTCTTTTCTTTTGTTTTTCCTTCCCTTTCTTTAAACTGTAAAATGGTGTAATAACTTACTGAAGCTCATTGTACATCACCTTACTGGTGTACTGGGTCAGGGAGTCCGTGGGTTAATCCTGTGATGGGTAATGAAGCATTACTTATATTTAAGATTTCAGTTCTTCATTTCCGTGCATAGTACCATTTGCTGTATTACCTATGGTGAACTGCAGCACTCAACTCACCTTCTGTGGACTCTACTTATTATTTTATAGGCCTCTAACATGTCACTTCTGCATCTCTGCACTAAAAATATTTCTAAATGACTTCAAACAGGAAAGTCTCTACTTTGATTTAATAAATCCTTTTAGTCTCCTTATTCCTTGGTCCTCAGGAGAAGTAGAGTGGTCCAAAGAAAACATGTGCCACTGATTTGGAACCTAGAATTAAGACTCCTTGAGATGTTATACCCTTAAACCCACACTGTAGCTTGACTACTTTCCCAGCTGAAATGCATAGGGAGCAGATGCTTTCCTTGACCCCTTTGACCAGGCTTTCTTCAAGCTGTTGCAGGGGGTATGACCTGAGCAATTGAGACACAGCTTCACAACATTTTATCTAGAATTGGGATTTTCTCATAAGGGAAGGCAGCAGAACTCACCACACTGGCATGTTCATGGGCCCTGCCTTGCACATTGTCATTATTTGGTCCCCAGGCCCTGGCTAGTGCTGCCCCCTGATCCAGCAAAAAGCCACAGATGGCCAGCAATGACACCCACCACATCTCAAGCTGTGGGGCTCCTGCCTTTGCACTGTCCAGTGGCTCCTTGCTGATCTATTAAACTTGCAGCAATGTTTCTAAGTATTGGGATATTTATGATGACTTTGACACACTACCACTCAGATCTCCCGTATTAGGGTTGTATTATTTTTTTATGTGAAATATTGCAGCAGCTAATTGCAATTACCAGAAAGCATATACAAGAGAGTTTGCTGATTGCCAGTAGACAAAGACACTTTGGAAATCTTGGATTTTGCTATAGATGAAAGCCTATAAATTTTAAAATAGAAACTATGTTATCATTTACAATTTCCATTTGCTAACAAATTCTGCTAAACAAAATTGGCGGCTGATTAAGTAAACATTTATACATAAATAAAACAGTGAAGATCTCTTCAGTTATTGAGATGCAGCCAGTTCAGTCTCTCGTAAATAATACAGTGATGAATTCTGGCGTTACAGTGCATGATAAAGCTACCTTGTCTCAAAGTCTTAGGCAAACTAATCCATACGCATGAATCAATCAGTTCATTTTAGTCATACTGGCGTTACATAAATGTCACTAAAATCAATGACTGAAAGACATAAAAGATTAATAAGTTCTCATGCGGTACATCTAACTGGGATGCAAACCTACAGCAGATAACTTCACACTGAACACAGCTATACAGGTCGTTTGAATAAGTCATTTTAATAGAAAACTCAAGGGCAGACGGGTGATGAGCAGGCGTGGACAAGAAAAATCTGGTGTGTTATTAATTTCAGACAATGCCGAGTTCTTTTTCATAATGTACATTTTATTAATGCTCTCTGTGATAGCTTTTCATACTGGTTCACCACCAGGAGTACAGTAATTACAATGTATTAAGATTCATTCCATGCCTGAGGAGTAAGGAAGTCCAGGTAAGATATGGAAAGCAAGTGAAACCTCAATCACTATTGACTCAGGGCTGGATGAAATAAAAACTCTGCCCCAGGGAACCCCACAGCTGGGTGGGTTTGGTAACAGCACCTCCCGGACACAACCTTCGGTGAATATCTGCCTCCTCCTCCTTGCTGGCTCACCTCTGCACGTAACCTGTGTGACATCGATACGGATGCAGCAGATGAGATTCATCATTTTTACGAGGACTTGGGGTTGGTCTCATCTTTACAACTGTCAGTTTCTGGGTGTCAGCCTCTTCAGGGTTGGAAAGAGAGAGAAACATTGCAGGTTGTTGTAAACGCCTCCAAGAATAACTCTTCTAGACATAATGGCAAGGGTTTAAGGCATGGGATGATGGGATTGTCTGGGGAGAGAAACTAATACTGAGGGCTCTAATGAAAAAAAATCCACCACTCAACCCAATGCAGGGAATTTCTGCTTTCCAGCAACCTAGTGAAAAACCAGGGAATATCTTCTTTCCTGCAATTGCAACCTCCCTTCCTTCCCAGGCAGCACCTCAGACCTCCCCAGGGCCAGGAAACCTCAGGCTCAGGATTTATCACTGCCCTTCAGGGCTCCAGAAACCTTAAGAATGGCCTCCTCGTGACTGTGAAAGATCGCGAATTTCCAAACTTTTTGGAGGTATTAATTTTGCTTAACACACTACCTGGCTTTCAGAACATTTCTGGCACAAAGACCAGGTGAGTCGTTAATAATTTTCAATATTTTTCTCCCTGGAAAAAAGGCCAACAGTGAAGACTGGGGAAGAAACCACAGCCTCACCAAGATGATGGTCACGGTGCCTAAGTACACTGCATGAGGCTGGAGAAGTGTGCAAAGGAAGAGTTGTCCACATGTGGCATATGAAAGCACAGTGTCTTCTGTGCACTGGTTTGATAAATAAATAAATGGTTTGATAAATAAATAAATGACTTGGCACTAGCAGTTGTTAGGTGTTAATGGCAATAGCAGCCACACAGAAACAGATGACAAAGGAGGTAATTCAAGTACTCAAGAAGGAAAGACCATCCCTGCAGCTCACCTTAAACCATTGCAAATAAATGACCTCTCTAGATACCCACACTTCTTGGTGATTTGAGGCACTCACCATTCCATGCAAGGGTATAGGAGCTGTGCCGCCAACATTATTCTAAATATGTGCAATAGTTGGTTCATAGTATCTAGCTTTTTAATGAGGAGGATACTACACCTTGGTCCTGCTTTCTAGCGAAATGCTAGGCTGAAATGCTTTGTCTAGAGAAAGTTATTCTGGGAAATTTTCAAAAGTATCTTTTTTTTCCCCTCAAGTACAGGTTTTTCCTAATTTCATTTTCTTTTTTCCAATTTCCCTGCACTGTGCTGCCTGAATCCACATGGCTGGACTCAGAGCAAATAAGGCATAAGTAAGCTTTGTGCTGTGAAAGATGAAGGGGAAAATCCAAAGCTCCTCTCCAGCTTCCATCAGTCACCATGCTGCAGCAGCCCACATCCTGCAGGTGCCCATGCCTGAGCACAGCCCTGTTCTGCTGGCATTGTTTGCAGATGGCCACTCTTGTGGCACAGCAGAGGACAGTGGATGACAACTAAATGGGGAGCAGAGATTCAAAAGCTTTTACTCACCCAGCACTACCTCCCCTGCCACCATCTGCCACACCTCATTCCTTGGGGAGCTGCAGACACTACTCTGCACCCATGCTAATAAAGCTGGACCTGGCAGCATTATTTATGACTTCTCAAATGTGTTTGGGCATATGAAGGTGAGTACAACATAAACATCCATATTCTCTCTTCTCTCATGAACACAGCTACACAGATGAGGGGACCTGCACTGGCTGGCAGCCACCGGCACCAGGCACAGTCTTGCACACGCATTTGGGAACACACCGAGGAGAACTGCACATACAGGCACTGGCTGACATGAACACGGATGTCTATGCATGCCTTTATTTACCCAGCTGAACAGTTGGCCCAACACCATTAGTAAGCCTTCAGGGTTTCTTTTTTTATCCTTTTTTCTTTTTCTTTTTTTTTCTTTTTTTTTTACTTTTTTTTTTTTTTTTAACTAATGCTAAAAGCCTGGGGATAACCACACTGATGGGGTTTGCATCCCTCTGGTGATTTCTGCCCATCCCACCCCCCCTCCCCCTCCCACAACTGGATGAAGCAGCCCAAGTCCTCTGCAGGGTGTAGCTGAGTATTTACACAGCAGAGACCACGGGCCCAGCGAGTCCTCCCTGTTTACAGGGATGAAGGATAGATTGTCTGCTAAGTCCTCTGCCGGATGGGTCCATCATCCTTCAGGTGCCTCCTGCACCCACTGCGACTGTACAGCTTGGCTGTGAGATCCCATGCCACCAGGCAGACTACTCCATGGTTTCCCATACATCCATCCCCAGCTGAACTGATTGAGAAACGCCATCTTCAAGATACTAAGGCTCATTTTTTTTCAAAAAAATATCTCTATTTACACAAGACAATAAAATCTGAGTAGTTTTCCCTCAAGAAGCTTTCGTCAAGCGGAGCTGCTGCTGGACGTATGCGCCGGTCCTTATTTACAAGCAACAGCTTTGCTTGACACTGCTCTGTTGGCAAGTTCAGCTTCTTCTGGTATAAGGACTATTTATTTGTCCCTCTTTTCCTTCCCCTGCTAGCACTTTGCACAGACAGGTCTGTATTTACAGCAGCGACCTGGATCCAGTGGGTTTACCTTTATACAGCCCAGCTTACAAGCACAGAGAGGGGCTCAGGATGGTGCACTGAGCACACTCAGCCATCTCGAAGTGTTACCAAGTTGCAAAGTCAACATTTGGAGCAGATGAAACTCATTTCTTATTACAAAAGACAATATTCACCCATTCTGTTCATCTTAAAAAACAGACGAGCGACCAAATGGCGAGGGCACTTTCCAGGGCACTGCCATGCACAGGGCAGCAGGAATCTCAGCTGGGCTGTTTGCTCCTTGGGGATGCAAGGGTTTGCTGAGGATTTTGTTGAGGCTGGTTTCTCCTGCCTCTCCTGTTGCGCTATCCCAAGTGAGGGATGGATAAACTGAGGCACAGAGGAGCTGAGGTGATGCGCTGGCATAGGCTTGCTGGGGCAGGCTTGTTGGGAGCCCCAGGAACTAGATGACACTATCTTCCATGGTGACTCGCCTGAAGACTGGCTCCTGCTTGGGCGTCCTTCCACTTTCTGTGAAAATAAGGGGAGAGCAGGTAAAGCCCCAAAACAGGACCCTGGAGCAATCACCAGCTGTTTTCAAGACCATTTCCACCCCCAAACCAAGCACAGGATGCCTGGGCTTGCCTTGAAAAGGAAGGCTTCCTCAGAACAGCAATTAATGCATTTACGGGTCAGCATCCCACCAGGAACATTCTCCTATCCTTTTTGCTGAATTTGGTACTACAGTTTTGCTTGGCTTTGGCCCCACAGGAGCCAGTTATTTGTTGAATGGTGTAAGGACCGGCAGCATTGGCCACTGCTGCCCACTGCTCTGCAGAGGGGTGACACTGAGGTGCTGCCTTGCTCCTCTGGGTTTAGCCCAGCTCAAGCAAGGAGAGCAGGGAGCTGAACTGCAACCAGCAGCTTGTACCAACCCAACAGAGCTTGTTTGAGCAAACTGCATTTTTTGTGGTGTGTTCACCTCCAGCCCCCCCTTAATAATAAATAGTCAGTATAAATGACTGCAGAATAAACAGATTTGTTTTGCTATCAGACATTATCTGAAGAGCACTTTACATCCTGAGTGCTCTGCTTTACAGCTGTCTCTATAATCACTGCAGCCCCAGGAAGGAAAAATACCTCCTTTCACACGCGCAGGTTGGGAAGACACAGCCGCATGCACTTTGGGATGAACACATGCAGACTTTTTCATAAATAATATTTCAGGGAGAGGTTAAGATAGACACATTCAAGAAGAATCAAGAGGTATCCTGGAGCCATTTTCTAAGCATAAATCATTTCACCCCATCTCCCACCCACTGAAATCTATGTTGCTCTGTATGGCATCATAGAAAATATCACAGGGAAAGTGGTGTGGGCAGAACCGGCAACTTTTCAGGCATCTCCCAGTGTGGCTATTTTGACTGATATTTTTGATCTTTGAGGAGCAAGGACTTTCATACTTTCCTTGTTGCTCATCTCTTATTTTTACTTTTTTGTTTTCCCCAAGCAGTGGGATGAATTTTGTCCTTTTGTTTCCACTGCTGCTGCTAGCTTAGTGGGCTGCTTTGCATTGCAGCACAAACTGCAAGCAGCTGAAAATGCCTGGGTGCACAGTGTATCTCGGGGGGGAAAAAAAATCAAAAATCCCACCTATTTAACATGAAGCACTCTTTCTGGCTGATATCAACAGCACTTTAAGCAATGAGGCCTTTTACCTCGAAGAATGGCAGGAACACAAATAAGGAGACGGGTGAGGGAAAGGTGACCAAAGAGCAGAGCTGAGACACACAGAAAGCAACTCTTCCATTTATGAGGGAGCGACTTTCTCAAAAAAACAAAAGGCCTGTTTGGTGGCAAACCAAAAAACCTTTTGATCTCCTTTTTTTCAGGTGAGGAAACGGGGGCTGGCCAGAACAGGCACCCAACAGCCACAGCAAGGCAGCAGCCTGACTCAAACTGGCTTCCTCTCGCACATGGGCTAATCATATATGACCTTGCACTTCACTCCAGCTGCCTAAAGAACGCACCTCATAAATTGGTTTCTGGCATATTTCAGCCAAAGGACAAAGCCTTGCCAGAAATTAAGGGTCTTTTTCTTTTAATTCTTCCCTGGCAAAGTCCATTTTTCCACACTCCCTCTGTAGCTCTTGTGCAACCAAGTCCTAAGAGATGTTCAGGGTGCAGTGCTGCAGCTTCCCAGGCGGTGTACCCAGACATCCTCCACCCAGTTTGCTGACCGCTTGGTTTTTTCACATTCATCTCCCAAAACCATTTATCAGTGGATGTTACCAGAGCCTGGTACTGCTGAAAGGTGAAGCCTTTGCTGCCAGTGGGACACAAAGGCTGCAGGGCTCATGCCTGCATTGAACTTTCCTGCCACGGGGACCCAAATTTAACTGCCTGAAATGCCTCCAAGAGAAGTGGGAGAAGACAAGCTGAAAAGAGTTTTATTATAGCCATAATTTACCCATCAAGCATCCTGCTGCTGGAAATAACCTTTCCAAAGTTGTAACATAAGATACAGTTGATTACAAGTGGCAGTCGGAGATACTGGGTCATCTCTACAAGTATTCCCATGCACATCAGCTGAGGAGGCTGTGGAGCAGCTGTGTTCATGTACTCTAAGTTACTGTTTGAAGTTTTCAGCAATGCTGTCAAATACCAGGCATTTGCTTCCAACACATAATAATTGCTCTGTATACCAGTACTTTTTGTTTATTTATTGAGGTTTTAGCTTGGGTTTTTACATGGGTACAGTGTATTTAAGGAGTAGAAATATAAGAAAAGAAAATATGTGGAGGATGAAGAAATAAAAAAGACAGCAAACACTTAGGATGTATTTTTTTGTTCTTGGCATTTTGGTGAAGAAGACTATCACCATCTGTCTGGCGTATCAAATACAATACACAGTAAGCACCTGTAAAATCTATTTTGATGTGAAAAAGGAAAATTTCCAAGCTATCCTGGCTAGTCTCAATATTCCAGCTTTAAACAGACTGCCTATTCTGCACTGGGATGACAAATGATCTGGTGTATGATCCATGCATCTCTAGAGCTTGCCAAAGCCTCTGGAAGAGCAAAACTGCTCCTACGTCAGCTACCTGTGCTGAATGAAAAGTCTCTCAGTCCAGAATGGGGAGTGCTGCTGGCCTCTCAGGGGTACCCCAGTGCTCTCCCCTGACTGCATTGGTAATGCCACTGCTGAGGACAGTCACCACTCATGCAGCCATCACTGCCTTCCCTGGGAGCACTAATCACAGATTTTTTTCTGGTTTCAGCTTTGCGCTGCAGGATGTTCTCCACGCTGTTACCAGAGAGCCTGTGACAACATGACATTTATATAATGTTCATGAGCACAGACTATTTAAACCCTAAAACATTCATTAAATAAAATTTGCATAGAGTCTAGCTGAATGCAGCAGACAGCTAAAAATAAAGTACTTCTCTTTCTAAAGGTAGGGAGGAGATCAGGGTGTGACAGATGACCAAGCCGGTGCTCTTAGGCTTTCCTGAGACAGGTTATTAATAAGATGAGCTATCTTTTTATCCCTGTTGACTAGACAATTCTGCAGGTTATTATATTCTTTACAAACTAGTGAGATGAAGACCATATGGGGATGTGTGAGAGAAAGGCCGGCTGGTCAGAGAAGAGGGAGGAGATTGCAGGCAATAGGGACACATATAGACACAGAATGACCCCCAGGAGCTCAGTGCCCCCCACCATTACCACCGTATCCCCCAGCCCTGTGAAGCGTCTCACTCCTTATTACCTGGTGGCAGGGAGGAAAGAAAAAGATTGGTCAGCAACCTCAGATTTCCAAAAATTAAAAGCAATCAACAGGTGGAAATGAACAGCATCATGGTAAGTAATGTTGTCTGTGTGGTGCCTCCAAAGCTATGAAAAATACCCCTCACTCTCAGCAACTCTCCACCCTAGTCTTTGTTGGCACGTCTTTGATCTTGTGTTTCTCCCTCACATGTTTCAGGGCGATTTTTACAGTCTCTTATGACTCTTGCAGAAAATGGGTAGGAATTGCCTGCTAGAGTCAAAGTGTCCTGAAGCAGTAAACTGGCCTGCCAGCTCATTATGGGGCAGTCTGCAATGGAGTTACACAGAAAAAATAACTCAGTCCTGTGCAAATTAGAAAGAGCAAGTGAAAAAAGGGATTCACAACTTGCAAAGCATCCCAAAATGATTTTCTGGAAAATGCAAGACATGGAGCCTTGCACTTCTCCATCCCTCTCTTCTCACCTGCAAGAAAGACTTTCTGAAGGGACAACTAGAGCACTAATGATACTCACTCCAAACACGACTGGCAACCTGTGCTTCCCAAAGGTGGTCCCATGTAACAGCTGATGTTTTCTTCAGATTAAGCACTACCTGTTGGCCTCTATTCTGTTTGTTTCACTGAAAGTGGAATGCTTATTGCAGCGGAATGATGAAGATTTAATCTCCTCCCTATAAGGCAAATCTGATTGGTTTTGTTTTGTTTTGTTAAATGAAGCTCTAAAAAGGAAGATCCCTCCAGCAGAGGGCTGATTATTCCCTTCAACCCATCTTGCAAAGTTATGTGCCCCAAGCATGATCATGGATTTAATAGGATGATAAGTACTGCCTCTTCATCAAGCTGTTTTCTCACATCCCTGCTTTGGCTCAGCATTAAGAAATGCCTTAGAAGTTTTTTAGCTCTCCCTCCTACCCCAGGAGCGTTGTAGGCACCAAGGACTTAACAGTGACTTGATTTTCACATGCTGCAGTCTGCACAGAAGACACCACTACATTGCCAGTCATGTAAGAATTAAATTTAGTGAGCTATTTATCAACAAGCAAAAATCTTCACCATGCCCATAATCAACTATCTGACACAACAAAGTCTGTTCTCAAGGGGAAAAAATTGCTAAAAATAATCTGCATCCTGTTCTCCTCTAAAAAGCCCCCAACTAAATTATAGTCTTAAACCATTTTTGGCTTAATAAAATTAAAATGAATAATATCTGTTTTCCCTCTGTTTTGTGATTCAGCTGTTTCTAAAGCTATAAGAAGCACCAACAGTGAATCCTATAGTGTTAGAATGGCCTGGAGACAGAAATAATCAGCTTGAAAATAAACAGCATTTTTTTGCAATCAAAGTTCTAGTATGCATAGTAGGTTGGTGGAGAGAAGCTTGAGTGAGAAGGGATTGAGGAGCAAAACAGCCTGCACACTGATAAATCTGAAGTACACAGAAAGGCTGAGGAAGAACAACCATTTGTAGTAAAGAAAGTCAAAGATTTTTCGGTAGGACAAAAATCATCCTATACCAAATCGGCTGTTTCAATCTTGCATAGTTTCAGGAACACTGGTAAATGCTGTGTTATCACCTGCCTCCCAAATTACCATGATATTGGCTATGGCATACCTTACCCTCTGCATGAATTCAATCCGTCCATATCCCTGCAAAACTATTTTTTGAGTCTAATACAGTAAAAGAGTTTTTACATTCTCTAAAATAATTATTTAAATCCTCAGCAGCCTCTATGGGGCTGCTGCATTGATTGCTATGACCACATGAGTCTGAAACACCTGCTTTGCCTGCACACACACGTCTGCCATGCACTGTCCAGTTTCATTGCTGGTGACATGGAAATAAACTGAAACATAAAATGAAACAGGGAGGCAGCATCAAGTGCAAGAGCACACCCTGGCTGGTCAGTGGCTGTTCTGCTATGAAGTTAGGTGATTCCCAGTGTTCCAACAGGAAATGCTCCCTTGCCGAAAGTTAGACCCAGCAAGAGGCGTTGCTGTGACCAGAGCTGGATCAGAAATCAAGTTTCCTCCCCAAGATGTTTTGGCCAGAGTGGCTGGCTGCACAAAGGACTCAGGTGACTTAAACCAGACTCTTTTGTAGGCCATGAATACCACCAAATACTATAACCACTGGGTCTCTTCCCCGACAGGACTCTGCTGAGCAGCACGGAGCAGCATCATCCCAGCATGAGGACAACCCCATGACGGAGCAGAGCTGATGCATTTATCCTCCAACACTGGGAATGTCTTATGTAACATGGACCTCATCCACCTGCTCCAACTCTTTTGGCTTTTACCCAGCACGATAGACACAGTTTGGATGGAGGCAGCACGAAGTCCCAAAGCCCAGGGCATGGGAGGGTTTTGCATACTGGAAAATCATTACCAGTCATGTCCAGAGGTGCTTATTTTCCCTGTCAATGTTTTTAGCCTATTTTGTGCTTTTCTGTATTCCTGATTGCTCTTGAGGGATTTGAAGGGTGAGGCTGCAGGAGAGCAGTGAAGTGCCAGGGGGCCACTGGTAGCGGTGGGACAGGAAGGGCAATGCAGCTGAGGATGGTGATGGCACTTGCCATATGCCCAGAGCAAGAAAATAAAGAGACAGCAAACCATGACTGAGAAGGCCTAACGGGGACTTGTTTTACTCTTTGACATGCTACCAGCAGTTTTTAAACTCAGAAGAACTGAAATTAAAAATAAAACAAACTAAAAAAACCCCAACACCTCCCCCCCAACCCATTACAATGATTGAAAGATACGACACTACACTCAAAACATCCGTGTGTCGTTGGCTACTTTATACAGTAGGCACAAAACAGACCTAGAATCACCTGCAACAAATGACAACCAGTGTTGTTCTTGCCCCTTAATAAGTACCACTAGCCTGATATTTCCAGTCAGCCATAGCTGCATAATCTTTGTGCTTAATTTGCTCAGCTTAGGCCTCCTTTCTTTGGCATTGCTCACCCATGCCGTAAAGGAGTGGACACTCTTACCAGTAATGGAGAGAGGAACAACAACAACGAAAAAGAAGAGATTAATTGTACAGTACATACATACAGTATCTTCTAAATTGTGATCAGTTGTTTATTGGTTGGCAAACAAGCTTCACTTTTACAACAAATATTAGTAATGAGGTCATTCAACTGTTGAGACCGTACAAAATGGATCATAAATTAAAAAAAAAAAAAAAAAAAAAAAGAGAAACAGCACACAGCGCGCGTCGCCTCTCACACGCCGTGCTAGCCACGGCAGCCCGAGGGCGGGGGGCCCCGCCGCCCAGGC